>OX459009.1:12272582-12993315 GCA_949774965.1 Diarsia brunnea
CCGGCTGCCATATAAAGATCTTTGGCAGTCGTTATAGGTAGTCAGCGACCTGAAAGTCTGACCACCAGTCTTACCAAAGGGTATCCAGTATTAACTGGTTTGTGGAGGTCAGGTAGGCAGTCGCTCCATGTAAAATACTGGTATTGAATGGAAGCTGACCCCAATATATTTGCGAAAAGGTTATGCAGATGATGATGTGATAAAAAACGCCGAAGATATCGACGTTGGTGGCATATAGTCAGAGAGCTGCTGCTGGTTGCGCGCGTTCCGCAGTATAGACTCAAACAACCCGTCCACACTGGCACGCCGTGCACACTGGGAGCCCTCTTTGTGTTCAGCGACAAATGGTGAATCGCGGCCCGCACGAATTTGAAATGCTCTGTTTGGATGGTTCGCGCGCGCAAGGTTTCCCCACACTATGGGCATTCTGTTACATTGCGTGATAAATTGCGATAATGTGAACGGTAAATTCTTTCATTGCGTGTTACCTTGCACGATACCTTTCGTAAGTCTGTACCCAGCTTTACAATGCTTTATTTTAATATCGAATGTAAAAGTATCGATTAACATCGTTTTTTTAAATTTTCTAGCGTTAAAGACCTTCGACTATCACTAATTGAGTCTGACCCAATGAGTAAGGAAAAACATACTTATATATGTCTATGGTCTGACCCTCCATAAGTATTATATATTCTGTGGTCTGACCTGTCTGACAGCCGTGTCCCGATGCTCCAGAAGTCCAGAATATTTCTCAAATGGCGATAAATATTTGATGTGAAGAATCATATTGCAGATATTAAGTGAAATCTTGACTTGGTGGGAACATATTTTTGAAGTGACGTGGTAAAATATTTAGTTATGATATTGGCTGAAACGCTTCTGTTTGCTTTGACACTGATCGATAGTGGTGGTATATTATTCCTTTTAGTCTACTACATAATAACATTGTCGGACCTGGAGTGTGATTATCTGAATGCTCAAGAATGTTGCGATAGGCTCAATTACTGGATCCTACCAAAATACTTGGCCCATTCTTTTGTTACGTACATATTCTTGTTACATGGCCAAGTGATTTTATTCATTTTGAACTTACCTTTGTTTATATGGCTAACATATGAATATTTCACTATTCCACGCGGAAATTTGGGTGCGTATGATCCCGCAGAGATCCTTAACCGGGGTCAACTCAGGAAACACTTAAAAGATGTAATGATTTACATTGGTTATTATCTAATTTCCTTTTTTATTTATCTTTATTGCTTCATACTAGCATTGCTCAAAGGCGATCCCCTTCAGAAGTTTGGAGACGACCAAATTGTAACTGAAATCTAAAATAGAAGATGGCTGAAGATCTAGTCGTTCCAGCACCTTTAGCCAATAAGCAAGATTCATCTGATGAGACATCTTTAAATGAAAACCATCTAGGCATACATAATACCAGGACAGGTTTTGAGATATGTCTAAAAGTAGACTTACCAGCTCATGTAGCTGCCTTCTTAAGTGGACAGAAATTAATTAGAGACTGTGAACAAATACAATGTGACCAAATTTTGTTGGAGAATGTTGCTGCCAATTATGTTATCATAAAAAAAATACTAAGTTTTTTGCCATGGCAAGATAAGTTAATGTGTAAGAATGTTTGCTCACTGTGGCGGTCAGCTGTGAATACACTGCAGAAAGAGCAAATAGCCCCAGCTGATTTTGCTATATGCACAAGACCATTGCATGAAGGGCCTGGTGTAATACTACTGCAATCAGACTGCTTCTATACAGAGCCATTAGCAGTGTTGGAATTTTCAAATGCATCAGGCTTCACAGACATACTCTTTTGTGAAGCCAAGAATGTATCTGCCTGTGATTCTTACTGTAGCAGGGATCACTATTGTGAGTATCTATTCTGTGCATGTTTAGTAATGGTTAAACTTTTAATTATTATTGTTTGTTGTTGTTGTTAAGTCCTCGAGCGTCCTTATGAGCACCCGGTGGATCATAAGACATTCAAGCAATGTTAGCGGACGTTCAACAGGTTAACTTGTTCAATAACAAGTTAAGAACAACAACAAACAATAATAATTTGAGTAAATTAAAACTTCTTATTTTTATGCAAAATTGTGCATGTTGTACCTTTATTACAGTGGAAGCATAATTCATTATTATTATTTTTTTTTTAAAAAGAATGTTGACCCACACTAGGAATTTCTCCTGTATCGTGGGTGCGTTCACAAACATTTAAATTCACATACACAAATACCCAGACCTGGAACAACTATCTGTAGGCCATACAAATATATTGTTCCGTGCGGGGATCGAACCCGCGACACGCAGCACAGCAGTCCATTGCTTGAGCCACTGCGCCAACCGTGCCGTCTCTCATTGACTGATCAGTCAATGAATTATGCTTCCACTAAAGGTGACAGGTCTAAAGTTTTATGAATGTCACTGTAATTGAATAATATAAGTACAGTAGAATCCTAATTAAGTAATTATCCAGACTCATTCTTCAGGGCTCTAATTGTGAATTTAGAAATCATTTCTTCATTATTCATTCAATAAGGATGTTTACGGAATGATGTTTTTGTTTTATCAAATCATAAAAAATTGACGAAGATAAAACGCGTCAAAGATTTGAGTGGGGGGTCGTGATGTCACTCACACTCACCGGTAAAGAATGTCATACTAATGTCTTAGAATATGACGTCACCCGAGTTTTCAAAGCACTGTATCGTCTTCATTGTTTGTTTACGTGAAAAAAGAAAAAATACGTATTCAATATTTTTTTGGAAATCTATTTATTTATTTATGTACACACAAAATACAAAAAAAAGGAAAAAAAACATAAAAACTAGAAGAGCACAAAGGTACTGCTTATTTCATAAGAAATTTCTTCCAGCAGACCTGCGAGAGGAAAGGTGGATAAGAAATATAGTCTATAAATAATCTATCTAACGGACTACTTTTTTTTTTTTTTAGTATGGTACTATGTTATTCATTATCTTTATAACTCATGTTTTTTACCTTGCAATAATATATATTTTTTAAAATTTAATATTGTTTGATTTGACTTTGAAATCAATTATCCGGTTTTCAATTATATGGAATACCACTGGTTTTATTTGATTCGGATAATCAGGATTCTACTGTACTAATGAAATGACCATGGCAAACTGTTTAGAACTGTAGGTTTTTGAAGGTCATTTGTAACATAAAATTTACTATTCAGTTCCAGATGTGGTGAACAGTATAGTGGTTGCTCCGAAGACATGTGTGCTAGCAGTCAAGACCACCTTTGTATCCTACATGCCAATGGCACATTCGAAAACCCATCCTTTTGCTATTACCAAAAGATTTCAACGTCCTGGTCACATAGGAGGAATTTATATACCAGTCATACCAAATGTGGAGTTCCAAATAATGAACATGAAATCATTAAAAGATCTGGAAAAGAATTTCTATAAAACCGTAGATAAGTTGTCAGAAACACGCTATGTCAAAGGTCTACTGGTTTTTGTGAATGAATCTTTCCTCCTCCAAGACGAGGATGACATTAAATTTTTAAATTATTTGAGAGATGTGTAAGTATCAACTGAGTTACTTTCAAATTGAGGCCCATTCAAAAGTTATGTGTGTCACAGTACTTTGTGTTGTTTTAGCCAGCCTAATGTACCATACGCCTTAGGAGGGTGTATAGTAGACGACATGGCTGATAGTCAAGATATAGCTACTATGGTGGAGAGTATCAATGCCAGTCAAGATATTGTGAGTGACAACCTGATTTCCATTGCACTGTTTACAGTTCCCAAGAACTTTGATGACATTCGAACAGAGAATGGGTGTAATTTCGACATGTACTCAGTTATAATAGATTGGACTGTTTGGACGAAAACTAACATACAAAGCGTAATTAATGAGGTAAGTTTGTACTTTTTGTAAGTAAACTGAAATATTAATTGTGACAGAAGACGAATGGTTCAAGCTCTATCACTTGCTGCTTTTCAAAATATATTTTTTTGCTTATTATAAATGAATAAGAATCGGGTATAATATCTTATAACTTATGTTTTGCAGTTTTCAAAGAACATTCCTCACTTCGAACATAGTGTGGGGATAAAGATGTCGTGCGTGGGTCGCAATTGTAAGCACTACATCGAGCAGGACTTCTTCCGTACGGCGTTCCCGTCAACACGCCTCGTTGGTTGCTATGGCAATGGAGAGTTAGGGATCAATCTGCCTGCTCGTTTGTGTGATGACCCTCACGCGTATTTTTCGAAACGCACGCGATCGGATTATCAAAGTATAATGTACTCGTACGCCACAGTTTTTGTATACATTGGATGGGGCAGAATTACAAAGCCTGCCGGAACTACTACAACATTCTGAAGAACTTTTAATTTAGATTTGGTCACATCATCACATGTCATATATCTGTAAAATTAAGTTAAACTCTATATAATATATAGTTGACCCTTTCATGGTGGTCCAAAACGATGATAAACCTCGTTATCAAGATTCTAAAATACTAATATGTATGTTCCACAATTTTTATAGCATTATAGTTTAGGACAAGAATAAATGCTAAATAAATATGGCCAAGAGAATAATGATAGTTTATTAAATTTATTAACGATATGAAGTAAACTGAGAGCTCAGTCCATAAGTTTTTTAAGACTGGTAATCTTTGCCACAGTCCAACCACTATTGTTTTATAGTTTGGAATGAATATTTGTAAAATAAAATGACACATTTTCAGTTTATTTTCCTCCTAAACTATAATTATAATCACTGAACCTACACCGGGTATTTCGGAAAAGGGAGGCATTTCATAATCGGTTTGGACCGCTAAACAGGCCACCCAGTATATGTGTGTTTTATACTTTTTAATAATTATGGACATTTTATGAGCTTATTTTACTTGGTAATCATTTCAAAGTGTATAAGAATTTATAGAATAAGACTCCAGTGTAGTTCTTCAAGACATTTAGGGCTGTAAGTAGCACCCAACAAGATCAAAATTAAGTTCATTCACAAGTGTTAATACTTGTGAATGAACTTAATTTTGATCTTGTTGGCTAAAAGGCTTTTCATGCCAGTATTTTGTGATTGCAATAGGTGCATTGCGATTTCGTTTGATCAGATATTCACGCCACTTCTCTGTCAGAAAAAACTGTATGACCTATTTTCTTACAGAAACAAATAAAGCACAATACACACCGGGGTTACTGGTTTGTTTGCAACAATTGCAGTTATTGTCGTGACGTGCCGTAAACCGTAGTGCTATCATAGCAAACAGTTTCATTTATGCCCCTGTGTAGAAATACTATAACTTTTAAAACTGAGTTCTGTGGTCCGTTTTAGTGCTTCCATTTAGTAGTATTAGTACGATTAGTATGGCACTGCATACAGACGGATGGGATGGGTAGGGGTACATAAGTCTTTATGGCTATAAGGGGGACCATAAAAGGATTAGAGGGCCTTGATATGACCAAATTAAGGGGTCGACTTCAAGTACCTACCTAACTTGTAGCCGATTGTAATGGTTGAATCCGAACGTATGGTTCATGGACTGAGCTCCTTCCCTCATATTATTGCATTTTTGACCCCACCTCACGCCAAAAAAGGGGTGATATTAATTGTAAGTACTTTTTTACTTCTAGTTTATCCTTAAGTGCTTCGTCAATATTGAGAGAGGCTTAAACCATGATAGAGTTTTTGCAAACTGAATTTGTACCGATTATAAATGTCAATAGGCTCGTCCTCTATTACATGGAATAAAATGAAAAGTAGGAGGGGGTACAACCTTCGGGTTACAGTCAGATGTGATCTTGTGAGTTTTCTCGTTTTTATTTTTATTTGTGATAATGTTTTCTCCATACATGTCAGAGATGTCAACCATGCTATTGCATTGTCTCTAGTCAATCACAATTGTAAACTACTTGTTTAATTATGAAACTAATTAAATATAATTTAAATATTTACGCTAATTTAATAAAACTTCTGTTTTGTAATCAAAGGCTCATTTGACACGCATGTCGGGGCTGCGGGTTGTTCGCAGATACCGCGGCCTCGACATGAAAGGCGAAGAAGGAACATGGGTGGTTTTTAGTCAGTAGAAGTCTGACACTCCCTTTCGCTCTGCCCAAGAGCGGGAGGGGTTATTTGATGATTTCCCACCCCCCAAAAAAAAAAAAAAGGTTCATTTGACAGCTATGTTTAAGCTTTATTGACGAATATTTAACGGCAATTTACTCCACTTTTAAGCTTACACTCCACTTTAAGGTTTTTTAAGTACAAAATAGTCTTCGTAACTTTTCTATGTTGTATAAAATTATTTATAATTTTAGTTACGTAGCAAGTAGCTTAGCAGCTATTTAATTATGTGTTTTTTAAATAAGTAATTTAGTTCAATAAGGATTTTCAACCAAATGTTTTGTCCGATACTGATAATGAATAGCCTCCTGATCAGAAGGTCTGTAGCTAAATGTCCAACAACGCAAAACGTCTAATGAGCAGTAAGTCTACTATGCAAAATGTCCATGTAGCAAAACGTCCAACTATCAGATGGTCTGTATAGCAGAATAACTATTTAGCAAAAAGTCATTTTTAACATGTGCACACTCATGCATGATAGAAACTAAAAGTCATTTGTAAATTACATAAACTTATTTTATAAAAAAAAGAAAGTCTGGGTTAAAAAACTCTTCAACATTATCAGGAAATTAGGTGCACAAACTCCCCTGTTTTTATTCGCCTAATATCCTTTTGATATGATATGGCCAAGGTTTACCAAAAATTCAAAGGGACTAACTTTTTGACCTTCAAGCTTTTGCAGCTCTCTTTAGTATTTTATTCCCTTTATTTATTTGTAAACAAACTTTATACATTTTTAAATATTTCTTATAAAAACAATAAAAAAAACATTAAAAATTATGAAAAATTGTGGCCGGTATCGGGAACAGGGTCCAAGCCACCGGCGGTCAGGGCTCCGGAGAAAAGAACCTCCTAACAATACGAGCCGTGTCCAGGAGTACCGCTCTCTGCATCAAGCCCTTGATCCAGCTGCCTAACGAGAGCCTCCAAAGGTGTTGGTCGAGGTTCTTGGCAATTAAGCCATTGGCTGTAACGACTATCGGCACAATGATCGCTAAGTCCACACCCCACATGTCGACAACCTCGCGAGGCAAGTCAAGATATTTGATTTGCTTATCTTTCTCGGCTTTCACGAGGTTTTCGTCATGCGGGACGGTTATGTCAACAATCATTGCGCGCCGCTCTGATCGATCCACCACCAGTATATCCGGCTTATTAGCTATAATAGTCCTGTCAGTGATGATGGATTGATCCCAGTACAGTGTGATATTGCCATTTTCGAGAACTGGGTCGGGCACATACCTGTGGTACGGCTCTTCCTATTCCACAAGTTTGTATTTTAGAGCAAGTTGCTGATGGATAATCCTGGCTACATTAGTACTTATTTTTATTATTATTCTTGCAAATAAAAATCATTTTTTTATTATTATGTCGATGTTTCTTCTCATAATTCCTTCAAATAAAAAAAATATTCTTGTATTTCCTATCTTGCCAAAGCGCTTCTTTTCTAAGAGCTTTGAGGAATAGTAGTAGGGTTGGCTTTGATTTTACATTCATGTTTAGATAGTTTATTATATCTGCCAGAGACTGTAGCCATTGTCTTTTGAAGTCATTTAAAAAAGCCACGATTTTGAATTTTGTGCGTGAGTATACAGACATTTTGAGAATTGACGATTTGCTAAATAGATGTTCTGCTATACAGACCATCTGATAGTTGGACGTTTTGCTACATGGACATTTTGCTAAGTAGACTTACTGCTCATTAGACGTTTCGCGTTGTTGGACATTTAGCTACTTAGACCTTCTGATCAGGAGGGAATGAATAGTAGTTAAACTTGTATTGGAAATATTGTAATCGAAAATATATACTAAGTGTACTGTAGTAATTCACGTGTAAGTGGAAATTGAAAATAAATAACTTATTATAAATTAGCTATTCCAGTAAATTGTGATTACTTTATGGAATCATTTGTATTTGTAAGAACACTTTGTTCAAGAAGGTCTATAGGACATGTAGGTATGTACAATCGAAAATATTGAATTAAACTCACAAATTCAAAATAACGATGTGTTTTATTTTGTAATACTAGTTGTTGCCTGTGGTTTCAATCGCATCTTAGAGAAACAATAACTTTCATCCCCTAATTGTGTACATAGCTATAGGTCACACAACTGTTTAACTAGTTATGAAGAAGTCAGATAACACTAAATAAGTGCCATTTGCCACCGCAGTGGTAAACAACTCACAACTTGGAACCCATTAATATCTTTATATATGTAATTCTACTGTACGTGTACGGCTCGTCACCGCGGGGGTTGTAGACGACCACCCTCCAAATCTAAAAAAATAGACATTCAATCTCAGATCATTAGCAAGTGAAGCAAGAGTAGCCGAATTAGAATACGCAATATCAAAAATTAACTAGGACATTATCGGTTTATCTGAAGTGAGAAGGGAAGGTTACAAAATAGAAGACAGGGGAGCATATCTTCTCTACTACTATAGCGAAACAAAAGGAGAGAAAGGTGTTGGATTCCTGGTATAAAAGCAGCACAATACAAACGTACAAGATTTTATTGCGATATCCGTGAGAGTTGCGGCTTTGCATGTAGACATACATGGAAAGAAATTCTTTATAATCCAGGCATACGCACCTACTCAAAGAGCAACTACAGAAGAAATGGAAAAATTCTATGCTGACCTTGATAGAGCAATGAATAAATGCACAAAAAATTTAATATTTTTTGGGAGACATGAACGCCAAAATAGGTTGCCCCAAAGAAAATGAAGAATTAGTAATGGGAAGATATGGCTACGGAAAAAGGAACGATAGAGGAGAAATGTTCATAAAATTTTGCTTTCAATACAACTTGAAAATTTGTAATACTATTTTCAAAAAATCTAATAAGCTTCGATGGACTTGGGGATCACCTGATGGGAAATCGAAGAATGAAATCGACTTTATAGCTACAAATGTCACAAAAAATATACAAAACGTGAATGTGATGAGTAATTTACAACACCCTAGCGACCATAGAATGATAAGAATCACCCTCAATATGGAGAACAACAAGATATCTCGAGCTCACTACCGAGGCAACGCATATACAGGAAACGAAATTACTAAAGAAGACCGATCAACTATGACCTACAATGACAATGACAGTGTGCAGCAATTCAACAAGAAAATTTAGACATTTTTACTTAAAAGCTACAAAAAACCAACTGAAGATACAACTGTAAAAAGAAATAAAGAAATTATAACAGAAGAAATAAAAGCTCTAAAATATAAAAAACACATATTAAAAAACAAGAAACATGAAACTAGGGAAGAAAAGAAAACTCTGAGTAAATTATACAGGATAATATATAAGAAAATAAATCAGAATATTAAAAAGAGGAGACTAGACACAATTAGCAAGTTCATAGAAGAGACTGGTGGAACAAAAAAGGCTTATAAAAAACTAGAAACTACCAAACATGTAATGACCCAACTTCAGAATACTTCAGGAACTATCGTCACACACAGAAAAGACCTAATGACAATAGCTACACAATTTTACAAGAATCTCTACACATGCACAAACAAGAACAGCGAGAAAGACATCATTAAAAATTCTAAACGAGACCTAGAACCAGTCCCACCCTTTTTAGAAAACGAGATAGAGCTATCGATAAATAAGCTAAAAGCTGGAAAGAGCCCAGGACCTGATGGAGTGACAAACGAGATGATAAAAGCTGCAAAAGAAAAATTAATAAAACCAATCACTCAGCTCTTTAACGCCATCCTAACAACAAAGGAATTACCAGAAACATGGACATGCTCGGAAATAGCCCTATTATATAAAAAGGGCAACCCTAAACTAATTTCTAACTACAGGCCGATCAGTCTCATATTATTATCCTGCCTGTATAAAGTATTTGCATCGACCCTACTGAGACGTATAACACCGAAGATTGACGAGAACCAGCCAATAGAACAAGCAGGATTCATGAAAAGTTTCGCTACCATCGATCACATACACACACTGAAGGTAATTATTGAACGGTTTACCGAATATGACCTTCCCATATATATTGCTTTTATAGATTACTCTAAAGCTTTCGATTCAATTTCACACAACTCCATATGGCAGGCTTTAAAACAGCAAGGATTAGACCAAGACTACATAGACATGATCAAAGCAATTTACTCGAGAAGCTCTACAAGAGTAAGACTTGACACTAAAGGACCAATATTTCAAGTCGAGAGGGGGGTAAAGGAGACCCACTTTCCCCAAAACTTTTTATCGCAGTCCTAGAATCCATCTTCCAAAATCTCGATTGGAGCGATATGGGAATAAATATCAATGGCAAGTACCTCTCACACCTCAGGTTTGCGGACGACATAGTACTACTGTCGGAAGACCCATACAAACTGAAACACATGATAGATTCCCTTAATCATCATAGTGAGACCATTGGGCTACAGATCAATTGGGACAAAACCAAAATCATGACAAACCGTGAACAAATACCTATATCTATACAGACAGTACTTATAGAATATGTCGTGGACTATATTTACCTTGGCCACCTAATTTCAACAAAGTCTTGCACAGAAAAGGAAATCGACCGCAGAGTGAAAAATACTTGGAATAGGCACTGGAGTATGAAGGAAATTTTTAAGGGTCCTATACCCATAAAGCTAAAAACAAAAGCAATGAATATTTGCCTAATACCGGTTCTTACTTACGCATGTCAAACCTGGCCTCTCAAAAATCCTTCCTAAGTAAAGTAAGAAGCTGTCAACGAGGAATAGAACGGAGTTACTTGAGCATCAGATTGAGTGACAGAGTCAAAAGTTCACTGATAAGGAAAAAAACCAAGGCAAGGGATTTGGTCAAACAGGTCCTGACACTTAAATGGAAATGGGCAGGCCATATACAAAGAACTACGGATGAAAGATGGTCACAAGTCATTACAAATTGGTATCCATTGAGTAAAAAGAGAAGGAAGGGTAGACCGCTTAAAAGATGGAGCGACGACCTAAAAGAAACAGCCGGAAACTTGTGGCCCAGATTGGCGAAAGACAGAGTCAGCTGGAACAGTTTGGAGGAGGCTTTCACCGCAAAAGGCGGCCCTTACACCTAACAATACTAATCTCATTTTAAGTACAAATACTAACATTACTAACAAATAACTAAAAAAGTAGGTACACAACACATTATATATACCTAAAACTAAATGTAAACTAGATGTAAGGGATAAAATAAAGCTAAATAAATAAATAAAACTGTACGTGTATGTCACTGAACTCCTCCTAAACGGCTGAACCGACTAGGATGTTTTTTTTTTGGTAATGTCATCTCGCAGTTCAGTCTATGAGACTGGCTTCTGCTTAACCGGACCGAATCCCTGTGAATGCCTTGAGTTTAAGGCCTCCAGCTAGGGGCAAATAACTTATAACCGATTTGAATTAAACTTTCTGGGGATATTTCAATGGGTTCTTGGATAGTTTTTCTTGACGTTTGAATACACAATTGGACCCGGTAGGTGGCGCTGCTGTCCGGGCTGGGACGACGTCTACCAGGTCCGCTAGTTATTGATAATATTCAAGTTATGTTCTGTATCTATCCTGCTGATATGGAGAAAAGTAGCAATTAGATTTTTTCTATTCCGCTATTCTCTGCTGATTGGGCCATTGGGCTGGGATCTTGGACCAAAAGCAAATAGACCGACACAGAGTCACTTTCGCATTGATTATACTGTGGATTAGATAATGGAGGCCAGTCTCATTGTCGAGTTACTTTGAAAGAGAGTAGCATCACGCATCACAGCTTAGTAGTATATTCATTGTTCTGAGTCTCGCAACATAATGAGCTTTAATGAGTTGTTTAGAAGGCATAAAGTGTGTGCCGTGTGGGAAGTGGGATGCGACGCGCATTGCGAAGTACGACTGACTTCTTAAGCTCCGACGTACCCTCATTTTTGTAACTAGTTTGTAATAAAAATTACCTCTTGTGTTAAACGTTACGCAGTAATTAGTAGTCGTCAACTCGCCATACTTGGGCCTTTCTAGTTCTACTAAGAGTTCTTTTGTAATGGAGAGCTTCAGATTAATTTGATCTATCGTGTCTGGTAAATCTATATAGGTACATAGTATTACCTACATAGTCATCTTATTCTATTTACCTTTGTAATTATTCTCTTGGATCGTCGTCGTTCATAATAATGGACTGAGGTACATGTGAGATCTTAGGGTGGACCATTTCAGTGGCCATCCAAACAAAAAAAAAAAAATTTACGTCTCTAATTTCAGATTACAAATTACAATTTCAAAAAGGGTATAATGGCACACTACTGTATGAAATGATGGCATGTTTAACAAATAAATTAGGTGATGAAAGGCATAGATAGATAGGTAGGTAAGTGCTCATGTTAGTACCGTGGTCGGGGTTGCAGTCCCTGTTGTTTCAATTTTCTTAATTATCTTAAAGATATGTAATTAGGAAGATTTTAAACGTTAATATGACCTTGAAAAACCTTTCAGACAAATTTATCTAATCAGCCACGTAATGAATGGGTAACCTTTACTTACCTACCTCAATGAAGATAATTATCCTTGTATAGCCGTTAAATGATGTTAAGTCCATGTAAATTCCCATCATTCATCGCTTTCTTTAGGTCCTCAAATGATGAAAAAGTAAATGGAATTACCGTTGAATCTACATAGTTAAGCAGTTTCCGTGTAGATGGGCTACTATTTATGTACTTAAATGGTGTTCCTTCACATAGCTTTATTTTCCATTAGTAGTTTACACTCCTTTTTACCGACTCGTAAATGTTTCTTTGAAATAAGCTTACTTCACGAGCTACGTAGTAGGACTAAGTACACACAGTAGTACGTACAGTCACGAGCATCAATATGTATACAAAGCAACTTTTAAAAGTGATTTTATATTAGTAACACACACACATAGCATAACGTCACGCCTGTACTCCCTGAAGGGTTAGGCAGAGGAACACCTAATAGTACACCCACATTTCGTCAGTTATGTGTAAGTCCCATGTGACATGTGTCCCAGGGCGCGAACCTACTGCCTTCAACCGGGCACAAATTCAAATTGCGAGGCAGCAACTGAAAAATTTCAGACGGTAAAACCCAACAACACTTTGGCCGACCCGGGAATCGAACCCAGGACCTATCATAGTAACAGATTAACGTTTTCACGAACTTAGCATTTTGGGAGTCATAGTTTTACAAAATAAGTCTTATCGTTGTTTCACAAGAAAATTTACTATATATATTTTTTTTAATTTACCTATATATGTACATATGTTTGCTCGTGACTGTACTGTACCTGTATATTCTTTATGTTTATGCTGCTTTAGCTGTCGTGAGTTAAAATATAATAAGTACTTAGTTCTGTTCAAAATTAACGGCGGCTCGGAGGTTAGCTGCAAGCAGGGGCGGATCCAGGATATTTGGGGGGGGGGGGGCACATGTAGTCTAGTCACCAAGCGCTTTTTGGTTCAATTTTTTTTCTCCATCTCCGAAAAATTTGAACCAGGTGCCACAAAAATGCAACAGCACTTTCCCAGAGGATTGAAGAAAAAATATTATTGGAGAAATTCAGGCAGCTACAGCAGAAATGAATGAAATGTTTTATCGCGATTTTTATTCTAGTTATGCATTAGTAAATTAACAACTTTTTCCTTATTTGGAGCTATTTCTGAAAGGTCTCAAAAGAGATTACGGCTGAAAAAATTAATAAACTTTTGTATTTAATTTTTTTATAATCTATTTACTTAAGTTAAAAATTAAAAAGCTTGATAATTTTTTTAATTAGATTACTATTGATCCGTTATTTTTTGATCAGAAACCACATGAAAATGATTAATTTTTTTTGCATGTTTAAAAAATGTTATTGACAATTGCGTTGTTTATAAGATCTGTTGAGACCTTTCAAAAATAGCTCCAAAAAAAGAAAAACAACCTCTGATTTGTTAGGTATTTACTTGCAATTTTATGTTCAAATAAAAAAAGATAATGAATGCATAATTCATTGAAAAATCGCGATAAAATTTTTTTGACCGCGGATTCATTCATCTAACCAGTAGAAACCTATTTTTTTTAAACTCTTAAATAGTATTCATTTATGAAAGGTCGGGAGTGAGCGCAACTTACGTAAGCCAGAGTCTCCGCTTTCAGTTGTACCAAAAAAATAACCAAAAAGCACTCGTTGACTAGACTACCGGTGCCCCCCAGAAAAAAAAATCAGTTTCACTCATGTCCTTTCTGTTATTTTAGTTATATAGTTTAACAACTCTGATTATTTGATTTGCCTATAAGTATGTACTGGAAACTCCTTAACCGTTGGGGGGGGGGGATCCGCCCTTGGCTGCAAGTGACGGCCTGGGTCTTTAAGACAACTGGGCATTCACAAGACATGACTGTTTTATAAATATTTCCCTTAAATTTAAGGGGTATGCGGGAGTCGCAGATTATTTCAGTGACTTGCCGCCATTTTATGCATGCAGTGTTCATATACCTACGATATGTTTCGTCATCTGTTTGCACGAGTCAACCAAGATACTGCAAGTCGGAGCAGACAGGAAGAAACGCGCCATCTGGCGCTTTTCTGATGACTCTAGGACTGGAGCGACCACTGAAGTTGCAGAACATGACTGTATTCAGTTTAAGTTCTGCTGTTTTTCAAACCAAAATTCATTTAACACCCAACATTCAGACAAGTTCAAAATGACACATGTGGGATAAAGTTTGGAACTGATCGAATTGTTTTATTCAATTCAAATTCAATTCAAATTGTTTATTTCTTTAACAAGATTACAAAAATTAGTTTGTGATTGGAGCCTTCTTTTAAGCAAACAATGCCTGTATTAGAAGACTCCGCTCTTCCATAACAAAAGAAAGTAGAATATTAACAACATATCATCTAACATAGGTAAGTATAGTTTTTATGTGTGTGTGAGTGTGTGTGTCGTGCGTATGTGTGTGAGTGCGTGTGCGTGTGTGGTTTGCGTGTTTGTGTACCTGTGTGAGAGTTTAGGTTATAAATAATTTAAATCCAAATCCATATTCAATTAATTCACTGCACCCAATGGAAAATAAAATAATAAATTAATTCAAAATTAGACTCAGAATAATAATCAATCAATGTCAAAATTACAGTCAAAAATTTTAATTATAACAAAATTAAAAATGTAAATTAATATGAAAATAAAATCAAAATTAGAATCAAAATTAATAAAATTAAAAACATAAATGGAAAATTACTATTAAAATAAAAAATTTCAATGTTATAATGTAATCCTATGTCATGGCTCTTAAAACCCATGACTCATGGGTTTTAAGAGCTCTTCCGTTTCATTATACGTAAGTGGTTTGATCCATTTCACTATATTTTTTTTGCATTCATAATATTGGTTTTTATATATACTTATTTCTTTATTTATTCTATTATATAACCTAGCAGACCGTGCATTATATTGCATGGAAGCAACCAAAGTTTTTGTTTGGGGGACTTCTGCAACAGCATGTTTCCTTCGTTTAGTTAGTTTAGATGCATCATAAGGTAGGGTCTTGTGTTTCTTTAAAATAGTTTGAACTATGAATAGTTTTCTTACGGAGAGTAAATCGCTTAAGTTATAAAGACTATCTGTGGGATACCTAATTTTCTTAAAATACATCGTTTTTATCAGGGCACGTTGTGCACGCTCTACGTCCATAAACTTAGTTTTTGCTGACCCTCCCCAGTTAGGAATGCAGTACACCAAGACAGACTGAGCCAAAGCGACGTATATCTCATTAAGGAGATTTCTAGAAGTGTTATGCCGACTAAATATAGTTTTTGGCACAATATGAAAAAGTTAAATATTCAGTGTTGATGTTATGGGCGCTAGAAGGAAACCAACGATACTATCCATGTTGTATAGTTACAGCAGACGTACAGGACGACATGGTACCACTCAAGTTTTGGGCTAAACTACTAAGTCCTGAATACTGTACTTAGATATAAATAAGTACATTACATACCTAGATACCGGATGTGGAAAGTGCCTATAGCTGATCCTGATAAAATCTCGGTAAGAAATAGGTGCGATAGGGCGATGAAACGTGCATGCCTAGTGAGCATGACGTTTCACTTGCATAAGAAATGATGAATTGCCTCCGAAAGTGTAATCTTGCACATCAGTTCGAGCTTTAGCACATGAGAAGAAAGTGTCAGGTGAAATCTCGCTACCGTAGATTACATAGTGTTTCATACAGCATACAGCTAGTTCTACCTATACGTAACACGTGTATAGGCACATTATGCTAATATTTGATCGCCTGCCATTGCCACCAGGCTAAATGACGCCGTCATTATAACTTTCTCTTATAGGGGCCTCAGTTTCCGATTGTATCTTAAGCTTTGTTAATTTCGCAGATACTAGCAGATTATGTAGTCCTAGAATGAAAAAATCAAAGACTGACATTTGCTGGAATTCCCGGAGTGAATTACGGCACCTTCTTCTCACAAAGGGAAGGTACCGGAACAGTTAGAGCATTATTGGCTGCTTAAGCATTATTAAGCTATAGCACATTATTAGGTACCGATAGTAAATAATTTCTGTGTGCTTTTAGACTGGTTTTCGTTGCATACTTGTGTTCAACGAGAACCACTCTGAGAGCACACAGTTTTTTCGCTTTATAAGGGAGATGTTTTTAAAGGTAGGCTGTCATCAGGAGGCTTGCTTCAGCAGTGAATGTTACTAACATTTTCAGGGTGAACAAGGACCGGTCAAGTCACGGTGAATACTTAATTGATGTTAACCTGTATAACGATTACTAAGCCATTAGATATCCTATTATAAAAGTAATAAAGGAAGTACGTAACACAATATAAAGGGTGTAAAACTATAGCGGGACAAAATACCAAATTTTTTCAAAGCTGTTTTTTTAAATAGGTACTAGTATTTCAGGTTATAACTTTTCTTAAATTACCTCCATGACAAAAAAAAGTCGTTTCCTAGCATACAATTTTGTGTTGGGGTAGGTACTTAGTTTGATGTACAGACAAACAAGCTAATAAGTATACAGCCAGCTAACTTGCATATACTTTTAAGATTTTACAGATACATAGAGACTGATGCAAAACGATACAGCGTTTGACATCAGTCGCTTAATGCGAAACACTATAAAAAACAAAAAATTGCAATCAATATTTTCAGTGTACTAGAATTATAAAAATTCTACCTGTATAATTATTAGCTTGTTCGACTGTAGATAATACTTGGTTGACGACTTCGTGAAGGGTTCACCCTGTATAGGTAGGTACGATCAGCAGCAGAAGTAGCTTAACACTAGTTAAAGTTACAAAGCAGGTTTTTTAATAAAAACTTGTCATATATTACTCGTTACTAACAAATTACTGAAGAGTAAGAAATATTTAAAAGAATAATGTTCTGAAACATTAAAAATAACAGCTGGAGTCCTGTACATCAAATAATTAAAATTCCGAAATGTTAAGCTACTTCTGATGCTGACCGTACCTACTTTTATGAGTTTGATAGCCATTTATGATTTTCTGGTTGCCGGACGAAAATTACAGTACTTAGGTAAACACCTAATAATATGATTTATTTATTTATGACGATTTTCTTTGGTTGTTTTAGGTAAAGTGAAGTTCTCAGTTATAACGGTTTCCTCAACGGATACAGAAATGATGACAAATTTTAATGACACATTCAATTAATCAGTATAAGGAAACATAATTCTTGCAATTATGACGCGAATGTTTCATGATAGAGCATGCAGAGTTTAACTCAAATTTAAACTTTTCACACTTTTATAATCTTTACACACGAGACGAAGAATTAGCAACAGTAAGAACCCAGGCATGTACTACTTCATCATTCTCTTGCCCTTATCCCAATTCATTTGGGGTCGGCGCAGCATGTCTTCCTCTCCCATACTTCTCTGTTTCTCGTCATCTCATGAGACACCTCCTTTTTTACCATATCATTTTTAACACAGTCCATCCATCGTTTCTTTGGTCTTCCTCTACTCGTATATCCTTCCACATTCATATTTAAAACCTTCCTCACAACATTTGTCTCATTCCTCCGCATCACATGCCCATACCACGACAACCGATTTCCACACAACTTTTCAGTCACCGGCGCCACTTTCAGACTTCCTCTTATGTACTCATTCCTTATTTTATCCATTCGCGTAACACCGCACATCCCCCTAAGCATTCTCATCTCAGCCACATGCAAATGCCTTTCATTCATCCCTTTTGTGGCCCAACATTCTGATCCATACAAGACAGCAGGTCTAACCATTGTTTTATAAATCTTCCCCTTTAGTTTAAGGGGAAAGCGGGAGTCGCAGATTGTTCCCGTGACCTGCCGCCATTACATCCATCCCGTGTTAATTTTGTGCTTAACACTACGGTCTATTTCGCCGTCGCTTTGCACGAGTGAACCGAGATACCGAAAGTCGGAGCAGACCGGAAGAAACGCGCCATCTAGCGCTATGAGTTCAGGGCTGGAGAGACCGCCGAAATCGCAGAACATGTATTCGGTTTTAGTTCTACTGATTTTCAAGCCTACATTCTCCAGCCTCTGTTGCCACTTCTCCAATCTACTCTGGATCTCAGGTCCATCTTCACCGACAAGAACAATGTCGTCGGCAAAAAGCATGCACCAAGGTGCCTCTTCCTGCATGTCCGATGTCAAAGCATCCATAAAAGCAGGCATGTACTACTTATTACTACTATAACGCTCTCTAGCGAGGTTCAAAACCATTTCATTGAAATCGGTTGGGTGGTTTCAGAGATTAGCGTGTACGATAGTGACACATTATTTCTAAGCAAATTTAATTTCGCACAAGATCATCTTAAACAAAAAAGTATAGGCGATGGCCAGTAACGAGCAAATAATAACTGAACAGGTTGAATGCGAGCATGTTTCCTCCACCATTTGATGAGCATCGCTAGTTACGGCACACCACACCTATCGTTATGCCAATAATCGCAGTCACCGTTAACTAGTAAATATATGCTTACGATGTTTACGATGCGCAGGCGCAATTAGACCGAAAAGTATTAATTTGAACTACTTATGGGAATTTGAAATTTCTTACTCAAACCGACTAGACAGAATAAACAGGGTGTATATATGTAGCATGTAGGATTTGTTTGGGACAATGTGACTATTGCTTAATTGGGCTAGAATAATGAGGGGTTGGCGGTTTCATGAAGGGTACGTTTACACCCTGTGTAAGTGTATACTTCTTCTGCTCCTAAAAACTTTGAAGTAAAACATCGTGAGGAATTCGGCATATCTTAGAACCAAAAAAATCGAAGACATGTGACATCTAGCAAGCCGCACTGGGCCCGCGCGGTGAAAGCCCATCCCTCTCCTAGAGAAGAGGTCTGAGTCCCTGCAGTGGGAACATTATAGGTTGATGATGAATTCTACACCACTGCTTTTCTCATGCGAATTACAGCCGTGAAGATTCGTTTAAATTGACTCCTCGATCGCGTGTAGCGTTGTGTCCGAGGCATGCAATGTGAATGTGATAATTTTACCTTTGTGTGAAATGACTGACATATCTAGACTCCAAATTATTTAAATTAAACGCTATTACTATGCTCTTAAAGTGTTAATAGGTTCTTTATTGTAGGAGTTTTTATATGAATATTAATAGGTAGTAGTTAGCACTTAGCATACTTTTATAGATGGACCATTTGACTTTTAGGACACTAATGATTTTGTACAAGCTACTATTTAACTTGCCTTGTAATACATCAAACTATTACACGAAACTATAAAATATTCCAAATCAACCTTGAACCTAATGCTGTACCCATGATGTTTTGAAAATCTGTTAAAGACATTTGACAGATTTTAGTAGCTTAATGTGCTGGCCGTCTGTACATATTGGTTACATCTTGCAACTGAATTTCCATCCAGTTCCCAAGCGATCGAGTTGCAATTTTGCGTACACCTTTGGTTCTGATGACAGACATACGCACCTTCAGAATGAAATATGGATTTAACTCAAGAATCTAAGAAATTGAGTTACCGTCATAGAGGGTCACTAAAAGGTACGCACTTTTAGGTGAATATTAAAGAAGCGACGTTTTTATGGCTTTATTCTATTCATAAAAACATCGCTTCTTTGAAGGTCTTCTGAAGGTGCGATGATCATGCAGCCAGGATTCATCTCCTCACGAGAGGACTCAACGGTTAATCGCATGGACACGAAACTATATTAATTCCTTTTCATTTTAATAAAACGTTCAATTTATTTAATAGTAAATGACATGTAAATAACTGCCTATGCTCTCAGTACTGAGCCACTATTGACAATCCAACAGTGCGCTTTTATTTAAGCATTCGTTTATATGTCAACTCATGTTAGTGTAAACGGGTAGTGTAGTGCGTATTCGTGGTTAGAGAAAGACTGGCTTTTAGTTACTTATCTTATTTTCTTCCTAGCGTGTCGATGGCCATCTTAATTGTGTAGACCCAGAACTGAACTATTAGTTTGGTGCCTTCAGTAGTGTCCATCAGTTCCTGTGATGAACAAACATCCTGTTGTTTGTTCATCACAGGAACTGATGGACACGCAGGATACTATATTAAGGTGCTCCATCGTCCCCGTCGTTTGTGGTACAGCACCATGTTTCCACTTCACCCAAAGACTAACCTAAATATTGACTGGTAGAGAAGGCTTTGTGGTATTAAGTCCGCATATTTACCACTATTGTACCTACATCAAGTTAAAATAAATAAATAAATAATGAGTTAGGTAAGGATGGACTACTTACTTCGCCATAGTTTTTTCCAAAGTCAGTGGGGTGACACACGTATCTTATTATGGGTTAATCAGAAACTAGAATTTATTTGGGAAATTGTAGTTGGAATTGCTTTGGGGAATTGTAGTCATCATAGGTGTGTGCTCTAAACTAACAGAAATATTTTTTTAAGCTTTATTACGGTCAAATAAAATAATCATTCACTTTTCAGGATTTCATGAAAATTTCAGAGCGTCAGACTATGCTGAAACGTTTCAGTGTGGCAAAGAAATATTTATCTAATAAATCACAAATTTTTACAGCTTCATGAAAGTTCCAGGCAGCCATTTTACTGAGGCATTACAGTACTGTCACCCGTGATTGTTCACGAGGGTTGTATCGGCCGGCAGGGGATGGGCTGCAGCGCTGAGACGCCGAGAGCTGGCCGGCTTCAGTGCTCCGTCCCATGGCCCCGCGGTCGCACGTTCCGAGCCGACGACGACGCCTCAATACACGCACGCGGTAGAAAGTCGCGCGAAACTCACGCTCTACGACTAAAGTAATTGTTTTGTTTTTCGTAATATTTTTAGCTTTGTTTTAGTGACTTGTGGTTTTGACTTTGGAAAGTTTGCAGTTACAATTTTTTATATTATTAATATTTACCTTTTTTAACTTACGAAAATGAAATAAATATTCATATGTAGCATACTTACTTAACTTAACTAGTAATTAACTTAAAAAAAATATAGTGCAGCAGTAAAAATAATTCATGCAAAATATCTTCACACATCACGCAAGTGAAGCATTTTTATTGTGGAATGTAATTAAGTAAACGCTACAAAGTTCTCGCATGTCGGTGTTTCAGTAAACTATTTATATGGCAGCATTATGTACACGATACTGTAGATCAGTGTCACCAGACATAATTAATATTAAAATAGAAACTGGGCCGCATCAGCTATGTGTTGTTTTATGAACAGGAGAGCTTAATATGTAATACATTATTTAATTTATAATTTTTAGCATGAATTAAACTATGTAGAAAATAAAGCATCACACTTTTAGCATACATAAATATTTAGACAAATAATAATAAAATATATTGAATCAAATCTACAATCAAACCATAAAAGTACACCCTTCCTATAACGCAAGTACAATCTTACACAAAACGGTTTTCATTATTTTCTTCCAAGTACAGACGAACCAGTGTGCTGAGTGATAGTGACTGAGTTACAAATTAGAAACAACCATTAATTCCCGGTGTTATTAAAGCTGTGTTCGTGATCAATGTTAATGTAGCGAGAGGAGCTGCCCCGGCGCATCATACGCGTTCACTTTCTCCGCGCAAATGTAATCGCTGCCAAAATGATATTAGATACCATCAATTAATTCATCGTGTCGTTGTCTTCACAGCTCGCTCCAGTTTGGATTGATTACTCTCTCGTGTCAGAACTGAGAACAAAACACTCATTGTTCTAGATGACTGCCATGAGACAACTAATGTGTAGTTTATTATTTTATTATATTTAACAACTGCTTTATTGCTAATTATTTTTCTGCAATAAAATAAATTAGAAATATTTCGTGCTCAGTTAAGCATCACTAATTTTATGTTATGTTAGAGTTAAAACTGAGTCTTTTTTGTTGCAGACTGTAACGTAAAAGAACAGTACCGTGGTGGTACAAGTCCCGGCGCCACTGCACCGTGTAAAGTTATCAGGAACACCTAAGGGTTTCAGTGGACCAGTGTGGACAGTGATTCAGTTATAGTTCGAAATAAAACTGTGAACAATCCGGAACATAAACATAAGATTAAGTGAAAGTTTGTAATTTCCTATATTTGTGTGGGAGAGGCCGAGCTTAAGTGTAAAGACAAAGCAGAGCTCAGGAACAATGGAGCACCTGTTCCGGCAGCGGCGGATTAGTGTGCCCAAGAGGTAAGCACTTTCTTAAGCTACTTTTATAATGATTATAGTATTCAAGTCTGAGTGTTCTCATTGTTTGAATGAGAGTCGTTCACTGTGTTATTCCGTATTGTGAGTACGGAAAAAGTACAAATTGCACATAACAAATATAACAAATAACTATCTCCTCATCTCGGAAATCAGCAATAAATTTCTGTCTGGATCCGCACGACTGGCGTTGTTAATTGCAATTAATAGAAAGAAACGCATGATGAGGATAAAATTTAATTTTTACACGAAATTTAATATGATTGTCGAATCGATTAAAGGCAGAGATGTAAACATCGATTTCCACGTCGGGTGAATGACACGGCGACAGTGGCGGTTGCGCTTTTTGTCAACTTTATCGCGAGCATTGTTGCCGGGAGCTGACAATGGTGCGTTGACTTCGATGCTAACGTACTTAACTTCTGTTCTTTAAAGTACCTAGCTACGGATGTGGTACATTGAAATGCGTCACACCTAAAAACATTGGGAACTGTCTGAAAACTTTTTATAGGTTGTCTGGCTACCTAATTCGGACTCAAAATGATTTTCTCGACATATACACATACTCGTATTAGTAAGAATATCCCAATTCAAATAAGAAGTTTTGGTGGTAATAACAATCCGAGAAAAACTATCATTAAAAAGTAAAAAGATACGCCATTTTCTTCAAAAGCTAGTTTGCAGAAACTTTAAATCAACAGCAGAGCAAAGATCACTTGAGCAAAGCCAAACTTCAGGCTGTGTAGTTAAACCAAAGTTTGTCGGAAAGATCAACTTACTCAGCAACTTTAATCAAATCACGTGGTTATGTTAACAATGTTCCTGCTAACTTCCAGTACACTAACGCGGGGTTTGAACTTCTATGTCTCATGTGGCTTCCAGCCAGCACATCAAGTTTCTTGGTTCTAGGAGTTCTAGGCATGAAGGATGTAGTCGTGATTGACTTTCATTTTAAACGTGTAATAGAGCATGTTTGATAGTCCACTTCCGAAGAGTAATCAATTCTAGCACAGATAAATTTTATTGCAAATGCGTAAGTCTTGCAAAAATACGATTCCTAGTAACTAGTCGGAACGCTAGTTTATAGTATAGCTGTTATAAACGTAATTACAGAGGTTATAAACGCTAGAAATAAATGTTTTAAGACTTGTAGGTTGTGTGGTCCGCATGCCATTGCCAGGTCTACCGAGACAAGAGTGTTTCAATGGGCCGGAGTTTCGCAGATATTTCCATATGATGCATGATTCTATTCAAACTGTGTTATTATGCAAAACAGAGTTCGTCCTATTGAATTATTTATTCATTGTGTTTTCTTGTAAAGGGCATGGATACTAGTTATTGTCTTCTTATGCTGACAGCATTTTATGTATGGCATGTTTCAAATTTATGATGTAATGCGCTATTCCGCTTGTTGAATGTTTTATAGATTTGTTGAACTTGATCTCTTATTATATTTCTGTTTTTATATGGTTTTCTATGGTGGTCATTTAAATTTAATGATTTTCTCTCTGATTGTATGAGCGGTTCTTAGTATTGGTGTGATATTGGTATGATTGTGTATTCGGAATAAGGAATGTGGTCAACAAAGAGAGGTGTCGACCTGTCGATGCAATAAAATAATGCAATTTGTGTTATTTCCTTACCCTGAATAAGGTGGTCGTGTTGTTCTCAGTTTAAAGGTACGCTGCTTCAATTTTATAGCCAGGTATTTATATTGGTCTAGCCTACATGCTATCTGGTTTCATGTGTCTATAGGCTTGTGGAATTTGTATTTTTAACTCCGCCACTGAAAAAAAATCTTGTGAAGAATGTGTTGAACTGTTAAAGTATGATGGTTAGATGATAATCGGCGCTAATGATTCTTGAATTCTGTTTATGTGGTGTGAACACATTTCTTTCCCCGTTCTTATAGAAACGGAAGAAGGGTGCCGACACAATGAAAGGAGTCGGTTAAAATCACATACAATGTAGTCTACTTCATCATTA
This sequence comes from Diarsia brunnea, assembly GCA_949774965.1. Lineage (NCBI taxonomy): Eukaryota > Metazoa > Arthropoda > Insecta > Lepidoptera > Noctuidae > Diarsia > Diarsia brunnea. Next base: position 12,297,404 of record OX459009.1, read on the forward strand.
CAAGAAAAAAACAGATATTCTGCAGATAAAGGTTTAACCTTTCAGTAACAATCGCGAATCATTTGTTCATCAATTACTGTAATCATTGACATCCGTCTTAAATATTATTTCTTTGACATTCTTCCAATGTTCCTCATTTCTTTTCTCAGTCAATTCCTGTTAGTGATCATTGTGTGTAAAATGATTGTCGCCAACAAACAGTTGTTCTCCGTAATAGGCGGAAGTTAATTACCGTTGTCGTGAGTATGCAACATACTTAAGCTTTCATGTAAGAAGATTCAGTTATATACCCACGTTATGGCTACCGTTCTAAGAGAAGAAAAGGCTATCCGTTCTGCACTCGAACGTGGAGAAAGTTTGGTCAATTTTGGTCAGCAAGCACCTCGATCCTCTGTATAAATAAAGCATTAGACTAATACTGACCTTTCTTACTCTTGGCACACGGATCTCGACTGAGTGAGAGGGAGTGGGCCATGATTCACCACGCGGACCCAGTGTGGATTCCCCTCACGAAGTATCCCTTCGTCGTTTTGAGAGCGGTGCTGATGAAATAATTACACAAAGTAAAGCTACCACCGCTACCGCTGCTTCCAACGATACTGCAATCACTATTTCGTCTGCCAAGCGTGGTAAGATAAGTAAGTAAAGTAAATTTTCCATGACGGTTCATATGGTGGTCATTGGGCAAGTGGTGGCTGTTTTGAATTAGGTAATACATTAGACACTGGCAGTAGGTTCCTCCTTGTGAAAATAATTTGAAGACATATGGAAGGAATTGGGGGAAGCGCTTGCCCAGCAGTGGGACATTACAGGCTATTAAATAATGAATAGGCGTAATAAAATGAATCAACATGAACTGTTGAAAGACGTTACTTGCATTGTTGATTGAATTAGTACTTGTTCCTTCAACCCGACATTGATATAATTTGATATCATTAACCTACTAGCGGCATGATATACAGCTGTGTAGTAAATAGTAGCAAATTGGATAAGCTAAACCATAGACATATCTTATTATAAAGCCAACATCGGTACAGTTTATACTAAAGCGGCTTTGTAGTGTTTTTAGTATGTAATAGTATATTCATTTTATGTTAAATCTCTTTATCCTGTTTTCTCATACTACAGTTTAAAATCCCGTGTTAAGTAGATTTTCCTTATAGTACTCCATCACTATTAAGCATTGATTTTATCAGATAGAGATAAAATCACATAATATACAAACTCTCGAATTGCATCTTAGTGCACATCGCTCTCGTGCAGCAAGTAGCAATATACGTCAATCAGCAAAATATTTCTCATCGAGAAACTGCGTTCATGCTCCAGTTGCACGGTATCTGCGCCCGCGCTGGCGGCGTCGCAAGAATCCCGCCCGTCCGTTGTCGTCGCAAACGCATCATCTTCGCGCTGCTTCGGATCTCTTCGTCAGCTCTCGGGTTTTACGAGCGTGAAAGAAATCTCAATAATTACAATGACCTTAATTTCGAGCTATAAATACTCAATGTCTCGCGTATAACATGGCAGATAGTCATTAAGGTGTCTTTTAATTTTTTTGCAAGAATATTAATGGCAAAAGAATGACTTTAATCTAATTTTATTGAGAAAGCGAGCAGAAGCATGTGGTGGTTACTTTTAGTGGCTTTCTTACGATACCACAAATCCACAATAGAGCACTAAGAATGGTCAACACTGTATGGATAAAGGCAACATTACCCACTGCAATTATGCCGATTTAGGACTGAATGAGTGCTCTACGTGGTACCCATTTGCGAACAAACCATCTGATTAGTATTCAAGAAAACTGTCTTTCATAATCCTTTGAGAAAACTTTTCCGTAATTACGTCAACGTGGTATTGACAAGTTACAAGTAGTAAGTATGTTTATTATCCTAACTCCTCACAGATCCTACTGGCAACTTGTGTAATGTTTAGGGAAATATTAGTAAACATGTGTAGAATGTTGGTTATTTGCTATTCAGCACAAGTTTTACAAATTAGTGGCACGAAGCCGACAGGTGGCTCTGTGCTCATACTGGACATGAATAAGTGATCACATTACATGCTGCTAGCAGTACTTCATGCCGCGCTTCTGATATAAAGCCTTGCTCAGAGCTAGATTTACTACGCACAAATATGTATGTAAATTATTCACTATTTGTATACAAATTAACATTAACATTCTTCATTTAAATGTAGACACCAGAATTTGGTTATTCATCTCCAATCATTATACATATTCTAGACTTTTAAACTGGTTGCCTAGTTTTTCCAGGGCAAGTGGTTATAGAAAACTAGTGTTTTGTGAAAGCTCGAGTCGATCAAAGGGAAGATTTGTATTCTGAGTATTCGACGTTATGAAGACTACTTTCTATTGCCATAAAATACTATTAATAGAACGAATAGTATATCATCATAACAAGTCGTGAATTGAGTGAAATCGGGCATTAGGTCTCTGAGGATACTATCACAGTGTGTCGCGACACTCGCCACGTTCCGCTCTCTGCACTGACGGGACTATAGGCGACTGTGACTGCTACCGAGTGCTGTCGAGTGCTGCCTCTTCACACACCACCGTCTACGAAAACACACTTACATCAACACTTTCTCCAAACATCCATTATATCATATTACACAGATTTTGTGGTAAAATTACAAGCACTTTGTAGTCGTTTTGTAATAACACCACCGTAGCCAACACACACGTAATGCCAACAATGACGGCGAACTTCGTATAATTAAATAATTACGCGTGCTGGGGATTTTCCCTTATTCCATTAGGCATTGATTTCATGACGATAATTATGTATTGAGTAAGAATCTCCGTGTCTTGCAACCGCTGCACTTGCTCATTATAGTTCAAGTGCAGAAAAAAATAATTTGTATTCAGAGTATTTTTAGTGCGTTTGATTAGTATTCCTGGTTATTGTTCTAGTGTTTATAGCATGTATTTGTAAGGTCTAGGTCGTCGCTCGCTCGACAGTTATCGTCTCTACGCTTCACTTCCTTCCCTTGCATCGGAAAGCAATTCTTCAATAATTAATAGGCAGGTAGCGCGGCAGCGTGACCGCTTGTAACAGTTTCATGAACCAGTAGCTCGCAAGTGCATCTAAATACATATTAACCGGTGTACGAAGAAGTCTCCGTAGCAAGCTTTGAAAGAGACATGCATGCAATTAGTAAGATGTGTTTAACACTAATCGGACATTGAATAGGACCAGAGCAGTCTGAACCTAGTTATCTTGCAAGGAAGAGATAACCACGATTTAGAACGTTACCAATATAGTCATGTGAAGTTGAATTCGTTTCGACGCTCTTTGCTGTAGTTAATGCTGCTTCCGAGTCTGTCAAAGCAACCGTCCCAGTTACGAATGAGCCTTCTTTTGACTCTACAGCATATTCAGTATAACGCCTTACGAAGCATGCTAGACAAAACAGTGCCAACGTGTAAGACAAGTGATTTTGATGTTTTTCGTCATATTGTTCGAAAAACAATGATCGTCTCTCGCGCAACGCATCTTGGTAAATCGCGAAGAAGTGGCATTGTATTGTCCACATTGCGCGCTGTAACAAGGACCGTTCCTTTGTATCGAGCGCAGCAATGCGAAACTTTTAAATCTATTCATGTCTGCACAATGTCGTTACACGTACAGGTAACTACTTCGCACAAAAGAATTTGTCTTCGAGTACATTCAAGAAAGTTACAGTTTATTTTGTTTTACTTCTAATTTAAATTTCAAATTCTAACGCCTAATGGATGTTTTGTAAAGAAACATACGTGCTCTGCGTTCGGGAATTAAGTGTCGAACAGTTAGATAATTTTGTTGAGGTCAGCTCATGAATGGAGTTTTTGTTGCCTTAAATAGAGTTACCGTTCCATATTCGTTCGTTGGTCGTCGGAATCTATCGTTTACGTTGTCTGTTTATGGGTAATCGTCTGGTGTGTGAAACTCGGCTATTAGGTCGGCAACAATGCGCTTCCGTGCGGCGGATGGAGGTGTTGGAGCAAATTACTCAATGTCCAGTAGTCTCTCCGCTCACATTCAATTACATTCGAATTTGATAACCGCAAAGAAAGCTCGGATGACTTTCTACATTTATTACTATTTAACTGATTGTCATTCGCGTTAATGGGTGTCGGTAATGAAGTGTATCTGAATGTGGTAAATATTCGGCGCGCGTGCGCACGTCCCGAAGTGTGGCACGGTGGCACCAGGACACATGCCGCTCTCGCGACGATGAAAGTTTTGACATTTAATGCGTCATTTTGAAAGCATTTAGGTATGCAAGAATCAAAAATTCACTCAAGATATTTTAAAAGGGAAACCGAAATATATTGATGAACGTTTTTGTTTTAATCATTCACGCCATTATATTATATAATTTTATCAGAAATCCGCAAGTCGGCACACATCTTTATGTATAGCATAAAATGTTTAGTAAATCGATATATCAGGGAAGAACACTTGACAGATGAAATAAATCTAGAATACTAGAGCTACTGCGGTTGGCAGCAAATTAACACATCCTATATTACTCAAAGCAAACGAGTCTTACCGAGAGCACAAACGCAGATTGTATGTAAACTATAGAATTACTGAGTTAATTGTGGAAGAACACGCACTCAGTTAAGATACCCCATCATTTATCATTCTCAATCAGGTTAATATACTGACTCGTATTAGATCCACGTGCTTGCTGACTTGGAGCACCCTCTGTAGCATTGCGTGGAGAACAATAACATCCTATGGATGGATGACGCTTCAGAAAGCGACCCGATTTACTTTTTATCTCACTTACGCCGTATTGGGTCCGAACGGCGATTTTCCGTGAAAGTATGCGTTGTTAAGATCACGGAGACTTTTAATGTGTTCAGAAATACCGTATTTTTGTGGTTATTGATCTGTAACATTAAAAAATGAATGGGTCAATTGCTGCAGTCGTTTTTATAAACGTTGAATGCGATGTCGCTGCAAAGGGCCGTGGGAATTGATAATTTATGTATGACCTTGAACTCGGCGCCGGGCGATGCAATGACGCCTCGAGTCGTCTGACGAGGTGACAAACTGTTATTTATGGCTTAATGTCTTTCGTCGTTACGTAAGGCTGCTATCAGAATATTGTTATGGGTTTTCCAATGATGTTTTTCTTTTGATACTGGACTGAAACAATTGATACTAAAGAGTGTCGAAGTGTATTTAATGGATAATCTTATGACTTATGGTTTTAATGTACTAATCAAATCGCACAAGAGTACGAACAACTATTTGATAACAAAATAAGAATACCCATGTTTGGCTTTATCCTTAGAAAATTAATAGCTGAAATACACAAAGAAACAACACTGGAACAAACAATGATAGTATGTTACGTAGAAGGTAACATTGATCACACAGTAAGAGTCAAGTTAATTCCTTATTAGCAAAATAATCGTTTGAAGAATATCCGTAATCGTAAACAATTTCCGAACCATATTAGCGCGAATACGATTGAGTTGACATTAAAATATAAATATTAGAAGTTAAATTGTAAACTTAAATAGACATGTACATGAATAAGCTTTTAGTAAATAGCGGTTTGTCTGTCTTACTACCGACTTTCAGTTTTAGTGGTCAATCTCACTCAGTTTTTTTGTTCATACATTTGGATTAACTGCATCTACAATCAAAATCGATACAGCTAAAATGCAATTTAAGGTAGCATTATACGTTTCTCGTAGCGGCGATCGGCGGCGGCTACCTCTCGCGTCCGGCCCTGGTGCAAGCCGTGGTCCGGGGCGAGGAGGAATGGGACGCCGTCGCCTCCTTCTGCGAAACAGTGATGCTAGCGAAGGAGGTGGCAGAACGTGAGAGGGAGAGAACCTCTCGTCCCAGCCGCCGCGGGAGGCGCTCCGGGCGTCGGGGGCCACGTGATGGCTTCCGGCCACCGTAGACGCGGGCCTGTGGACGGTGAGTGATTGGTAAGCTCGCCGTCCGTCCGTCTTATGACGACGACAGGCCGTGTCGACGGCGCGTTCGTGTTCCACGCGCGCCTCAAAGAGATGTCAGCAACATGGAAGGGGCCCGCAAGGGCCGACGCCTGTCGAGGCTGCGGGTTGTCCGCAAGGAATACCGCGGCCTCGACATGAAGGGCGAAGAAGGAACATGGGTGGTTTTTAGTCAGTAGAAGTCTGACACTCCCTTTCGCTCTGCCCAAGAGCGGGAGGGGTTATTTGATGATTTCCCACCCCCAAAAAAAAAAAAAAAAATGGTTGCATTATACGTAAGCTTTTTATTTAATACCTTTCATGAGTGTGGCATTCGTGTTCTGCTTACTGAAGTGTGAAAAAAAACGAGTGTTGTCAAGTATTCTTGCAAATATCTATCCGATATCCATTGCGTCCCATCCAGACAGATCACCTAGATACAGTAAAATAACAGTTATAATAATATTGTTCAGAAATGTAGGAGACACGTGCTTACAGAATGATTTAATTTATGTGGCCACATATTATTATCTGCTGAGGTCAAGATTTGCAAGTGAGAAGAATAATGCTTAGAAAAAGGACTTGCTATACCTACATTTATATATCTCAACGAATCTCAAGGTGAATCAGCCTGCTTCTGCCTTACTCCGCATCCCGTAGCGCGCTAGCGTGACGGTAAACAAACGTATCTGCGTTATCTCTGCACGCTGGCGGACGTGTCACGCCACAGTCGATCTTATAACAGTGACATATATCTAGGATGACAGTGCAATACAATGGCATTCTGCGGAAACCGCAGTCAAGCGTTGCGTTAACAGCCCACAACAATAATACCCTCTGTTTCTCTACTCATAAAGCTCGTTTTCGCAAACCAGGAGGAAAGTAGATGTCACCGTATCAACCGCAAGTGTTGGTAAGGCCTTATTTAGCGTGAGTTCCTCAAGCCCTAGTTTTTAAACATTGCTCTTAGCATTGTTTAGTATGTAATTATAGTTTGTTTCACATGACTCGGAATTTTCCGAGGAAATCTTATCTTAAAACAATAAGCTTAAAGTTTGTTTTCGTTTGTGCGAATGTTTATCAGAGCGTACCGTGCGTGTTCGAGGTGCAACGGAAGGTTGCATTGTAGGATAATCCAATTAAGAAACAAGTTGACAAAAAGTCTCCGTTATAAGTACGTATTAACGGCTAAATACCGTACACGTATTTGTACTTGCATTTCCTAACGGTGACTGTATTTCACTAAGTTCCCATGGACAATTAGGTTTCATTTCCTTCGGTTCGATTAGTGTGAGTTTTCTTGTAATAGCCGAGCTCCGTGTGAAGGCCTTCGCTCCATTTAACTATCGATAAGCACTACTGTGTTCCGGTTTTAATAGCAGGGACGGATGCTAGGGTACCTAACTGCAATAAAACTTTACGACTATAATTGCGGCTACGCATCAGCAATCTACTGGATTGTCAAATGTCTATGGACGCCAAAATCCACTTACCCAACCCGTAACATAAAAACGTTCTAATTAACCACTTCTTAGAATTGCAAAAAGGCCACTTATCTGACGTATCAAGTACAAAGTAGTGTTTTTTCATATTTCCTTGCATTCACTGCCTGAGAAAACGCGTTGAAGTCTTTTGAATGCAACGCGGCATCGTTCTCAAAGTAACATTTGTAACCGACATTATTAGCGGCGATATCACAATAGTACAGACGAACAAACAAATCGGTACCTATGCAGACATAAATATTCCCTTCTAAACTACATACCATCCCCGAAGGCTTAGACAGAGTTGTACATTTTATAATACACCGACATTTCGCCTGTCTTACTACTACAACACCAATATTTGTTTTGTCAGTGTTTATTCTTATAACTTTTTAAGTTAAAGTTGTATGAGTATGACCTGATGACGTAATTTTTATAATGAGGTAAATTTTAAATTTACGGCGTAATCCTTGGAACCATTGACTGGATGCTAAAAAATATTTCACTAATGGAAAGCTCTTTTTACCCCAAGTGTCATAGACATACCTTCTAAAACGTTCCTGAGGGATAATTTCCAACCATAGTGCGAGCGAAGACGGCAATTTCTCACGCAGTACAATGGTTTCCCGTACAATAAGAGGTCAGCTTATATGTACTTATAGCTCCACGTGTCGTTCATACCTATCCCTTTGTTCGACTGTACATTGTAAATAGTACTGAATTCAAAGCTAGCTACATTAATTTAAGCTTAGTTTAGATAGCTTTACGCAGACTGTCCAGACCCGGATCTAGAGTTGTTCATGGGTCTAGCTCCCATTGTTTCTTCCCCAGTTATAGTTTTCGAACTGATTAATGTTGGCGTGTAGAAAATTTATGATTAGGGCTTATTGTGTATTTGCGTTTGGTTCGCCTAGAATCTGTTGTGGAAGAGCCGTATATTATGCTTTGTTGGTTGAATGTGAATGGGAAGGCTTTTATGGAAATTATTGTTTCTCTATTATGATTTTGTAGGATATGGTTTCTAGATTTACCGTCGGAACGAATAGGGTAGTTGACTGATTAAAATAAAATATGTTTCTGTTTAGCCCGTCTGTTAGATTATGGTAAAATATTGTGTTTTTTGTTTCATCAAATTTATAAAAATTGATGAAAATAAAACGTGTCAAAGTTCGTGAGTGGGGGCTGGTGGCGTCACTTTCTAGTAAAAAAATTACCAAACTGTGACGTCGCGTGACTTTTCGAAGCACTGTATCGTCGTCATTTATTGTTAACGTGAAAAAAAAATACCTGTCCATTATTTTTTGGAAATCTATCTGACGGACTAATTAGTTTTTTTTTTGTCAATTACCCTATAGTAGAATCTATTTGGCAAGCTAAAGGGTCTGTTTCAGTGACGACTCACCGTATCAATTCAGAAATAGAAAAGAGTTTGTATCAAATGACATACCCGCCAACAACGACACTTAATCATAGATGGTGACTCTGCTCTTAGAATTACATCTTTTAAAGTAATACGTTTTACGAGTTCAAGTTTGAAGGATTATTGAAGTAAAGCGAGTAATACGACTTCAATAATCCTGATGTTTGTCAAGGACTAAATATTTTAACGAATGTTATGTCGACATATTTCATCTCCTATACCCGCCTATTGTACAAAATGATAATAATCAAACGTATTCTTTTAGTTTCAATGAAGCTTTCGCACTGCCATAAACATTTTTATAACCAAATCCGATGCTCTCACGTTGATACGTTTAACTTAACGTTGTTATTATTTTATCTGTTCATTACTTATTGTTAATTAGCAACAAAGTTTCTTAGTTTCGTTTTGTTTAAACTAAATGACTATTTATCATGACTGTATTATTTTTTTTAAACCCCCCAAAAATTTTTTTTTGTCCTAATATATTCAAAAGTTGACTGGTACGTAATGTTTTGTGGCATTCTTTCTGCCTCTGTAACTGCATGAAGAATTTCTACACATCAATTAGGTTTTAGTAGTAATTGCTTTAGAAACCTTTTTTTTTTGTCGCGTGGAAAATCATCAAATAACCCCTCCCGCTCTTGGGCAGAGCGAAAGGGAGTGTCAGACTTCTACTGACTAAAAACCACCCATGTTCCTTCTTAGCCCTTCATGTCGAGGCCGCGGTATCTCTTGTGAACAACCCGCAGCTCCGACGGGTGCTTTAGAAACCTTGGCGGTGAAGTATGTACAAAAGGAAATTGAATAAAGCCATTAATATCTAAAGTGTCGGTAAGCAAATTAAGGGTCGTGGGTTCAAATTCCCGTTTAACTGTTTTGAGAGCCTAGGTTGTAGTTTAACTGAAGCTGTTCAAAGGGGTCTTATTAAATAAGTTTGAGTTGAGTTATGTTATTAGCTGGTTTAACTGTTTAGTGATAGTTGTTTGCCGTTAGACATGAAGGTACAAATGGCCGTTCGCTAATTGTAAGCAAGTTCTGTCCCACTGCCTCGTTGGTCGAGTGCTTGCAAGCGCAACTGCTGAACATGAGGTTCTGGGTTTGATTCCCAGGTCAGGCAATGCGTTATTAGCTTTTCCATCAGAAATTTCTCAGTAGCAGCCACGATGATGTTGTGCCCGGTTGACGACTTAAACATAACTGGTGAAATGTCTGTGTACTATTAGGTACACCTCTGACTATCCTCAAGAATTACAGGTGTGGTGTTATGTTATCTTTTTTCCCATGCTTGTTTCAGTTATCGGTCAAAAAGAAAATTGCTAAAACCACAATATTCCCACATGAATTAGTTATCACAGTATTTACAATGGGTCGTGGTTAACAAGGCACTTCAGACGCCATGTTGGTTTAATTTAGAATGGTGAACAGACCAGCTGTTCAGCGCCGAAATTTGAATATTCAACTATTCTTATTCTTTATTACACACAAATATATATAATAAAATATATTAAAAAATATAAATTATATACAAATTGCAATAATATAGCCAATAGTAGCAGTATAGTTTAGTCTTAGTGGAATTGAACAGAAGGTTTTATTGTAAGATTTATATTTACATCGAACCTCTTCACGAACACGAGACCCGTACTAAAAACCTTTTACGAAGTTATAAATTCAGGACGAACTTTTACTACTTGAGACTGTTTGCATAATTTAAGATAAAAGCGTCCAGTCGCTTTTACTATGGGAAATTCATTTTGGTGTTCAATTATGAATTTTAATTTTTAAGGCTTCGTTCGTTAATGTTGGACATGGGAAAACATGTCTGCAATCCCCGAAGGGTTAGTCCGAGGCGTACCTATTAGTACACCCACATTTCGCCAGTCATGTTTGAAGACCCATGTAACAGGGGGCGAGCCTATTGCCATCAACCGGGCTGCTGAGATATTCCTGATGGGAAAACCCAATAACACTTATACCTGACCTGGGAATCGAACCCAGGACCTCATGCTCAGTTGCACTTGCGATCATTCGAGCAACGAGGCAGTCAGCTGGACATATTTCTCTTCAATAACACGTCTCATCATCATCTTCCTGTCCTTATCCCATTGTATTTGGGGTCGTCGCAACACGTTTTCTTCTTCCATTCTTCCCTGTTACACGTCAAGTTGCCACTTACTCCTTTCTCATTCATATCATTCCTTTCACAATCCATCCATCTTTTCTTTGGCCTTCCTCTCCCTCTCCATCCATCAATATTTATATACATCACTTTTTTAGTCACATGCGTTTCATCCCTCCTCATTACATAACCATACCAAGATAAACGGCTTCCTTTAAATTTTTCTGTCACAGGTGCCACTTCTAAACTTCCTCTTATATACTCATTCCTTACTTTATCCATTCTTGTCACTCCGCACATCCATCTCAACATTCTCATCTCCACGACCCAGTCACGACACGTCTCAGTGTCTAGATTTTTCAGCAGAAAAGTTTCAAAGTTTTCTTCGTTTATATTTCGTTTATAAATCTACCAACAGTCTCGTTTGCTTCTCTCAAACGTGACTAAATCTGAGTAACTCTTCGGTTAATTGACTGTTACGAGCGACGAGAGAGGATACCTAACTAATACCTTTTATCTTCAACGAAAACTTAACACTATGTTTAGTGTAAAGTTTTCGTCTTACATACACATTACATAATACGGAAACACAGAGACACGCCTAATTAGGCAATATACTCGCCTTACCGGCGGAAATCAAGCGGGTTCTATTGATAATTAATATTCTCTTCTAATAAGTGATTAATTGTAAGTGTACGTAATAGTCTTCCGATTAATTTAATTAAACATTACAACAGTAAAGAACTTTCTTAACATGTATTTACAAAACTTGATACTTTTGTGGAAAATCGATGAAACCTCAGGAAATCCAGCTGGTAATTGATGTTTCTAATTCAAGGCTTAGCTAGAAGGTAAAATTTTGTTTAGAGTATTAAATAATAATGATCATTAAGCGACACTACCATGACCCTAACTAATAATGAGTAAAATGACCCAACATCAAACGAAAATAGTACCTACCTAGTACCTCTCATAGCTCATTCCGAAAATATTAGTCACTCACATCAGTCAAGGGTAACGTTAAATGTAATAAATAAAAAATGAACGGTAATCACATGTAACCTTGTGATCTTACAAATGGTTCGACTAATTGTGACAAACGAGGTGCCCTGTCATGTCATGTTTTGTTTTAATCTTCGCAAAAAACAAGTGACGGCCGCCGCCTGTACTTAACTGTACTTATTTATATAATAGACTAGTCATATGCATATAGGTACATAGACAAAAATGTAATTGAGTTTTTCTGGTATAAAAATTGTCTATTGTATGTGGCTCGAGACTATTTGATACTGCAATAGTGATATGGTAATGACGCTTTTTGTGTCACCGATTGTAGAATACGGATATGTTGTATGTTGGTATCTTACATGATACGAGACTGGTAAAGCTCAAAAAGTGTAAAAAAAAAATAATTTAAAAATTGAATAAATTAGAATCTTTGTTAATTGGTCATAAAAATAAATAAAATAAAAACTTATCAAATTGAAATTGATTCAAGCATAGCGTGACGCGAACCCATAAAATGAACGAGCACAATGCGATTCTGAGCACCATTTAAATATCTTAAATATAATAAAATTACAGCAACGCATTTAGATAATAAATATTCATTAAGCGCGTCTGAATCTACAATTTGTAATGGACACCATAATAACATATTTAGTTGAGACTAACATCTGACTAATAGGCAACTTAACGGTTGATTACAAAAAGGTGTTGTTGATCATGTCAGTTGATTTTACAGTCATATTTTGACGTGTAATATCGCGAAGTGTTTGATTTCGCGCGTTAATGTTACATGGTCGCGTCATGTCAATGTCAGCCGAATGAGCGGAAAAAAGCAGCAAAAAACTTAAGTAGTTACGACAGGAGTCAGTGCACCCTATTGATAGCGAATAATGTGAGGCGAGAATCATCCGCGTTCAAGCTAACTATCTGAACACGACATTTCCGAAGTCGATCTAAAATATACAGACGGTTTGTATTAAAAAAGTTAACAAGTGTGAATTGAGCTGTCCTTCAAATAAAACCAAGTTCTGATCGTTGTTGTAATGTTTAGAGTAACTATTTCGTTACTTGTAACGTGAGACGTAGCAATGCCTGTAGCACATCAGCGTAGCGTTGTTCGTAGCACTGATCGTAGCGAACAGTGTAGCAGCGTAGCGTATTGTAGTGTAGTGGCGTAGCGAATATTCGGCTGACTATGGTGTAACATGCTGCAATTAGTGATGTCATGTATAGTGAAACTACTAACTAAATCTAAAGTAGTGTCTATAAAAAGCAAATTTTTTAATCCCTTATTAATACTTAACATAGCTAATCAGAATCTCAATCTCTTATCTCGAATTCTCGAATCCAATGAGCACTCGTAGTACTGCTCTACTGAACTGAAACAAAGTGTATGTATAAGAAAATCTTACTATGCAGATTGTCGGCACGCAATAACAGAAGATAAATAATTTATGTCTTTTGAAAGTACAAGTGACAAGAACCAGCAAATTGATCCTCTACAAAAAGTTGGAAATGATAAATGTGTTGCTGTGAAGATACTTTGTCTAGGTGTCAAAACAGTAATGTGGGGTACAACATAAATACATGTCGGTTATATTAATGGGATATCAATGTATAAATGCATTTTATATGATAAATAATTGCATGACATAAATGTTAACACAGCGTATGAGGAACATGTATCAGTGTTTCGTGAATTAAAATATGCCGAACAAAAACTGGCTGAAGGGATAATAAACGGCACCTACTTACAGCACCTCAGGCTTGCGGCTCGCATCACCAATAAGACTAACGAGAGGAAACAACTAGCCGAGAGGTCTCGGGGAAAAAACACCAACACCTCACGTGAATAGCGTTGATTAATTTAAGCAATCGCCAGTGATTGAGTGTGGCGAGATATGAAGATATCAGAGATGCGATCTACTTTAGATTGGATCCCGATTGACTTTTAATTTGTTTATGTCGGACGCAGCGCTGCGAGAAAACAGCAAAAAATTTGAAAGCGTCAAAATTAAATGTCGATTCATCATGTAAATGAACCGACAAACAATAGACCGTTGAGGAGATCGGCTTTTTATAAAAAACGCGTATATTATGGGCGTGATACACATATGATTAGGTTCACCAACGAGCCGAGACGTAACAAACTAGCTTCTAACTTGACTAACTTGTTATTTTACTGCGATTTTTTGCGAATGTAGAAAGTGTGATATTATTATTAAACAAGATCTTAGGTCACTTAGTTACGTTAGCTGTTAATTCGTTGAAACGTTTTTTTCTTGTTCAACAATCCCATCCTCGTGTTGCTTAGATTTTAACATTGTATAATTATGCTCTTCAAAATGTTTTACTTAGCATTAAGTTATCGTAAAGACAATCTAGAGCATTTCACAAAAATGAGTCCAGATTTATTTTTAGTTTAATCCTCTCAGACTTTCTCGGGTCTAGACTAGTTTATTGCAATACATTTAATTTAATTATTTCCTTCAGAAGTAACGCCAATTTATGATTGCTTTCATTTCAGCTTGGCATCACTATAAACTCGTTCGCGGTTGCCAGCAGAATTAAAGTTATGCCCTAAAGGCAGGCCTATTATTCTTGGTCGGCGGCGCTTGCGTCTGCATCTAACCCACAAACTATCTCATTACATTTAGATTCCTGCCATGATATTCATGCGCACGTCTGCGGTATCTCAGGACTCGGTGCATACCCAACACACGCTTCTTGGAAGAACATTCCTGGGTAATTCGCGAGATAATGTTACATATGACTTGTCCCGTAATTTAATTTTAAACGCGCAATGCTTAGGAGCAATTTAGAACCATTTACAATAATACAAAGACAGTTAAGATGTTTATAATTCAATTAGGGAGATCGTTTGTTAGGTGATATAATAAGGTTATTGTATAGTGTGCTGGTGTTTTTATTAGAATGTATAAGTAATGGCACGGAATTCAGTCTTTAGCGCAGGTTCCGTTCACGTGACGCAGGAGAAATCAAATGGAAAGGACGTTGGGTTATCTTCCATCTAGCCGTTGTCTAGTGGCCGTGTTTAGATTTACATAAGTAATGTATTGTGCTTGTGGCTTGATGAATATGAAATGCATGACGCATACAATTTCTTTAATTATTTCATTTCTAAATATGTAGTTTTTGATGTGTGTAATCATCATGTTGTTAGTTGAGGAAATCTAAATATTGACCAGTAGCGGTTAAATGAAAAAAACGCCTTTTCTAAGAAAGATATTCCTTAAACGGCAAAAAACATTCCAACTGGTGGTTTGCTTTTCGCTTAGTAAAACAATAGAAACGCCTCCATATAAATCGAATACTACAAGAGATATCGTCCAATTATATCACATCTCAGGGTATAACGAGACCAGATACTTATTGGCAGACCGTAAACTCAGACAATGCAATGTTTTCTACAAGAACAAGTGTACTTACACAATTGTTCAGTAGAAATCATGTCAAAACGCATCGCTACACGAATTTATTGTTTTCATTGTACATCAGAGAGTTAAGACAACTGGAACTGATAGAACAACAGCGAGTATTGTCCCATCTAGTCGACATCGCACCGTTGACATTGATCCGTGTCACAGCACACGCACCGCCGCGATTACATCGATGCCATCATCAGATAGTACATCTGTCGTATGCCTCACGCTAATATTAATAATAGATAATGAAAGCGAAATTATATCGCAGCCATCATACTAATTAAGTCTCGGTACACTACACATATCAAATGAAATGGCATTTTTGCAGCGAGTGCAACATTGAATGTACGAGTATAGATTTAGCGCGTCTTTCAACTTACGTAACGATGTACTTTCTAAATTATTACAAGTAATTTTAGAGAGTTCAACAACTTCAATTGGACAAAATTTGGCCAAAAATTAACCGGCTGACCAGTTCATGTAATACGGTGATGTCATGTCGAGTGTTTTACCTCTTCAACAAAGATGAGATGGAAAGTAAAAGTGGTTGGATTGGGCAGCTGCGGGCTTCTCAATAGAATAGATCATAAAAGCTTGTTATGTGTTATCCCACGCGCCCGCGCCGCGGAAAGTGAGAGGACTCGGCTGATAAAATTCATATGTAGCGATCACGATGATCGAAGCTGCAGATGCTTTTATGCGATTTTAATGCCGCCTTCACACAGTTTAGAAAGTCGTATCTTTAATCGCGATTAGGGATTCTTTCGATGCCAGTTCCTTCGGCTTTTATTTGCATTATCATTACCTATTTGCTCAATGCGGATGTCGTTAGGTTCTTGATTACTTTTATCTTATGACCGAACTACCTGAAAAAAATATGAACGAAAATTTTGTATCAGGTTTCATTACCAACTGATATGTAATTAGTGACGATCGGACTCATTTTGAACGGATTGGACGGAGAAGAATAATCATGGAAAGTCATGGAGGAGGCCTTGGCCCAGCAGTGGGACAGGGTGGGGTTAACAAAAAAAATGTAATTATGTATTATTTTACTCCCACAACTTTTTTCATTGTCTTTCGCTACTTCACTGCTGGTAATAGTTAGATGATGTTTTGTTTTGTGTACGATGTTCTTGTTTTCTCTTCACCGTCTAATTAAATAAGAATACCATTATTATTGTTCTTGACTCAGAAACTTGTATTGATTAATAACCATGTCTTATAAAGCAGAGCAGTTAGTAAAGACTTTCAGGCATGTCTAGATAGATCCCCAACTATTTAGAAAGCGGTACAAATCGTTCAATTGAATCCATCCACAGTTTCATTACCGATTTCGCATTGTTTTTGCATGTCCAACTTTTTCGTACTTTTATCTGCGTGGTAATTAGTCATAGAAATTAATTAAACAATTCGCTATTTAGATTTTAATAGGCATGGAGTTAAATACTTTTCGACGGACGGTAAATAGTTTTGATGTTTGTTTTGATACTCATTTGGTTGCTTGTCAGAACGATTCACCATCATGGTCTGTTGAGTGAGTGGAAGCAAGCATTTTTTTATCAAGTTATTTATTTTTTACTACCATATGGGTGAAAACATTCCAACCTTATTTCCATTAAGGATTCGAGGTATATATAATTTGTCTTAGCTTATTGACTGTTTTTGAGTATCTAATTTACAACTTCTTCTAGACTAACATCTCTGTGGTACCTAAATGCATGTTCCGATCGAGTAGAACAAACGTCAAACGATTACCATGATCCATCAGTACAGTAACAGTTGTAAAGATTTAGATTGCTTATAGTTCATACCGTTAGTGATGGCTAGGAGAGAGCCTTACTATGATTATTTAAATTGTATTCTACATAACCGTATCTAAGTCATAATTATAATCAATCTTCCAACATAAGGTATTTATCGCACATACTTTATACCATATTCATACGAATCGTCCTTTGATTAATTTTACATTCCACTCAGGTCAAGTTCAGTGACCTCTAGAGTAAATAAAAAAGTAACTAATTTGGTTAAAACTCGCGACACGTTTGCCAAATTACTGAAGTACCGTAATACGGCAATTAAAAAAGTAATTAAGTAACGGATATGCTAAGTATCATCATATTGTACCAGACTACCAGTCAAAGGTGTTCATATAAATCAGATTTACGATTTGATTTATAAATTATATGATTGGTTTGATTCGGGTTACGGTTTGCGGGTTTTATTGCAAATCTTATGGGATAGGGGTAATATTTTATTCTAATTAAAAGAAAGATAAGTGGTTTCTTTAGTGTGGCAGTCGTATTTCGTAATATTTTTTGTTAAATTATGTGTTATGTATAAATGTATAGTAACTAATGGAATATGCTGTAATAAATCCCAGTCATTTAACGTAACTTCTGAACGTAATGCAATCACAAAGTCTAATTTTAGAGAAAACGATCCCAACAACGATTAATTAACAACAACGCAAAATATCTTCACAACAACCATAACCGTAATTGAATCTTAATGTCAAAGGCCTCTTACTCTGTTTGCCCCTACAAAGGCGGATGCGTGATTAATGAACGGTCACTAATTACTGCGGCCGGGATGCACGGGCGCAGCGCCGACAAAGGCAAGGCGCACCGCGGGGCACATTGCCGGTGTCGTCCCGGATAACTTGTGGACCATACGTCCTGCATAACACCATCTTTTATTATGTGGGGTTCGTTTCCGTCATTTCTATGAAGTTAGAAATCTGTCTCTCTGTTTCTTTTTTGTTGTGTAAAACATGTAGGTACATGAGGAAACCAGCATGCTTGAGAGATATTTTTTGACAGCATGTGCAGCCAAGTCAGAAGTCCATGGGCGGCATGGCTACCGCACTACAAAGAGAAGATACTAGTTTATGCACGCAGAGTGGTTTCTTGTGTGGAATAAAATAAAACACATCATGTGAGCAGTGGTGACATACCGAGTTTCCTCCGTGCCTCGGAAAGCTCGTTAAGCTGTTGGTCCCGGCTACCATACATATATCTTTGGCAGTCGTTACAGGTAGTCAGTGACCTGAAATTCTGACATCCAGTCTTACCAAAGAGTATCCGTATTACCTAGTATTAACTGGGTTGTGGAGGTCAGATAGGCAGTCGCTCCATGTAAAATACTGGTATTTAGCTGCATCCGGTTAGACTGGAAGCCGACCCTAACATAGTTGGGAAAAGGCTAGGCAGATGATGTGAGCAGTGGTGGCCTATGGAATCGGCCCCAGCTGGCAAGTTGCAGTTGGTAGGTTTAAAACTGGCCAGGAGTATTTCTTTGTGTAAAAGCATCACCACTGCTCTCGAAACGGTGAAGGAAAACATCGTCGAGTAAGCCTAGGACTCAAGCTTTCTTGCAGCAGTGCAAACACTACATGCAGGCTGATGATTTTGTAGGGTAGAGCTGCCTTTTGTGTTCCAGACAAATTATAATGAGTGAAAACATTATACATTTATATTTTAAAATGTTCAAGTTCAAGCAGAAAAAAAAATAAAAATCTAAATTTTTTGACACTTTCATTTTTGAAACTGCACCTAGACAGGTCAAGCGATGTCTCCGATGAAACATTTTGGAATGTTCTTCCGTGTTCTTACGTAAAATTACGAAAATGATGGCTAATTTTTGAATTGTTATTTTTTTTTCGGAAATTGTCTTGCGTAAGCTTTTGTGAAAGGATTTCCGTAATATTAATTTCGTGATAGGTACCTAGTTGCGTACTTAGAAAATGTGGGCATTGAGTATTAGACGCTGCAGTTGCACAGCGGTATCCCTATTCCATAGACTGTTCCTTTCTTATTTATTTTATTGCGTTTAAAGTTTATTACAATATTGGTCGTTACTCTTGGCCTTGCGTGTAGTGTTAGTATTATTCATGCGGAAGTATCTTATTCGTTATTTAGTTTCTCTTTCTTATCAATTCATTGAGAAGATTACTTATTCAATTCAATTCTCAATTCTTTATTGCGTACCATAATGTATACATTTGGTAGGGAAACAGTTCCATCAGTCTCAATTATGGACCCTGTCGGGCACAGCATAGATATAAAAAGTAGGAGAGAGGAGGAAGCTCGGCGTTTAATAAGTCAAATGACGAGTTTATACATGTAGGTATTTATTTAGTAACATTGTACTTTTAAAAATATTAATTATTGCTCTATAGGTATACTTATTATTATTTTTCAGCCTGGAATTAATATTTCCGAGGCAGCTCAAGGAAACTTGGAGTTTTCAGCTTCCTTTTGACTACTTATGCTGCATTAACATTTTCGGGAAGGATGTATTTGACACATTATGCAACTATGTAAATTTTAATTTAAAAATACTGCATAAAAATCCGTCACATAAATTAAAAGTTGTTGAGATTTTCGAGATAGCAAAATATAAGACATTAGTGTGATAATGATCATGAAAATTGCCCAATTAATAGCTAAAAGACGTGAGAATATGCATATATTTTCCTTAAACTAACTTAATGTCATCGCCCAATTAATGTGAATGGCCAAAAAAACTTCTCTAAAACTAAAAATAAACAGTAACAACTCACAAGCTTTTTATGCATCGCTTTGCTTCCGTTTGTTGTTCCTAAAACAAACATTTCTTCGTAATCTATCGAGCAAAAGAGTTATTTATAGCCTATCCAGTGTATAATTTATGATGTAGTCCAAATTCATATATATTGGGAGTTGTACATTAATCTCTAGTTACCGCTATTCTTAATGATAAGACCTGAAGTGGAGGCCGCTCGAGTTGGATAATGATGCCCGTCCTGTAATCATGGTGAAGGCTATTGTTGCTACCTACGTGTTTATAGAATATGTTATTATAGTTATGTATACAGGGTGTAAATCAACCCATCACACAGCCGTCAACCAAGCATTCTGTACATCACACTAAGTACCCCTACGCAATTTTTTTTGCTGGGAAACGACTTTTTTTTTTGGGGTCAAAAATCACGTTTTTCGGTAAAACTCAATGTAGCACTCTTAAAACATTGTGCTTGTGGATGCTTTGAATAGTAAACGGGTCATGGAAGTCATTTACGTAAATTTATAACCTGAAAAACTAGTATTTACAAAAACAGCTGTGAAAAATTTGGAACTTTGACCCCCAATATCTCCGTAACTAGGAGGTTCCCAGGTATGGTCTAGAACAAAATAATGACCGCAGTGGTGGGGAGAACAAGTGCCCTTCGTTTCCGTTAAGGGTACTTTTACACCCTATATATGTTTCTTTCGTATGCGATTGGTTTTTCCTTTATTTTGTCTTCATATGAACTATATTGCTGAAAACGATGACATTTGAACTTAGAACTGTGAGAGCAAGAATGGTGATCTATTGTGCTTTTAACTCACAGCCCCTTTTCTTTTTTGCGGGTTGGAAAATCATCACATAACCCCTCCCGCTCTTGGGCAGAGCGAAAGGGAGTGTCAGACTTCTACTGACTAAAAACCTCCCATATTACTTCTTAGCCCTTTATGTCGAGGCCGCGGTATCTCTTGCAAACAACCCGCAGCCCCGACGGGCAATTCACAGCCCCATAGGTACTGCTGCTGTTCTTCCCAACATCATGTTTTGTCGGAGGAAACGTATTTATATCTCTATCAGTCAGACAATCAATTCTCAGAAGAAAATTGTTTCATATTGAAATCTGCTTCCTGCATTCTACAACTCTGCTTACCCAGCATACCCTTTGGATCCATTTGAATAGTAATTATTTACCCCGCAGACATCAGCACTGATTGCTCTGATTACTACAAGTACTCCACAGGTAGCACTAATCGAGTCTTACAAGCCCTTAGCCTAGCCTATTCTTCAGATAAACCTTAGACAGAACTGCAAGCAATTTTAATTGCTCCCGTCGATGAGAGCTATGTTGTGTTACGTTGCGCTAAGTGAGATAAAGCTATGCCAAAGTGGTTTAATTGCTTCAATTATTAGCTCGGATAGTGTCGAGCTATGGGAAAAGTATTTAGCTTAAGTGTGGTGTTAGGAAAATAGGAAGGTAATTTAAATAAGTAGGTAGATTAATAATGTTTGTAAAGAGTCTGCTTCGATGGTTTAGTTATGTTGGGATCATGAGTGAATGATGACTGAAAAAGGTATCTATTTGTGAATAATATAAGGCAGATGTGTGTGAAATCGTTGGGATGCCCTAGAAGGACATAATTATACCGACATTATTGGTTATGTTCTTCAGAAAGGTCTGGTATGTAGTGGATAAATAGGTATTTTTTACATAAATCATCATTTCCATCTTAGATACAGTATACTGTAGTTTGTAGTTTATGAGTTTCATATTTAGGGCACTCAACAAACGTTAGCCCATCATGTTACCGTAACACATAAGCTCCGATACTTAGCAGTCAGTTGCCAGTTAGTCTGTAAGTTAGCTAACCACTGCCATTACCGAATTAACTGCGACTTAACGACTAACCACTAAGAAGCTAATGAACCGTGTTCAGTTACTCTTTTCTATTGCTATATAGTTTACTACTACATAGACATGTCCTACTCAATTGAATGATTATAGGCTTGGAACCACTTGTTATATTTAATCATGTATTTAATCTCATACTTATTTTTGTGTGTGTGCTCGTGGTGTAATAATAACTGCGGCTCGGGTCGATCTTTAGGTTAAACTGTGCTTGGCGGGGTTGGTCTGTGGATGGGTAACCACATATTTATACTGAGTTTCCTCCGTGCCTCAGAAAGCACGTTAAGCCATTGGTCTCGGGTGTCATTTGTAATCGACATGGTAACAGGTAGTCAGTGACCCGAAAGTCTGACAACCAGTCTTACCAAAGGACATCGTTTTATTCAGTACTAACTGGGTTGTCGAGATCAGATAGGCAGTCTGCACTTCTGCAGTACAATACTGGTATTTATCAGCATCCAGTTATACTGGAAGCGACTTCTTCTTGTGTGTGTCATATACTTGCTTACTTAAAAAAAAATATTTAGAGCATAATGTTGAAATGTTTTAGACCTAGACTTATTTAATTTTATGGCTCATAATTTCTATAATATCTAGTTAAGTGAAGGTGCGTATTTTTCTGCCCCAATCAGCTCAAGCGCTGGCTTTACTAGTTTTCAATTATATTCCAGGAAATAAAATAAAAAAATAAATATGGTACCGACGACTTTTACAAAGTAGCCTATCCTTTTTACGTTGGCCAATCAGTTCTGCTAATTACTTTTGTAAATGGATACTCTTTCACTGCAACAGCAAAATATCAGTTATTCTCATAATAGCTCGTCAACACATGAACTAAATAACCACTAGCACTATAGCTTGGGGAAAATCAACTTTTCTTAGGGTTTTGCAATTTGCAGTTCGGTGTCAGGCTGCATGCTAATCAAAATTTTATACGCGACCGAACTACTTATTCAGTTTCAGAATTATTTTGGTCATTAAAATCATCAATACAATCCTTTTTTTTTTTTTTCCCGGTTGGAAAATCATCAAATAACCCAACCCGCTCTTGGGCAGAGCGAAAGGAAGTGTCAGACTTCTACTGACTAAAAACCACCCATGTTCCTTCTTAGCCCTTCATGTCGAGGCCGCGGTATCTCTTGCGAACAACCCGCAGCCCTGACGGGACCCGCAGCCCCGACGGAAACAATACAACCCTCTTACTTATTTTAACACCTTAGAGTTCAGTTAAAAACAACACCAAAAAGAAAAAAACTTTCCTTATCTCAAGCACGAGAATTACTTCATATTCAGGTCTTAAATTATCCCCGAAGACATTATCAGATAACCGACGACAGCTAAATATGCCGTTAATCATTTAGTTCAACGAGATAACTTCCAAACCCACGCAGTTTATAATGTGCACATAACTTACCTAACCACATTATTTAACTGAACAGTTAATATGAAACTAAAGTTAGCTACCGTTTGTAATTCATAGCCTACAGAACATGACACGGGGAGCGGATTACCATAATCAAACCAGTCGGGATGCTACCGCTGCATTGAGTTATTTGTAAATATGAGGTGTGTGATGTTTCTGCTTACCCTTGTAGTAAAATATCCTTTAATGCAAAGCCTTTTATTTATTGACTTGACTACTTGACGACACGGTTGGCGCAGTGGCGGAGCGATTCGACTGCTGCGCTGCGTGTCGCGGGTTCGATCCCCGCACGGAACAAATATTTGTGTACGGAACAGATAGTTGTTTTGGGTCTGGGTGTTTGTGTGTGTGAGTTTACATGTTTGTAAACGCACCCACGGCGCAGGAGAAATTATTAGTGTGGGGCAATGTTTAAAAAAAAAATACGACAAAAAGAAAATACGACTGTCTGTGTCAGTTATATCGCCGAAGGTGTAGAGCGTGACTACTTTACATTATTTTAACGGAGAGCTTTGTTTAATACTTGGAGCTTTTAACTTAAGTTTTCATCTGCTTCCTGTCCTTATACAAATTTATTTGAAGTATATCTCTCTGTCCATAATATAGTTTATTGGTGGTCGACACGGCGTGTATACCTTCATAGTTTCTTCTCGCTGAAGTGAAAAGTTACTTAATACACTTCCATAAAATATTCTCTTTTATCCTCTTTTACACTCCGTCTCAGTATTCGGTTATTATCACAGGTGGTTTAGTGCAATTTTTGTAGTTTAAACTTTTTTGAACATGCTGAATTGTGCTTGTGATGTGTACTCAACACATCACAATAATATACGTTTGGAAGTTACCATAAATCATGCACCAAGAATACCAAGATCGTCGTCTGAGTACAGACGATATAATATATTTATCCGAGTGACATGAAATGAGCCTAAAGATTATGCGTAATGGAGCGCAGATGGCAGACGCATTCTCTTTATGCGAAGATGATAATATGACCATTTTATTAGATAAGTTATGTAAATCTCTACCGGATGGTAGGTAACTAAGCCAACATGATTCAGTTTATCCTTTTACTATTGTCCCAAAAAGTGCATTTGATGATATAATATACTACTGACATTTAATTTATTATGAGCAGTTCAACTAGTTGCTTGTATTTACATAATGGCATTATAATGTATTTTGTAACAAAAAGAACGTACTTTCGTTCAGTCAGGTTACATTTACGTATACATTTAAGTGGGTAACAAGAAGAAGCACCCAGATAGCTCGACACTAAAGTCCTATTCTCAACACTTCGCCACGATTTCTCGTGAGGTTTACCGAGTTAAGCTCTGGCCACAATAGTAGAGTAAGGAGGAAAATGTTATAAATCTCCAATAAATCGCTTAAAACCATGCCTTTAAATATATATGGCTAATGAATGAAAAACATTAGAATGTTATTGTAATTTAAGTCTCAGTCTGTGTAGTTTCAGTCAACTGTAATCGGTGCATTCGTCTGCAAGACAAACCTTTCAATCACTAGGCTACCTTTTTTTAGAACTTAACATGCTTTAATGGTGACGTATTTTTAAATCTCATGTTCAGCACAGTGTCCATAAAAAGCCTTATTCACATCAATAAAACTATTATTGCGCCATTGAGCCACTGACTGCCATTGTGCACTCGTCTTTAGTCTCGCATGCACCTCGTTAGAGACCATTTAAGTACAATAAAACGATTATTACGGCCGTTAGGTGTATCTTTAACCTTCTGCTCTGCTTACACCATTTATGGAAGGGGATGAGGATGAGGAATTTATATGGGCATACATTGTATGTTATTAAAGCAGTCTTTATTTCCAACGATAGTGCTAAAACGAGCTGTTTATGCCATGAATTTGCAAGGGAAAACTGGTATTTTGTGTTTGCAATGGCTCTCAATATCACGCTAGTTTTCTCAAAGGTGTTCAGATGTAGGACAAATATAATGCCTGTTTTTAGGGTTCCGTACTTCAAAAGGAAAAAACGGCACCCTTAGAGGATCACTCGTGTGTCTATCTGTCTGTCCGTCCGACCATTCCCCCCCCCCTTATCTCCGAAACTAACGAGCCTAAATTTAAAAAAAAAATACAGATATTTTAAATACAGATAGTTCAACACTTATAGATTACAGGAAAAAACTATAAGAAGTCTACGGTGCTAAAATAACATGGAAAATTTCTCAATATCTACTACAATGGTACGGGACCCTTTATGTGCAAGTCCGACTTGCAATTGGCCAGTTTTTTTTATCACCATCATTCTCCTATATCCCAATTTATTTGGGGTCGGCGCAGCATGTGTTCTTCTTCCATAATTCACTATTACTCGAATACTCGTAATCTCAGCAGTTATTTATTTTAGTGTAAAAGGTGTACCCTATTGATTCTTACCATGCCATGCACCAATTCAGACTGTTCATGAGAATTTACAAATGAAAAACGTTTACCCCTACCGTAAACCCCTGTATCAACATGGTCAACGGTCATGCAGTGCTAGTAGTAAGCAATCTCCACAAAAACCTTATCGTACAGGAATAACTATCGTATCAATATTTTAAAGTATCGTTCGATGACACATTATAATTGTAAAATCTTCATTAAAGAACTATTCAGTTCCATTTTGCGTACTATGTGCAATAGTACAATTCTATTGTTAATGTTTGTTTTATGATTCCGGACATGATATGTAAAATCGTTATCGTATCATTTAATTTTTTTTCTTTTTGGAGGGCGGGAAATCGTCAAATGACTCCTCCCGCTCAGCGCAAAGCAGCAGCACCCATGTTCCTTTTTAGCCCTTTGTGTCGATGCCGCGGTATCTCTTTCGAGTAACCCGCAGACTTGACGGGATGGTATCATTAAACCTGTGATTAGATTGTGCAACTGGCTCTATGTTAATTGTTTCATAAATATTGTACATGAATCCATGTTTCCTACCGTTTGTCAACTCATCAATGGCCCGAGGCGATCATTGACAATGCAGTATATAATGGTATTTGATATCAGAAAGCGCATCTCGCCATGGAAAGCTGCTGCAACCCGTTAGTGGACCGGCTGCACCCAGCTTTCCAATCGCGCCTCCAGCCAGACTTAGTTGAAGCCTGCCACGCATTTATCAGAGCTTTCTACATCCACGCCTACTTTATGTGCCCTAATCTCTTTAGATAGGTGCTAAATTATTTCACTTTAATACTGAACACTAACACATTAGTGCCTGATACCAAAAACAGATGTACCGTCTTCTATATTATTCGCTTTAAAGCGCTGTTATTCTTTTGTAGCGAACAACAAAGTTGTTGAGGAAAACAGATATTGCATTTCCTTTGCTTATCGTAAAAAATTAAGTTAATACACAATTCTTGAATAATATTATGTCGTTAAAACATGATGACCTGCTCCACAAAAAGCCAGAACAAAATTTTTGACATAAGCCCGATCGGGGTAATGATCGCAAGTCATTGCGTGCTACGGTAAAAAAAATAACAAGATTTCGGCTTACAAGTGAGCAAAAAATGTCATCAATGTCGACAAAAAAATTACCAGCATTAAACGGAAATGTAGGGAAAGAGGCTGTTTCGTGTCGTGGGCCAGATCTCTTTTATAAACTTTGTATTTTATTCTTTAATTTGCATGTAAACTCAAGTTTATGGAAACGGCCTACTAAAGTATTTCAGATCAATGCTCTCGTAAATCAGGATTACGTACTTAATATTTATGCACAAGTACCTAGCTACTGCAAATATTTCTCTTAATGATTATTGATGTTCGTATTTCTGCCTAGATAGCTACAAAACTAAGATCTAAAGCGTAATTAACGATTGGTAATCTAAGGTATTGACTATGATAACTTTTACTGGGCAGACGCGCGCAGGCGTAACGATTTTACTTTTTTTATAGAATGTTTTAATTGAGATTCGCTAACCCGAGAAAACTGAGTCCGATGATCTGTTTTTTTGCGAGCTCCATGTAGAGTCAATAATACCGAGCGATTGGTTGCGCACCAGGTCTGTCAGAAGTAATTCAATTGTAGCTTTTTATTACCTTTTACCAGCTACAATAATTTTAAGTTTAACTTTTTACTCTCTGCGGGTAGCCAGATAGATAGCAATCGACAGCTCTTCAGTTCAGATTCCGCTCGTTGTGCTACTGAAGTAAAATAACTGCTAATTGCTTTCTACTTTACTTCATATTAACTGAAGAGGTTAGCTGGAATTAGGGGGTTAACAGCTTATGTTTACGATACAACGTATATAGTAGTCAGTATCCTACAAGAAGCTTGTTGCCGTGCGACCTTTAACTTCTACTAGCCATATATTTCCATAACACCAAAAAGATGCGTGGGAATAATTTCAAAGCAAATATTGCATAAATAGATGATTTGTTGCTGTCTAGCACGGTATGCTTTCAAATGAGTCCACCCACAACCTGTATTCCAATAAAAATATGTAATACATGAAGACAGCACTATCACTAATAAATAAAAATGATGTAATAAACCAGATCGATGGTTAAACACTTAAAAATGATTTAGATTTATAAGATGAGCCTTTCGCGGCTTGATAGACGCGCGGGGAGATCGATGCGCTCGCGTCGGACGCCTGTGAAAGTTATTTATAGGTTAATTATAACAACAACTGATGCGTTTTAGTAAGCAAACATAATTGACGAAGCATTACTCATTGCTTTTATAAGGGGCCGGGATTCGGATCAGTGCGTACAAATGATATTGATAAATGAGGGAAATGACACTGATTTCTTAAGTAGGTGAGCAGGTGCTTGTTAAGTGATACTTTGAGCATTGTTTGTGATTCTCAGACAAACGTTATGTGCAGTAGAATGCGGTACTGCTGAGGATGACACATTCTTGTGTTGTCGCTAATCTGTATTCATGTGTGTAATCAGAGAGATTTTGACTTTAAATCTACATGTAATGCAATAGGATCAATAGCCTGAAACCAACAAAAAAAATCAGTCATAATAGCAAACGATTTATTAAATGATTCATCACGAAGAGCCGGTTTTTTTTAATACCTGATTTACTTTACTTTAAATACCTCTATGACCTCCGTACTATATGCAATGCATCAATCAACACAATATATTGAATGTGTTACATTGAGTCCTACAGGGAATAGGAGATTTTTCACCTCAAATAAAGTAGTAAGTGTTACTTATTTTGATGTACGGGTCAAAAAGGGTAAGGGTCAGGTAGGTACGGGTAAGGGTCTGTTTGTCACGTTGCATATTAAGAAAGTACACTCCGTTGACACATTTAGGTCCTGGAGACAACTCTCCTTGTGGATGCCATTGCAAATTGACACAGACATACTGACCGCAGTCTGTTAGGATCCAACATGTGGTTTTGAGAGACGATCTCGTTTCACAGCTTTCTTGTTGGTTGCATTACTTAGCTTCAGCGGTGAAAACTAGAATCGATAACCCACTGATATTTGCAACAAGATTGTTTTGTGGTTTTGTTTCATTTCGAAGATATTTATCTCAGGTGTTAAAAAATAATAACAAAGAATATGGTGGTAAAAGTGAGCCAGTACATAAATAAAGTGCAGTTTTAATGTTCGTGTGTTTGTAGGTTTATCGGTTTATTTTATTTATTTCGTTGGCCGTGTAACCGGATTTGTGTGATTTTCATGGCGAGATGAATGTGAAACACGATTTTATGGAGATAATTTAAATTATGACTGCTTTTGTTTAGCTAGCGAAGAAACTGCTTTTTAACCGTGTCAGGATGAATGTTACGGATAAAAGGCGTGACAAGCTGTATTACTTTCTATCTGATATGCGATTAGAATCGGGATTGCGTTGTTTACACCTTGCTCAGTGAACAATGATGACAATTAAAAGTAATCTGATTGTAATTTGCCGAGAACTTGTCCGTGCTTGTTTCGTTTTATTTTATTTGTTATTTCGAGTGGAAGAAGTTTTCTGAATTGCTCCGGCGGCCTACTCTTCAATTAAATCGCGATCCAATGCCGTAAATAAATCTAAGTCAGAGTGGGAGGCAAGGTTCAGCCTATCAGCTGGCAGACAAGGGTCTCATTTGTTTTTTTCAACGACAACAACGATCAAGAGCAAGAAATTCCTTATTAATGGTTTTAGTTCAGATTAATTCACCATAAAACCGCTTAAAGTTTTATAACCGTTAATTAAACCACATTTTAACGACAGACCATAAATTTATAACACAATTAAAAAATATCGAGAGCAACTCCATAATTATTTTACTGTTTGTAACAATGTTAATTAGATATAAATAGTTTTGTGTTAGATCAGAGATTTTCCTTTTTAATACATGTGCGTGAGACATGAGTAGTGGCGGCAACAGGGCCGTTTGTCTCGCGTCCTGCGCTGGCGCAGGCACGTGTCGAGCTAAGTTTAGTGCGCACGCGATCGCAACACCTCCTGTTTACACATGCGCATAAGCGTAGGTAGTTAGGTACCTACCTAGTATGATATATTATATGGTTACTGTAGAATGTAGTCTATAATTTATAAAAAGGTTGTTGCTAAATTGTTAATCCATAAACGGGGAGGTATACAACCTCCCCGTTTCGACACTAGCGACACTCGAATTATCGATATTCTGCTCAGTATTTGACGACGAGTTTAGCACTTTTAGTAGCGACCATCATAATGTGCAACAACAGGATACCGTAAGTATCAAGTGTCACATTTACACTTCAGGGCAGAGTCATCTATGTTTTTTTAAACTAAAACCTTTGAACCCACCCAGAGGTTATCTGCCCCTACTCAGAGACTCATACAATGCCATGCCCACATAGCATAACAAAGGCAAAGTGGTGTTTTGTTTATGTATATAACTAATTTTGCGATTTTAATTGTACAATCAATGATTAATCAAATTGCCCCTAATAATAATTCAAGTTGGAACACATATTTATGACTATTACATAATGACCAATGAAACATTTAATTCTTTTTTTCTATAACGTTATCGAACAAACAGGGGTACAGACGGCCTACTTTTATTCCTCTATCTATGGCAATAACATGACATCATTGTCAGCCAAATCACGTAGAGATGTAATAAAATAATAATACAATAGTTTTTCTCTTTGGTAGTGGAGTTTGCAGTGCCATATGTGGCCATTTGTGGTTTGTACCACGTGTGGCCCGCAAACATGCGGCGACCACTTTCTATTTTATTTACTCTTGTGTCGTGTCCGTCGGTTAAGGTAGAAGAAGGTTCATAAGACAAATATGTCCTTTAAAGGCGTTCACTGGAATTTAGTGAAAGGAGTTCAATTAACTTGTTCGTGGATTCATATAAAATTTTATTTTAAGGACATATTTTTAAAAGATAAGCTTTCGTCGTGACGGAACTAACCCCCAGATTTAGTTCCTGCTTGTAGCATCTGCAACGGCCAATGATTAGTTAGGTATTTAGTTTTGGCCATATTTTCAGACATCTATTATAAACACTAAAAGTCAAAATCAGGTAATACCTACATATCAAAACCTAATAAATACTACGGCAAATTCATTGCAAAATTTTGTATTCAAACGTCGCATTTAAATGTAAAACATTCGCATGATTTAACAGAACCCATTAGCTTTATATAATTAATTATAATTAGAACATGAAGGAGGAATGGACGTTAATTTCTTGGAGATAACAACTTCAATAATATTTATTGCATAAGGGTTTCCATGCCTATGGCCAGTAAGTAATATAAATTGTAATTAAAACTAACTTCATTTAAATACTGTTTTACAACTTACATGCAACCCGTGCTAGAAATTAGAATGACTTTTTATAGCTATCCAGTAAACGGCTTCGAAGAAATTACCTCAGGGAAAAGCACATTGATTATTACCATTTGGTTGAGAGGGCAGATTTAATGTGTTTGCATTTCATTATTTTACAATTTTTCTTTACCGTCTGGCTGTACTGTGACTGCTTCGTTGGTCAGCGGTCGCTATGGTGACTGCTGAGCATGAGTTCCTGGGTTCGATTCCCGGGTCGGGCAAAGTGTTCTTGAGTTTTCCATTAGGAATTTTCAGTAGCAGACACGGAGTCTGGATTTGTGCCCGGTTGATGGTAATAGGCTGGCCCCCTATTATGTACATAGGACTTAAACAACT
Source organism: Diarsia brunnea (assembly GCA_949774965.1). Lineage (NCBI taxonomy): Eukaryota > Metazoa > Arthropoda > Insecta > Lepidoptera > Noctuidae > Diarsia > Diarsia brunnea. The sequence continues at coordinate 12,328,874 of OX459009.1, forward strand.
GGCGTACAGAATAATTATGGGTGTACTATTAGGTCCATCTCTTTAACCCTTGGTTCGACCCGTGATGACGATTATACTTGTCAAAACATAAAAGCGGATTCAATTTTGAAATTGAAAAGAAAGAACAAACTTCTGTGTTGGCTTATTAACATAATATGTATAAAGAAGAATCCATATAATGGCACACGTAAAGTAAAGAAAATTCCTTCACGGGCCTTCACAGAAGAACCCACCAAAGTTTCATCACAATCGGCTCATTCGTTGAAGAGGAGAAACAAACATTTTTATTTTTGCTAGCTTACATGGTGTCCCACTGCTGAGGAAAGGCCTCCCCTTTCTCTAGAAACAAAAATGAATTTTATTTATAGAGTCCATCTCTAGATAGTTATGGAGAAATGTCTAATTTGTGGGTTCCATAAGTTAACAGCTTTAAGACATTTTCAATCCACTTTAATTACTATCTATGATTTTATGAACTGTACAGTTTTGCACGCAAATACTCGTATATATACCGTTCAGCAGTAAAGAAAATGTCCTCGTAAACATTACGATCTTATTCAGACGGTTTTGTATAAGCAGGAACACCTCCATGGTGCATCACTTTGAAATAAATACACACACAACTTTTTATGCTGCTGGGCTCAGTATATTAGTTATAGTTGACTTCTCAGATCAAATGGAATATACCATTTGAGAAGTCATCATCAACTACTGACAACGTAGAAGCTAAAGGTCTTTATGCAATCAAGATACCGAAGTATTATCTCCCAGTACTGTACAGTCAGTGGTATTGCATGCAAGGCGCATCAGAGCAACAAACCTTTTTTTATAAAGGGATGCCTATCAAAACTTTTTGCACAAGATCTTCTTACACACTGGCAGTTCACGTCCTTATCTATTAATAGGTGGTTTACGAGTGACGAGTCTGCAGGATTCTTCGCACGCTTGACTTGCTGAGAGGAATGAGACTGCAAAAAATAAGACATGGTCATCGTCCGCGGTAGTCCTCACGTTTTTATTGTGCAGTACAAACCCGTGGTTAAGTTGTACATGTGACTACTAGCTATAATGAATTCCGTGTGATTGAAATCTGTCCATATCGGTTCCAGAATAATATATAGTGAAACTATTTGATATTAAAACAATAAATAGGACCATGTTCTAATTTTGTATGCTTGCTGATTAAAGTTATAAAAAATAAGATACGTAACATATATTATGTATGACGAATTGTTAACGAATGTGTTGGCTTTATTTTAACTAGGTGTTTATATGTGGGTGGGGTAAATGAGAATCTAGTTCCGAAAAGTGAGGGTGGGGTTTGGTCATTTACGGGTACCTAATGAATTTTGTTTTTAACAACAAATATTTCAGTTTCATGCTACGAAAGATCCACTTTCTTCACACTTTCGTGGACACCTACAACACGCGTGAAAAATATCCAAAGATTTCAAATGTCAATATAAGCTGATTTTCACTAACGATGTTATATATTTGAACAATATTTTTCTCTTTCATGAAAATACTGAATACACTTAAAACCACAAAAATTTATAAATATTTTTATTTATTAAATAGCGAGTAACAAATTTAATATGACTCATTGTCCACAATCTCTTTGTTTGCTAAAATGTATTACCTAACTACGTCGAGAAACACACACTGACAAGTATTTTTAATTTAACGACAGAGAAACGAAAGTGTCTATCTGTTAGTGAAAGGATTATCTACCGGTAGCTTTTACTTGCGATTTGATGGCACCTGTCGGAGCGGGTATAAGGGAAAGGGAAGCACTAGTGCTGCAAAGTGAAATAGAGAAAAGTACCTACCTATCTGCAATGTCGTAATCCCATTAGTCAGTTCAGAGATGTTCTTAGAACTTACGTGGGTTTTCTTCTGATAATAAGTAATTGCTAAATATTTGCCATTTGCAAGGTTTTGTACTTCCTTAGTGCTTGCTTATAATAGTTTCTCTTAATAATTGACTTGCTGTTGCTTGGGAGTAATGATGTCATCATCTGCCTAGCCTTTTCCCAACTATGTTAGGGTAGGCTTCCAGTCTAACTAGATGCAGATGAATACCAGTATTTTACATGAAGCGATTGCCTATCTGACCTCCACAACCCAGTTAATACTGGGTAATACGATACCCTTTGGTAAGACTGGTTGTCAGACTTTCAGGTCTACTGACTACCTGTAACGACTGCCAAAGATCTATATATGGCAGCCGGGATCAACAGCTTAACGTGCTTTCCGAAGCACGAAGGAAACTCGGTATGTCGGGCAGTCACCCATCCACAGACCGACCTAGGCAAGCATAGCTAAAGATCGACCCGAGTGGCAGTTCTTATTAAGCCACGAGCTTCTAATTATGTAACATACACAATTACACATTGATCTCTGTCTACCTCTTTAGAGAACACTGATTGATGATGTTTTTTATTTATTACCTTTAGGTTCAAGCGACGACTAGTCAAGCAATACAAAACCACATTATGCGGATCTCTCAGCGTTCGGGAAGTCTATTCGCGTCACCATGTTATACTGGAAATGTTTAGCTTGGTGTCGCCGTATGTAAATCAAAATCCTACGAAAATTAAAACACTAGTATCCAAAGGGGTATGCGCGATAAGTTAAGTAGTACTTACCAACCTAACTGACACATTACACTGACCAGAGTTTCTCAGAAAGCTGTTCGACAGACGCAACCGACTTTCGGTACATCAAAAGAAAAAAAACGTAATAGCTTTCCTAAAATGTCAGTAGCACCATTGACATTATCAAATAAATAGTTTGTTTACGTTTAAATCGTGGGCTTACTGTACAATTGGAAAGTTTATTCCAAACAAGGCAATAAAACTCCATACTTTCAAGGCTATCGGCGAAGGTAAAAGTGCATTAAAGCGAACTCATTCGTGCTCGGTGCCACACAACACATAATGCCGCACTATACCGTGGTCGAGCAAGTTGCTTGTGAGAAAGTAGGAATGTCACATTGTGCTTGATATCAGACAAATGTCAGAATTTTATCTTTGTCGGAATTTTATACATGACTTAACGTCACACTCGTTATCCTTGAACGGATAGGCAGGAAAAGATTAGTTGGTATCTTCTGACACTCACATTTTGCTGGGTATTTAATAGGAAATGAAATTATTGCTACTAACACAGCTTTTTGAAAAAATCATAAGACTTGGGTACTTACCAAGCCCATGGATGTACCTAATAAGTATGTAGCCGAAGACCACACGCTTAGCAGTCACTCTTACAGCCAGAAGTAGGAAGTTCAATTCGACAAATAAACAAAAATAGGCTAAAAACGGCGGCCATTTCCCATCTTCATTGGGGTCGGGTTCCAGTCCCATCGGCTGCAGCTGAGTACTAAATACATATTAAAAATAAAAGTATGGGGAAATATAAAATCGAGCGTTTTACTAAAATCGATCTAAACGCTAAAGACAAGAAATTGGATCTTAGCAGTACTAACTAGATGTACTTTTCGATCGTTATTTCGAAACTTAAAACCTTGATTGGGCTAGAATATTAAACTAATGAATCGATGCCGAAGTTGACAAACGAGTATTCGATGGCATCGAACGATTACTCGAGTTGCGAAATCGATTTATCCTCGAGCCTTTAATGGAGTACAAATCGGTATTTTCAATTATCGTACCAATTGGGGAGATAGTTTATTTATCACGGCTTAAAACGGAGAAATAATCAGTATTGGTTAATAAGGTGACGAAGTTATCTGCTACCGTTAATAACAACCGTGTGAACCAACGAGATAATAGTTTTATTAATTACTGTATTTTTTTCTTTTCGAGATGCCATACAATATGAATATTTAGTAAATTGACTGCCAACTTAAATTGTTTTTGTATTTTCAAATTAAAACTTTCCTTCTTTAATAGTTGTTGAAGTTGCTATTTTCATCTGCCTAGCCTTTTCCCAACTATGTTGGGGTCGGCTTCCAGTCTAACCGGATGCAGCTGAGTACCAGTATTTTACATGGAGCGACTGCCTATCTGACCTCCACAACCTAGTTAATACTAGTTAATACGATACTCTTTGGTAAGACTGGATGTCAGAATTTCAGGTCACTGACTACCTGTAACGACTGCCAAGGCTCTATATGGCAGCCGGGACCAACAGCTTAACGTGCTTTCCGAGGCACGGAGGAAACTCGGTATGTCGGTAAGTTGCTATAACATGGCAAATAAACGTGGAGAGACAATTAGATAAACAATTAATTAACCTGAGTGCATAAATGGCTATTGTCTTTGTTCTAATTACATTTCCTTGTTATGATTGACATTCAAAAGATATAAATAATTTGACTTTGACTTTGCCAGCTAACCTGTCCGTGAAATCCGTGCATGGTGCAACCAGCCTGCCTAGTCAGAATACGGATCTAGTACAAACTGGTTGATGATTATTTTCTGTAAATGGATAAGTAACGGGGGACTGTCTTGACTCTTGACCATGTGTCTTAAAAGAACTGATCACCGGATGGTTTAATTTGTTCCCTGGCTGGATAATGAGGTACACCGAGAGGAAATGTTTTTTTTATTGACTCTTTGCCTGTAGGTAATATCGTGGGATCTGTAGGTACTGCTATTTGGTCTAGCTTCAAGTTTCATTAAGGGAATAATGCATAGAATTTGTAGTAAACTATCTGACTCTTTAAAGTGTTTATAACAATATTGCACTTTGTAAACAGATTGGTGGACGTCATTATGTTTTAGCTAAGTAAAAAAACCTTTTGAAGTTAAGGAGAAGGGTTCAGCTACCCATTGTATTTTCCTTATTTATAACAAATGATGTTGCACTATTTTTTTAATCTAATTTACCTACTCTAATTTCTTCTGTATTCCCTTGTAAACGCTGGTCACGGGCGGCGTTTACAAACATTCACAAACAGGCTGACCCGGAAAAAGCGTCTGTAGGTCATACAAATATTTTTACCTTGCGGGAATCGAACCTGCGACACGCAACCACAGCAGTAAATCACTCCACGCCACTTCACCAACAATATTTAGTAATTTTAACAATATAAAAAGAATGGGTGCTAAGGGTGGCCATAAGACGTGTCTCTGTTTTGTTAATGCTGATCTTGATTTGTTTTTGTTCCAGGACGAGTGAGCTGGTGGCTCTGGTGGCGGTATCATGCACACTGTTCCTGTTCCTGCACACGCGCGACCTGAGCACCAAGCTGCGCCGCATGGAGGGTAGACTCAACGATGACGTCACTGCCTTCAACCATCTCACTGACAGTCAGTATCTGTTCATTCATACTTTGTGTAATACATATAGGTAACTTAAAATCATACAGTCACATCAATTCAAACTTGAGACACTTCAAAAATGAAACGAAATAGATCGTTTAAAAAATTCTTTTTTTATGTTACACTTCGATACATAAATGCTGAATGTCCCATCACTACTTATGATATGAGTTTATGACATAATATGGAAGCAACTCTACTGGTTGAATTATTAAAGGACAAAGCTTAGCTGTTTGTTTGTCATATATTTTAGGTCTCAGCAGCTGTATTATGCTGCTACTGGCACTTATTAGTTATTACCCCACTGCCGATCAGAACAAGGAATCATGGAATGCTTCATGTAATCAATTATATTATATTGGTTTTTATCTATTTATGGTTGATTACATAGTTAACTTAAGAAAGTATTTTTACAACGTTATAAAGACACAGTAATTAAGAACTTACAATAATTATCTTATTTAGTTGCTTTTAAGTCGAGTCGATCTAGTCAATCGTACAGATCATATTGAAGATACTCGTATTAACTAGGAAATGACTCAAACTTACTTTGATTCCATCTACATACAGGCTAATTGAGCCGAGGATCTGCAGCGGTTCGTTTGAGAGCCTAATGATCAATGAGCATTGATCAAGCTGTCAGTTGGAACACGGTGATCACTTTGCACTGAGTCGAATGGATATGAATGTTAATGTAGATCGGATTCAACGTTCGTGTAGTAGTTCAGTCAAAATAGACATTTGAAATAACAATAATTGTCATAGAGCTGAAAATTGGGAATGGTCTTGCTTGAGAACACACCAATTATATAAATGAGATGTCAAAGTCTCTTTAGCTAGGACCCCTTCTGGGTTTGTAGATTTATATGACAACCAGCACCAACATTCGTGCTCTCCGTCTTATAAACATGCAGCGCAACATATCATCTAACTGAGATTAACAGCAGCCTAACTTCGTATGTACATCGTATTCTTAAGGTATTTAACAAACAACATCTAAATCTGTCAGGATATGGACGGTATTATCAGTCCAATATCTACGCTGAAAATCATTTTCAGTAATAATCACTCCTTGTTGCGAACTCTTCCGGCAGTTTAGAATCGTCTAAACTACACACTTCCTATTCCTATAATTCTCACAGTTAGTATTCTAAATAGCTCTATTGTTCTTACTCTAATAAGTGCAAAAAGTCATACAAAACTATAAATTATTTTATCTCAACACCGCTTCGTAATCGCGTTCAAAGTCTAAGATGTATTAGATAATGATACATGACATGAAATTCAATTTATTCTCCGTGTTGGTACGTAACAGGGGGTATCTCCGGAGGTATGACAGCCCGTGGAATGAGCAACAGCGGCTAATAATATAATAAAGATATATTAATTAGATGGCCGTCCGTGCGTGATTGTACCGCGTAAAGCCCGTCTTACACGGTACTCGGCACTGTTTGGATGTTAATCATGTTTGACACGAGACACGGGAATTATTTTAATTATTATGAACTTTGTTTATATCACGAACACGTTTGTGTTCCATGTTGGGAAGAATTTCTTAGATACTTGTATTGTTATGTGTATATTTGGCTAGATAGTTATATAACACCGCTCATGGTATTCAGCTGCATCAGGTAAGACTAAGAATACACTTAAACAGATAAACCGATTATGACTCGTCTACATACAAATCTCTCTAAGCTATCGAACATCAGGAAACATAGTCCTCCTTAGCATTAAGCTGTACCTCCTACCTCAATAATGTTAATGCAGACTCATCTGTTAGAGATGACTGCATAATACATACTAAAGAAAGTCCTGGGATGACTAAGAAATCGGAAGATTTGACTTTCAATGAGCGTACGTTTTCCTTAAAGAATTGAAATACCGTGTAGCATGACAAACGTGTGCTACTTTTAATTAAATGGAAATAAAAACAAACCTCGCTGAACCATCAGAGGTACGTTATTGTTAGCTTCAGCTGATCATACGCACATAAAAGTTGAATGCGCTCCCATTCAGATTTAACTGTATAGTTTCCGTGATAAGAATCTAGTGACAAATGAAATATTTCTCTACGGTTAATAGTGACACCAACATTTATTCAAGCTTTTATGGTTATAAGTGAAGCAATTAGCGAAATTCCTGCTGATTTAATTAAGTTTTTTTTCTGGCATATTTTGGGCAGCTATTAAAATGTTATAATTAAGATGCTTCGAATTCTAACGCGGAGAGTAAACTGAATAAAGCGAGCAATTTCTTTTTGTACAATAAAAACTTCTGAAGGCTTAGTTTTATCTATTTGCCCCATAAATAAGTTGCTTCTCTCTGAAATCATACATAATGTTTTATTACGTAATAACGTGTACTTGATATCAGTAGCTACGATGTTTACGCTAGCGTGATCACGGTAACACAACCATTCAAAGAGCAAACAAAGAAAATGAGGCTAAATTCGAAAATTGTTGCCATCGTCAAAAAAATCGCGTGACGTTATTTCATTATGCATGATGCTGGCCTATTGTCTGTCGCGTGCACCTGACGAGCCTATCGCGAGAACCCGTCCGAACTTTCACTGGCCGAAAAAAAAAATAAAAAAAGGCTGATGGTGTCTCAGTCGTGATCCACCAACACGATACCGTTCACTGACTTAACTTACTACTATTTTTCTTTCACTGAGCCCTGGCGGAGTGGTTGCGGTTTTTAAGTAAATCGCTGACCATTTTCACGCGGCCCGTTCCGTCCCAATGACTTATTCTATCAGTTCTTTACACAATTAACTTAATTGCATTTATTTGCATTTTGTTTCGGCAAAGTGAGCGCATTGAGGACCTGCCATAAATTAAATACTTTTTCTCCTTTTGCGGTTAAAGGAGAGTTAAAAACTTTAAATGGTCCGTTATAGCTACGGGGCGGTATTAGTGGATGTTCTCACGTGGTCTTGCTAACCGCAGAATGCAGTAGGATGGACATGCGCTTGCGCACCGCACGTACAAACGTCGCACCACTTCCTCATTGAGTGCTCCCGATTGCAACGATTAGATTACACCGAACAAGTGCACAGCGTACACGGAAAAAATTGAAAGTTTACCAAGGACCTTTTTGGCTCGGTTAACTGCATTTTATTTAATATTGACAAAGACATTATTAAAAAGCTTGAAGTACGTTTGGTAATTAACAACCACGAGAACATTGCTAATTCGTGTTGTTTATTAACAACACTTAACTCAGTAAATTGAAAATGAGATAATCGGTTAATTTTATAGTTTTTAAATTTCATTAAAAATAACTAAGTTCGCTTAGTAAGCTGTAGCAATAGATTTGTGTAAATTTTACCCAATAAACAAAGTGTTAAAAATAATTAAGTAACTGAATCACTATTAATCGACTAACTTTGCTAAATACAACAGAACATCTTGTTAGTTGCTAACCGACAATACTATTTATTAGTATCTGTTAATTTTAGATGTATGATGGTTTATTTATAGCTGTGTGTTTATTAAGTGCTTGTTCAGTATTCAATATCAAATCATCTCATACTAACCAAGTGAGATTGTAGATGTTTAAATCTATAATACATCTAATACTAACCAAGTGTGATTGTTGATATTTAAATCTATATGAGTAATAAACAACCACGAGAACATTGCTAACTCGTGTTGTTTACCCAATAAACACAGTTTTAAAAATAATTAAGTAACTGAATCACTATTAATCGACTAACTTTGCTAAACACAACAGAACATCTTGTTAGTTGTTAACCGACATTACTATTTATTAGTATCTGTTATTTTTGATGTATGATGGTTTATTTTTAGCTATGTGTTTATTTAGTGCTTGTTCAGTATCCAATATCAAATCATCTAATACTGACCAAGTGAGATTGTTGATGTTTAAATCTATAATACATCTAATACTAACCAAGTGTGATTGTTGATATTTAAATCTATATTAGTAATAAACAACCACGAGAACATTGCTAACTCGTGTTGTTTACCCAATAAATACAGTTTTAAAAATAATTAAGTAACTGAAACACTATTAATCGACTAACTTTGCTAAACACAACAGAACATCTTGTTAGTTGTTAACCGACATTACTATTTATTAGTATCTGTTATTTTTGATGTATGATGGTTTATTTTTAGCTGTGTGTTTATTTAGTGCTTGTTCAGTATCCAATATCAAATCATCTAATACTAACCAAGTGAGATTGTTGATGTTTAAATCTATATGAGTAACAAACAATCACGAGAACATTGCTAACTCGTGTTGTTTAACCAATAAACACAGTTTTAAAAATAATTAAGTAACTGAAACACTATTAATCGACTAACTTTGCTAAATACAACAGAACATCTTGTTAGTTGCTAACCGACAGTGTTATTATTAGTATCTGTTATTTTTAGATGTTTGATGGTTTATTTATAGCTGTGTGTTTATTTAGTGCTTGTTCAGTATCCAATATCAAATCATGTAATACTAACCAAGTGAGATTGTTGATGTTTAATTCTATAATACATCTAATAATAACCAAGTGTGATTGTTAATGTTTAAGTATATATGAGTAATAAACAACCACGAGAACATTGCTAATTCGTGTTGTTTACCCAATAAATACAGTGTTAAAAAAATTAAGTAACTGAGTCACTATTAATCGATTTATAGCTGTGTGTTTATAAAGTGATTATTCAGTATCCAATATCAAATCGTCTAATACTAAACAAGTGAGATTGTTGATGTTTAAATCTATAATACATCTAATACTAACCAAGTGTGATTGTTGATGTTTAAATCTATGTAAGTAATTAGCTGACGTCACGCGGTTTCACCCGCGTTGTTCCCGTTCCCGTGGGAATACAGGGATAAAAAGTAGCCTATGTCACCCGGGGATAGTGTAGCTTCCCAACGGTGAAAGAATTTTTCAAATCGGTCCAGTAGTTTTTAAGTTTATTAGTTACATACAAAAATACAAATCTTTTCTCTTTCTAATATATTATATAAAAATATAGGTACCTAATAGGTAATAGGTATAGAACCAAACCCAGAACCTCACTGACCCTTTCAAGAAATTCAGTTTGTAGTTTTGTGCGATTTTAATATGATAAACAACCACGAGAACATTGCTAATTCGTGTTGTTTACCCAATAAACACAGTGTTATCAAGCTACATTAAATTACAAATTTAAAAAACCCCCGACATGTGGGTCATAATTTCAAGGTTTTTTTTTATAGGGTTTAATGTTGATAATTTTTTTGTGTCGGGGTTTTTTTACAATTTTTTTTATTTTTTATTTCATGCTATTTGTAGTGACTGCTTTATTTTTTTATTTCAATTTTTTTATTTTCTTGCGTTTTAAGATTCAGGTAATTTGGTGTTTAGTCAGGTTTTTTAACCATCAAAAAGCTAAATAAAAAATTAAAAAATAATTCGTTAGGTCCTACGTAGCAGTCATCACTCCACTTTCTTCCTCAATCTAGGGCATTTATAAGACAAAAAAATATTTTTCAAGTTTTTAGTTTTCATTTGGTTAGTTATTATTCCTCATTCCCTTTCAATATAGTGTAAATTATTCTACTAGTCAAGCCCTTTCATTTGATACCCATATTGAGGGAGTTGTAAAAAAAAAATGTAATCCGCCATTTTGTTGCGGCGGTTATCTTAGACCGATTTTCACCAAACATAGCTAAGAACACTCCCGACTAATTCACCCTTCCAACAAAAAAAAAACAGAATCGAAATCGGTTCATCCGTTCGAGCGCTACGATGCCACAAACAGACACACATACACACACAGACACGTCAAACTTATAACAACCACTTATTAAATATTACTGGACATTAAGTAACGAGGCTTGTGTCGTGGACACCTGATAGTTGATATACTACCTAAATACCTTTTTTCTTTGTAAATACATATTAAACATATAAACATCCATGACTCGGAAAATGTCCATGCTCATCACACGAACATTTGCTCCGACCGGGATTCGAACCCGGGACCCTTATAACGTAAGGCAGCCTCACTACCGCTGCGCGTTGCGCCATTCGGGTCGTCAATAAAAAAATGATCGGCTGTAGGAAAAAAATGATCTGTAGGTATGTAGGTACTTTGCTTAAGGTCGCGAAATTCAAATTTTCTCACGTTTTTTGCAATTTGCAGGCCAGTGTTAGGTTGTATGTTAATGAAATTTTAATTGCGACTGTAAGACATATGTAGTTACAGAATTATAATCATGAAAATCATCAATACAACCATCCAAGTTCTTATAGGTGTCAAGAGTGACTTTATCATGAAATACCTACCTACCCATTCTTAAGACTCCCACATAAGACTCCCCAATAGGGGGAAACGGGTAAAATTTCAATCACTGACCCAAACACACAAACAGGTCAAGCTAAATAAAACCGTTTAATAATAGGTAGGTATTTAAGTAGGTAACTGAATCACTACTAATCGACTAACTTTGCTAAAAACAACAGAATATCTTGATATTTGCTAACCGACAATACTATTTATTAGTATCTGTGTGAAGTTTGTTATTTTTAGAAGTATAATGGTTTAGTATTAGCTGTGTTTATTTAGTGCTTGTTCAGAGACAACCAAGCCAAATCATCAAATAATAACCAAGTAACCTACTCATCAAGCGATAGCCAATTTACTTGTTTAGCCATACATAACTACATTTCGGACGCCGCTGTGTGCCGCCGCGCGCCGCCGCCAGCGCCGCGGCCCACCGTCAGTTGTGCGTCAGTTGCCGTGCCCGTTAGTTGTGGTCAATGTATATTCGTGGTTGTGGTCAGCTAAATTAGACTCAGAATCAGTGTTCAAAAGGATTAGGTTATTGTACATTAATGGACGAAGAAGTGCAAAACCTTCTAAAAGCGTGGGAGCTTGAGGAGTACATAGATGTTTTCAAAGGTGAGTTTTCAAGCTGTTTTATTCTGTCTGTTACAAGTGTGGTTAGGTGGTACCCAAAATAGGTAATATGGGACCACGAGTTCCATAAACCCTTTTTGTAATTGCATGTAGTGTTAATCCGTGTAGTGTACCTTACCTACCTATCTTTGCTTCTTTCATATTTTGTACAAAACGAATGGAAATAAAGTCGCCATTTAGAGCACCGAATGCTTTGAACGCGGCTGTCGACTGTCTTTCGACTTTATTTCCATCCGTTTTGTACATAGGGTCGAAACGCCGCCGCGCCGCCGCGCAGGCGACGCCGCAGCTCCGCCGCTTGTATAGTACCTACCTGAGTATAATAGTATGTATGTCCCGCGGGCCGCGCCTAAACATGAGGTCTAGTAATCACGTGGTCTGTGCTGTGATAAGGGTGAGGACATAAAGAGGCGGGTTCCTGGTGCAGACAAACCGGTACGGGTAGGTAGGTACCGATCCGTACAGGTAAAATATTCCAATGTTATCATAATATATGCGCTCACGCTTAAAGAAACAGGTTGTTACCTGTTTCTATATGTAGGGCATCCTGCACCGATCCGATCCGTACCGACCCGCACCGACAAGTCCGTACCGGAATACTCGCCTCTTTATGTCCTCACCCTTACCAACCAACTATGTCCATCGGCGCCGGCGCCGGCGGCGCGACGGCACGGCATCGGCTGATCCTGTGGCTGATCGGCATGGCAATCCGAATATCCAACGAATAGTATGATGTAGGTACTATACCTATGACATATTGTTAGGCATAAGCATTGGCGGGGGGGTGCTTATAAGACCCATCAGACTTGGTAGCGCCTCCCGGCTCAGATACCCCTTCCCCCCTTACCCACCCACCCACTGACCCATGCATCTCTTGGTTAGGTACTATAACAATCCAATGTACTTACAATCCGTTCAACGAAAGATAAAGAGACCTCGAGAGTCCAGGAAATAAAATTGCTCTCTTCTCACAAAATAAAAAGTCGGTTTTAATAAAAATTTTAATTTTGCCACTTCGTTATTAGGTATTTGTTGTTGTAGTGGCAATAGAAAAACATAGGTACTCAAAAAATTTCAACTGTCTTCCAATTAGGTACGGTTCGTGAGTTATACCTACACCTGCCCGGTGACAAAAAGACAGACAAACAGCAGAGGCTTAGTAGTAGAGGTTTTTAGACTGTGGTAGTAGGGTCCCGTTGGCACCCTTTGGTTACGGATTTACCTACATTGGTTTCATGATTATCTAGTTGTTGCCCTGTAAATGTCAATAATTTCAATATAACTACGAACGACGACACCCCGCCGCCCGCCGCCGCCGTCGCCGCGGCCGCGCCGCCGCGCCGCGGCTGGCCCCGCCCCGCCATGCGCCATAGTGAAAACGAATTGTTTCCATTTTATTGCAGCCGACTGTACCTACCTATTGTTTTTTTGCAGTGAAATCGTTTTATGCTCGCACGGAAAGAATGACAATACTAATGAATGTCGATCGATTCCTGTGTAAAGATGACTTTTCCCTCCTTAACGAGCTGGAGTGGCCGTGGACGCAAACACATTTAATAAGAAATGAAAAGTGCTTTTATTGCAATTATTCTACCGATAAAAGCATACCCTACCACATCACGATGCATCAAAATAAATTGAAATATTTGCTGGATTACATTCCTGTGTGGTGTCAAGGCTGTTCTTATATGCTAGCTTACGACCATTTTCCAGACGACGAATGTGAATACTGTAATATAAACTTAATTAAAATAACAACTTAATAAAAACATTGCCAAAGCCATCAAGACTGAACTCGACTAATCATCATGAGGTAGGTACCTACCTACCCTATCTAATACCAAAGTAAACACTTAGGTACCTACCCGCGTGCGTATTAATGCGTAACGTAACGGTAGGTACCAAGAGCCAAAAGGTATCAAAACCAAACGCGTTTGGTTTTCCTTATGGAATGCCCGCGTCGCTCACAAGCCCGACGATCGCGCGCGCACGCCTAATGTGGGGGAGGCCATAACGTGGTGTTTATTTTATATATTTTAAAGCTTTAATGTTTTCTTTACAGAAAATGCAATTTCATCATTATCACTACATTTACTTGAGGAATCAGACATAAAGGAACTATTTCCGAAAATTGGTCATCGTGCTATATTTAATAAAAATTTAGAAATACATAAAAAAACAATACACCCCAGCTCTGATTCTGTGGTAAGTCTGTTGTAACTCATGAGTACCTAGGTACCTAGTTATTATGTTTTGTTGTCATTCTTTCTTAGCCCCTCATACTATTTCTTTAAATTTTTAGGCATGTGAAAACTTGCCGAGTATTGATGTGAGCATGTCCGACTTCCTGACATTTCCGCTTGACTCTTATCCATCTCACGAACCAGCTTCAAGCACACCCGCTCATAATTCACCCATAACAATAACAATTCCATCCGAGAACCAGCATGACATTTGCGTATGTACAATTTGCAGTTATTTTTTTATGCAGGTCCTATTTATGTCTATTTTTTTATTTAAATAATGAGATGAGAGCACAGTCATTTTAAAAATCAATGGATTATTTCTTGCAAAGCTACTGCTCAGGCAGGCTAAACAAAATGTAATTTCTCTACTAGACATTACAACAACGAACTCTGTTTCGACGTCCTAAGATTCATTTCACATTGTTATTTTGACAATTTATTTGGAATAGCTTGAAATGTAGCCGTGTGTACTTTAATAATTTTTTTTTTTTTTTTTTTACTTTTTTATTTATTTCGCGCGCAGTGATTGCGCTCTTCGTAGGTAGATAGCCTAGCCTATCTATGATTAATAGGTATATACACAATAGTTGTTTTTTTAGGGGTGCTACTTTCAACAGTGCTTTTGCCCAGCTGCTTTGGCCTGTTATCGGTGCTGTGTGTTGGTATTGAGTTGACATCATAGTAGGACAAAATAAACTAATTTGTTTGATACTTTCCAGGATTTACCACTGCTTTTAAGTAGAAGCTTGGAAGGAAAAGGTCTACTTAAGTTGGACAAAAATGAACCTTTAGACAATGCGGCAAGACAAAAGCTAGTAAGAATTATAGGGACATATATATTAAGTTCGCACCCGGAAGCAGTGATCAGAACTTCCATGTATGCAAATTGGACACATGAAATCGTAAAAGTATTTCCGCATGAAAAGAGAACAGTGTATTTTCATAGCAAAATTGTGGACTCGTCACGCGGCGTCATCAACAGGCTTGCAGGAAAGTTGCCTGACCAAATACACAACCTAAAAAGGAAATATAGAGAGACTGGTGTGATAGAAAAACGGCGAAGAATATCTGCTGAATCATCTTCATCAAAGACACCGCCTTCCTCACCAGTAATTAGCCTACCAGGGGGTCTTATTAACGATGATCAGGAAGAAATTCTAGAAAAAATTCAATGGCTGAAAAACTCAAGTGAGCCTTGGTCGATCGTCGAACAAAAGTGGACTGACACAACGAACACACGTTTAAACATATCTAAGAACATGCTAATATCTGAATATTTCAATGAATACCCTGCTCTACAGAAACCGACGGGATACCTTTTGGTAAGTAGGTATTTGTAACACACAAACTTCTGACCGTGGTACCCTACCACGGTCAGAAGTTTGTATTACTTAATACCTGTATATTATGACTAGTTTCTAGTAGGAGTAAGCGTGACAAACATCCATCCATACATCTAAACTTCCGCATTTATAATATTAGTGTGAAGTACCTGTAACCAATCATTTTTAACCTTCTTGTTTTTTGTTGTTGTTTACAGCTAGAAAAAGACTTTGATAATTTATACACTGGGCAGTACTCCGAGCTTTTTGAAAACCTCCCTACATTAAAAGAAAGGCTTAATAATCTAGCGAAAAAAAAGTTGAGCAATAATAATAAGGATAAAAACTTGGCTACCTTAGTCGCTTTGCAAGATTGTGAGTACCTACCTATACCTACTTAAGTACCTACCTACCTATGATAAGTATGTTTAACACTATCTACACTCTCGCGAGCACACCTCCGGGTAGTGTTCATGTGACGCTGCAGGCGGTGGCTGTATGCCCGTATGATTCCATTATCAATTTATCTCCACTTCTCTGGCAATGTCCTATATCCAGCAATGGACCTACTAGTGATGATGATGACCGACTTCTACTTGCTTATCCCTACTTCCAAATAAATAAGTACCTAAGTAAAATGAAATGGGTGGGGAGATTCGGACCAATTAATTTCGTAAGTTATTAATATTACGAACCAGCCTTCCGGATCAAACCAACTTTCAACTGGTATATACCTACCTACTGTTAGTAGGATCGTATTAAAATTTTGCTATTCTATATTGTTTCAGCATCTGAAGAAAACGCCAATATTGGAAGTTTGCTGCTCATACCTTCACTTTTATCGGTGACAAGCATTCGTTTGAAGGGAAAACAAAAGAAAGTGTGGCGTCCTTCTAAAACAGAGGTGCGGGAAGGGTTCATTACGCATGTTAGGGATGACTCTGACATAATATCAGTGATAAATATAAGGCGCGAGAAGTTCACCGATTTTGGTCTGACCCTACAACCGTTTGTAATTATTGTGGGCCCATCTCTGGAAGAGATTAAATCGTATTACGTAATAATCGATAAGGTATGGTACATTGTTCCTGATATTATGTCAGCAGTTAATGCTTGTTTCAAAATAATATGGGTAGTCAATGCTCAATACCCCATGGAATGTCATAGCACATGGATGTTCATTCAGCATGCAATTTACAAATTCAAAACATCATTTGATAAATCTTCCACGTCTAGTCATACCTTAATGGGAGAATTGGGCATTCATTAAGTTTTAAGGTGCCTGTCTGTATACGTAAAACTAGCGCCGCCGCATATTTTATCTTATTATTACGTTGAACAAAGGAATTTAAAAAAAAAATATTGTACAATGGTTTGTGAAACCTATCATAAGCTTTTTTTAATACCTCTGTAATAGTTTTATTTTGTATAGTTTAGGAAGAGTAGCGAAAACAGAGGTTGGTGGCCAGCAAGTGCAACTTCGCTACTCCTCTTAAACTACACAAAATAAAACTAAAGTATTTTTAGTTATTCGCACCCTCAGTGTATCTACATTAGATACTATAGGTACGATTGTACAGTTACTAGGAGTAGGTTACCTATCTCATAGTGATTAGTTGAATTCAGTTTTGATGGCAATGTTTTTATTTTATTTTTGGATAGATATCTTTTTAAATTAAGGATATTTCAGCGCGTTACGCTACTTACACTATGGTTATTTGTTTTTTATGTAAGGACTCGGTGCAATTAAAAGCACTTCAATATCATTTTAATTTTAAACACAACGGATACGAGATAGAACAATACAAATGCTGCGAAGATAATTGTAAGCGGTCATTTCAATTATTGTGTAGTTTTAAAAGACATTTACGAAAATTTCATATACCAGAGGCCAAATCTTTCTCCATAGATATTGTACAAAACAGTGATATTAATGCTGAACAGGTGCAGCCTCTGGATACAGATGTGGAACAAAACAGTGAAATCATAGCCCCTTTATCTCTTGCTTCTGGCTCTTCTTGCCCAATACCTGCTGCCAAATCTATCAATAATGTTCTTTCTACATTTATTGCGTCAACTTACGCTAACACATTATTGCCACGAAACGCTGTACAAAATATTGTTGAAGGCTTAGATCAATGTCTTAGGTCGTTAATTCCTGTAATAGAACAAAGTGCAAATAAGGTTTTGGTTAAACAGTCTCATAGTTCTACTATTTCAAAGAGTTTAACTAA
This sequence comes from Diarsia brunnea, assembly GCA_949774965.1. Lineage (NCBI taxonomy): Eukaryota > Metazoa > Arthropoda > Insecta > Lepidoptera > Noctuidae > Diarsia > Diarsia brunnea. The sequence continues at coordinate 12,346,902 of OX459009.1, forward strand.
TGAATTAGAAACATCAATAACTACTTCACTGAGTAACTTTAATACCGAACGTAAACGACTGAACTATTTTAAGAAACAGGGAACCTACATAGAACCTGAATCTGTAGTTGTTGGGCAACGGCTTGATAGAGTTAGAAGTCAAGGAACAACACGTGTACAACCAAGAGAATGCCATGTACAATTTATTCCTTTAAGAGAAGTTCTAAAGAGATTTTTTAGTATAGAGCACATTCTGTCAGAGACCTTACAGTACATGGATAGTTTAAAAGATAAAGTTGAAAAAGAGAATTTTATCCAAGGCTCTTATTGGACAAACAGAGTTAGTTATCACGGTGACAGAATTGTGATTCCTTTATTTCTATATTTCGATGATTATGAGACAGGAAATGTGCTCGGAAGCCACGCTGGTGTGCACAAACTAGGAGCGGTGTATGTCTCAATCCCCTGCTTACCTCCTAGGCGTGCTTCAGCTCTTTCTAATATTTTTCTATTTCTACTATTTCATTCATCAGACCGAATTACATTTGGTAACCATGCAATATTTCGTCCTGTGATAACTGAATTAAATTACTTAAATGAAACCGGTATTGACTTGGATATTCCAACTTTTAAAGGAAATTTATATTTTGAGCTTGGTGTAATTTTAGGTGATAATCTAGGGTTGCATAGTATGTTAGGACTTGTGGAAAGTTTTTCAGCAAATTTTTCATGCAGAGTCTGTAAAGTATCTAAAAATACACAAAAAAAACAATTATATGAAGACAAAAATTTGCTACGCAAAATTGAAACATATTCGGCGGAGTTAGCTTTAAACGATCCAACAACAACTGGTATAAAACAACGATGTGTTTTTCTAGATATTAATGGTTTTGACTTATTTCAACAGGTTGGGGTTGATATTATGCATGATGTACTTGAGGGTGTAGCTAAATATTTACTATGTTTCATGTTATTAGAGTACACTCAAAAGCTACGATTATTTACTTTGACTACACTTAACGAGAAAATAGCATACATGGATTTTGGACCCGATTGCAAGAACAGACCAACCTCAATAGAAAGAGAACATTTAATTCGGGGAGCATTGCGTTGTTCTTCAGGAGAGATGTTAACTCTTTTGTGATTCCTAGGAATAATAGTGGGTGATTTTGTGCCAAGAGATGACACCATTTGGTCGTTGTATGTTAAATTAAGAAAAATTCTAGACATTATTCTGACCGTCAAAGTCTCCGATGGAACAGAAGATTTATTACAAGTGCTTGTAGCTGAATTTAATGAGCATTACATTAAAATAACTAAAGACTCTCTAAAACCAAAGTTTCATAACATGATTCATTATCATTCAGCCATAAAAAAGTTTGGACCTATTTCTTCTTTGTGGTCTATGAGGTTCGAAGGCAAGCATAAACAGTCAAAAATGGCAGCGAACACATCATTTAACCATGTCAATGTTAGTTTATCTTTAGCTATACGTCATCAACTTCAACTTAATGACATTTTTTACAGTGGTGATGTTGGTAACCTTCTTAAATTAGGTCCAAAACAAAAAAAAATTCCAGCAGAAGCTTCCTACATTCAAAAAAAGTTAAATTTAGATTCAGCTAAATCGTTGGTATGTTTAAATTGGGCTATGATTTCTACTGTACGTTATAAAAAGGGATGCATACTTGTACATAGTTTAAAAAATGATTTATATAATTACGTTTTCTTGGAAGTTGAAAATGTTTACTTGTACGATTCTGACCGTTTAATTTTCACCGGTTCACTGTTTGAAACTGTCGAATTTGACGAACATTACTTCGCATACCAGCTAAACACCCGAGCTATAGATATGCATTGTACAGTGTTTTTTGAATCGTTACTTTCACCAATTATAAACACTAAAACTCTTTTGCTAAATGGAAAAGAGTATATAGTTTTAAGGAGCCCTTTGTAAAAATAATTTTTGGCATTGCTGTACTCTGCAGGCTCTAAATTTCCAATATATTGTCCATCCGTATCCGTATTTTTGTTATAAGTAGGTATACAATTGTTTTTATTAAACTTTCGTGATCAGAACACATTAAAAAACATATAAATGTAAGTACGGGTATTTATCACGATACCTTTATATTATATTTTACATAATATGGTTTGTAATAAGTATACAACAATCATGATAAACATGTAAAATCCAAAATAATGAATGACGTAGAACAAAAGCTGTTCACATAGATGATATGGAGAATGACCCCTCCCCTTTTCATCGATGTGAACAGCTTTTCTTTTACGTCATTATTTTGGATTTTACATGTTTATCATGTTCGTTTTTTTTTTTCGGTCATATATTTCAACATTTTTGAAGATATAAAATCACTGAATTAAAAATTTTGTCTCAAAATTTAAAATTAAATATTTTTTTTAATTTAAATTTAAAAATTTAGATTTTCCATAAGTACAGTGATTTTAAATCTTATTTTTTTTTTTAAATGTGTTGTCTCATTAAATTGTTACATAAATACATAATAAATATATTAAAATGTCTAATTACATTTTGTTTTCCATACAGTGATTTTAAATCTTAAATTTTTTTAAAATGTGTCGTCTCATTAAATTGTTTCATAATACATCATAATAAATATATTAAAATGTCTTTATTATAGTTGTTTTTAATGCTAGCTGTTAATGTACCTACTCCCAATTGCAGATAGGTCATTAGGTAGCAAAGTTTGTATTAGTTCTTGTACATTTTACATTGGCTTTAAGTAAGCACAACCAACCTACCATGCGTTTAGCGTATTCTTGGTGAATTGACTTTGTGGTTATAATTACAAAGTCAATTCGACAATAATACGCTAAGTAGATTGGTTGTGGTTACCTATAGCCAAGGTAAAATGTTGGCTCAAAGTACCGAGAGAGCCGGTTGTGGCTACAAAGTAGGTTGGCTGTGGTTACCTAGTAAACTAGCTCAAGGTACCGAGAAAGTTGGTTCTGGCTACAAAGTAAATTCACTAATACTACAAAGTAGGTTGGCTGTGGTTACCTAGTAAACTAGCTCAAAGTACCGAGAAAGTCGGTTGTGGCTACAAAGTAAATTCACTAATACTACAGAGTAGGTTGGCTGTGGTTACCTAGTAAACGAGCTCAAAGTACCGAGAGAGTCGGTTGTGGTAACAAAGCAGGTTGGCTGCGGTTACCTAGTAAACTAGCTCAAAGTACCGAGAGAGTCGGTTGTGGCTACAAAGTAGGTTGGCTGTGGTTACCTAGTAAACTAGCTCAAAGTACCGAGAGAGTATGTTGTGGCTACAAAGTAGGTTGGCTGTGGTTACCTAGTAAACTAGCACAAAGTACCGAGAGACTCAGTTGTGGCTACAAAGTAGGTTGGCTGTGGTTGCCTAGTAAACTAGCTCAAAGTACCGAGAGAGTCGGTTGTGGCTACAAAGTAAATTCACTAATATTACAGAGTAGATTGGCTGTGGTTACCTAGTAAACTATCTCAAAGTACCGAGAGAGTCGGTTGTGGCAACAAAGTAGGTTGGCTGTGGTTACCTAGTAAACTAGCTCAAAGTACCGAGAGAGTCGGTTGTGGCTACAAAGTAAATTCACTAATATTACAGAGTAGATTGGCTGTGGTTACCTAGTAAACTATCTCAAAGTACCGAGAGAGTCGGTTGTGGCAACAAAGTAGGTTGGCTGTGGTTACCTAGTAAACTAGCTCAAAGTACCGAGAGAGTCGGTTGTGGCTACAAAGTAAATTCACTAATATTACTGAGTAGGTTGGCTGTGGTTACCTAGTAAACTAGCTCAAAGTACCGAGAGAGTCGGTTGTGGCTACAAAGTAAATTCACTAATATTACTGAGTAGGTTGGCTGTGGTTACCTAGTAAACTAGCTCAAAGTACCGAGAGAGTCGGTTGTGGCTACAAAGTAAATTCACTAATATTACTGAGTAGGTTGGCTGTGGTTACCTAGTAAACTAGCTCAAAGTACCGAGAGAGTCGGTTGTGGCTACAAAGTAAATTCACTAATATTACTGAGTAGGTTGGCTGTGGTTACCTAGTAAACTAGCTCAAAGTACCGAGAGAGTCGGTTGTGGCTACAAAGTAAATTCACTAATATTACTGAGTAGGTTGGCTGTGGTTACCTAGTAAACTAGCTCAAAGTACCGAGAGAGTCGGTTGTGGCTACAAAGTAAATTCACTAATATTACTGAGTGGGTTGGCTGTGGTTACCTAGTAAACTAGCTCAAAGTACCGAGAGAGTCAGTTGTGGCTACAGAGTCAATTCACAAATACTACAGAGTAGGTTGACTGTGGTTAGCTAGTAAATAGGGTTATTGTTTAATAAACAATTTTAACCATTTAATCAGGTTAATATTGATCAAGTAAAGTTAGCAAACTTGACTTGTTTATTTTTAACTATAAACTTTGCAGGCGCTATATTGATCAACCTGCTTAGTAATTTTCTGCCAAGAGTTGGTTATTTTTACACGTAGAATTTTTTCCGTGTAAGATCTTTATTTACAGTAAGAGTATGGAAGAGTGATGTAACGTTACATGCGTCAATTACAGATACCAAGGAAAATGCATGCTATCAAAAACGATGCGGGAACGATGAACACTGCGCATATCTTTAGATTCTTTTTTGTGCTAAGGAATATGCGATTCTCCAAAAATTATGGAAGTAGTTTTCCAAGTCATACTTCGTACTTATATGTATACCTATTTATTGTTCAGAAATACAGTTACAGTCTATATCTACATAATTACAGTAATGTTAACATTAGTGAATGCCTAATAGTTATTAAATTATCGCAGACACCATACTTATCGCTTGTGCTCGGCAATTATTTGATGATTGCCGGGGAGACTACGGGCAGTGTTTGTATCGCGGTGAAAATTGATGCTTTTGGTAGTTTTTACCCTATGATTGTGTTGTATAACACGGGTCATTATGGTAATGAATGCGGTTTAGAGTAGTAGCGGGAAATGTTGACCAAACCGTGAAAGGTTCTTGTACTGTTTAGAGTTTGTAGTCGAGCTTCAACAAATAAGGGAACGGGTCCGTGCGGTTTATTTGATACTTGCTTTACTTTGCTTTGAGCTTTGGATACCAACAGTGGAACGTGATGTCTCTGGCTTTAGTTTCGCGACTAGGGGAGCTTTACGTGAAATATTTGAGAGATGTTGCGCATTCTTTTGCAAACAAATCACACAATTATTGCTTATAATGATTTTTAGTAACATAACAGTGTAACACAAAATAAGTGTTCATCTATACAAATGGATAAACTTGATGTCTGTTTGTAATATCAAAATAACTTTTTTTACTGACTGCATACGAAAGTCTATACGGCACTTTTAACAAAAAATATTTTTGTCAACGGCATCATCTATAGTTAATTAAGTTAGATACGGAAAGACATAAGGAAGGAGATAAGAAAGAAGTAAAATCTACCTATAGCAAAATATTGAAGGCCGGGAAATCCCTGTAAACCAACCCGCCGTTTGGTTTTAATAAGAGCGAGTTCATAGTTCGAATCAAAGTGCATCGCGAGGTGCGCGCACGCACGACCTCGCCTCCCAGTTCAACGCGTTAGCCATTCAGCTATCGCGCAGTCTCCCTTCTATTCGATTCATACTTCCTTATCGTGGTACTGATAGCCTTATCTACGAGCTTACATTGTAAGGTTAGGCACATGAATCCGAGTAGCTCGTTAAACATTGCAGGAGAAAGAACGGAAACGAACGTATCTTCCATTTGTAACGGGTCATAATCACCGATCAGGTGCCTAGGAAACCGCCTGATAATAAAGATGAGATTAAAATTGACGTATGGGTATGTATTGTGGAATTGTATAAGTAAACATCCCAACCGCCGCGCGCCGCTGCAGACCGCTTTTGCACAGCTTTTACTTGTGCATAAAGTTTTAATAAATAAACACTGAAATACCTGTTTAAAAAAATGCGTAGGTATCAGAATATTCGCTCCTCTCATTGCAACAGGTGACATGTCCAATTGCCCATTGCTGGCAGCTTTCCTCCTCTCCTCAGAGCCCTCTTTGTGTTTGTCGGTGAGATAATGTGCTTCAATTTAAATTAAGCAATTACCTACAAATGGTCAACACTGCTTACAGAGACAATCAAAATAATTGTATACCATTATTGAGTAAGTCCATAACAGGCGATTTCTGTCCCAATGGTTTTTGTTATGAAGAATTAATGAATGAATGAAGAATGTTCTTCGTGAAGGAAAATGGCTATACTGTCAAAGTGTAGACCATAGAAACGATGGATGGACTGTGTAAAGGATGATGTGGTAAGAAAGGAGGTGTCTGATGACATGACAAGTAATAGAGTATGGAAGAAGATGACAGGCTGCGCCGACCACAAATGTAATCATTGAGATAAGGGCAAGAGAATGATGTCAATGTGTAGACAAGTTTAACTTACATAACTAACATATGTGTAACTTACATATTTGGAGCTAGCAGTAGACTGCTAGCTCCAAATAAGACTTACCGTCATGAGTTAGAACTCATGACGGTAAGTCACTGGCTAAAGAAATCCGTGTTAATGCCTTCCATAGAATTAAAATAAAGTAGTTTATTCTGCTGACGGAGGAAAGGACGGTTAAATTTTATGACGAAACGCGCGTGCGTGAACATTGCCGGGTCCCGTTACTTGATCATAGTGCTCTACATTACGATTTACTGAGCTATGCATCACAATGTGCCGTATATAGGGCGAGCCCTCGGTACGTGTCTTATTAACGCGACGTGAAAAGTAGCTGCACTGCAATCACTGCGTATGTAAAGGTGCGTTCAAATTGATAGTGATGCATGGAGAGATCGTGAGGGTCTTCTCAATTTATCTGCCGATGTTCAGTTGCAATGGTTTTTAAATTACAGATTTAGTGGCCTGTTAATTGCCCTAATCATCACATTTGGTGCACACGGTTTTTGCACCAGTTAGTGGTCGGGCAGACACTAATGACGGCGCTTGATTAATGCCTTCCTTAAAATAGTGAGGTTAACATAACAAAAGATGGATTTTCATGGTTTCATTTTAGTTCAAGCTACGTGTAATTTAAGTATTTTAAATATGAACACAGAACTGTCGTTCTCAACGTGTTAATTGGCCAAAGACTTGAATTTTAGAATAAATAAGCACCACAATGAAACCTTCAGCATCAGATAATGATAAACCAACAACATTAGAACAACTATCAGATAATTTTCAAGATTTATTGAATGGTTTCAAGTTTAATGACTTCGTATGCCTCGTTCACATTGTTTCAAACTCCATTGTTGTTTCAAGGAGGCAGAGCAAGAATAATTTAATTTTACTTCGCTTTAGTGATATAAACCCCGGTCGTACACGTAATATGGAGATTATAGACAAGATTGGAAAACAAACAAAGGCCTGTAGTTACTTGTGATTATAAAGTGATGTTTATAACGCGCAAAAAGGGAAGCCACGGGTTGACATTGACATGAGATACTGTCATTATGTATACATAATACAGAATTGAGGACATATTAAACGTTAGTTTATTTGTAAATTATGTTACAGTCTGTTATTATTGTAATTGTAACTTGACACAGTCCTTGAAGCTGTTCTTAGATGAGTATTACGATTCTACTGTAAACAAATGGTTAGCGAAAATTATAGGAAAACTGTTAGATTTTCCTATAGCAAAATTATTGTTAACACTAAAACCCAGAGTTAATTACTGAATATAGTTAAAGCAGCCTTTAATAGACTTTACCATAATACATTAATAACTGCACTTGAAAACAGTAACTAACGAACGGAAATTGGCTGGAATACCTACGTCAAACGACCTTAATGTTTTTATGCAAGGAGCCTCTTTAACAACTGTCCTAGTTAAAGTCTCACGATTGTTACTCACACAAAAACCAACATTGATAAAACTATATTGAATTTCGTGAGCTTAAGATATAATCAATCAATACTCAGCTGGATAGTCGTGAAAAAATAGCACAGCGGTACGAAAATTGCATGTTTTATACACTTTCATGTGGCCTGTAACGGGGTGTAGAACAAAGTCGCTTTAACAGTAAATATGAATAAAAACACAATTTCATTTTATGCTCGGTGAAAAACGTGACAATATCGAATATGATAGGATGGAGTATGTTATGAAAAAGTGTAACAATGCAGCGGTCCCGCATAAATAGACATAGTGGATATTACGTCGTTATTAAACTGACGAGCATAAATCAAATGTCTTTGTTGGAGTTTTTGCTGCAGCTACTTATTTCTGAGGTCAAAAGCGTTGAGAATCTACTCTGATAGTAACTCGGCTATGTTTATATGATCGAATTTTATTACGGGATCGCTAGGCGAAAATACTACACGTAAAAATGTACAATCATTATGTTTTGTACTGTTGTTCTATTGTAGTAAATATCGTGGATCGGTATGCCGTCATCACTTACGTAGGCTTGGCTCCACACCAATTATAGTAATCTACAATTATAGTAATCTATATTGTACATTCGCCACAAATTAAATTCGTCACATTTTGAAAACTCCATACATTGAAAGTGTATTCGCCACATGCATAAAAAGTATTTGTAAATTCGTCACATGTCTTTATAGGTACATAATTTTTGCTTAAAGTACTGGTAACAAACAAAGTTATTGGTTTTTTTTTTGGTTTCATTTTGTATGTACCAGGGTGTCATCATTCAGTTGAAGATTAGCTACGGGGTGACAGCCCGAAAGAAATGATTAATCTCCTATTAACTTATTGTACCCTAGTACTACATAACACATCACATTACTCCTGTATTTCGTGCAAATGACAATCTGCACAAAATGTATATAGAGTATAAAATATCATACCGGTATTAAGGTTAGTAAATCTTATTTCCTATCCATAACACTGGTGTGATGGTTAGAAAAAAATCCTCATCGTCACACCAGTGTGACAGAGCAGTGTGAAGGTTGGTCAGGCGACGATTTTTCTGCTGTCTGTACGGAAATAACCAATATGGCGGATTTTTATTCATGAAAATAGAGCTGTGGCGAGTTTACACATACTTTTTTTCGTGGCGAATTTACTTTGTGACGAATGTACAACAACCCTCTACAATTACGAGAAACTAAAAGTTTCGACAATCACAGAAATAAATTACAACTTTCTTACAAATTTGACCATTTCAAAGCCTACATGTTAGCTAATTGTGCCAATAGATTCTTCTCTACATTTCACCTTTTACAGGTGTATAATAACAGCTGTGGTATGGCATGATGTTTGCGCCTCCAGTGTAATTGCGAAGGCGTTCTCCTCCGGAAACAAATAAAAGACGATCGCGTTAATTCTATAGAAAGCTTAGAATCGAAGCGCTTTCTTGTAAGATTACATGTTATGGACACCGATTCGGAGTCTATGGATACTTTGTGATTACATATTGGGTAATCATTTAATTTGTGAGTATCTATCGATCGATTGTTCGGTGGGAACACTGGGAACTAGGAACTAGGTGTGGGTAGATTCAACTCTCGTATTGTTCTCTGAGAGAAGGGCAGTTAAATTTACTATTATTGTGGCTTGTGGTGTGTTAGGTACTGATAAGTATAACATATTGTAACGGTTTTCCATTATGGTATACCTACGACAGGTCATCAGAAACCGGGGATTAATATAATCGCATATCTGCTTTAGTTCAGTAACTAATTGCAAAGATAATTTGGGAGGGCTTTTACTTTCAGCCTTCAGATAAGCTGAAATGAATATTGTTGATAACAAAAGGTCATGTGAAAAAGCTTTTAGCTCGGGAGAAAAAAAACACGTTGAATATTGATGTAGAAAAAGTTTGCTAACAACACTACGACCAAGTGCCATTAGTGTACCTAAGACATTAAAAAAGCAACAGGAAGAACGACGCAACATTAACAGTCGTAAGGAGAAAATTCTGCTTTTTCAAACCTGTGTCGCAAGTTGAAGAATCTAGACAACTTGATACGACACTTCCTAATTTGGCCCACATCATATGTGTACATTCAAAAACCAGCTCGTTACGTACGCTAAACGACACATCAGACATATAAATAGTGTACTTTATCGATAGAGAAAGTACCATAAGGACGGCACAATCGGCACGCAAATCATTTCTGACATACTCGATCTAATTTGCATTTCATATTCGTTTATATATTCCAACAAAAAGCATGAAAGTCTAATAACAATGTGTACATTTACCATATGTGTGAAATTATACCCATATATTAAAACAGTGGGAATATTTGTAGTTTCTATGTGTATGAATATGGTTTGCCTACTTTCATTGACCTTTGTGACAATACACCACGCCGCACAATAACAATACGTTTATTAAAGCTGGGTAATTGTACATTTTGTGAATCGTAAATTAACGGATTTAATTGTACGTACATGTGTGTCATGGATTTGCATATTATATTTCGTCGACACAATGTTTAATGTATTGCGGTAATAATAACTGTCGTATTATTGATCGTAAGAATTGGCAGTGATGTGTGAACGGAAAAGTTCACGACCTCTATTTTCGCGTAGCTAAAATGTTGAAAGCTTGTAATGGGATTGGTTTTGCATCAGTCGTTCAATGAGTGGGGTCAGCTCACGACTTAAACCCGTAAAGCTACTGCCATCAAACATCCATCCATCCATATTTGGTACAAAAACATCCACTTAGACCTTCAAAAGCTATCCACCATTACTTATACCAACATAGTACCACTCTGGGCCAAGTTCATTGACACGCAGCGCCTCTAAACTCTCGCCCCGGGTCCCGGAAGGCTTGTCGTGACTCCTTTATCGCCCGGGCGCGGTACCATTGTGTCAGGCCAACCTGAGGCCACCCCGTACATGGTCAGTGTACAAGCGCCTAGTGGATTACGCCATTAACGTTATACACAAACTAGCTCTGGAGTTTGGATGCGTTTGTGGAATATGAATGAGAAGCTTAGGGCCTTGTGTTGAAAATATGCAAGCTTGAAATATACTGTATTTTTATATTTGCTTAATGAAAAATTCTTTTGGAATTCATGTTGTTGCAAAAGCGGAACAGTGAAGTCGGCTTTTTTAATCAAAAAGTTCTACAAAAGGCTATTAATATCTCCAGAACAAATGAAAAAGCTAATGTTTCCAAACTGTTATTTTTGGCATATTGCCTCTAGTAAATACATACCGGTATATGATGTAACAGTTTATATTTGGACATCTTTATCGTTTTTCTCTCGGTCATACCCTAATTGATGCGTTTAAATCGCCCACTTTCGTTGAATCGTAACAGATCTGGTTACATAATCCGCTTTCCTTAAAAGTACTTAAGTACTAATTTATTTGAATTCGTAACAATTTCCTTTACGTAACTGTGGCGTTTTTCCGAAGGCTGCTGTTTTAGGCTCCGCCTTCTTTTTTTTGTTATGCAATGTTGTGTTAGGAGAAGACCGGCAAAGTTTAATACAGTGGTTTACTATAAATAACTACAAATCGATCATCAGTCTACTAGCCCAAATTAGTTGTTCTGGTTCACTTTGTTCTATGAAATCTGTTCTTTTTCGATCATCATTACGATTTTTCAATTGACATTATGATACTCCAGAGCGCACGTTTTTCTTTTTGTGTTACGAATTAATCTCGATAACTTTTCTACTTTGTCTCTAAGGATTTCTCCGAATGATGCATTGCAGTATTAGTTTATTACTGGATTTCCAAATAGAATGGGATAAGGGCAGGAGATGCGTACTATTAATAAAAGTCAAAACATTTCAGCATGGCTGACTAGTAACTAATAAACAAACATGCAAATAACATAATACCTCACAGAATTAGCGAGATACGATTATTTTCAGTAGCAGGCACTAAGTCCCGTTCTCTAGATCTTCGCATAGATTGGAGAGCGATACAAAACGACGATAAAACGTTTACGATTCGGTAGACGTTTGTAAAATTAGCGCACGGAACTGTTACATCGCGATTTACTGAGCAATAAATTAATATACTCGTTGTTCCCATGCCGTGTTCTCAAGAGCTTACTTTAGTTCGGCGTCCCTGGAATCTGCGGCCGTACGGTATAGCCCGCCCGCAGGTCACGCCTCTAAATGTCATTACCGTGGAACACTCCCGTGAAATCTCATCGTAAAGCGCTTCACTTTGCATAAGCACGTGTTGTCGGCGCTGGCGACGATTCTCGGAACGTTTGTTCCTGATCTCAGCCGTATGTTACCAGTTTTGCACATTGTATAATATCATTCCTGTTAAGTCACAAATTGATGGTTGACATAATGTTGTGAAATTGTTGACTGGAGGTTCAAGATGTGTTATCAAGGCGTCATAAAGTCTGCCTTATTGTTTTAAATTACTGGCTTTTTTCTCTTGAGTTTATCACACGCCTTTTGACATTCACTTCGCGTCTCGAGCTGTCCTTTCGCGTTCTGTTTCTTCCGTTTCTAGAATATCTAACATTCCATATGTCAAGCTTAACCTGTTGAACGTCCGCTAACATTGCTTGAATGTCTTATGATCCACCGGGTGCTCATAAGGACGCTCGAGGACTTATGACAGTAGTAACCTAGTTAGGTTGCGGAGGTCAGGTGGTAGACACTCCGTGAATACTAATATCTGTTACACCATTTTTTTGTGGCTGTCACTAAGAGAGGATCTGAGGAAGCTGACCCAGAGTAAACTTAGAAATTGCGTGATGATAACATGACCATAAAGTTTACAAATATTTATTCGTTATGGAAATGTGAACATGCAGGAATGTGATGCTATCAGACTCGTGGGTTAAGAACTTATGATGAAGAGAAATACCTATCTTGATTTTATCTTCCAGTTAAATTGTTAAATCATAAAAAAATTACTGCCTCATTCCGTCGGTAGAGTGATCGCAAGCAAACGATGAGGTTCTAGGTTACTGGGTTCAATACCCAGGTCGGACAAAGTAAGTATTATTGGGGTTTTTAACCGACTTCCAAAAAATCAATTCGTCCGGTTCTCAATTCGTCTGTATATTTTTATTTTTTTTTGTTATCGGATATCTCCGTCGACAAAGGGTATACTCCCGAGGTAGTCCCATTGTCACCAAGTCAGGATCTGATGATGGGATCCCTAAGAAATTGAGGGCAACCCTCAAATATTGTTGGCACACATTACTTTTTCTATACATTTTCTGAAGCTGTTCAAGTATTTGCGTTTGATAATCATAATTTCATGTGGCTGCGCTGATGATGGAAGGTACAACTCCTCAACGTTAGGAGTTGAAAGAAAATTCCTCTAAAATTATACGCATTTATGGACCGACAGTTGTATTCTTTCAGGCTTTTAGGTTGACCTGATGATAGGAGCTAATAGGAGGTAAATCTCATTAGCCGACTTTAAAAAAAAGTAGGTTCTCAATTCGTCGGAATCTTTTTAATATGTCTATTTACCAAAAAAAAAACGAAATTAAACGAACAAAATGTCACCGACTTCAGAAGCTGATTTTTCTTCTGAAGTTTATTTTTCACTTTTTTGTGTTTTTAAGTTGGTTTTTTTATTGCAAAAAAGTTTTTTCATGAGGAATTTCTCAGTGGCAACCATAGAGTCTAGATTTGTGCCCGGTTGGTGGCAATAGGCTCACCCCCTCTTACATGGGACTTAAACACAACTGGCAAGATGTGGGTATACTTATTAGGTACATCTCTACCGAACCCTTCGGGCATTAAGGCATGATGTAATGTTATAGTTAAAAAACTTGTTCAAATATATTAAATTGTTATTCAATAACTTTTCTATTGAATAAATTGCATAGCCATGCGAAAGATTTGTTCCTGGCCAAGCGGCTACGATCAGAATCACAATTCACGATTGACTTAAGTAAAGCTGACCTTTGAAGCGGCTCGGAGAAAATAAGAGCGGCCAAGCGTGAACGATTACATCTTTTATTAAAAGCTTTCGAAGAAGAAATCGAATTATAAAATGTGCCTATTTCTTAGAAAAAACATAATATCAACTGAATAATACTTTACATTACATTTTTTGTCACTGTTACGACTGTTATTCGCTTTTATTTACAATGACACGGATTTTACCGCATTTTAATAAAAAATCTCAATGCATCTGTAAGTTAGATATGCGAGTTGCTATTATAGCTGGAATTAGAGTCGTCATTATGATTCTGATTTTCTGCGATACTAATTAGTTTGTATGCAGGATCACCATCATTCTCTTGCCCTTATCCCAATTCATTTGGGATCAGCGCAACATGTCTTCTTCTTCCATAATTCTCGACGAGTAATAACTCGTCATCTCAAAAGACACCTTCTGTCTTCATATCATTCTTTACACACACTTTACTTTTTTCAGTTTGAATGTAGGATTTCCGTGTTTTGTTCTAATCTTTTAAATCTATAGTCTACATCTGACTTTTTCTGATCCATCAACGCACGCGCAGCTTGTTAGTCGCCAGAAACGTCAACCAGTATAGCAACTGGTGTAAAATACCTTTCTACCAATTAAAACGTCTTACACGAACATTGATCATAGAAGAGATAGCTAGCATGAAGTAGTAGAGACATTGGTATTCCACACACTCGTTTGTTAGGCCCACAGTCCCAGGCCCACGGTCCCATCAGTGGGGCAGATCGCGGCAGGCTGTGTACCTCGTTAGCTGTGACTGTGTATCGGGTAACCTATCTAACCCCAGGTTTATACCTCTACACCGTGTCCTTATGGTGTTTAATTTGGCTCCCATAGAAAAATGAGAATGTTATACAGTTATGCGTTGAAGACAGATCTGCTGGATTTGCATCTAATACTTACTTATTTAGCGTTTTTAATCTTTAACCGATTTCGATGAAATTTTTTGTGTGTGTTCCAGTGGATTTGAGAATAGTTTAGATTCACAATTGGACCCGCTAGGTGGCACTGCTGTACGGGCAGGACGACGTCTGCCAGGTCCGCTAGTTGAATATATAGTTTTACTGTCGTCGCAGAATGCATAAGCTATTAATCTATTCAAGTAAACGAGGTTTACTACCACACATTTGCTATAAACTGGAAATGCATGCAGTTAAACCTTCACTCATAAATAAATTGATCCTACCTAACTAATTAAGAAATTCAGTCAGTAGTTACGATCTCATAATAAAATTAGAAAACATAACACGTCTGTAACCCCCAAAGGTTAGGCAGAGGTATACCTAACCCGCTGCGGGTTGTTCGAAAGAGATACCGCGGCCTTGGCACAAGGGCTAAGAAGGAAAATAGGTGGTTTTTAGTCAGTAGAAGTCTGACACCCCCTTTCGCTCTGCCCAAGAGGGAGGGGTTATTTGATGATATCCCATACTCAACGAACACATTAGGTAAATAGTGACTTACTAACATACGTGGTAACATACATTACATGCATTACATTACGTAGTGTGATGTAATTTTCCCAGTTACCCGCCCATACAATATGTCATCGTCCAAATATCGTCCCATTAAATAGTCATTACTTTAATATACGCTTTTTACGCCTGTCGCAAAAAAACGTTTCCTTAATATTCTGAGGAACACAATTACTACAGTTTTTGTTGAACTCTATTGTATGTGCCGTGAATGACACGAAAAAATATGCAATTTGATCATTACTGAGTGTTTTTTGGAATTAAGTCAGCCAAGCCTGGTAAGGTCATAGTTACTTATGTTATGTAGCCAGTCTTGTAATGATGTTCTGGTTCAGTTGAAAAGCTGTTTCGGGCGCTAGTTGTCAGGTATTTTTTACTGTACTGGGCTTACTTGATGCAGGTGCAGCCAAGAGACACACACTAGTATTTTTTTCTTGTGTTAAGGATTAAGTTTTTTTTGTTATGTAAATGTTGTGTGCACTTCTGAGATATGCCAAATAAAGTTCTTTTCTTTCTTTTCTTTCTTTTCTTTCTTTTCTTTCTTTTCTTTCTTTTCTTTCTTTTCTTTCTTTTCTTTCTTTTCTTTCTTTTCTTTCTTTTCTTTCTTTTCTTTCTTTTCTTTCTTTTCTTTCTTTTCTTTCTTTTCTTTGACAATTTGATTTTTTTTAATTCTTGGGAATACGGATCTTCTAGCTTCTAACTTCAAAAACTCAATCAATGCTCGCTCGTTTTCAGTAAGAAGTGAATCACGAGTGTCAGGAATTCTGGATGCTCGGGAATGTGAACTTACGAAATATTGATAATATGAAAAATAATATAATGCTGAAAAAAAATCCATTCGATGATGTGTGTTTAATGATAAATTGATAATGTAAGGACAATGTTACACGTGCCCTGGGATCGATTGCTTCTTTTTATTTTATTTATCAGTAATATGACTAGACAGGAAAACAAATACAACCATATAGACTCCTGAATGTGCCCCAGTACTTGTAACAATAATGTATTTTTCAAGTGTTAATGCAACATGTGGTAATTTCATTTGCGGTCTATATAACTACCGAGTCTTTTGTCTGTCATAGCAATCAAAATTTCAGTAGTAGGAATAAGTAATAATATACTTATAAATAAATAATGCTTAAAATATAGAGAAATGTTAAAAACCAGTGCTGTCAAGATTTGTCTTTACAAATACTGAAGTAATTATTTTATTTTGTATAGTTTGTGGTACTGAATGTGAATGCAACTTTCATTACAATAAATGCAGAAACTCGAGTCTCATGTTCCATTTTAAAAGTGAATGTGGCCGTGCATTATCGTCGGTCTATGAATGAATGATAAAATAAAAACCGGTAATGGAATGACATTTTTGCACTCCATCGGATGACGACCACGGCATTAGTCGAGATGAGCTAAAACATTCATAGCTAATGCATTAATTATGAGAGAGACGTCGTAATGGCCTTCTTGAGTTCCCACGAGGATTGCTTGTTACTAGCTAAGTGCGTTCTTTCAATGTTACAGAGAGTCCAGTGTAACTTGACAGACGGTGAAATAGGAAACTTAATGTAAATAGTAGTAAATATGACATACATTTGACAGTTGTCATAACAAGCTGCGCCACCATCGCCTACAAAGTTATATTAGCCTCTTTGTTTGTACTCGATCCTCCGTTTAGATATAACATGGAGGTTGTTTAACAGTGCTGTACAAAAATAGACACATAATTATTGCAGATCTCAACAGCTGCTTATTGAAAACGGGTTGATCAGCAAAAAGTTAAAAATTGTTTCGCCATATTCTAAGCTTTTTTCCATAATGCAACGATGGTTACTGATGTTTATTGCTTAAGTGATTGAAAGTCCCTGATTGCTGAACCTATTTGCGTAAATATGACTTAATAAAAACTTTATAGCGAAGTAGAAAATATAATGGGAGTTAGTAAGTGCGTGTAACCGGTTGACTGCGTTCCTCCTGTCTGTATTTACCCTTACAAGTCCTTCTCAAACACTCGCTCGTCTGTTTGACGGGTATCAGTGGGTATTGAATTGAAGCACATGTGTGCTCAGTTCCAGTCCGAAGAATAAACATGCATTATGGAAACTTCAAGGATTTCTGGGTCACCCATAGATAGACACGATCAGAACTCTTCTGTTTACAATGTATTTACTGTTAATATACTACGTTACGATTGTAAAATTGTCATTTTAAATAGAATTCCAATAGAATATGATACGAGTATGAGCTTGTTAAAACAGTCAAAACGTTGTCAACGTTTTATTGTTTCGCAACTACATATTGGTGCTTTATTTGGTAAATGAGTGGGTATAGGTGTACAAGATAATGTGATTGTATTGCACTTAGCAAAGTTCGACAGCAATTTTCTCTTGAAACCGGTTTCTACTTTGATAAAAGACCCATTTCGTAATAGTATGGCTTCTAAAATACTACATTCGTGAAAACGTAAAACGTTAATCAATGCAGTAGGATAGAATCACTGTTGCGCAATTTGTTCGAAAGAGTTACCGCGGCCCTGGAACGCAAAGGGCATTACAAAGGGTCTGACACTCCCTTCTGGAGGAGTCATTAAAAATTTATGATTTCCTATCTTTAAAAAAAGGAGAGAATCACTTTTAAAAGTTGCTGCGTGTGTGCTTATAACTATAGAGCAATTTACAAAGCAAGAGGAACTAACTGCCACTATAGGTGTTGCAATCGACTAGTATCACAATGTGCAATCACAATAATAAATAGAGAATAAGACAAAGCATTGATTGTGCAGAACAGTTGTGTTGTCTATTAGCAAATCTGTGAGTTAACGTTGCGGTGAGAACACGCAAACAATAATCTTGAACTTGCTTGCATAAATAACGGCTGTCGCGGATAATTCGATCCTAGATGCGATCTCGATGCGCCGCCGGCATCTATTCGTATGTTGCGATGCTTTGCCTTGGAGTATGGAGGGAAAAAGGTTTTTCTTATAAAAATAGCCTAACATAATAATGTTTTTCAGTTTTTTTTATTTTCGTTGGTTTTGGTTGGCGTCTAGCAACAATTAGATACAGGCGTGAAGTTATGCTATTGAAAATAATTCACGACTGTAATTCCTGATGGGATAGGCAGAGGCATATACCCATTATTACACCAACATTTTGACAGTTATCTTTAAGTACCATGTAATAAGGGGCGAGCCTATTGCCATTGCGATATTCCTGATGGAAAATCCCAATAACACTTTGCTAACCAGAGGATGCCCAAACCTACTGTCAAGTCAAGATGGGTTACATTTAGTCACACACAGTGATGTCAACACTTTTTACCAACTTACTTATCTGCTTCTAACTCATACGAGCACATAATTTCATCTACTGATCTTATTGTTATTTCTTTTACAATATATCTATTGATATCAAGGAGGTAATAGGAGACTTCTACTACTTTTGAGTAATTGCCGCACTCAGAGAGCTTTAATGATTACTTAGGCCATCACTTAGTAAAGGTTTTGACAGTTTTGTCATATAAAAGTATGGCAAATCTTTACTAAGTGACGGCTTAAGTAATCATTAAATATCTCTGAGTACCGCAGTAAGTGTCATTTCATTGATTATTTTATTCCTAGTCTTGATGCGTTCCATTCTTCTGTAAGCACGCTCTACATTCCGATTCATACTCTAAAGTTACACCTCTTACACAATGCCAGGGATTGAGGCCGGAGACTATTCTTGTCTAGATATCTGGTTCCTTTGACTGGCTGTAGCACCCTTGAGGGTTGCCGGCACTAGTTTAATGTAAACAGCGGACAAAGACTGGCTGTGGTAGATCCTGTCGGTATTCGATATCGTCCTAATAGTCTACACAATGGGCCATGTTGGTCAATCTGCGTTCTCATCACTAGCTTTGTATTTAGTCGATGTACAGTCGAACAAGCTAATAAGTATACAAACAGCTAACTTGCATTTACTTTTAAGATTATAGATTTTACAGATACATTTAGAGACTGAGGCCAAACGATTTAGGCAGCGTTTGACATAAAAAAAAAAAATTGAAACTATTTATTACATCATGCATTCATTAATTAAAAAAACACAGTAACAATAACGCTCAATCTATCATTCTAGATTATGTGCGCTATCGATTATATATTAAATAAATTACTCGCTAACAGTGTTTGTCACGAAGTGGGTCCACACGTATACCCTTCCCCTGTTTTATACATTCCAGCGGTGAAGTATGATTTTAATATATTTTTAATTTGTCGATTCTTTTTGTTTTCTAACTTGCTAGCTGTTTCCTTAGGCAAATCATTCTGTATACTTAGAAGAGCATACGTCCAGACCCTCCTCCCATATTCATTGTTTACTCTCGGCAGTTTATACAAAGGCAAATACGACAGGTTACGAACAAAATTAGGTCTACTTATTTTCTGTAACTTAGTCATATTGTCTTCACAGTAATCATCACTCGCTTAATGCGAAACATTTTTTATAAAACAAAATTGCAATACATATTGGACGGCACGGTTGGCGCAGTGGCTGAGCGATTGGACTGCTGCGCTGCGTGTCGCGGGTTCGATCCCCGCACGGAACAAATATTTGTATGGCCTACAGATAGTTGTTTCGGGTCTGGGTGTGTTTGTGTATGTGAGTTTAAATGTTTGCAAACGCACCCACGATACAGGAGAAATTCCTAGTGTGGGGCAATGTTTTTAAAAGAAAAAGAAAAAAAAAGAAAAGAAAAGATATATATTTTCAGTGTACTAGAATTATAAAAAACTTTACCTGTTTATTTGTTCTTTATTAGCTTGTTCGACTGTACGAAGATTGCGAGGTCCATCAATGTTAGTTACGAGATCTCTCATAGACTTGATGTGTATCTGAAATTGAATGTTTTGCTTGCAACATAGTATCTATTTTTAGTGAAATGAGTACAGTGAATGCGGTTTATTAAAATTTCTGCACTTTTAAATGAAATCTTAGCTTTTACCAACATGAATTTCGCGAGGCTTTGTTTAATTATTTCTTATTGAACGCACCGTTGTTTGTTGAGGGTATAAATAAACTTATGCTACATAACATCACGCCAGAGATATCGCGGCCTCGACACAAAGGGCTAAGAAAGAACATGGGTGGTTTTTAGTCAGTAGAATTCTGACACTCCCTACCGCTCTGTCCACCCATTTAGGAGTGATTTGATGATTTCACACCCCCTCAAAAGAAAAAAGTGTTAGGTATAGGAAGACCTAATAGTACACCCACTTTTTGGCAGTTACGTTTTTTTAAGTCATCATCATCATCATCATTTCAGCCATAAGATGTCCACTGCTGGACATAGGCCTCCCGCAGAAGGGGGGGATTTGGCATAATCGCCACGCTTGGCAGGCGGGTTGGCGATCGCAGTGTGGTTGTTACGAAGGCACAGAGAACGCTGCTGCCCATTCCCTGGTGGTTTTTTAAGTATGTTTTGCTTAATATGGGGCGAACCTATTCTACTTCGTGGCTACTACTGAGATATTCCTGATGGAAAAACCCAATAACACTTTGCCCGACCTGAGGATCAAACCCAGGACCTCTTGCTCGGGAGTCGCGCTTGCCACTTGCGACCATTAGACCAACAATTATAGGTGCATATAACAAAATTCATATTTCCACACTACGAAAGTACTTTATTCATAAAAATTACATTATACAAGCATATAATATGACTCACAGCATGCGAAATGTTTAAGAAAACAGCTTTTTATTCAAACAAAAGGTTTTAATGGCACACTTGTGCATTCACAAATTAGAAAAGAACAATGCGATAATTATCAGGTTTGCAGATGCGTTTTTGTTGTAATTAAACCCTGTTCAAGGTATTCATTTATTTAAGTGATTGTCAACAAACTACTACCAAAGTACTGCTAACTAATTATCACGTATTGTATGGTGATAATAATATGATGCAAGATGTAAGTTAAACAAAGTGAAAAGGTTTTCTTTTGTGTATTTTTAGGTAGCGAATTTAATATAAGTCGAATGAAATTTCCCTTTGTAAATAAAATTTAAGTAGAAAACTTTTTGTTATTTGCGGACCAAATCTCATCCAATTTTGTTTTAAGATGTTGAGAATTTCTTTTGAAAACCTTTCTTTTAATAGTTTATTTATTTAGTGAGTTTCCGCGCTCGTTTCATTTTTATTTTTTATTAGCGGAGAGTCAAGACCGCCTTGTGTGGTCTACAGAACCCAGGCATCGAAATTCATATACTCATTGTAAAATAATTACTAATTAGAAATTTTATAAAATATCTATCCTCTTACACTTCAATGACGTCAATGAAACTCAAGCTAAAGTTACAGCCGGCTTTTAATTAAAAACCACAAAAAAGTAGCCCTCTGGCGCCTCCTGCAGATATTCTGTGTTAATAGCGGTCAAAGAGCCCTTCCAGGTATTTTATGTCACTGTCGATTGGAAAAAGGTCGATTCTTATCTAAGGAGACCGCATGTGTTAGTTACAGTGTCACGTCTTGCCTAATGATTAAGACATAGTAAAAAAAGACATGCGTTTAATTGAATAACTTAAGAACTGTTAAAAGTTATTATAGGTGTAAAAATGTTTTTGTTGTTGTTTTGTGTAGTTGTTGTAGTTATTTAGTAACTATTCCCCTCGTATAATAACTCCTCGGTATTTTATTTAGCCTGAGGGAACAAAGACCACACATTGCGATATTTAGCCTAATGATTCACTAAAGTAGACACAGATAAATATATAAAGCTAACTCAATGACAAACATTAGGTACGTTTTAACATGCAGACCATCACGCACTGAAGTAATGATTAAAAAAATGTAAAACATCGTAGGAAATCTCAATTTTTCTGTTAGTTTTTAGCACCCGAGGCTATGAATAAAGACGTTCCGTATTCATAGCGCAGATAGTTACCGATTGCGTTTCATGAACCATCTAATGATGGCCCATCTAACTGCAAATAAATGTTATTAGAAACAACACGCAATCAAATTATTAACTATTTTTCCAAATTAAATTATATTTTTCAAGCAAGCTTCAAGGCATTTATGTAAAAAAGTAAATGGCTGTGAATGCGTCCAATATTAAATTAAATAAGATCTAATTCTGGCCGAATACGAAGTTATTGCTAACTTAGATGGAATTCTGTTACTGTTCATTTAATGGATTTAAGTATTCTAAGAAATTATTTGAATCATTTTTGAACATTAGGGATGCATTAATGATTTGCAAGTCCATATTTTTTATTGGTTTTTATTGGCGAAAGTATAAGATGATTGGTGGGTGTCTATCATGTCTATGGTCATTATTTGGCTCGCGATCTTCGTTTAGGTATCAATTTTCGTGTCAATCGTGAGTCGTGCAAGCTCATTGGGGTCGCCAGTCACCACTATGCTGTGACGTCATCATACATACTCCCAGCCACCGGATGTGCCCCGCTACACTTGATTCGTTTTTCTTTCTTCGATATCATTATTACTCACATTATCAAAGATGCCGTCTTATTTATTTTCTTAGTTGCCGTTATTATTCAGAATGAAGATGTAGTTTTTATGATTCCATCAGGCACAGCCTATTAGTATAGTTCACGCTTTAATGCTAACCAAAGAGTTTTTGTTCTATTTCTTATTATCGCTTTTTTGATGGATAATAAAGTGATTTAGCACTAGAGGTGTAAAGTATAAAATGACTTGTAATGACAGGGCAAAACGGGATGAGTTGAGCGGGTTAAGTTACTGTTTTCTTCTCCACGAATCTATGACTCAGATTTTCTCCATCCATTGGCAACGTAGAGACTGCATTACTGTTACTGTATAAAAGCTTATTTTTTGTAAAAAGTAACTTAACATTTATATGATATTGCAAGCAGTTTTCTTATTAGTTTAGCATTTTTTTTTTCGTTTTGTCCCTCCACTGACACATTAAACGCTGATCAACCATTGTTAACCAAACAATACTTGCAAACTAAACAATCACTAACGGACCATTTCTTATCATTTCCAATCTTAACATACTGTTACAATTTTGCGCTAAAGTCAAGTGTCTCGGAGTTCACTTTTATGGGCACAATTGAACAAAAGCCCATTAACACTGATCATTCGCTTTGTTCTGTAGAAAGTTGTCAGATCTCACACGTACGAGCTACGACAGACATCTAATTTTCAAAATGTACAACTTTAATTACCGGTAATTAAGTAACTGCGGTAAATACTTTGTATTGTAGTTATTTATTTCTCCGAATTAATCATGATTTTGTTCTTTGATTTTTCCTATACCGAACCACGTATTAAGGACTTGGTACTTATAAGTTCCATGCATTTCAAAAATTATAAAATAAATATTCGCACTGATTTCCGATTGCGCACATTCCCGACGACAACTGTATTTTCTTTTTAAAAATAGTAGGTACCTACTTTTAAACGGTTTTATTTTTAGGAGTAGACCGTAGGTATGTACTGTACACAGTGCAAGTAGTTTTATAGCGATGTATAATTAAATTAAATGTCTCATTGCGTATTCCGAAAGCTTTTATTGGTTTTATTTTTTTGTGGCTCCTTGCAGGTGGTCCGCAGACCGCAGTGATTGCAGGCGAAAGGTCCAAGTAAAAGTAAAATGACCTAACGAAATTGTATCCGAAGTAAATTGCTTTGGACATTATTATTTCAATCACAAAAAAATAATAACAAAACAACCAAGATACGAATTTAATCCATTAACTTCTCTTTTTTTATGCAGTCTGAATTTTGATAACATCGAAATATTCTTTTGTAGTTATTATACCAATTCGCTCAGAAAAGCGCGGTCTACATGTCCTACTGGCTCTCAAATAGGTAGTCTGAGTATCTCCACGTAAAATATGGAATCAATTTACAAACCACTAACATGACGTGAATGCTCATTTCCGCAAAACACAATAACTCATGTGCTATGTACCTAGAGCAAAACATATACATACAATAAAACGGTTACAGTAAATCATAAATATCACGGCTATACATTAACCCCGAAAGCTTTGACAAGAAAGTCATACAGTTATGTACGTACAATGCATGGTGGTACATTACCGATTTGTGAAAGACAATTTCCATCGGTTGGGTCGTGCGAAGGAAATGCAATCTTGTCTATGTTATTGTTGTACTATCAGGAACACTTTATTGTAGTGTTATTTTAAAGGAGGTTCGATATACTTGTGATAAAGTGTTATGGATGATGTGATTTGTAGACTCCAGACGCAAATAACTCAAAGTAGGTTCTATAGGTAGATGATTCTCTTAACTTAACTTTAACTTGACTGGTCGCAGTAAAAAAAAATGGGTTTGAAAACTAAAGAGATCGTTAATTCGACATGTTTACCCAAAACTTTTAAGTTCATCTTAACGCAGACTTTGCAAACATTTTTCTTGAATAGGTAGCTGGTATTTTTTTAACTGCTGAAAAGTTCCACGGAATTACTTAGTTGATACGTAACCGGTAATTTTATTTCGACCGATTAGTTCTAGAGTCATCAGCCGCGCGTTTCGCACAAACCACTAATATAAATTGTACGTAATGGAAATTATAAAGATGTAAATTATGTGTTAGAGTCCATTCTATTCCATTTGGAGATTCAGTTTTTGCGATTGGACTGATAAAAAAATAAGTAAATACAGTGGTAACTCGTAATCTTGTATCTTAATATTCATTTTGGTTATTAATTTTAATGGGTTGTTTCTGGTATCTTTTGGATTTTGTTTGGAAATCGTAGACAAAATGAAAACCTACATACCTGAAACCACAGACATCACATTATTTCATCGTCTGACAATAGAAACCTACAAATAACAACAAACAATAAGATAGCAAATCAATAACACTTTTACTAACAAATGTTAATTTGTTTTTTCGTAGAAATCCCGACGGACCGCACGGAGCATGCGTTCGCGTCTGCGCAGGAGTACAAAGACGCTCTCGAGGCGATACGGAGGCACACCGGCGCAGTAAGTAACACCTCACTGCAGGCATGTATAGGGCTGGTACACAGCATGGTTTTAATTATATTAATTTGCTGCACAGATAATCCACTTTTTCACCATAGGCAAGTGTGTCACACATATCTAAAACATAGACTCATGCACCAGAGATCTGAGAGTCTAATTTTAAAAATGTGCATAAGTTTTATCTGAAGTTAGAGCATAAGAAGTCTGACACTCCCTTCCGCTCTGCCCAGAGCGGGAGGACTCGTTTGATGATTTCCCACACCCAAAAAAAAGGCATTACTCATATTATCAACTCGATAAAACCATTCGTAGTATGTATCAATTTGTTACCTGTAGGCAAATAATACATGATTTATGCATTTACAGGTATTGTTAAGTATTTGACGTGCAAATCATACATTATTGTTTTTCAATCCTTATAAATTATTAAATTGAGGAATCGTATGGTTGTATTGCTCCGAATGATTTATCATTAACGATTTGTCATCACTACCAATATAATTACTGTACAGTTAATATAATATAATTCCTTGAGTAACTCACCTTTGAAACCAAAACCGTTCTCCTTTAATTAATTCATAAACCTGTCGCTTTTAGGTCCATGTCTGAAAAATACCCGATTTCATTAAAGAACCTTATTCATAAACCCAATTTAAGATACCAATATTAGGATCATTATTTGACGAGTCGGATAATTTTCACTAGTCAGCCCTATATAATATAATTATACTTACTTACATAGCGTACGAATTTGTAAAGTAATAGTCTATTACAGTAGTATTGTGGAACTTGTGCCTCCCCATTGACAAGTAATGGAATCGGAATCACTGTCATCGTGATCACGGCTGGCCACTGTGTACCTCTAATAGAAATACCTGAGTACAACCAGTACAATCGGATCAGTTTCGGCTGAATGTCATCCGTAAAAAAAGTAGAAATCCGTTAGAATCCGAAGTACTGGTAGGCACAATTTCAACATCACATATGGGTAGACGAAAAGGGGTCTTTTCTGATGGAAAACACTTAACCTCAAATAGACTTTCCATCGAGGCTAACTTTCGAATTATTGATTTTCAGAAAAGGCTGTAAATCGCACCAATAGCGTTGAATATATTCGAGTTTCATGTAAGCAAGCAGCCAAACATTTGAAAATGCGCTTTTGCATTGCTAAGTTATAGCAATAGCGGTGCTAGCAGATTCTCACTTCACTGCCATTACAGACATGGCAAGAAAAAGAAAAAGACGAGAGATATGCGAGTATTTTTATGCAAAATTAATTAAACCCTCGGGCTCACAAGCTATCACAAACATCAAGTTTATAAATGCTGATTTCTAAATAGAGCAAGCTAACAGCGATTATCTGCAGTTACCATACGATAGGTTTGAAATAAATATGCATACATAATTTATGCAGTTTCTTATAGACTTTTACGCATGTGCTAGGTGCAAATGTGTAAAAGTCTACGTCGCAAGTTATGTTCCTTTACTGAACTGGTTTAAGTCTTCCTCGAAACCGAAGGAAGTTGTAAAGACGTATAGCGTTCCAAATTTTTATTACAAATAATTATTTAATATAAGTTTATTTGTATATTGATCTAAACGTAAAATGTTAACGAGAGTTGAATATAGGTCTAACATGTCTTAAAATGGATCAGATTTTTTTTATAACAAGTACTAATCGCTAAACCAATGTTTTTTTTTAAACCAAACTACATTATATCTTAATCTTAATCTGAAAGTAAACGCAACATTGTTAAAGTTTATTTTTATTTAGATTAGTAGCATCTAATCGGCTAAGACCTGCTGTAGTTTGCTAATATGCAAAGAAGACTCGTCTAAAGATATCTTTATCGGTTTTTTTTTAACTTCGTTTAGAAAAGAACGAAGAAAAAACCACTTATATAGATAGGGTTAGAACCTGCCTTTATAATAAATTCTTGTTCCATTAAGTCTACGTTTTATTTACGCTGGCTCTTAAGTGTTTTTCATAATAAGTTATTGTTATGTTTTGCACGCTCTGAAAAATTGCTAAGTCCTAAGATAGTATTGAGTTATTTTAAGTCTAGAGCTGCTATTCTATTCCTAGCCTTATCAGGTCAAGTTTATATAAACCATTACTTGTTATTCTTTTTAACCGACTTTTTAAAAAGGAGGTGGTTCTCAATTTGGTTGTTGATGATCCGATTTGAAAAAATATTTTTGATTGGTCCCATAGAAATTTCGTCAAAATCGGTTCAGTAGTTTAGTTCATGGTGGTCCTTAATAACTTCTAGTTACAATACTATGTCAAGAATAACTGTGATATAAAAAAACTTTTTGAAAAAACACATTAAAAGTTTACCATGTTCACTTTCGGAAGTAGGTGGCAAAAAAAGTCAATGAAACAAAAAAAGTCACCGAAAGTAATGTTACTATTTTGGAAGTCGTTTGTTTTTTTCCATAAAGTTTGTTAGTTTTCTTCTAGAAAAAGGAAAACTCCTATCCTTGTACTAACCTATGCTCCATTATCAGGAACGCAGCAAGCCACAGCGTACATTAGAAGCAGAGCCCGATGATTCCCAGCAGGAGACTGAACAGGAATACCTGGATGAACTTCTGGTCCCCGAACCCTGGGAACTGAACAACACGGCCCGGGCTGGCGCGGAGATCCTGTTCTTCAACAGAGTACCCAAAGTCGGTAGTCAGACCTTTATGGAACTGCTACATAGGCTGGCCTATAAGAATCAGTTTGGTGAGCGAAGATTTTTTTTTTCTTCTTCGCAGTCGTTCACTCTTGACAGAGTGGTCAAGGTCATGGGTGATCGCCGAAAACTATTGTCGCGGCCTTCGTGATCATTTTCCACCAGTTTCTGTTGGCCACATGGCAAGCAAATTCTGTCAGAAGGATTTTAGTGACTGATTTGTCTGTTCATCAGTTTAGTGATCGACCACGTGGTCTCGTGCCTTCGACTCTACCCTGAATCACCAAAACGCTCCATTGACTCATTGTTGGGTAACGTGTTCAAAGAATTTGAGTCTTTCTTTCCTCTTTTTAAACTGTTAAATATTTGGTTCTATCTCTGTAATTGTGAGCCTGCCCAGTGCCCAGTACCCATCTCCAGATATATATTCTTTTGAAAAGGTCTACTTGGACCATTTGAGTAATATTACCAGTCACAAAGACAAAATTTGAAATTGATTAAGAAGTACAGAAAAGTTGATACCTTGCTGACTTAGTTCATTGGCGAAGTTGCTAATAAAAGATAATCATACAAAAAATGTTCCGTCTTTTGTGGCCAATTTGTACGGTCTCGTATAAAATACAAAGTTTATTTAATCATTCATGTTATCACAACGGTACACCGTGTATGAGTTCCGACAATATTTAATTTACTTAATTTATCTTGATCGTTATAAATGAGAACGACTTAGTTTACTTAAGCTGAAATTCTTTTTCTCCAGTAATTAAGACTCAAAATAAAATATATTTTAAGGCTGGAGGCCGTGTGACGAGTTCTCTTTTTTGGCAATTACCGGTTGTCATTAGCGCGAGTTTGTTGATCCATGAAAGAAGCTGGAATTAAAGGTTTTAAGTAAAATAATAACCATTCTTTAGGGCTTAGCCACAGTCGGGTATCAAGGATAGTAATTAATTATTTGTACCTGTATTGCAAAATAGAAGCCTTGACTTTTAAGTACGCTTAATTAGTATGTTACAGGACTAAGATATAATTACATATGTAGTAGAACCAAAAATAGAAACCCAAATGGTCGTAGTAAGCTACTTAGCTAGGCCTACCCACGCTTCAAACAATTATGAATTTATGATTTAATGTCATCGTTTCATTATGATAGGCATCGTTCAATTTAACGAGTATTGCGTGAACATTGTTAATTAAAATAAGAACAGTTTTACGTTTTTCACTCAATCATTTATAATCTTATAAATTATTGATCGTAAGCCTTCAGATGGCTGGAGCTAACAAGCAAGTCGAGAAAATTCAATAGCCATCGTACACCTTAAGCTGCTGCAGCAAACTTTAAAGCAGCTATAAGTGCTTTAATAGCCTAGTTATAACGGGTGACTAGAATTATAAGTCTTCTTAATATTATTATAAACACTAGTAGTTTTATAGTTTCAACGAGGTACTAAAACGAGAAACTTCTTAACATAGATTTCGTAACCACATTGACATAAGCGTAATTATTATAGTTATGAACTCGTTAAGGTAAGAATAACTAGAAGGAAACCTTTAATGATGATCATAAGGATAAAGACTATGATTCCAAGTTTAATATGTGTGCGTTAATGATAGTGTTTGTCAAGGTTTCCATCGGGATCCTGTGCAGCGGGTGGAGACGATACGCCTGGCGCCCGCCGACCAGGCAGCACTCGCTGGTCTGGTGTCCACGTTCGACCCTCCCGCATCATACATCAAACACGTCTGCTACACGAACTTCACCAGGTATACTAATATTTATTCATAAAATTTACACTTAAAAGCAGAATGAAAATAGCCGCGCATGATGGACAGGAACACGTTTCAGTAAAAGGAATTTAATTAAGGTTGCTGAAAGTTGTGAATGAATATGACACGAACATTAACATTCATCTGAAAGTCCTCGACGTGACACCTACACTGGGTAACTTTACAATGGAACAGTCATCAAAAGTTATTTGACTTTCTAAATTTGTAAATCGGGATCTAATATTTTTAGTGTTCTATTTAAGTCAGTTCAGGTGGAGCTATTTTACGCGATACTAACAGCAGGTGGCTCGAAAGACGCACCTAAACTGCCGCTGGCAGCCGATTTGTGAAATGACCGGAGCGAATCCCAAATAAATATCAAAACTCCTCGCCAAACATTCGTGTTTGCAACTTGTTAAACTAAAGCCTTAATGGATAAACTTCAGTAACAGAACTATGCCAGCATCTCGTAAATTACTGCAATAAAAATGTACCGGACATGATCGAGGACTTTAACAATCGAATGCAACCATTATATACCGATCCAATCATTATTTTGGAGAGCATTCAAAGCCACAAATCAAGCATAAAGTAGCGGTATCTGGCGCTAAATCTTCATCGATGTGAAACAAAAACTTACGGTTATCAGTATGTACGGCTATCAGTCAAGACATTGATACTCATATTTACGCATCTGTTCCGTTTGCCTTCAGAGAGAAGCCGCTGGCTCTCGTACATCAATCACATGCACCAAACTTTATTGGTTGTATAGAACATAAACATAAACCATGATTAATGTATCAAGCAGACGTTAATTGCGATCGACTATTACCTGATAGGTGAGTCTCTGTTAGTGTTAATTACAGCAACGCGGCGCGTGCAAAAACTCGGTTGAATTCAAACGCCATTGTTTAGCCGTCGCCATCGTGTATCGCCAGTTGCAATGAGAGCGGAATGATGCGTTTCGGTTCTACAGTTTTTCTTTTTAGTTTTGATTGCATAGAATTTCATTTTCAGCGTTTTTCAGTTAGGGCAAAAACGTCTGATGATATCAATGGATGACATCGATATTATGACTTGCGGAATTGTTATTGTACTGTAATCTGAAGATATTGCGCAAAGAAAAAGTACATTGTTGTAATACTTAGAAAAATAAAAAACAACAACCTCTGCTCTGTGCGATGAAGACATTCATTGTGAGATGTCACAATCCACCCAAAAATCAACTTGAAGCAGTTACTGGCCAAAAATAACACGTCTTATAAATAGCTGTAAAACATTCCAGGTTGGGTTTCCCGTCTCCGATATACGTGAATGTGGTGCGTGACCCAGTGGAGCGGGTCATCTCGTGGTACTACTACGTGAGGGCTCCCTGGTACTACGTGGAGAGGAAGAGGGCATTCCCTGACCTGCCTCTTCCCGACCCCGCTTGGTTGAAGAAGGTTTGTTCACATTTTTTGCATTGTTAGAAGTAGACTTATAGCCGTTTTTATGTGTGATGTTACGGCGAAATGAAGTACCGAATTATTGCTAAAATATATGAGGATTACGATTTAGTTTTCTTCTCCATGGTTTAACTTCAGTTAAACCATTAATATCCTGCATAGAAACCGTAATGGTGACGTATTACCAACATCTATCGTTAGATTAACAGCTGTTGTGATGGACGTCTAATCTCTAAGTTGATACAGCAATGGATGTCAGATTATACTAAGATGCCTTTGTGATCGGTGTTAAAAATTGACACCCACACTCTTACAAAAAACAGACACGCAATTATTCTCTTTATCTATTAATCATCACGCTCGTTCTGTTATCTGATGGTAGAATCATTCATAATGCGTGTCAATAACTCTATGACAGGATAAATAATGGCTAATAGTACCTAGTCGAAAGAAGAATAAACATTTTCATGGTTTTCTTACCTAGCCGTGAGAACGTGTAAGCTATTAGACGTTTTTTTATTGTTTTTACAGAAATCGTGACATGATATCTATTCACGAGATGCGTTTTTATTTGCTAACGGTGAAAATGATCTTGTTTGAGATGAAGCGCTTGAATCGTTTCATGTAGCAGTGATTACCGTACTACAGCGCATATTGTTCGTGCGATGGGCTGTTCGGCTAAAATTACATAGAACACTTTATGGTGGAGCCTGCAACGTGTAATGTAACAAGATTATGGTAACTAGGGATTATTAGGCTGAATTATAACATAATCAATATCTAGACAGTATCATGATGGCGTGGCTATATTTGCTTATCGTAGATCTTATTACTGTCCGGTATTATGAACAGTATATTTACAGTTTAGGTAAATTAATATTAATGATCTTGTTCTTTATAAATTGTTGAACAACTTGAGAAGTTTGATTGCAAAATGTCACCTGAATGCATACTGCTTTACTGAATGTTTAAAAGTGTTGTTCTTACCAAAAAAGGCCTAAGCCTTGTTTTGGTATCTAACACTTCATATCACTCTTATTGTATAAAAAAAGGTTTTTTTTGCGTGAAGAAAGAACGCGTGGCAGCGATCGGGTTGATCGGCCGCCAATTTACGGATGAATCGGCTAAAATTGGCCACGTGCCGCGCCGCCGCCGTTATCTGCGCAGGAGTTGATCCCTAGCGGGGTTGCCATTAGTAGGGAATGTTTACGGCGCTATCTGGACTTGATGATATAATCATATACCTAGCTGATAGTTATTGTACATAGTTGCCGTAGTAGGCCTTAATATTTTATGTATAGGTTGTTTGAACTTTTTGAAACTGAATTTTATGTGTACAATGAATTCCTATCATAGTATTACACCTAAGATAGGTACAAATCACACTTAATTGTAGAAAGGAAACAACTAGTAAACTCTCACAAGGGCCTAGCTAAATTAACATTTTATCAGCGTCAATGATTATGGGGAAAAGGGTAAAAAGGTATGGGATTGGGATAAGTTACTGAAAGCTATACAGGGTGTAAACGAACCCTTCACGCATCCGACAACCAAGCAATCTGTACATCAAACCAAGTACCTACTCCTACGCAAAAAATTTTGCTGGGAAATGACTTTTTTTTTTGGGGTCAAAAATCACATTTTACGGTAAAACTCAAAGAAGCACTCTTAAAACATTGTGCTAGTGGATGCTTTGAATAGTAAACGGGTCATGGAGGTAATTTAAGTAAAGTTTAAACCAAAAATACTAGTATTTACAAAAACAGCTGTGAAAAATTTGGAACTTTGACCCCCATATCTCCGCAACTAGGAGGTTCCCAGGTATGGTCTAGAACAAAAAAATGATCGCAGTGGTGGGGAGAACAAATGCCCTTCGTTTGCGTTAAGGGTACTTTTACACCCTATATAGGTAAGCTAATCTAGTTGAAGAGGGATGTTGAAATACAAACGCTACAGCCTTGAAACTACAACCGTAATTGTAACTTGTCTGCCCACTGAAGGCTGAAAGTAATGTTGGCACAGTGTCCCATCAACAGTGTTTCAAACCATTGCTGTAGTGATATCAATGACATCAAATTAGCTCAGTAGGTGCAAACCTACAATACAAACAAACATTGCATTACATACATCATTATACCGAACATGCGTGTACACAAAGACAACAAGTTGTACCTATCGCAATCTCTCGAATACAATAGCTGAACAATTATATCGGATCGCATCTCTCTCCAATATAAATCAATTGTTTATGGGACCGTTAGCGCCATGATCATTGATCATATCAATAATAACCATTCTTCTCAGCGTGTCGATGGCAAAAAAACAAATGTGTTTGGCCCAAAAATTCAGCTACGCGAACTCTACTCACTCAATAACCATTACATACCAACAGTAACCACTGACCAGTAGAATCTCAAGCTTTCGCCATTTCCCTGCTCCGTAAACCTACTTCATGGACATCAAAAACTATCCGGATTTAATACGGAACCGTTTTCCCGATTTTACACCATTTACTGTGGCGAATTTCCCATTTTTATGGTTCCATACCATATCGGAACTACACCATCTGACCATCTGTAAAAAGGCCGAATTTAAACCAAAATTGATATCAAATTGATACTTCTTTTTTTCTCTTTGCCGTATGATTCACAGAATTCTAACAAAAACAGAAGAACAGTGTTTGGAATGGTTCAAATATTCATTCATATTTTCTAGTCTTTATTCTACGGTATCGAACCTTTTTACGTAAGTCCGACTCGCGACTGACCGTCTAAGTGTGACGTGCCCCGTTAGGGCTGTCAAAACGTTCATTCAGAAGATTCAGTAGAATCCCATGGTCAAGAGTTCAGATTGTTCAGATCAGTCGGTCACGAGCAGTCGACTAACACGACACGAATCAATGCTCACGATCGAATTACAACGAAAGGTAAATTGAAGCAATGCGTCTAACTATTCGTGAATTAATTGGGTTAATGTATTGATGGGAATGAATGGAATGATACATCACTTTGGTGCAGTTAACGAGCTAATAGTGACGGTACACTGTTCCAATAGATTAGTGTTGCACTTTATTACTGCTGCCATCAAATATTTAATAGGTTTATGATATTTTTAACATTGATATTAATGAATTTGATTATCTGTGCTGCAGTAGCTTACTTTTTATTTACTGCATGATTTGGTTAGTTTTATATTTTAATAACAAAATTGATCGTTATCAATCTTGCAGTAACGCCAACATATTACTTTTCGTGTTACCAATTATGAACGGAATTAGAGTTAACTTGTAACAATAAACGTTAAATTTTATTATTTTATGAAACCTATAGGTCTAACCAATCTCTGCCTATCCAATTTTGTTTAGTTCGTTTTGTGGTCTGTTTTAAACGAGGCAAGAAAACGAAAGGCAAAGCAATGAAAGTGGTTACATAAATCGTTATTGTTATTATATTAAAGTCCCAGCACTTTAGTATTTAAATTCTTAATCTAGAATCTAAACTGATCACTTAAATTCGCACCTTCCGCAAGATGCTGTAATCTTGATCAGACGTCAAGTAAGTAAGTATTGTACCTATTTTATGAGAACAGCCGGCAATGGTACCATTATAGCTATTTATTATTCTCGTAAAATGAATATGTATGTACGAATAAGCCAACTAAACACTTTCCTGTGGGCGATTTAAGTGCTATTACGGAACAAACATATAAGCGAAAGTGTAATAAAAGTACCAAAACCGCACGTTAATGCAACTTTGCTGTTTAACGTTAAACATGTTATCTGAAACGATGTAGATAAAGCCCCGGTTAAAACAACTAAAAACTTTAAACTGCGCAGATGGTACTAACAATATTGCCTCCTACTTTTATTAAGTGATCAATCAATGAGGAATTACAAGAGTCTAAAGAAAACTAATTGCAAATACTCTTTCTTAGTAAAAGCTCATTAATATCTGAAACGGTATATTTACATTTAGAATTTTAATTGCCTAAAGCCTAGATCTATTTCCAGTCGTGTGAATTGGCTTCAAGCTACGAACTGACAAAACAATTAGCGCCTATGTATTATAAAATTAATGATAGTAACATCGGGGTTACACCGGTGGGCTAAGATTTTTTGTTGTATAATTCATCATCATTTCAGCCCGTTATGTATATGCTCCATGGCTAAATACGGAACAATGAAACCGACGCCGCAAAAGAAATGCATCATCACTTCATATTTGGAATTAATTCACAGCAATTAATCACTCCAAGGAATAACTTGGTGATAAGAATCAAAAAGGTCTATTAGGTTTAGGGTTGCACACCCCACGGCATAATTATTGTGATCCATATCATCCGTACAGCGCATAGGTCATAATTATTATGTGGTCAAAAATGAGCCACCCTCAGACCTACAAAGGCTTTTAACAATACATTGTTACTAAACCCCCATTTCCGTAGTCATGATACCTGTAGAACGAAACCTACTGTGGGTTTGTTCAATATCATTATTCTAATACTCTCTACCTATGTAGACTGTACCTGCAAACTCAGTTAGGATTATGAGTTATAGACCCTGTAAGTCAGCCCACGTAGAGCACCTATTTCATCAACCATCGTTCGATCTAAACACGAGATGGTGTATCGGAGTAGTCGGCTATCCATCAAATAGACTTAGGAAATGGATAAACGTGAGCTATTCTCTACTCAAACGTAAACTAGTCGACATGCCCCCGATACGCGGAACTGTTTCGTTTCGAATGGTCATTGGTTTTGTGAATTTATGAATATTACGGTCAACAAGTTTTCTGTCGAATAAAGCTAAGTAGTGCGTGGCTTGGCTTATTGCTTTAGGGATGTTGAAGTTTTCTTTGATGTAGGGTTGATACTGTAAAGTACTTAGTTTGCAATCTTTTGGCTACTTTTGTGGTTAGTATGATTATACACGCATCAAATATCTTTGATGATTCTCAATACTAAAAGTGTACCAAAAAAATAGCGGGCATTCTATTTAACCCAAAGGTGGCCTGGTTGAGAGTGCCTTATGGCATTAAGTACTCGTAAGCTTATGTACCGCTGTTGTACATGAAGTTTAAATAAATAAATATAGTAGATAAATAACAGTTCAGGGTCACCACCAACCAAATAGGGGTTCAACTACTCGTGCAAAACCTATTTCTGCAAACACACATTGGAATTTCTAATTACACCGACAGATCTAATTCCGATAAACTGAATGATTACAGCGAAACACACTCAATCAGTTTTCAGCACAAACATTCGGTCATACGCATATAACAAGATACATTAACTCCTTATTTACTGACTGAATAGGTCTCAGCTAAACAACCATCTATTCAAGCCAACCCCTCGACTTAGTCAGCGCAGTAGAAAAAATAAATTAGTTTTGAGTCAACAAAAAATTGATGTTATAATTAGTTTAGCAAACAAAAAGTAACTCTTACGTGCTTAGTATTTAGTATCGATAAGAAGCAGTCGATAATAATTAAAAATATTGTTGTACAAAGTATGTAGTTCGGATGATGAGTGTAACGTTATATTACACAAAGGTGATGGACAAGCTGAGATATTTCAATATGAACATCTAACATCATTATTAATGCGTCAGTATATTATTTCTACGTCTTGTTGAGATGCAAAAAATTACAATTTCTTGTGACGTCATGGCGTCATGATCATTACATCTTTATTTTAGAGTGCTAGTGTTGAGACATCATTAGTAACTCGATTAAACTGACAACAACAATTTGGTGCCTCAAAATAAATTAATCTAACACGATACGATGTATTGTATGGCTGATGTTTTCTTTTCCTTTCTGATTTATGTACGATGCATTAACCTCTGCATATTTCCTTCGAGAATATTACCATAATCGTTATCCTTACCTTAAAAATGCAATTATAGCACCAAAGTCAGCCTATAACGATCCGCCAGGACATAGATGACAAGGAGTGGGCCATAACGCACCATTGCATCATGTGGACAACTGGACACCGCACTCCCCAGTTATGTACAGTACATAACAGTTTAGAGATGGTGGCATTTTTATGTCACATGTCTTTGTATGTGTTGGATCTGAATCTCTACGGAGACATTGCGATGGTTTCCTTCATAATTTTGAAAATTCACTTCAGTAATCAAAAATTTTCTATGTTATTTCAGGACTTCGAGACCTGCGTGCTGAGTGGAGATCGCGAGTGCCGTTACGTGGAGGGTCAGACTCATGAGGGGATTGGCGACCATCGCAGACAGACGCTGTTCTTCTGTGGGCATGAACAACAGTGCACGTGAGTATTGTGCATTTATGTCTACGACTCAATATATGGCGTCCTATGTGACATGGACCCTGTATTCACCAATGGCTGAATGATGACTGAAATAATAAATATCAAATAAAATAAATAAGAACGCCCAGTAGTCTACACTTGCTTGCAAAAAAAGCTATTTGAACCAGATCTGGTTTAAATAGCTTTTTGTTGCCTTTGTAAGATTTAATTGTCTAGCTCGGTTTTAATTAGCAATATTGAAACATTACCCACATATTCATAGCCCATCATCATGGTAAATCAAACATTTGCGCGTCTAACCGTCGCCGCGTCGTGGTCGAACCTCCATCAGAATCCATTGCTCAAAGAAGAGCGAAACAGTCACACAGATTACAGATATACACGACTTTAATTTTTTTGCCGACTCCCGAGGAAGGGTTATGTTTATTTTATATTATTTAGGCTTGATGATGCGGCCTACCGTGGAGCACACTTATTCACTCGGGCTTTGAAGAGCTCTACATTATACCGATTTTTTCGAACTTAATTTTATTATCTCCTTTATAAAATTATTCTATGGATATTTATACTCTTAAGTCGTTCGAGTTCCATAGGAAACGAACGTAAAACTTCTAGAGTTTAAACTAGATGTTTTAATTTATAAACAGCTGCTTAATTTCCCTATGCTAGAAATTATAGGGTTATATTTCACTGGTTTATGTGCAAGGTTAGTCTCTCTTTTATAGCTTGCATGATATCGCTGAATGATAGCAAGACTAGATTTACGGTCGACCATTGAAATAGTGGGTCTTAAACCCATCCTTAAGCGAACCTTATACGTTTCTCATTAGTCACGATGTTTTACTTTTTTTTTTGAGGGTGGTAAATCATCAAATGACTCCTCCCGCTTTGGTCAGAGCAGTAGGGGGGAGTGTCAGACTTCTACTAACTAAAAAACATCTATGTTCCTTCTTCTCCCTTTGTGTCCGAGGCCGCAGTATCTCTTTCGAACATTAGGCACAGCTGCGCCTGTGTTTGACGTCCTGGGTTCAATTCCTAGACCCAGACCCTAATGCCCACCGAAAATTGAATCACTAGACTAGGACCTAAATGTAACTGGGAAAATGTGGGTATAGCATAGATATATTTCAGGCTGTCTTAAGGGAATACAGGGGTGATGTTATAATAATATACTAATCAATCAGTTACCCTCACTTTATCTCATGCCCAATTTTCTTTGATTCCAGGCCATTTAACAGCGTAGAAGCTCTGCAGCGCGCCAAGCGTGTGGTGGAGGAACAATATTCCGTGGTCGGAGTGCTAGAAGACATGAACTCGACGCTGACGGCGCTCGAACGATACGTGCCGCGGTTCTTCCGAGGAGCGCTGAAGTTGTACTGGGGTTAGTCATTTTGAGCTCAGCGACATCTGTTAGATAGGTTAAGTACTACATAGTCGGTTAACTACCTAAAAGTTGTAGATGGAGCTACTTTCGAACACATACCTAACTTATAAACACTGTGCAACCAAAATTAATTTGCAAACAGAATGATCCCTAATTTTACAACGAAATAAAATACCTAAAGAATAAACAGTTTATTTCTGTACCCCTATCACCCGATCCCTTGGTCACCTCTAACGATCGAAAAAATTAGACCAAGCAGTCGCATGAACGAAACTTCACACTTGTAACAGTAAAGAAGGCGCTATTAGCTCCTGTGTTGTTACTGGTGTTCTTTGCAGCCTAGTACGCTATAGTGTTAGTATTTTCCTAGGCTCTACTCAATGGAAAATATTTCCAACTCTCATACCTTATTATGACTCATAAAAATAATATATAAAATAATCATACTATTACAAGTAGTAAATTCTCCGTTTTCTCATTCCAGAGGAGGTCAACACATTCGCCCGGATCAACCGCAACAACTACAAGCCCCCAGTTTCGGAAGAAGTGAAGAACATCGTCCGAGCGAACTTCACCAG
This sequence comes from Diarsia brunnea, assembly GCA_949774965.1. Lineage (NCBI taxonomy): Eukaryota > Metazoa > Arthropoda > Insecta > Lepidoptera > Noctuidae > Diarsia > Diarsia brunnea. The sequence continues at coordinate 12,386,393 of OX459009.1, forward strand.
AGAGATCGAGTTCTACGAGTTCTGCAAGCAGAGGTTACACATGCAGCTGAGGGCACTCCGGGACCCCACCATCACGCTCCCCACGCCGCGCGCAAGGAGGCGGAGAGCGCGCAAGTCCACCAGAGTGTAACCATAGACAACTGATGGGTAGCCCATCGCTTCTAGACTGTGCTAAGTTAGAAGTTGTATAACCGCCTTATAGGCTGCGTGATGTATTCAGAGCAGTGACATTTCATCGTGGATATGGAGCTCTGCGTTTTAATTTTGAGTTTTCGTTTCGTTCTGCTTTTTGTTTTGATTCTATCATCTTCGAGTTATTTTTGAATGCCTAAGTCTTATGGATCTGGAAAGGCAAGTGTATCGGTATATAGGGCTTAAAGGCACTACACCAGTGCAGTCAAGATTTTGCTTATTTTGAGCTAGTAGTCTAGTTATTTTTTTATTTATGTGAATATGAATTTAATTTAATGGATTTGTATAGAAATAAAATCAAAGCGTTGTACATTTTCCCAGTTAATGTATAATTTGACGGATTAGGATTGATTAAAATTATTATAAGACATCTGACTTTGTTGAGACGATTTGTTTTATTGTTAAGTCGTGATCGCCGCCATCTTGGCTATTGGCGCGAAGTTGTGACTATTTATTTTAATTCTTAATTATTTAAGTGATGTCCATATTTCTTGTATTAAGCAGTAACCAATATAAGTACACCTTCTACTTTTATGGAATTGTATATTTTAGGTTGTAATGACTTAGCTTTAGAATATTTCTACTTAGGTAGGAACTAAAAGGTCGCACTATTTGTTTTAAATATGTCTCAGTTAACATGGTCTGCAAGGCAGAAAGGTGACAAGTTTCTTACTGTTGTATATCTCTACCTGATGATGAACTTACTGTACCTTAAGCTGCATTAAATAATTTATTATGACATCAAAATAAAGTGTAATTGTGATATAATATTTCGCTTATTGATAAGATTCTGTAATTAAAGTACTTCCTTAGTATCAATCTATTCTTTTTTTTTAATCCATTCTGAAATAATAACTCTACGGTCAATGACTGTAGGATCAACCTATACTCACTCATGCAAACCTGTGTCCCACGTTGGGCGCCATTATTACTTACTTATCTATGAGATGCTTAATCAATCTCTTTTCAAGTTAAATAAAAGACAGCAGTTGCTTGCGTGACTTCACCAAGTTCAGACGAATTATGAATTTACAGTTACACTGAAGCATTTTTTAAGCTATTGCATAGCTTCTATCGCGGGCCTTGAGCGTGGGGACCGAATCCAGAAATTCCGTAACGAAAATAAAAACCTAACGAATTGACACTTGACAATGACTTTTTGAAATATCACGCTTGTCTCTTTAGTTCAGCAACCCGCCTTTAGGTGGCATTAGTTGTATTGGAAAACTACCGTAATCAGCTGTTTGTGAGAAAGTATATAGGTGCATAGGTATTTATCATCTATGTACAACAGTGAATATCTGTACTCGTATAATTTGTGTACAAAGTGTTTTAAATATGAATAAACAAAGTGCATTTATTAATGAAGAAAGTCACGAAGAAATAGTGAAAGAAAATGAGTTAGTACTCTATATACATTCATTTTATTATTATTATAACAAATGCAGTATTATTTTTTGTTTTGTTAATTTATATATAATACTGCTATAAAGATAACCAAAATGTTGGGGAAATATAGTATTTATACTTACACTTTTACTAAACATCCTCATCTTTTATAAAATATTAAATCTTATAATTTTTCAATGTTTAATTTTCATCTGACATTACGTCAGTTGTCAAGATGTCATTTACTTTTTCTTTTAATTTGTGTCATAGTTTTTCTTAGTGGTTAGAACTACGAAGGTTACATTTGATTTATATAATTTAATTCATTTTTATTAATATGTTAGCTATTAAAAAAAAACAAAGGATAAAAAAATACTGCATTAATAAAATAAATAAATAATTATAATTGCATAAGTTGATAAAAATGCTATGCAATAGCTTTACCGCGGCAGTCTCCGAGTGCCACACGTCTTTTTTTTAGTTTTTCGCAGATATCTCGAAAAACAGACGCCATAACATATAAGTCCCATTTAATAGGGGGTGGGTCTATAGTCATCGACCAGTCTTTTGTCTTTGGATGACAGTAATGCTACTTTGTTAAATTATTACAATCAGTTTTCATCAATATTGAATCTTTTAGGTTTTTTTAATCAGTAATTGCCCTACATTGTTTGGGTAATATAAGGTTATTTTAATACAAACAAGAACTTCATAATTATGCACATTAATTTATTAGGTAGGTATTTATCATAAAACAGGAGTCAATTATAAGAGAAACAATAATAGTTCATAGGGTAGCATTTAAATTGTGTAAAATTAATATGGCCACATTTAAAGAATTCAGGTACATATACAAAATAGACAAACCATCGGCCTAATAAATAAATTATAATATCGCTTAAAAGTAACAATAATTTAATTTCGTAATTTCTAATAGTCTCATTTATTAAAATCTCAAAACTGAATCAACAATTGGCTATTATTTATCAGTTCTCACGTAGGAAGTATGTCATGATACCGTGATTATAAAAATATAAAATATATCCAGATTATAACATCGGTATAAAATATTTCAGTTACATTATTATTCGCATAAGATTCGTAGTTTAGAAACACGTTTTCTCATCTACTTCAACATTTTTTAAACGGTCTAACAAGGGAAGATAATTATATTATGTCACCACAGATATTATAACTAGAAATATTCGTATTAGGTATCTACAGTTCATAAGGATGTTAAGTGAATAAATCTTTATATCTAGGTGATACTTCTAATTCGATATATTATAACTATTACAAAGGTCTCATAATGTCATAAAAATTGTATTAAAAAATAGTAATTAATATCATTCAGAATTCATCTCTCTTATTATGTACAAGGAGAAGAGGCGCGGCTGCGCTCAACGCCCGCGCCTACACGCACATTCATCACATTTTATTGTCCTACGGGACGCTACTCTACAATTATTAACATAGTACGAAAAAAAATCGATGAAATATACACATAACTCGAAACGTCGTTACTGCAAAATGGCACTCTGAGAACGAGTCGCTCACTCGTCGTTTATAATATCTACGCCTAGTTTAATTTATATCACAAGAACGCTTTACAACGTGAAGCCTCATCAATCCAGGAGCTCATGACGCCCGCGCTGTCTCGCGGGAGGCCGGGAGCGCCCGCAGGCAGCCGGCACAGAAATGTGTTGGCCAGCCCGGGCCGGCCGGCCAGCCGCCGCGCCTCCGCGCCCTGACGCGCACCCGTCGCTCCGATACTGTCATCTCTCGGCTCTTCGCGGCCGTGTCAGTAAAACGACGGGTGCCAGTCGACTGTGGGGTGCAGCGGGCCGGACGCGCCAACCGCTGTCGGCGCGCCTGAAGCGGACATCGAGCCCAGCGCTAGGCAATCGAAGCAGTAGTTGGATCCGCTGTTGCTGTCCCAGAACTGTTGCCCTTTGCACAAGAACCTCACGGCCAACTCCAGCCGCTGCCCTGAAGATATCGCCGGAGCGTACAGGACGAACTGGAAGCGATCGGAGAAGCCATCGCACGAACCCTGCACATAGGTTGCTTGCAGGTCCGTGTACGTTTTCCAGCTGTTCATTGTGTAGCGTATGTATACAGTCTTGTGAAAGTCCAAGTTCCGCACGCGGACGGAGCCGCACACGGTGACGTGCACGCCGTCACATACGCGTGCGCTTTCAATGCACACATTCTGCGTCTCTAGCCTGTCCGTAATGTTTATTGGAAGTTGGAACAGTGGCACAAGTGTTAGAGCCCCGAGCCGCGGCGTTGATCGCGCGGGTGGAGTGCTCTGAACATCGCATCCAGTGAGGTCGTCGTAAGCAGATTTAGGTACAACCGGAATTTCATCCATAAAAGTTTTCACATCCGCTAAATCGAGTCCTAAAACGTCCGCAAAACGTACAATTTTCTTGCGACCTGGCGTACCGGGTGGCGTTTTTCCAGTTTTAAGTGAAGAACAGCGTCGAACACGTTGAGGCCGGTCGTCCTCTACTTCTACTTCCGCTTCATTCTGATTTTCCTCTACAACTTCAGCACTCAATAGGGACGGCTCAATTTCACAAATAGGCGATACTTCATTTTCAATAGGTACTTCACTGGTTATGATTTCTAAAGGTTCCACACTAATTTCGTTGCATACGACCGGTTCTAACTCAAGAGTTTCTGCAGGGGCTTCCGTCGGCGTTTCCTCATCAAGCGGAATTTCAACTTCCGCGAGTGATAAGTTTTCCAGGCACTCTGTTGTATAAGTTTCAGTACTTTTTTCATTTTGAAAGTCTTCTTCAACTTCGACAACATCTGAAGGTTCACTCTTTGCAGATTCAAATTCCGAGTCACTGTCAACTGTGGCACTAATAAAATTAGGTAAACTAAAAGAGTCCGTTTCTAAATCAGCGATCGGTTTTGCAGCACAGTCGATTTCATCGAGGCTATTTTGTGGCGCACAACCCTCAAATGTGATCGCAGAATACAAGCGTTTGTTTGCGTGACCATTTTCACGCGGAATTGGCTGAAGTTTCACTGGTGGCGTGCACTCCGTATAAAAGGCGGTAGAAAATATGAAACCGTTTTGTGTTTTGTCTGGTTGTTGTAACAAAAACTTGCTTTGTTCTTTAGCTACTTCAGGTTCAGAATCCACATCATAAAAGGGTGGTTCCGGATCTTCGGTGGGAGACCTTTCGGGGAAGGGAGGTTCGTACTCATCGACGGGGCTGGACGGGCTCTCACACTCGAGCTCAAAGTCATAGAAGGTGTCAAGTTCCCTTGTGTTGGCGGAGGTGGTAGGCCTAATCGGCGCAGTAGCGGGCTCGCGCGTGAGCCAGCTGCTCTCACAGTGGTCATCGTGCGCGCCCCCGAGGTTGCTGAGGCGCGAGTGGAGGTCGCGCGCGAACGCCGCGGCGCGCCTGCCGCACGACATCGGCAGCAACGAGGTCAGTCCGCACTGCGACCCTGCGCGATCTCCGCTCATCTGCGTCTGAAACATACAACATCAACTATTACACACTGAACAGTTTGGTGATGATTATTATCTTCTGGTGTAGCAGTTATTTATAAATCAAAGGTGACCTAGATGGTTATTTTATTCATTTTGGCACCAACAAACATCGTAAGTAAGCGCAATAAACAGCTGCATACAAAATGCAAGAATTCCAAACTTTCAGCCTATTTTGGGACTTAAGAATATAAATCGTGTCCTGAGCTCATGACCAAAGCAGTTTTCCTGTTAATCTTGTAAAATATGTATATGGCCATCAGCTATTTATTCCACGTTATCACAACATGAAAGTTGAATGTCAAATGTAAACGAACTCGATAAGATAATGAAACTATCAAACTACATTGCTTCTCTGTGGGCAGCGGGACCCACGGACGCATGGACCAGATAGTGAACTACAGGCATACCGCACTGCTAATGTATGAAATATCGTTCAAAATTTATTTCCATTTGCGAATCATACTTCAAACTCGGAGCTGAGACTCTTCAAGATATTTAGAGAGCGAAAGGAATTCATAATCTAAATATTTCACTTAACAATATATATTTGTATTGGCGCAAAGATTAATCAATATCACGGGCATCAAACAGCCAGTGAGATTCAAGGAAAGTGCCGCTTTCATACAGGTGCGTTGCAGTGACAACATTGTGAAGGTCAGTGCCCGACCCATTTTAGAAGCAACGCTAAAGTGGGACGCCTAGCCTTGACCTCAATGTCAGCCAGCCGGTTCTCGTGGCACACGCTGATGAAAATCAACATAAATCAGTAATAATAATAATGTAGTCTTGACCCTTCCTAAGTATATTAAAAAAAACTTGAGAGGTGTCAAGGAACACCCGGATGGAACGAAGTTATTCTTATTATTTTTTATTATGTAAAAAAAAAAAAAAATGTAGAAATGAAAATATCTGGCTTGCTTTCTATAAGAGAGAGAGACAGACAGAGAAACATGCGACGCCGCACAGCTTACAATAACTTACTATAGCAAAAAGTGTCGTGACAACTTTTCGTAAGAATTTTTTCTGTCTAGTCCCCTTTCACAACGCGCGATAAGGAACTTCGTTCCAAAAAAAATGAACAACGCTTTGATATTGAATCAAGTAGGTAATGGGGCCGTCGATGACTATAAGTCTGCAGTAACTTGGCAAAAGAACTGCGAAGAGAATATAACAATGACCTACCAATCCTAATCAATCATTTCATTAATGTTCAAGAATGTCATAAGATCAGATAATTCCGCCTACAACAACACCAACAACACGTCGCTGTCGGTGCTTTCATTTTGATTTGCTGAAGTGGACGAGCTCGTTTATTACCTCAAACGTTCTGTTTGTGGTCTTCAACATTGATCTAAATTAAAGTGAGCTGTTGCGAAATTGAAATGGATGCGCGTGACACTGACGAGACTAGAGCACTCATCTGATAACAGTCCATTTATCCCGTTACAGCTGTACCTAAGTACGTATACGTCGAGAATTTAAGAAGTTTAATACATGTAGTTGACGATGTTTCGTAATTAGATTCCGCTGCCAAAACTAATACGTCACGGAAGCGGGGGCAGCCTACATGAGCATCTGGCGACGGTGGCAGTGGCACAAGTCCGATCCGGTGACGAACGGGAACTCATTCTAGCAGCTTTCGGAAGACGAGTTTTAGATTTGTTTTAACAAGCCTGGATGTTGAGGTTTGCAAATTAGGAGCCATAACTAGTATCCGTTCTGGTTATGAAAATATGCTATGAATATGTGCCAAACGATATCAAATACGCGTGTATGCAGCAGGCGTTACATAAGTTACAAAACTTATAAATATAATTCAACCTAGCCAATAACAGGATATCCACCCAAAGCCAAGAAATATTGAAGTTTGCTCATTCATTGCTAGGTGAATGAACAACAACAATATTATGAATGACACCAGATAATAATCATAGTAGTAGGTAGGAGGTTACCAGACATTTTAGGGCGTCCCACCACTGAACTGAATCCCGTGGTTGACTAAAATCACTGGCACATCACCAAATATACTTCTCATTCCTGTTCGCTCCAGTTAACTATTCCCAGAATTATTAAAATATTTTAAATAGAGTCAAATTCCTGATAGCGAACTCATTACAGATATACGCGATTCTATTTCCGAAGAATTCTTATTGCGTAGGATTTGGTCCCACGGACTCGTGTATGGAATCACGTGAAACTGCGTCACTCTGCATTCACAAAGAGAACCGACACATTTTCAAATCGTAGGAGGTACATTTTCAGTTAAATATAGTTCAGTAATGCATCGCGGCATCGGTGGCCAGCTCGCCATTATCCAATCAGGGCGAGTCGGTCACCGCTCCGAGGCTCGCAACCACGCCACTCGTTATTGTTCATAAATAATGGCCGACTCAATTCTCGTAATGTATTATTACTACACGATTTGCGAGAAACAATACGAACACTGCGATGGTGGTCCAGGACGCCCCTATGCAGAGAAAGTAGTGCATCAACGTGTTTTATTAGGGGAGATAAAAACTCAAGCGAACTCTATAAAACAAATTAAATTTAAAACAATTCAAGTGGTAACAAAAGAGAATTTAAAAACGGGAAAGTGTCTTGTAATTAATAAACTAAAGATAGATACCACAGTTACAATAAGATCAACCCTAGTAAAAGCCTCAATAGCTTCACATTATCTGAAGTGGTTTTTAACAAAATACATACACAGTAAGATAAGCCGCTACGAACTAAAGTTGACAACAAAGGAGTTATCGTAACAACAGTTATCTTCAAGTGTTTAAATGAATACAGTAATGTGAATAGTAGCATTTGTAAACACGACGTCGTCTTTCACAGGTGAATGGCGACCAAGGTGACTGAAACTATAAACAGAGAAAGTACTCATTCATCAATACGATAACCTTCCGTTATTATGACATCTTCATAATTTGACATAATAAATTAAATCAGCAGGCTAGGTTGAATGTGCAAGAAAGACCACAAACATAACGATATTGCGACTCAAAAAAACAGGGCAGGGGAAAGAGAAGACGAGAAAAGATGACCGTTGACTACAAGAAAGAGAGAACACTGATGTAAAAGCCTATTTTTGGAAAACCGCTTTATAAGCAGAGGATCACAAAATATTGCAAAATAGGTTTGGCAAACCTTTGATTAACGTTCATGACGACATGCGCCAGTAGAACAATTAAATAATTGACGTATTAAGTTCCAGACAACTCCAGCTTTACAACTCTGCAACTCGTTTTGATATACCTAGTAACCTTTTGCTATCTTTTGGTGAATCACACATTATATCACCACCCTTCAGTAAATCATGATAAAAGTTTATGATACACTTTCTTGTAATATGTAACACTCATGTTCTGATATCTACAAGAATCGAAGGAAGTCATATTACCTACATTATATTGTAACATGAGGAAAATTTACTTTGAACACATGAGACGGCTATTGACGTCTTCATAACAACCGAACTTGAATTTCCAGTTTATTTCAAATGCAATTAGAAGTAGATAAGTGGCAGATATAGCATCGTTTTACAAATCACTTCTGTACATATTTGCAAACGAAAATACTGTCAACATTGGATCAAGTGCAAAATGGTTAACATCCTTCGTGATCATCAACGCAATTTTTTACTTAACGTTAAACTAATCTTAGAAAAAAATGGTTTAATACAAATCATCATGATAAGCAAGAACAAGATCTTTAATTTAGTTTACCTATTTCAAATTTTCGTTTCAAAGCTCTGATGAATACCTAGATATCTTCGTGAAGATTGCACGCGTAATGGAATGATTGGGGTTCACAGCATAACGTGTAGGTAGGTATCTACTGGGATGCACGCAGCAGACAATCGGGCCGATTATCCTCGGCAGATCCTTTATACTATAATGGTTCATCCATTTATTCATAGCACTGTAGTTATCAATCGCGCGACTGCGCACACCCACCGTTTAGGGTTCGGCGCAGAAATCTAAATTGCTAAAGTACTCTTTGAATCTTTTGCCTTGGAGTAACCACGATGTTTATTGCTTGCAGGAATCTACGTCTTGGATCAGTCAGTTAACTTTTTAAATTACGCTTAGAATAAGTTTATTGACATATTGTTACAATTGTTGATGGATGCAGAGGGAGTAGAAGGCTAAAGAAAATATGAATGGATTGTGTGTGGAATGATATGAAAGAGAGAGGGGTAGATGATGCCGTGATGTCTGACAGGAGAGAATGGAAGAAAAAAACGTGAAAACAATTAGAATGGGACAAGGACAGGATGTTACAATCATAGACATGTAATAATCGTTACCTATCATTATGAAAAGTTCCTATTAAACGTCGGTTTAATTAATTGAAATCAAGTTTAAATAAATAGGTGCCTACATTCATTTTCATAAAATCAGACTTGTTGTTCCAGTATTTTTGCCTAGCTTTCTTTCAGCTTTCATGACTTACGAGTATGTTAGTTTCTCATATAAAATTATACATGAAGCTGTATGTACATTGTTTGTTACAGTTCATCCCTGGATTTCCTAAAAAGGAGAGGTCAAGCCTGTAGATAGACTATCTGGTTTAACCTAACCTAAGTAATCTGGGACAAAGTCACCCTCTGGGTCAGCATATCTTTTCATTGAAACAAGTGGTTTATCTATTCTTTTTTTAGTTTTGTGTTTTTAATTAAAACTGAGTATTTCTTGTCCTGTCTGACCAGGTCTGATTGTGGGCTATAAAACTCGTACAACGAATAAAAACTGCATTAGGATCCTTCAACGGGTGTGTACGTGGTATTCATTAGCAAAGCCGGTTGTTAACTGTTACTATGCTTTGGATAAAGTTAAGACGCAAGTTTGTAAAATAGAACTTTAATAAAAAAAAGATGATTGATGATTAATTTTATCAAATCTTTAATAAAGCATAAAAGCAACGGCATATAATATATCAACGAACTACTGAAACATGTAGCAAACGAAACAATAAATGACGTTTTTAATCTTTTTGATCTTATCCAAGACGGTAAAAATAGCAAACATGTTTTTGGTTTCTATACCAACGCGAACCATCTCCAGCTGTGCTTTAAAAAATAAATAAATAATAATCAAGATAATGAAGCATTCCTCAAAACATGCCTACAAGAATTAGAAGTGTCGACGTCATAAGGCGCTCAATGAAGTTCGATAAGGGCGGTCATTGAACCGTAGATAAGGCACAATAGCTTCACGCGACATCGTCCGATATTAATAAGTATTGCCAAAGAGACCATTTGTGCAGTTGACTCTGTTTAGCCTGCACTTTAACGTTGCAATTATGAGTGATTTCGTACCCGCCCACTCGATAGCGCGTGACACAAGTACTCATTGACTCCCTCCCTTCAGTAATGACAAGAGGACACAGCAGCTATTGTTAAACTAGTAATCTAATAAAGTTAACAATCTTCAACATTATATTATTTACGTCTATAATGAGGTGCATTGTGCCTTGTCTTGTCGTCAAGGTAATTCATACACACATTTCTCAATCGAGGTAAAACGGATACGAGTTTCATTGCAATTTTAATATTCCAAGCGGCATTTCACATTTCGATGTTACGACGATGCGGTGTCTTCATACATGTGTCGGTAGGTGAACATTTACCAAGCCATTGACATGATTATGAAGGTGAATATTTTAGAATATCGTTGATTTTCTTGTAAAATACCAAACTCTTATCTCCTAATTCATCAAAATGTGACCATTATGATGAAGTACCTGTACCAACCACGTAGTTTTTCCAACATTCCTCAAGGGAACCTATTTGCTACTTAACGACCGATGTTATCTTGACAGGGCTCATTCATCAAACACCACTTGCATTGAGCCTTTTTTATTTTAGCTTCTAACCAGTACACAACGCCTATTACCGCCTTATTACAAAAGGTAATTGGTACCTGGTTTAATTTAGACTTGGTTTATCTCGCATGACGTCTCACTTCAATAGTATTCAAAAGAAAGTGATAACAAGCAAGATAAACCAAGTCTAAGTTAAACCAGGTACCAATTACCTTTTGTAATAAGGCGGTTACTGTTTAAGATTTAGTATCAGCATGCACTTCATTGTAATCAGCGCAAGTGTTGATATTGATACAAATTATGTGAAAATTCTCAACGCCTTTTTCTGTAACCTTAATTACTTCGTTTGACATGCATGCTGCCTTGGGAACATAACAAATGCGATTTCTACCAACTCTTCAATTTGTTTTTGCACTTTTTCTTTTCATTTGGAACAACTTGATATTCAATAAGACTTTTAGATCAATATTTTTAAATGAGTTCTTTTCAGGTACTAAAAATCTTCATCATCATCATCATCTTCCTAGTCTTTTCCCAACTATGTTGAAGTCGTCTCACCAGATGCAGTTGAATACCTGGTAATTCAGGTGCCTACTTTATTTGCCCAATAGCGTCGATACTAATACTTTGGTGGCAGTCGACTGTAAGTAAACCTTCGATTTTGAACATTAAACTGACATAATTAATTATAATACCTAATATGAGGATAAAGACTTGCATTTAATTTTGACATTGAAATCATTGCTCTTGAATCTAGGTATGTGTTGAATGAACTGGGTTATTTTATAATAATATAATGTGCTCGTTGGTTGTTGCTAAGTTATGTCATTCACTTTATTATTGTTATGAGTGTTTTATTAATTTATATCTATACTTTGTAACTCCAGACAATATTCTCTCTGTAATTCTTGGAATTTAGCAATCGTTAATCACTGTGATTATTACGTACGTATTTTATGTAGTACTCGACGTATAATATCGTATGATCGCAGTGTTATAGCAATAGATAAACAAAATAAAAGCAAACAAGTTAATATGAATAACTTGTTTTCTTTTATTTTGTTTATCTATTGCTATAACACGGTATCATGTAATCTATGTGAAAGTACAATACCAGATGATAAAAAAGAGTCCTAATCTTCACATTATTTATGTCATATCGGAGAGATATAATATGGAATTAAAGTTTTGGAATTTTCAAAAGACAAATAAAAATATAAACTGTTATTTTTAATCTTGCCATGGCGTTTGATTGATTCTACGTCATATTTAAAAGCATTTAAAACCAATAATGTTAGTCACCTTTTGAAAGACAAAACATACGCAAATAAAGACTAAATGTGTGAATGTGGTGTTTAATATTCATTTTAAATGTATGTACTTTAGAACAGGCAATGACCTCTAAAATACATATTATTATACAAAGGTTAACCGCGGTAATCCACTCAGGTGACATTTAGGCGATTTTCTAATATACATGTAATTTTAATGACTCACCACCACGATTGATAGAGAAATTGTGTTTTTTCAGGCACTGAACAATAATATCACCTTGATTTCATGAAATAAAGACCTTGATATTCAACCTAGGTCATAACAAACTATGATTGTCGCTTATTTCCCGTTATAACGAGATTATATCTACATTTTTCTGACACTTTATTTCACTACCTTATAATATACGTAACCAGGTGAACCAGACTGAGTGAATACCCACTTGTATAAAGATAAGATTGTGTACGTAACGCATGATTAAACGCCAAACATGACGACAAACTAATAGGTGTATGTGCTGAAAATAACTTAAAACCAACAAAAACACACTTATTTTGAGGTTTCGAACTTATACAAGGAAGGCGTGTTAATATGACAATTAAAACCATGAAACTGGTTGACCAAAAGAGAGAGAGACATCAGAGGACGAATAGCGGTCATTTCGCTGGTGTGCGTTGCCATCACGACGGGCACACAAGTACGCACAGAGCGAGCGCGTTCCATGAAACAATGAACATAGTGAGCCGACGGACTCGTCGCGTCGTCCCACCTTATCATTAACAATACTCGATTAGCGACCCTGACAATCTTGCGATCGACGAAAGTGGACCAAAATGACAGAACGAGCGACCCTATCTAGAAATATTTTTATCACATTACTGTTACGCATATCATCAGCATTAGAACAGATATATTACTTTCATTACATACTACACATTGGCGATGAGCCAAGATAGATAGATAGATGCTTTGAGATTTTTATTGATTCAGAATTAATCAATTTATCCAATTGAGATTTGAATGGTTTCCAAAAACCAAGTTAGATCTGAGTTAGTAGGAACAACATTGTGGAAATGTTGGTTGTTAAGACGATAACGAGAGAAATTATACGAACTTCGACCCCATAATAATTTCGTTACCAAAAGAGGTAAAGAACAGTACAGAGCAATATGCCGCAAAATCAGCACGACGATGACCGCGATGATGAGAAAAGAAAATACGTTGAATGCCAAATGTTATTTAATAGTTCTTCGGCCAGCAACACTCTTGAAATAACCAGAGCGGTGAATGAGCCTATAAAATGTTTGTTAAATAACGCAATTATAGAAGTCGGAACATCCTCTTTCACGATAATCGTGTCGTGACTTTCACTTTGTGTACTAAAATAGTGCGCAGACACATTCAGACGTCACAGAGACATATAAATAGACATAGTGATCACGCGCTTGGCACTACACATATATGTACTACCTTGCTATGTCCCCTCACTCATCATCAGCCCATTGTAGATTATGTCGACTATTTGTAAACAGATAGGGCTCGGCCCCTCCTGACTTCCTATTCGTAAATTTTGGCAAGAGAGTACTCCGCCTACTAGATCTGTTTCTGTCTGCACACCCACGATTGTCACTTCTCTGTCAGTACCCAGCGGCCTTGTCCCGTCCTTCGACCGTCAGGTAGACAGACAACTAAACTAGTTTTGTAATTAGATAATCTTTTTAGTTTGCTTAGTGAGAAAATGGTTGATATAGAAAAAGCGATGCTGATATTGATGCTACATAAGACCTGTATTACAAATGGTAATAGAAATAACAATACAAAAAAGGCCATCTTAAATCATAAGTCACGCTATCAATTAATGTAAATAAGTAAATAGCTTTGAAACACAATAAAGCTAACAAAAACTCATAGAATAAACTGCAACATTGCGTGAGTCTGTAGGCAGTTCATCCCTAGGCCAACAGCATGAGCCCACGACATAACGGTACTGAATAACTACGGGTTTATTATTATTCAAACCACCGGGAGCGAGATGGAAATTAAAGTTTATAAGCGCGACACGCCATTACTGCGATCGTTACTGAACACCGCAATGATTCTATCAACGCCGCAGTAATACTGGGGTATGAACCGAAGAAAATCGCTTGACAGATTAAAGGGCTGCAAATAAGCAACCTAATGTTTTAGTAGCAGTTGATACTAAGTTGCACGACTCGGATGTAGACGATATGAATCGCCAAGACTAAGTATTTCTTGTAGACAAGATTGCAGTAATTATGAAAGTGTCCGCAGCAGCAAATTAGCCACGATTAATGAAAGAGGAGAACCCATGTCACAGTCTATGAAAGAGAGATTCTAATTATAATTCTTAATTAAAACACGCAGGAGGAGTAACCGTTATAACTCGTTCTGACATCAACACCATAGTAGGGTAAGCTGTTAACATCTCCGATATCCATGTTCATAGTTAATTTACAACGTACAACAGTGTAGTAGTGCGATGCATCATGCAATGGAGCAACTGCGCTCGATTGTCAGCCCAAGACCGGTTTTAAAGAAAAATCAATGCGCTTTCACATACATGACATTTCATTAGAGGTTTCCCATAAAGAATTACATATGGGATTTAAGGCCATAACCGTATTCTTGTACGAAACCGAATTGCTAAAATATTTTTCGTATTTTCCTCGAATTGATTTCTGTGATTGCATTTACTTGTTTATTTTGAAGTCAGGGAGCAATAACACTGATGGTCAAGAAGTCATTTCACTTGTCAATTCCATACCGTTGCGACGCTCTTGTTTAAATATTTGAGTGAGTGAAGTGGCCATCGCGTGATCAATTATGACTACATTGGGCACGCCCCATCGAGTCGCCTTTCTATTGTGTTTGTAAACATCAATTTAAAATCTTACATTCAATTGCTAACGTCCACCAAATGAGCTTGTCATATTCCTAAACGATTGTTTCTATGTGACAATTTGACATTTTTTATGTAATATGAATGAGTCGTCGAAAATGAAACTGTTCCACCTATATTCGATGTGGTTTACTCATGTGTTTTTTTCTTTAGTTCCGGAATATTGTATTACGCATCCAAGGTGAATATAAAACCAGAGATGCACAGAGCCATAAACTAACTAATAAAACCAATGTCCGTCTGAATGTCCTACTAGATCCACTTCAATGCTTTTCTTATTTAGCTCTGACATAAGCTCGTTTATATATGCAATTTGGTCTAGGAGTCTTGTTTATTCAGATTATAAAACATTTCCTCCGATCGAATCGCTTTTTATGTGATTTCTTCCTAAATATGTATGTTCCGTCCGTGCCAAATAAATGTTTACAAAACTTCTTTACTTACAATTTGATCATCGATCGTAAAAGTTGTTTGACGTAATAAAATGTGTGAATTTAACGTTAATTTACGATTTTATGGTTGATTTCTGAGAGAATTTGCGTCAAGTAACCGTCATGGCTTGTATAATCTTCGCTGATGTAAGATTGTAAGGCATAAACTTGTCCTGTAATCTTGAGGAAGCCGACGCCCTTGACAGCCGTCTGCCTTTTCCTCGGAAGGCAGGCGACTGCAATAAGAGAAAGTAGTAATAAAATACTGCCTAAGCAAGACGCTTCAGTGCAAATTATGACTCCGATCTATTGTTTCCATATGTCCGGGTTCATTTTGTATTCGTTGTGTTATATTGCCACTTAAATGCAAATGACATGAATTGAGTTTTCTTTTGAGTCTGCCTTCAATAAAACTGTTTGTACAAATGCAGTTGTACATACATTGAGGACTAAAATTATGTTTGGAGCCACTTTATCCGTCATGTACAAATGTTCTCATTAAAGGAAGTGGTACACTGTTAATTAAATAATTACCGTTGATATTGTTTACAAACATTGTGTTGTCATTGTTTCGCTTATAAGGTTGCATTATCTCTCCTTACATGTGGCCTATCTTCAGCATGATAAATTGATAACAAATCAATGACATAAAAAATGTAAACAAAGTCATGATTATGTATTTTAGTATAATACATATTAGGTAGGTACAACAAAGTCTACGTCATCATCACACGCGGTAAAATGGTTGCCATAACAATAAAATGTGTTAGATTAAAAAAAAAATATTCTACTTAAAAGATTATTTGCGGAGAGTTAAAAAAAAATAACTGAGTTGCATAATTAAAATAAGTTTTATAAGATTTTAATTTCTGTTCAAAATCTCGATCAAAACCAGTTCAAGTTGTGTTTTAATTGAAAGAAGAACAACTAGAAGTATTATTTATAAAAACTTTTTTGCAAAAAATAAAACCGACTTCAAAAACACAAAAAAGTGAAAAATAACTTTAGCTTCTGAAGTCGGTGACTTTTGCTTGTTTTATTCAGTTTTTTTGTCACCGACTTCAGAAGCTAAAGTTATTTTTCACTTTTTTGTGTTTTTGAAGTCGGTTTTATTTTTTGCAAAAAAGTTTTTTTATTTTTCCATTTTTAGTTGTAATATCCTTTACAAATATTTGATATTCATTAATTTTACGTTGTTAACAATACATGTCACGGTAATAGGCTTATCCCCAATAAATGGAACATTACATAATATCTTACTGTCCAAATCTGGGTGTACACATCTGCGTACCCCCTCAGATCATACAGGCGTGATGTTACGTCATGATGTTGTATAAACAATAAACATCCAAGCGATTGCAGCAATCACGACAGATTTGCCGTCTATTTTTGAAGAGTTCTATTGTATATCTCCGAAGATCAGGATCAGATCTTCACCAAATTTAAATGGGACCACCTCAGGAGTATACTCTTTCAAATAAAAAAAGAATTTTGAAAATCGGTTCACAAATGGAGGAGAAATCAGGTAACATATATAAAAAAAAAAAAAAAATACATACACACGAACATAGACCCTCCTCCTTTTTTGAAGTCGGTTAAAAATGATGTGGACCTAAGAGATGTTAGTCAAATTGGTTCAATTGTTTTTAAATTAATGTAAATCAATCGAAAGAGCAATATTATAGTGATGGGCATGCAAGGCCGGACTAAATTATCTTTTATTATTTAAAATATTCAACGAGGTCACGTTAGTCATTCAGTGCTTAACGTATTGTTTTGTGACAAAATACGTTCTAGCGTTCTAAGTTAAGGAAGTTCCATTCATCATGAAAATTCTGTTGAAAAACTAGATATTACAGACATTATCATCAGTTATTATAATTTACAGTTCCAAAACCAATGACAATGAATTCAATAAGAGACTTTAGAAGAACTTTTTTGACAGATCCTAATATCTAGTAGCAATGTTTCGATAAATATCACGGTATTCATTATAATTTTAATTATATAATAATTTTAAAATGAAAATCATTCGTATTCTATCGGGCTTCTCTCCGTAGCATTTATACTTCCAACGGCGCGGCGCCGAGAATCTAGAATCGAATTTTCCTATTTTTGATACAAAAATGTGCGAGAGACACGTTAGACATTTAGATTCCACATCACTATTTCGAGCGGGGTGAATGGCCGCTTACACTCCGCTACTTCGAACTTATTTATGTGACATTTAAATGCAAACGTTAAACTATATAACAATAAAGTTAACATTGAACTAATTCAGGGCCATTAGGCAATACAACGTATATTTAGATAGTAGGTATGTCAGACAGATCTACTATGTAACTTTTCCGAAGATGTTGCCCACAATGAATAAGTAATGCAAAAGAAAATCTAAAGATTCATTTGTTGTTCTAAATAAATAAAACATGTGCAATGTAAAGACACTGAAGTCGCATCGAATAACAGCTAAAAATACAATAAATAATCACTATAACACGACATTACAATCTGTCATTGATTTAAGCATTTTCGCCATCGGCTTTCCTTGTCTTAATTAGGATCTTGGATTTAGTCCCAAATACTAATACAATTTGTAGATATAAAGTGATGACATGCAACGTTGGCACGAACCGTACTTATATATATGTACTTAACCTTCACGATAATTGTAAATATTCGACCTTTCTTCGATTAATTTGCATCTATTAGGTAACTCAAGAACACTGAATACTGTGCGTATCTTGTTTTGTGCATGAAGGCTATCGAGCTGCATTTCTGAAATTCCTATTTGCTGTCAGTGCAACATTTACGGGTGCAAGATTTAATGAATACCTTAGACCAACTGTACCTGAACCTAGGTATATGCCCAAATTAATTTCAAAAGCAATCTGTGTTTCAAATGCTCGGAGTTTGTTATGACAATATCGATTTAAAGATTATCAAAAAAAAGTATGATAACAATATCGGATACAGTTTCAAATCGGAAAGTTCCTCGTAAAAGATACATGTGCCTAAAATATTATCGCTGTTGGATTATAAACATGCAATCATCATTCCGCTGAAAGTATTTGATCACGTAAAGTTAAAAGTAAACAGATATGTGTGTACCCCGTACCCGCGTGTTTGACAATGCCAGAGATAGATGTGATAGCTGCAATCATAATATATGAGTATGTGACCTGTCGCCTTGCTCTGTAATAAGTGATTGATAAGAACATACACAACAACACTGCCGGAGTTCTAAGTTCCGAAGGTTCCAACCAGCAGAATATTAGACATACCAAACCATCTGAGCCTAGAAAACTTTTATTAAATTTATATCAGCAATCACAGAATCTTTAATCTGTAAACTAACAGCTGCAGATACCAAAAACAAGCCACAATGAGGGATCTGAATACCAAAAAAAGGCGAACTTTGTACACATTTTTTATCTCCCTTAACAAAAATAACGCAGTATATGCTAAATTAAAACTTCAAGAGATAAATAAGTATGACCTTAGCGTGTGAACGGGTAAAATTGTCGTAAATACATATATGCGAATCATGTGTAAACTGGCGTGCTTTTACGATGATCGAGATACTATGCATCGATAGTAACATCTGACCTGTGGGACCTGTCACGGTACTGTATCGCCCTGATAAACTGGCACAAACATCGTGAAGTCGACAGTGTCATTAGGACGGAAAGTGACATCATTCGTTGCAATTTTGATGAAAGGAAAACTTAATTAGTCACGTCTGTTGGCTATTCAGTCTTAATTAGATGCATTGTTAATGAAATACAGGAAATAATGTACGGAATATATTTAAATACAAGCAAGTGCTGAAGTCTTTATAAATACTACAACGTCAATTAAATTAAAATTTATGGTACAGGCGCCACCCGAAACTGACAAATCCTAATCATTCTTGTACCTAATGTCTTCAACGACAAAGTTGAAAATCTATTAAAGAAATTGGACAGATAGTAATAGCTTGATGTGCTAGCGTCTGTACTTATACCTATACATAGATGTGCTCAGAAAATTATTTCTATCAATAACAGTCTCTCTAATTGTTATTTATTTAGATACACTGACGTTGACGTACACGTTTATGACTGCTCCTGGGGATTTCCAAGAGTCCACGAGGGTATCTATTTTGTGTCCTAAGATAACTCTGTCTGGACTCTGGACACAGTACTACATGTAAGACGGGGAGGTTTGTTATATGTACGGTTTGGAGAATATGATGACTAAAACACAGTCGATAGGATGGAACCTTAGTGTGTCCACGATGATAATAAAACATAACAACACGCCTGTTATCCCCGAAGGGTTAGGCAGGGATAACCCTAATAGTAATGAAGTCCCATGTAATAGGGGGCGAGCGTATTCCTATCAACTGGGCACAAATCTAGACTACGTGGCTGCTACTGAGAAGTTTCTGATGGAAAAACCCAAGAACAATTTTCCCGACCCGGGAATCGGGCCCAAAGACTTTGCAGTCGCAATCACGACCACTAGACCAACGAGGCAGTTCAAGATGTTCCATGATGATCTGATTATCTTACATGCATGCGATGCAACAGTTTTGTCGTTCAGTTCATTGATTTTATCTTCCAAACAAAAACTGCTTATCTTCGACAACCTAAATGAAAATCGATGCAACTGATAAATATTCAAAGATAAATTTCGCGACTATAATGAGAAATATGTAACCGTTACTTAGTCTGTTGCGTGACAACATTCAATCCTTAATAATACTTTGATAACAAATGAGGTCGTTCCCTACTTTAGTTTTCAGAAACAGATAATTAAGTTACTGCCATGTTTTCTGCAATAATCTTGCGATCTGGTTACAATCTTAAGACCTCACAGGTATGGTGATAGTTCTCGGTACTTAAGTATCTGTTTGGTTCGGTTCTTTTTGTTCTAGGAGAGCTGCTTCCCTAGGAGGTTCATCAATATGATTACATGGTCAGCCGCCATAACTCGACCGGTAAGTCCGCCCCGTTGTTACGGTTGCCGTCGTCTACATAATAACCGCACATAAGTCAGCCCGAGGAACACCTAATAATTTACAGTGAGATCCTGAAACTGGATATACTGCCAACTACCGAGGCGGTTTGCGTACTAAATTGCGGCAAATAGAGGCCACTGTTGGGATATATATTAGCAATTCAACATGGATGCACTTGTTCAGCCGCTCCTTTTTGCATCGCTATGCGTACAGTCGGTAACGCCATAAAAGCTGCTTTATTTTACAAGCTGTTGTTATGTGAATTCGTATTATATATCATTTAGTATTTAAAATAAAGACCGAAAATACAATAAATTTGACATCAGTAGTAAACATTATTCTGTTAACAACAAAGATAGGACCGTTATCGACATGCTCACTTCATATCAAAACATTCTTAAAAATCTCAGATGTGTCACTTTATTTATTTTTAATTAAATCGCCGTCAGTCACGGTCAGTTTCACTAATAATTGCAATAGCAGACTAATTGGAATTATTGAAACAATATTAAGACATCGTTATAAATGTTGACGTGACCTAGAGTGCGAGAGGTCAAAGGCTAATGACAACACGGTTGACAAATCTGTTACATGTTAATTTGGTTACCTTCTTCATCAACACAGGGATCTGGTGTTCCAGGGACATCTCCAGCTTGGGAGAACTCATGGAGCTTCTCTTCTTCGGTAAACACGGGCTCATTAATAACACTTTAAAGTCTCGTCCTGTTCCACTTAGTTACAATTTATTTATTTACAGATATATTCATAATTAATGAAGACACTGAAGATAACTGTCACTCGATACCGGCGTGTTATTCACGTTATATGTTGCGTTTTATTTTTAAGGAACCATTTTTATTATTATTTATTTTTGATTTATTTATTTTTTATTTAATTGATTTTTTGTTCCCGTTTGTTAGAGTTCGAGGGTAGATTAAAAAATAAATATATCTCGTCCGTATCGCGTTGTGTGCGCAGCCACAATGAGTGGTGCGAGGTGCGCGCCTGCGCGGCCGGGCCGATGCGCGCCGCCCGCGCTCCGCTAGACAAACCCTATTTGAGATATTTAACCTATGCATCAATGTTCCGTATCATTAACTTTGTTTATGTATATTAACGTTAATAATCCAACGGACCTTAATGATAAACTATCGGTTACAGGGATTTTGAGCGACTTGTAAATATATTTATACTGTCACGCCGGGCGCGCGTGCGCATCACGTATCGAGCGTGTGATGTGTTGGCGCCCTCGGCAATACTCGGCAGTCGGCACCTCGGCGATCGAAGAATGCCCGACACCGACGTTTAAGCACAAACATTAAGACTTGACGTGTTATGTAATTAAAACAAATGCAATATCTAGTAAAGTTTATACCGGTAATTATGGGTTCACACACGGTTAATTAAGTCATTTTTATGATCAATGTCTTTCAGATTACCACTGGAATAAAACTAGGTTCTTCTGCCGCCAATTTCAGCTTTATTATTACAGTACAACTAAACAATTACTATCAAAGAACTTAAAATAAAAACACTCTCATCTATCGCAATTCTAAGATAAAAAAAACTAGTTAATGTTTACATGTTAAACTAAAAACAATCATTCTATTTGCTCGCTTTATTTTTTTTTATAGAAATAAAGCCCTGATCTCAATTGAGGAAGACTTTCCACTAACGAGTTGTTTACATACGGATGAGAAAGTTAATTAAAATAGGAAACAAATAGTAAACAGTGTCCATCTTACTACCGTATGACAGATAATGTACTAGTAATTAACTTGAACTTTGATTAGAATTAATGACGGTTTAACGAAACGGACATACGGTTACCTATTTACAGTGTGGATGGGATTATAAATTTTGAAAATTCAGCGTTTCACTGTTTCCTCTATCATCAGTAGTCACCACAGTTTACACGTGACAAACAGGAGCTGTTTACTAGTTTAGAGTACCTAGTTCTTAATTAATTTGTTATCATCATTCTCTAATTGGTTCTTAGTTAAGTAAATACCCTGTTTTTGTGACGATAAAGTGCGGGATACATGTGCAAATTAATTCAGAGAAAGCCTGAGTGTTGTGTTGGCCGTGAATCTGATAGTGTGTGCTTAGCCTAATTTTATCCAATAATAATAAAAAGCCAGTTAGTGAGTTTAAAGATTCTAATCGATGGCCATGAGAGTTTTGGTTCACTAATTTAAATTGATGCATGTATCAAGGGATTTTTGAGTGCACATCGCTATAGGGAATGTCTCTACGGAACATTGACTTTGATGTTTATAGCTATATGCTGCGGAAGTCGTTAAAAATAACACTATTATAAAGTATTTATGAAACTAAATTAATAATGTAGTCCGCCTTGACTAATATGTAGGTAAGGCAAGGAATGACAGCATATGACATGGACAAACGCGATTAACTATGTGTTACAAGTTTTTATAAGTAGCTAAGGTAAACTTTAGCTAAATAATTTAAGGTTAGAAAAAAGCATTCTTTCTTTAAACACTAATTGTGTTGAAAGAAAGAAAGCTTCTCTGATATTTTCTTAATTAAATTCGCAATTTCAGCAGTCTCTTTCTGGCATTTAGCGTCTGCATTGTACATTATTTTCAGCCAGTAACATCGAGTGAAATACGATCGGAACTTTTCGACTGCGGCAGGCGTCCAAACCTGTCAGTTCGAGTGCACTGTGGAAAGTGTGGCCATTCCTAAAGTAGCCGTAACGCAGCCATATTTAGGTTTTCAACCTGGTATTTTTAGCGTCGGGAGCAATGCACTGAGCCTGGCCTTTGCTGATTTTGCTGATAGCTTGCAGACGTAAAATGATAAATCTCTTATTTAATACAAACGTAATTGATAAGATAACGAATTGTAACACTTTGTATTTGGGTGATTTCAGATTTGTTGTTTTTTTTTTCGTAAATTATTATCAATGACCGGTTTTTAGCTGTTAACCCGGTCTAATACTTGTCTTGTTATTATGATTTTATGTTAATGTATTTCTAAAATACCTAATACTACAAAATATAAAATTTCTACTAATGAGCTAAAGTCGTTTCTACTCAAATGTAATTAATTAATTTCGGACTATAACCTCCTATTAACACGTTACAGTGTTAAAGCCTAAAACACTATTTTTTGAGTCGAGAATTCAATATTACAAACATTGAACCTTTTACTAACATTTTATACCTATTTGCAATGTTCGCACGCACGCAAAAAAAAACCTTTGAAACACGAGTAGTTCCTACCTAAAAGGGATACGCGCCTACCTATACTTAATTTTTTTGTTGTTGTTTACTTAGCGACAATCGTCCGTTCGCTGCACTAGTGAATAGTGATGGATTACACCCCTGCTGGTTGGGTGGGCGCGCCGGTGCACCCAACTCCACGCAGCAAGCGACTGATGCCCTGGCCCATAACTAAAAATATTCATAGAATTTTAAGCCCACGACAAGGCTTGTATCAATTTGCCTATAATAGGGAACCAATTAATACGTACTTTTTTTTCTTTAATACTCCCACAGGTTTATTTTGTTTCTCGTGTCAGGGTCTTCAATACATGACACGAATAATAATTAGCAATTAATTCCATTTTAATATTATTAGATATGAACGGAAACTATAGAAAACTGGTAATTTAAGTACATAAGTATATTAAGTTTCAAAATTTGTAGATAAGTACCTAGATAATCTCATTAATCTCATCTAAATATTTTCTAGCAAAAATAAATAATCGGAATGAAGCGTGATTACGGTCAAATCAAGGTCTGCCGGCGCTATGAATACAATTAAACTGTGAATACTACTTGTGGAACATTCAGAATTAAGCCGGTATCTGGTCAATAAAAAGTTACTTTAAATGTTTTAGTAGGTATACCATTTCTATCGTAAAAGTCCCGAGTTTTAAATGACTAGGGCCGTAATCCACTTTTTTACGATTTGTCACGTCATTGTGATCTTTATTATTGTCGAAGTTATATGGGAACGTATCCACCCTATTCAAATGCCCTTACCTGCATCTCGACAAAAAATCTAGAAGGAGAAATAAACGACTATTGGCTTTACCATCGATTTTATGATGTGATTAAATGGTTCCTATCTTTTATGATTTATTATCCCGATTATCTCGGTACATCCTACAATTAGGTAACCTGCGTGCTTTAAAATATTACGGCGCTTATTGTAATCAATATCTTCGAAATCAGCCTTCAGCTAGGCACTAAATTTTGATAGGGTTTCCTTTTTCACCCGACTGCTGTTGTAGCCACACCTACAACCGCAGTCGGGCTGAAATATAGTTAAATCACATGTCATGTCACAACATGTCATATCACAACATGACATGTGATTAAACTATATTTTAGCCGAACCCTCATTAATAGTCCTCTTGTAGCTTCTGCTGAACGTTGACACCAGAGGGAACCGAAGACCACAAGGAATTTGAACTCATTACGAAAACCCATATTCTATGCGATTTGTTATGAAAAAATATGTATACATTTTCAAGAATCAATAAGATTGGAATTTGAAAGCATTATTCTTTTCATTTTTCACAAAGACGAGTTAGGCGAAGCAAACTTCTGACATTCAAAAGTACCTGGTAATGGTTTAATTGAAATAAATGCTTTGACTTTGACTTTGACTTTGAAACAGATCCAGTAGTTTAATATTCCTTTACGTCATGTTTAAGCAATGCAACTGGACGATAAAAATAATTACGAAACGTTTAAAATCAGTATTGCAACCTAGTTCAGAAATACATTATATGATATTGTTGCAAAATTCCAGAAAGCCGCTTTTCATTATATAAATAGAAACGGTTCATTTGTAAGGAACTGCGCAATGGCGCTTACATTTTGAAAAGGTACTCGATCGTTCACAGCCTAAAAATGGATATGTAGGTACTTACAACAGGCATTTATAGTTTAAATAGGGCACTAAGTTGTCACTGTCAAGACAGCCGACATTGGAATTCATCGTGAATTGGACAGCGATATAAATTTCTCGTCGCCGTTCGCCCTAGGCTTGCAATCTGTGCTGAAAGCCGATACAAGTTTCCCATAGTGAGCTCAATGAATTTAGTTGTCATGATGCCGACAAAGAGCGGCCTACGCTTGCGGTAACCGTGGCTGAGCCGGCATTAGTATCGGCGAGCTGTGATAAACGTGAAATGAAGCCAGGTGCCGCTAGCCCAGCATATCTACCGTATGTCTCACGCTGGCAGATTCTGATACGAGTGCTAGGAACTTGTATTTACTATCTGCAAACTGAGTCAGGTACGAGACAAGTTACAAGTGCAAGATACGCGACCGTGAAAAATGCTGCGGAAATCACAAAATCCTGGGCCCCGAGTCTGCTATTCAATAGTGTCAGAATGGTCTATCATTGATCTCATAATTGTTGATTTTGACAACACCAAACTTGTCAAAATCAACAATTTATGAGATCAATGATAGACCATTCTGACACTATTGAATAGCAGACTCGGGGCCTTGGTTTAATGTAGCCTCCGTGTGGTAGTAGCTTGAAGAAAAAGTAATTCTATCTTTTAAGTTATATATGTTTCCTCATTATCATACAGCCTGCACTGAAAAACTCCATTTCGATCTATATTAATCCATACGAGTGATGAGATGACGAGTAACACAGAAGTATGGAAGAAGGAAGCATGCTGCGCCGACCCTAATAAATAAATTGGTTTAAAGGCAAGAGAAACACGATGATTAATCCATACGATATCTTCGAACCGTGTAACGGAAATATACTAAGATAGTTTGTAAAGCCATCACTAATTGTTTACCTCCACATGAGCACGAGGTACATTAGTAATTAGTAGGTACTGAACTGTAGATAATATAGACATAAACGTGGACAATTAATTATTAACTTTCAGATCTAATTAATTACAGTTTACGCAGGTATTAATAATATAAACAAATGATGATCTCACCATTGGTTGATACTTAAGTACCTAGCTCATGTAAGGCTGTTCATATAAGGTAGACTGCCTCGATGGTCTCAGCCACGGAGTCCGGATGGCAACAGACTTGCCCCTTGTTACATAGGACCTAACATAACTGGCGAAATGTGGGTGTACTATTAGGTTCACCTCTGCCTAACCCTTTGTGGATTATAGGCGTGATGTTAAGTTAAGTAATGTGTTCATGTAAGGTGGTCAACCTTAAATTATGCAGGCTGGTTTTATGATAGGAGTTGCCACATAACTGATGTATGAATGTACAGATATATAGGGTGTAAAAGTACCCTTAACGCAAACGAAAGGCATTTGTTCTCCCCACCACTGCGATATTTTTTTTGTTCTAGACCATACCTGGGAACCTTCTAGTTACGGAGATATTAGGGGTCAAAGTTCCAAATTTTTCACAGCTGTTTTTGTAAATACTAGTATTTCAGGTTTTAACTTTACTTAAATTACCTCCATGACCCGTTTACTATTCAAAGCATCCACTAGCACAATGTTTTAAGAGTGCTACTTTGAGTTTTACCGTAAAATGTGATTTTTGACCCCAAAAAAAAAAGTCGTTTCCCAGCAAAATTTTTTGCGTAGGGGTACTTAGTTTGATGTACAAAATGCTTAGTTGACGGATGCGTGAAGGGTTCGTTTACACCCTGTATAGTAATGGCAAAAGTCTCTGCTAAGACTTTCTGTACCTATATAAAAGTAAAAGTAACGTACTTACTCAACAACCCGCAGGCACGTCACAGTAACTATATTATTCATTATGTCTATTTACCTATTCAAATAGACTTGTGACCTAATAACGTGACGTGACAAACTCATTACTAAGATCTCCGTTTGAGTTCGAAACTAATTAACAACAACGGGTAACTTCGCAACCACATGAGCAAAACATCACTCCTGTGGTCCCCGAAAGGTAAGGCAGAGCTGTACCTCCGGCACACACCCACATTTCATCCGTTATGTTTTGGATTAAATCCCCCGTAATAGGGGACGATTCCATACTCTGTGCATCCGTGGTTGCTACTGAGTCTGATGAAAAACCCAATGACACTTTACCTTTTTTTTTATGGTGGGTGGAAAATCATCAAATAACCCCTCCCGCTCTTGGGCAGAGCGAAAGGGAGTGTCAGACTTCTACTGACTAAAAACCACCCGACCTGGGAATTTTGCAAGACCTCATGCACAGAAGTAGTGAATGCGACCGCTAAGACCTACAAGGCACATAAGCAAAGCCGACAAATGAATAGAGTATAATACTTGAAACACTTAAAAAAAAACAAATTCAAGCAAGAAGTTAAACTACAGTGTTAAATCTTTACCAATAAGGAAACTATAGGTTCATACTAAGTAAGAGTACTTAACCTTATCTAGCCAGAATGCAAACTAGGCTGGATTAGGAACACAACACAGCCAATCAAGATAGCAAAACCAGACAATACTACTAAAGTGTGAATTCCTTAACTGTCTGCAGATTGTTTCTGAATTGTAAAGAGGTACTTTGCCGTTAGGGTGTTTGATGACAAAAGTGTAAGATAGAGCACGCTATATTGATGTTCATGAAGAATATCACGAGATTCCGCTGAACGTGTAACAGCACACGTATTTCTGCTTCTAAGATAATGTTTCTGAGCTTTCTACGTTCGTTTTTGACTAAGACGAACTCTTCCCAATTTTTGAAACTGTCTGAAGTCCTAACGTTTAGGTATTAGGAAGTGAATGGTATTACTTAGCTATCTACTTAATATTAACGCCAGTTTTCAGATTTGGACATAAAATATTAACAAAGCGTTTGTTCGGCTAGAGCGACACCCCCATCTAAGTAGACATCTTCTTAGCAGCCAAAAACGGCAGGAGTTCCGTTATATATCGCGCGAGGCATGTCTTAAAACGAAGGACGAAGTAAAAAAGCTATAAAGCCCTGCTGTAGCTGCTTTGCCCTGTGCTTCTGACTAAGAGAGTAAATCAAGAGACATCGATCATATCTCCAAAGAAAAGATATCCATCTTTTCTTTGCTAATCTATCCAGATTGTGTGAGGAATGATACAAAAGCGAAAACAGTAAGAGATGTCGTGACGTCTGACAGGGGCGAATGGAAGAACAAAACGTGTGGCACCCACCTCAGGTAGAATGGGACAAGGGCAGGAAGATGATGATCCCTACTGAGATTGAACGCCATGATAAAAACTATCAGGACAGCTATTGATTTCAAATTTAAATAGCTGTTACACCACAGTGGATGTAAATCCTAAGCCGCGCAGGCTGCTCAGCGGTTGCCGTCGCGCGGAATGCGTGCGGGAACCGGTCGCGGGCACACGCAATGCACCCCAACACTCTTTCATACAGCCAGACTGCGACTGGGCTCAGGAATGTCTGACTACAACTAGACTAATATAGAATAGTGTTCTAGGATCTGTTGGATTTACACATAATTTTTTTGTTTGTGTTTGTGAAGGAGATTTCTGAGAAGATGAAAATTTACATTGAGGTCTGATTGAGCGAGCGAGTGAAAGCGAAGATAAATAAACATAACATAACATCACGCCTGTAATCCTCGAACGGTTAAGCAAAGGTGTACCTAAAAGTACACCCACATTTAACCAGTTATGTTTTAAGGCAAATGGGTGCCTAAAAGCAGTTATCGGTATTAAAAAAATGAATCAAAAATTTTGAAATTGAAATCCAATATTAATACATCCTGAAACCACATTTCATCGAAGGAAAATATGCTCGTGTCTTGGCGCTAATTTTAGGCAGACGGAGACTGGATTTTCCCACTGAAAAATTAGGACATAGGCTATTTTCAAACGGCCATAATTCTGCGGAAAGCTAACGCTATCATATGATACGCATATTATGACGCAATACTATGAAAGACGAATATAAATAATCGCAATATGCAAAGCGGAATGTCCAGCAGCTAGATACAGTATATAAAAGTGAGGCGCCCATATTCGTATATCGGTGAAAAGTCGTAAATTGTGTTGATATGATTGACATTATGAACTTTAGTGTAATTTTATAATAAATATCCCAGTTATCTTGCGTTACAGTTTGCAGCACACATTAAATGTTTACCTTAAGTGTGGAAAACATAACCTCCTCCTTCTGTAGAAGTTAGTTAGAAAGAAGAAAATAAAAGTTTCAGTTACATTTAGCAAATTATCATTAACCGCTTTCTGAAACCAATACGTCATATGAAATTTTTAAAATATAAATTAAATAAATGTATAACGCGCGATTACTCAGTCATGTGTATGAAAAACCAATGTCTACGACAGTTTAATGTATCTAAAATGTTCAAGATGACACATCTAAAGCAAACGATGAAAGACAAGACTATCAGTAGCAAATTTTATTTTTGACGTCTGAATAACAAAGAAGAATATTCAGTATTTATTTTAGTTGCATACCGTCGCGGCCGGCCTACGCTTTTGGCGTACTTTGAAAATGTAATTGAACGTCATTGGTTCAAGACATTCATCTCACTTGTGGGCTGTTTATGTCCATTCAAATAAACCGAATATTCTCCTTAGGTATTCTGCTAAGAGGATTTTTTTAAAGCTTGGTGAAATTCTTGGCTAGAATCACTTAGCTTTATTATTTTACACGTGCTACCCTCATTACCTTGACCAAACAGAGATATTAGTATAATATATTACTAACAGGGCAACTTTTGTTTATTCCTTACCTTTAAATAGTGCCAGACTATAGTGTCCAGTACTATAATTAAAACACCCATAGCTGTCACATATAAATTTGTAAACGGGTTCATTCAAATTTTGCTGCAGTGTCTGCTCCTTCGTGTGTGTGGCCTATTATGGATTAAAGCAAAACCGATTTCTTACTTAGTATCTCATCATGACTATACAAAACTGCTGCCGAAACCAGTATTACCTAAAGTTCGTTTTTTACTTAACTTAGCCTTTGCTCTATCATAGTTAATTGATTTCATAAATTACCCGATTCTCGTACAGACAGCGCCTTTAGCACAAGACCACTAGAACACTAATCCGTGTTTATCACTTGTACTTAAATAGTCAAACGAGGCTGTACCAACAGCAACATGATCTACCAGCCTGTTGCAACGAAATTCTCTTTACATAAATCGGTTCCGCGTCAAATATGGGCTAAAGGCGTCTAGATAGGGCTGCGGCGCGCCGAGTCCGGCCTAGGCACGTAGGCTAGATCTCGCGGGGTGACTTATAGAGCACGACCCGGTAATGTATGTGCCGGCACCGGTAAACGATGTCGTCTACGATTTATGCCCCGCAGTGCCCCGTGAACCGTCTCACGATCCCGAAAACTGCAGGAATGTGCACCGTTAGCGGAAACAATATGTTTTGAATCATGCTTGATGTGGTGTGCTTTACGGCGCACGATTGTGTTTTGTTGTACTGCATGTGTTCAGTGTTTCAGTTCAACAGTCGTGGGACTCAACGGCAACGGGCACGAATAGCTCGTCTACCTATTGAAAAAGCTTGTTGCGCGAATTGTCATTAATGGACCAAACCGTTGTTTATGTTTCAAGCAGTCTTCAGCGTTATACATAATTTTCTTCATATTATAAGGTTAGATAACAACTATTTCAGGCATAGGTACATATATTTGATACTTATTTATTTATTTATTTATTTAAACTTCATGCACAAACGTGGTACATAGGCGGACTTAATGCCACAAGGCATTCTCTACCAGTCAACCTTAGGGTCAAATAGGACAGCACTGTGGTAGAGTACAAATATAAATAAATTAGGAGAATACTATTTTGTTAACATAAATCAATATACCTACATAAATGGTACATACTAATACATATATATTAAGATGGAATTAAATAAACTAATATATATTATAATACATACAAATAATTCAAAAAACGAGAAACCAAACAATAATTACCATGACCACCACACATTAAGAGTGATTCAGTCCGATTTTAAAAAGTGCTTCCGCACAGTTCTTTTGAAAGCCATTTTGCTTTCTGCCCTTTTAATGCCAAGGGGTAGCGCGTTCCAGAGTTTTATGGCTGACACAGCGTAAGAAGATGACATGAAACCAGTACGGTGTGAGGGAATTTCAAGGATTAACAACATCGTCAACATCGTCTTTCATTTCAAGGTTTCAAGGTGCTGCTGTAATTAACCCTCGTATTGATTTATAATTTTACTCACCTGGAGCTCGTGGCTTAATGAGGAGCTCGTGGCTTAATAAGAACTGCCACTCTGGTCGATCTTTAGGTTAAGCTGTGCTTGCCTAGGTCGGTCTGTGGATGGGTGACCACCCGACATACCGAGTTTCCTCCGTGCCTCGGAAAGCACGTTAAGCTGTTGGTCCCGGCTGCCATATATAGATCTTTGGCAGTCGTTACAGGTAGTCAGTGACCTGAAATTCTGACATCCAGTCTTACCAAAGAGCATCGTATTACCTAGTATTAACTGGGTTGTGGAGGTCAGATAGGCAGTCGCTCCATGTAGAATACTGGTACTCAGCTGCATCCGGTTAGACTGGAAGCCGACCCCAACATAGTTGCGAAAAGGCTAGGCAGATGATGATGACTCACCTGCGTAGTAGAATTTTGTAATTTGCTAGCAATACAGGGTGTAAATCAACCCATCACACAGCCATCAACCAAGCATTCTGTACATCAAACTAAGTAACTTTACGCAAAATTTTTTGCTGGGAAACGATTTTTTTTTTTTGGGTCAAAAATCAAATTTTACGGTAAAACTCAATGTAGCACTGTTAAAACATTGTGCTAGTGGATGCTTTGAATAATAAACGGTCCATGGAGGTAATTTAAGTAAAGTTATAATCTGAAAAACTAGTATTTACAAAAACAGCTGTGAAAAATTCTGAACTTTGACCCCCAATATCTCCGTAACTACGGGATTCCCAGGTATGGTCTAGAACAAAAAAAATATCGCAGTGGTGGGGAGAACAAGTGCCTTTCGTTTGCGTTAAGGGTACTTTTACACCCTATATAATACGAGATGAGCCAAGTATTAATTTGTTGACTATAATACCTTTGAATCGACTTTCCTGCTTAACAAAAATATTAGTATCAGTATCGTTTTTACTTGTTTACGAGTTATATATCAGTTATAATATTTTAAATATTTACACAATATTTTAATTACGGTAATCTTATATTCATAATATTTACTCACAGAAACGACACGATTAAATTATTATAAGTTACAGTCTTGATTCGCCCTTAAAGATCGTCCCATCTGATTTTGGTTCAAAATGCATGCCAACCATAGGACACAAACAATTAAAAAAAAACTAAATACATACACGCACGAATAGAGAACCTCCTCCTTTTTGGAAGAAGTCGGTTAAAAATAAGGTTTAAATCGTGTTGCTTTTCTACAAATACTGGCTTAGATCAATTCAAACTGAATGAAAATTACGAATAACCCTACTGATTAAATATACTTTTCTTTGATACAGATAAACTAAACTCAACGAAACCTTACCCCATACCTATCTGAAACCGCATTCCTATTATACAATTACTTTGAATTGGAAGATTGTCTTGTAAAGGAGAACGACATACGACGTCCATATATACAAGCAATTTAAATGAACGGATAACATTGCGAACCATTCAACAATAAATCCTGAAGCGGTACATTGATGACGACACTAATTTGTTCAATATAAAGGGTTTAAATCAGCGCACGGTCAATGACCTCTAGTTGTTTGTGAGTGGGCGGGCGGCGCGTGCGCAGTTCGCGCGTGACCTTCGACGACATTCGGCGGAAAATAGAATTAGATCCTAAATATTCCACTGAACGGACGGACTAATAAATAACAAGCTTTTCTTATAATTTTCTTATGAAACATAAACATTGGACGTACGAGTGTAGTTGGATGGGGCTTTTTTATTACGTTTTGGTTCTTTTAATAAGCAACAGGATATGTTTAGAATTATTAGTGGACTTATGTTTGAGAAACTTTGTATAAAAATTATTACTTCTATTTGTTAACCGACTCTTTAAACAAAGATAAAGAATGTATAAGCGGAAATATTTGGATTTTTAAATGCTTTTAACGAATAAACTCACACTACAGGACGGTCTGTCCTGTAAGAAATTATTTTACCATTAGAATGCTACATTATCCCTGAGTATATATTTAGTACAAGTTCGAAAAATAAATGTCCGACCGTACGAAGCGTATAGTGATAGAGTAAAAAGTGTAAAAACACCGTGCTACGCCGTAGCCACAAATTAAACATTGCTACGCTGAATGCAGTCACGTATTGATTCAGTTCAATGACCTTGTTGTCTCACAATTCACCCTGGATCTACAAACAAATCTCTTACCATTCTACTTTGTCAAAGAACTCATTTAAACCTGGATAGTAAAACAGTGTACCTACTCAGATATAATGCAAGCAACTGTGCTCTGGAGCATCTGCCTCCACCACATCCAAAAAACTAGACATACGGCAAAATAGGCAACTAAAGTTAAACATACTGCATTTGACAAGTCGTTCCTCTTAAGCATTTGCAAGTGGCGCCACCCGTAAGTGCCAAGATAGAGTGGGCAAGGTGCACATTGTGACGCGGCACAGCGCAGCGTGACGGCGCAGCACCGTGACTAACAGCGACATCACTCGACACACTTACCTTCTACACACCTACAAATTATACAACTATATCAGTCACAGACTCAAACTACAGGAATTTCTCACAAGCTACCAAGAGCCTAAGCTTCAGGAATCTCTCAGAAGCTCTCAAAAGCCTAGACTACAGGAATTTCTCAGAAGCTCCCAAGAGCTTAGACCACGCGATATTCAGCCAGCAAAGCTATGGTGGAACATTGGCAAATGTAAGATCCATTGAAAGCCCTTGCAGATTTACCACACGCTTTTGAATCGATTGTCATTTGTCTACCCTTCTAGACCTACCCTCTGGAGTCAGAATCCGTGCCATTTATGACAAAAGGAATAATAATAATAAATCTTTATTGTTCAAAAAGAGCATTACAAAAATAATTATATCACTAGCCTCCACATGACATAACTGATGAAATGTGCTTAAGTATGCTAGTCTTTCTACATAGCTCGGTATTATGGTATGTTGTCAAACTATTGCTACATAACCAGTACCTCCGGTTTGTGACAGTCGGTTAATCTGCTGTCAGATCTCAAAGTAGCCGTTGTGATTGGTTGCCCAAGATAAGTTCCAAGCTCAATGTTGTCATCAGATTTGACAACAGATTAAATTGCATCGAGTATTACATTTTCAGCAGTAGGAGTTACGGTCACTTGACATAAACTGATAGTATGTTTTCTCGAATCATTCGGAACTAAGCCACTCCCTCGAGAACGTTCGAACATAATATTTCAGTAAGGAATTTGTTACATGATACTACTTACGTGAAAATTCCTATTGAATAAGGGGTTAGCGCCAAAAATCTCGTTTGAAGAGACAGCCAGACGCGTCAAAAGTAACATCATCACTCAATACAATCATTTGTCTTGTTTCTCTACAGGTGCAAGGTTCAAATAATGTAATCATAGTAAGTTTTGAATACAAAACGAGTAAAAATTGTGTGTGTAAAAATTGTGTGGAAATAAATTTATTATTATAGTTACCTCAAAACTTGAATTGCTTTTTATTTTGTAACAAACGAAACTCTATTTTAGTACGTCCGATAGGTGTTTCATTAAAAGTCCTTCACAGTATCCACCACATGTTGACCTTAGTTGTATGTTGTGTGGTTAACAGATGCATGGTCGATCTCAGATTGAACGTAACACATGAGTATGAGTACGTAAACGAATAGAATATGTCAACAATAAAATAGATATCAAAATGTATGAACAACGTCGTAAAAGTGAAACAATAGGTTTTTATTATTTATGTATTTGCGTCTTATTATGAATCGAAAACTTAACATACGAGCATCCCTAGAAGAAAGACAGATTTCAATAAATTGAAATAGGTACCTACTATAAGTATTTTCATCATTGTAGGTAGGTTCTAAGTTTTTACGTATTAGTGTAAATTAAAGAATACATAGAAACATACCTACATAGCTACATAGGTTCGAGTTCGAACCCAAGACCTCTGGGTTTTCGGATTCATATGCGTATATTATAGCATAATTTGTGTGAATTCATGAATAATTGGAAACATAGCTCCATAGGTCACAAATACGAAACCAAGACCTCTGATTTTTTTTTTGGATTAATGTGCGTGACATTTTGTTGGTTTGATTTCGTTTTTTTTGTCACCGACTTCAGAAGCTGCTTTTTCTTGTGAAGTTTATTTTCACTTTTTTGTGTTTTTGAAGTCGGTTTTATTTTTGCAAAAAAGTTTTTTTATTTTACAATTTTTAGTTGTAATGACCTGTACAAATATTTACTATACATTTAACATTCAACCAAGGAGCCTAACCCTTAACCTTCAAGATTCCCTTATTATTGCTTTCATAATCAGCTTATCTAAATAACCTGAAAGAATACAACCATATAGCTGGTCATCAAAAAAATCGGCCCACCTGCATTTTTATCGGAGATCACGTTTTTTCTTAAGTGAAACAAAACAATTGTTTAAGAACTAACATGTTTGATTAAACTTGTTTATTTACACCAATTTAAGCACAATTAAAACATTAAAATTATAAAAAAAACCACCATTTTGTTTAACCCTTTGACCGCCACGCTCAATCTTAAAAACCTGACCACCAGCGCCATGCCTATTTTTGCTATAATTTCTCGCATGATACTGTAGTGATGTGACCCCTTCTAACGATAAAATTATTGCTAAACGTAATATATTGAGTTTATTTATGATTATACTATACATTATGTTAAATCGATGAATTAAAAACGTATAACAATATAACAGACAGCTAATTGTGCCATGAAATTAAGACTGAACACAATACAATATCAATTTTTGCTTATCAAATATAATAAACAATTCAGAAATTTGACGCAACTAGTCGACGCCCTAAGACGTCAACGGCGACACCAAATGGTAGTTTCAACACATTTTCATTAAATTAATAGTGTTGTTCGTAACTGTTATCGATATTATAATTTAATAATAATGTTTTATGTTGTAGGAATAAAATAACTTTCAATTTTGCTAATGAATTTATTGAATTACTTACTTAACAATGTTCATAAGTAATAGGATTATACATAATCACTATATTGATACAGGTTATAGGTACATGACGGTAAATTGTAACTGTAAGGTAACTTCAAAAATATCGAAAACTGACTTAAAAACTTGTATTATTTTTTATTTTCATGATAAGGGCGGAAGCAGGTTACGCAAAGTGGTATTTTGCACTCTTCACACCAAAATCGCGAGTCACGCCTTTTACGATACACATGAGCGCATAATTTGCAGCGTAGTTTTTTTTGCTGTGGAAGATATGCTGGCATATGTTTAGCAGTATTGTCACCTAATAAACGAAAGAAATAAAATTTACCTTAAATTAATAATAACTAAACATTATAATTTCCTTTGAAGGTAGATTTTATTTTACTCTACCGACATGTCCCCACATTAATAAGAACGAGCCAAGCGTTTATGACGTCACTGGCGGACAACTTAAAGCGTCTTTGGCGTTCGCGATATGGATAAGTGTGCGTGAAATAGTGAGGTACGGTAGATATATCGATGTTTATTTTCATTTACCCACATTCTTGTAATATGTCATTTCAAATACCTACTACACTTGTTTTATAAATAAGTTTATGGTTTGTGATTATATATTTGGTTTAGTTTTTTGTTTCATTTTATTTATTTATTTGGGAAGTTAAGTAGTTCTTAAAAGAAAATAACATACAAATTTGACTCGTTTTTTTTATTTTGTACCGTGACAAACAAATACACAAAATCTATTATTTTTGTGTATTTATATCTATTTCATGACAGTGATTATGTTTAGCTTCATTTAAAAAATTTAAAATTTTAATAAAACAACTGGTACGTATGCAAGGTTGTATATAGCTAAATTCTTCACGTAATAATAGAGAAAAATGCTCATTCCGGTTGTCGTTTGAATTGTATGTTTCACAATCATTACATTTAGAATTTTTTGTTGCCGCCTGCTTAGTTGCAACAGATGCTTCATAAAGATCTTGAGTATCGGCCTCAAGAATATTTGGCGAGGCCGTCCATGCCCTCGGTCTTTTCAAATCTGAAAAAAAAGAATCTCTTCAAAAGATGGCCCATTCTAACTCAAGATAGAAAGAAGTGCAAAGGGATAAAATACTGCACTTGGGTGATACCGGCTCCATAAGTAAAAAAATGTTCTTGATTATTTTTATCTATTAGACAATTACGTACTTAGGTATATCTAAAATATGATTAAAACAACTTACCTCTATTTTTTTCCATATTTAACAATGCACACACGCACCAATTCAATTAGGAAGTTAACAGTTGCTTGTGGAAACATTCAAGAAATGAGATGGAGATCTTTACCTTCTATTTATTATTTACGGGTCTGGTAGAATATTCGAGTTGTTTGGTGGGGATTTTTATTTTAGATCTACCTCCTATATCTTTATTTTTGTACAAATGGCCACATCACTACATGACGATTTAAGTCGTCAATGGCGTTCAGTGTAATGCTTTAAAACTCAAATTGTAGTCTTTTGTTTTTCATGTATTTTTTTGATTAAAATAGGTTTTTTTGTAGACTTTTATGCATTGAGAATAAAGGCCTAGTCTATGCTTAAGCGTGATGTGTTGCTAAAACTATGCAAAGTAGTGTTCATTACTGTGTATTTTAATGTCAAACATAAGGCTAATAACTGACGCTTTAAAGAGTCATCGGCGTCTGAAGTTAAATCGTAATTAACGCTTTAAAGCGTCAATGGCGGTCAAAGGGTTAAAAAACAAAAATCGTTAATTTTACCCGAATTTTTAATTAATTTTAAAAACACTGTATTTCTTAAACCTTAAATGTTATGACCACTATTGTTTTAACTTAATACTCTGTATTTCCTCCTCTTGCTCGAATGACGGCCTGCATTCGCAGTTTTAATGATCTTATTAAGATTTTTATCGTTTCTTGAGGAATTCGGGCCCATTCTTCCCTGATGGCGGTTTCCAGGTCCCCCAATGTTGTAGGAGCTGGATTACGAGCTCTAACATTTTGTTTTAGTGTGTCCCACATGTGCTCTATAGGGTTGAGGTCAGGACTTCTTGCTGGCCACGACATAACTCGAATACCGACCTCTTCCAGGTACTGCGTGACAATGCGCGCTACATGTGGCCGTGCATTATCATGCATTAACTCAAAGTTTTCTCCAATATAGCCGGCATATGGCACCACATGGTCTTCCAGGATCTCTGTTATGTAGCGTACAGCAGTTAAACCACCCCTTCTTATAAAAACCAGCTCCGTGCGTCCAGTCAAAGAAATCCCAGCCCAAGACATTATAGAGCCCCCACCATAACTGACTGTTTCTCTTATGCAGCACTGGGCATAACGTTCACCTGGCCGTCGTATGACATTACGGCGTCCATCAGAACCGTGTAAAGTCATCCGACTCTCATCACTAAAGAGAACTGACTCCCATTGGCCTATAGTCCAGTTGACGTGATTCCGTGCAAATTGAAGTCTGGCTTGTCGATGAGCTGTGGTCAATTGTGGTCCCGTTGCTGGCTTGTGTGGTCTTAAATTCTGCTCACGAAGTCTCCTTCTTACAGTACTGTCACTTATAGCCACACCCCGATCTTCACGTAAGCGTCGCTGGAGATCAACACCAGAAAGGTGTCGATTTCGTAGAGCTGATACCACAATAAAGCGGTCGTCCCTTTGAGTTGTCACCCTATGTCTTCCAGATCCAGATCTTCTTCGATACTGCCCAGTCTCTAGAAACCTTTGGTAAACTCGCCGAACTACAGAACGGCTGAGATTTAACCTTCTGGCCGCGACACGTTGGCTTAAGCCTTGTTGCAATAAAGCTACAACTTGGGCTGCCTCAGCTTCAGTAGTGTCCATTGTTTTTAGACAGAATTAATCAGAATTGCAGCCTCAGTAAATAAACTTAACGTAATTAACAAAAGTTCCCTAGTAAAGTCCGTTTCGGACTGGGAACACAGGTCGAATTTGTCCCGACGTAAACCATCAAATCAACACTCAACAGTATTTCTGTATAAACATTTGATAAGTACTTTCAAGTGCAATAAGATTTACGACAAACAGGATGTCAAACATCATAACTGACCCTTAAAATAAAAAACAACTTTGTGAAACAGCTTACGTGTGAAACAATCGATAAATATTAAACAAAATATGGGTGGGCCGATTTTTTTGATGACCAGTGTAATTATACGTCCCCATAATATTTTACTAAAGAATCATGCTCCAACTCCTAACCGTTGAGGAGTTATACCTTCCATCATCAACTTATCAACATGAAGTGATGACTGCTAGATGCAAATACTAAAAAAACTTTAGAAAAAGCACGAAACACGTAATACGATTTCTCTGGAATGCCATCATCAAATCCTGATTTTCTTATCATGGTACCACTCTTGGGATATCTCTTCTTCAACAAAAAAAGAATTTTCTATATCGGTTCAGGCGCCTCCAAAAAGATTGAGAACCTCCTTTTTTAAAGTCGGTTAATGAGTTTTACCTTCTATCATCAGGGCAACCTAATACCCTGAAAGAATACAACTATCACTTCATAAGTACGTATAATTCTGAATGAATTTTCCATCAACTCCTAACCGTTGAGGAGTTGTACCTTCCATCACCATCAGTGAATCCACATGATATTATGATGACCACACGCAAATAGTTGAACAGGTTTAGAAAATATATGGAAAACGTCATAAGTGCCTATAAAATTTGAGGCTTGCCCTCGATTTCCCTGGGATCCCATGCTTTGGTGACAATGGGACCACCTCGGGAGTACCTACACCTAATCTAAGACAAAAAAAAAAAAAACGTACTGACTAATTGAGAACCTCCTCCTTTTTGGAAGTCGGTTAAAAACTAGCATGCGTGAGAGATATTTCTCGACGGCATCTAAAGCCAACGTCAGAGGTCCATTGGCGGTATTCAAACTCTGACACCAGGTGTTATTGCTTACTAAAATGATAGATTAACTAACCATATACGGTAAAAAGCTGCATTCATAGAATAAATACTCATACTTCATAGTTTCATGATTAACGGTTTCTCTACTAACTATATATCCTACGATTTGGTCATAACACCCAAAGATTCGTTGATCTTTCCACGGTACCTACATTTACTGAACTTACAAGAGCAAAATTTTACAAATATGGTAGTCAATAGCAGTACTATCATGCTAGATCGTAATTAAGTGCTATCTGCATGCGCGATCAACACCGAGCACTTCGAGGCACGAACTTAATGTCACTACAGATAATTTGGACGCTTATGGCAATAACAAGTACTCCCAATACCGGACATAACCACCCAGCCGGCTTTACAAACCCTTATACGGCATTACAGCACCCATTCCATAGAAACCGGCGAGCACTCGAGTGCAAAGTGAATGCGACAAGTGCCTGAATAATAAAATCCAGTGAATTTGCATAAAACATCAATAAAATATATATATATTTTTGTAAAACCTTGAGACAGATATACAGACGATTGCAATGTTTTTAATCCTCAGTGAAGGATACGATTGTTGAAAGATAAGTTTGGATTTTGCGAAAAAATAAACATAAACTGATATATAACCGATTGGCAGTATTGGTAGTAAGATAGTTTATCAAAGACGAAATCAGCACGTAGTGTAACTACATTAGTTCAAAACGATACTACGTAATATGTAAAATAATATCTCGTGTTTGTGGTCGCACTACTCCGATTTTTTTTTTGTATATTTGTTGGTTATGAGAATAAAGTAAAGTATTTTTCACTCTCCTACGAGGGTAGAAGAGTGAAAAATACTGGTATGTAGAAAAAAAAGTGCAATGCAACGCATGGCACAGCTAGTCAGCTAGTAACATATAAGATATTCTCCGCACTTCACATATTTAAAACGATATACGGCCAGAATACGCAACCATTTCTGCAGAAGCCAAAGGAATGCAGCCGATTAAAATGCATCTTGAATTCCTGATACTAGTTCCATTTCAAAGTATTTTACATTTCCCGGTAGATATATCTAAGCAAGCTGGTGTAGCCAGTCCAGTATTTCTGGAATTACTGGGGACAGTGTGGGCTTTCTCTTAGAATAACAAGGCGTTATTTTGGGAGGAATAACAAGGTAAATCTCATCGTGTTTTGTGCTCAGAGGTCAAGTTGGTGTCAGGTCGTGTGTACCATGCGCTAATGAGTAGGACAATCAGATAACACGATATCATCTTTGCTACATTATTTTACAGGTTATTTTGTACATCAGACACGGCATTTTCGTTCGGGGCTTAATAATAACTGCCGCTCGGATCTTTAGGTTAAACCGTGATTGCCTATATATTGGTCCATAGATTAGCCAGTCTATACCAAGACTATAGCCAGTCAGACAAGTCAGACAAGACAGACTAGCCAGTACATACCAAGTTTTTTTGTGCCTCGGGAAGCACGTTAAGCCGTTGGCCCCGGCTCTCATTTGCACATCTTTGGCAGTCATTACAGGTAGTCAGTGGCCGGAAAGTCAGACAGCCACTCTTATCAAGGGGTATCGTATTACCCAGTACTAACTGGGTTGTGGAGGTCAGACAGGTAGTCACTCCATGTAAAATACTAGTATTCAGCTGCATCCGGTTATACTGGAAGTCGACCCTTGACACGACATTTAAAGATAATGACTAATTATAATATCTCATCTCATTATATTATCTTGGTCACATTTCCTCGACTCCGTAGACGGAAAACGTGCAACGTAAGCGGTTAGTATTCGCTTGGTGCATTCAATTTAGAGCACTTTCAGTGAAGCGTTTTTATTATAAAGGTTTAGTAGAAGGAGTGATTGAGTGACGTCTGTGTTCCGATGTATTCTGGCTTTCTTCAGGTTCCTGCTCTAAAGGGCTCGCGCATGTGTATTTATTGCATATATGCATATGTACCTATATATATATATTGCATAATTTTATTATGACTACTGGCTGGGTTTGATTCCCGGGTAGGGCAAAGTGTTATTGGGTTTTGGAATTTCTCAATAGCAACACTGGATTTCAATTTTCTTGTTGATAACAAAGGCTCGCCCCCTATTACCTACATAAGACTGTGGGTGTACTATTGAGTAAACCTCTGCTTAGACCTTTAATGTTGTGAAGGTTTTTTACCCTGTGCGTATTTCTAGATAACCACCACCCCCTTTTTTTTTTTTTGGCGGGTGGAAAATCATCAAATAACCCCTCCCGCTCTTGGGCAGAGAGGAAGGGAGTGTCAGACTTCTACTGACTAAAAACCACCCATGTTCCTTCTTAGCCCTTGCGCCGAGGCCGCGGTATCGCTTTCGAACAACCCGCAGCCCCGACGGGACCCGCAGCCCCGACGGGACCCGCAGCCCCGACGTGACCCGCAGTCCCCGCGGGTAGCCACCACCCCTCAATCGCTTTCAAACAACATTTTAAATGATTTTCATAGATTTCTCGATTGCACCGGTCTATCTCAACATAAACAAGTACTTACCTACACTTATCAGCAATGTTTTGACAACAATACAATCTAGCACCTGTTGACTTATTATCTGTTGTTTAAACAACACCCTAATTACTTGAACCATAACATTTTTGATGGGAAACATCTGTTGACGCGTCTTGGCAGTAAAAATGACTCGTGTGCCGTAACGGTATACGGCATGATGCTGAACTATAAACTGTCATCTACAAGTACCTACAAGGCTGTGAGTTCAATCCTGACACTAAATCTCAAGCTTAAAACCCTTAAAAACCCACGATAAATGAGTGTAACTATGTACATTGTTGAATGCTTTTTATATTCCTTCTTTATACAGGGTGTAAATCAACCTATCACACAGCCGTCAACCAAGCATTCTGTACATCAAACTAAGTAGGTACCTCTACACAAAAATGTTTGCTGGGAAACGACTTTTTTTTTAGGTCAAAAATCACATTTTACGGTAAAACTCAATGTAGCACTGTTAAAACATTGTGCTAGTGGATGCTTTGAATAGTAAACGGGTCATGGAGGTAATTTAAGTAAA
Source organism: Diarsia brunnea (assembly GCA_949774965.1). NCBI lineage: Eukaryota > Metazoa > Arthropoda > Insecta > Lepidoptera > Noctuidae > Diarsia > Diarsia brunnea. Next base: position 12,430,078 of record OX459009.1, read on the forward strand.
GTTATAACTTGAAAAACTAGTATTTACAAAAACAGCTGTGAAATATTTGGAACTTTGACCCCAAATATCTCCGTAACTAGGAGGTTCCCAGGTATGGTCTAGAAGAAAAAAATGATCGCAGTGGTGGGGAAAACAAGTGCCCTTCGTTTGCGTTAAGGGTACTTTTACACCCAATATAAGAAGACGAAGCCTTTGCCATCGAGCGGGTAAGTGACTTGGTTTTTTGGCACCCTATAGGACTTGGCTTTACATGTCAACGAGCAAGATCTCTCAGGTATGTTGGTGGAAACCACGATGTTTTCCTTCAGCGATGGAAGTGATAATTACGCAATGCGCACATTATCATCATCATTCTCCTGCCCTTATCCCAATTTATTTGGGGTCGGCGCAACATGTCTTCTTCTTCCATACTTTTCTATTTCTCGTCATGTCAGCAGTCACCTCCTTTCTAGCCATATCATCCTTCACACAGTCCATCCATCGTTTCTTTGGTCTTCCTCTACTCTTATAGCCATCTACATTCATACTCAACATTTTTCTCACAACATTTTCTTCATTCCTTCGCATCACATGTCCATACCACGACAATCGATTACCACACAACTTTTCATTTACCGGCGCCACTTTCAGACTTCCTCTTATGTACTCATTACTTATTTTATCCATCCGCGTCACACACACCACACATCCCCCTTAGCATTCTCATCTCAGCCACAATACACAATGCGCACATGAACTAGAAAAATCAGAAGTTACGTGACGTGGGTCTCAGCTTGAGACTTATGAATTGGGAGTCCAACGGACACACCACTAACCCTATCACTGCTTCAGCCGATATTAATATTACTGAAGTAAGTATCGATGCATGATTAATAGAATAACTAAGATAAATCGAGTTTCTTCTTCATCCAAAATGTGTTATCGCTAAGTCGTTAGTAGACTCACACTCTAATGATATTATGGCCCGTTTGTTTGGTAAACAATTTTATCTGACATCTTATTTTTGTATTAGATATTTTCAATTCAATATACCTACTATAATAAATTATTGAATGAAGAATGAGTTCTGTTATATTATTGATCAAGTTTCAGCAAAGCAAGATGAGGGAAAAGCTATTCAAAAGTGCGACGAGTATACCTGCTATGAATACTTAGCTATATACTTACACAGCCGTTGCCGCGTTGGTCCCGGCTGTCATTTGAAGATCTTTGACAGTCGGTACAGGTAGTCAATGGTCCGAATGTCTGACAACCAGTCTTACCAAGGTGTAAAATATTACCCAATACTTATTGGTTTGTGGAAGTCAGATAGGTTCATGTAAAATATAGGTATTTAGCTGCATCCGGTTAGACTAGAAGACGCCCAGAACATGGTTGGGATAAGGCGAGGCAGATGATGATGCTTATACAAACATACATGTACGAGTACCTACACATGTATGTGGCTACATTGTCATACATTTTTGACGTAGATACAAACAACAAAATTATGTATTTATATAGAGGGAAACCATCCCAACAGTCACAAGGGTTTACCCAACTTGACATTGAATCAATAGTTTTGTTTTTCCTGCTATCACTTAAATTTCGATGTGGCAAAACTACTTATATTTATAAACAATTTTATTTATAAATAAATAATCTGGCACATATACTTAATGTTATAATCAGAATATACTAATTAACTAATTATGTAAAACGTTTGCGCAATAAACTTATCACGAAGTTATAATAACTAGCACGTAGGTGGTACCTGTCAACACGAAAAAAAAAACAAAAACAAATCGCTCACCCGTAGATCCATTTCATGGCAAATCACTCACACAAGCACAATCGTCATCACAATATAACTCGGTATAAATAAATACAGCACTTATCGGCAAGTATGTGAGAGTGCACGACCGATAGCTGGTGTGCGCGGGAGTGCAGCGGCGGCGCGCGGCAGGATGCGCTCGGCGGCGCGCGCGTAGGACCCCGGGGCTACCTCCCCTAGGGGAGGACCCGCCCGCACCCCGCACAACAATAAACATTATATTGATTCCCGACATTTACATTGTGCACTTATTTGAGATGTATTGTACAAATGGACCTTGTCTCGACGACTATAGTGCAAGTTCGAGAACATAAATCAAATGTTCGAGAAATTACTGACAGTTAATAGTTTATACTTATTACTTTGATAAAAACTAGGATGTGTTATTTTAATGAAATAAGGCGCGCTACGACACACGAGCTTGCACTCTCTCACTTATCGCGCCGGGGTTAACGGTTTTCGCATGGAAAAGTACTAGTGTGATTATGCCTGCCTGTGACAAATAAAACAATGTCACATTTATCTATAAATAGTGGGTCGCACGATGCAGGGCGGGTGCGCCGGAGTGGGTGGGTGCGTCGGGCGGGCGGCACCGCGCATGCGCGAAAATTTGGCACACGCTTTTTACATGCATCTAAAATTGACTGACATCAATTTATTGATGTTTAATAAAATGTATGAGATGCAGTCTGGAACGTTTTCCTGACGTCAGAGTACTTGAAGATGGTAAAAATACATCCCTTTATGAGTCAGACTACGTTTGAGAGACACGGGGAGTAGGTGTGTCTGTGTGTGTATAATCACGTGATTATTCTTGAAACGTATTCACGGCAGCTATACTTGTATGTAAGACTAATGTTGGTGAAGTCATGGCGCAACAAAGTCTGATCAACACAACACAGTCCATCGTACCTGGTCTACGTGAGTATGACCACGTTCACGAGTCATTTTTACTTTGAACTTATTTAGCGTTCAGTCAATGAAAAGTATTTCAGTACCTAATATAAAAATAGAACATTTTAAATGCATGGACTGCAGGCGTTACTTTTGAATCTGATATTAGGCCTAGCGCAGAACATGAAGCTCCAATTAAACCTGTTTTTACTTTTTAACAAGCACTGTCTATTATTGAATGAAACTGCATCAAGAAACTACCTTCCGGTCATCTAGTAGTAAAAAATATTGACCAGACAGCAAGGCAGTGACAGCGGCGGGGACATTTGGGGGGACATTGCCAGGACATGGTGCAGGAGACGAACTCGGTTCCTTGATGCTATTTGAATGCACACTAAATATCGAAGAATAAATTGTGGACTCGATACTGCACTGAAAGATCCGTAAGTGCTCGGTGTCCAGTTTCCGCAGCCCCGGTCCGGAATTTGGCCGTACCAATTTGACTTTCCATTTATCACGTTATATGTACGAGTGAAGACATGCCGACCCCAACTGAATTGGGATAAGGGCAAGAGAATGATGATGATACGTATGCAGCAAGTAATATTTGAACCACCCAAATTACCCAAGAAACAAATGCGTTTAATTTAAGTGCACTTTTCTCAAATCAAATCAAATCATTTATTTGCTTGAAATATGGATACCTACACATAAAGATGAAAAAATACAAACAAAAGAGCTTTAGACCATATCCTACTCTAAGGAGCATGCAAAATTGGAATATACATACATTATAATTAAAATTGAAGACAAAACACGGTTAATTAGAAATTCAATAATTATAAACAAATGTCATATAGGTACATAATATAGTCTTGAAATTAATTACATTTATCATTTAAATAATCATTAATAGAATAGTAGGCTTTATTAATCAAAAACATCTTTAATTTATGTTTAAATGAAATATTTTTTAAAAAGAAAACAAACATTTCTGTAATTAAAAAACAATATCACCTCGTGCTGCTACGAGTAGCTGGGCGGACTATTGACCACATGATCAGTGTATTTACCTAGTTCATATCTTAAGTGGAATACGTAATGTAGTAAACATATTTAAAAAATAGATACGTACAACCTCTACGATCACCTTAGATTGCGTCAGTTTGATAAAACCAACATCACATAATAATATGTGTCACTCTATATAATGATGATGCAAAGGTAAATATCTCACAAATACTCTCCAATATAGGTACTGTGCTCTTATTTATTTAACACTACCACTAGCATGTGCCCCGGCTTTGCATGGCTGGTAGTGTACACGAAAACCTTCTTCAAGAAACATGGCGTCTACAAACTATTCGAGTCCTATCAAGTAGTTTAGATTAAGGTTCAAGTGTAAAACAGACAAGGGTACTCATACTGTTTTTAAACACCAACACAGAGCCTCTACGAGTATATTGATTAACGTTTTACGTTTTCACGAACATACAGGGTGTAAATCAACCCATCACACAGCCGTCAACCAAGCATTATGTACATCAAACTAAGTACCCCTACCAAAAAATTTTGCTGGGAAACGACTTTATTTTTTGGGGTCAAAAATCATATTTTACGGTAAAACTCAATGTAGCACTGTTAAAACATTGTGATATTTGTATATTTCATATATATATTTATATATTCAATGCTTTGAATAGTGAACGGATCATGGAGGTAATTTAAGTAAAGTTATAACCTGCAAAACTAGTATTTACAAAAACAGCTGTGAAAATTTGGAACTTTGACCCCAATATCTCCGTAACTAGGAGGTTCCCAGGTATGGTCTAAAACAAAAAAAATATCGCAGTAGTGGGGAGAACAAGTGCCCTTCGTTTGCGTTAAGGGTACTTTTACACCCTATATAGTATTTTGGATTGGAAGCCATACTATTACGAAATAGGTCTTATCTCAAAGTAAAAACCGCTATTTATTTCATTTTGCTAAGTGACCTGGGCCCTGTTTAATAAAACTTACAAATTGTAATTGTAGGTTACAAGTTACAATTCTACAAGTTTCTGTTTAATAAAGAATACAATTTACAATTTTACCATAGTGGAAAACTGACAAATTTGTAGACTTGTAGCTACAAATCTACATATTTCTGTTTAATAAAAATTTTCTCTTTACAGGTGACAATTTACAAATTTGTAAAGAAAACCGTTTTATTGAACGCATAATTGTAATTACAAGTTTACATAATTTGTAAATTGTAGAAAAGTTTCGACAGGTGATCTCACCGTGTCAGAAACTTACAATTTTGTGCCTCAATTAAATAAGTGAACAAATTTTATTGTTATACTTACTTTAAAAATTGGTTCTTACAACTAGTAATGGAAGTAATGATGATGCATAAATATAATTTTACGTTTATTGAAAAAAAAACAACCGTCGAATATTTGATGACGAAGATAGGACATGATCTTAAATATGATTTTAAGAGAAATGTAGCTCTTACACCTACTTAGCAAATTTATTATTAATCAAACAAATATAAAAGAAGTTAAACTAAATTCTAAATGTTTTATATTTTTGAAATTATCCTCGATTTAAGAATCTTCAACAAAACTTACATTTTATGTGAATTGTAACTTACAATTACAAATTTGTAGATACAAAATTGTCATCCAAATCTACAGGCGTTTTTTTACAATTGTAAATGTTTATTAAACAGCATTTACAATTCTACAATTTGTAAAATTTTGACTTGTAGAATTCTTACAAATTGTAAGATTTATTAAACAGCACTTGTAACAAAATTTCACAAATATGTCAGTTATCTACAAAATTGTAGACTTGTCATGTTTATTAAACAGGGCCCTGGCAATAGGAGAAGGTGTACCTTACATTTCTGAAAAACAGTTGAATGCTATGCTAATCCCAAGAATAATCAGCAAGCCAGTCGCTATCTGTACAGCGGACAAATAACTTGTGTCTGCGCAAATATTAGCCAGTTGCAAACCAACGACCGCTGGACAACTTATCAGGGAGGTGTGAAGAGAAACGTGGCTATAACTTGAAGTTAGCTAGCTTGTGGACAAACTTAGGCTATGTTGGCGGTAGGCATTTGTAACATGAGGGAAAGTACATTGGTTTACTGTTTTGTTTTGTGTGAAACGTCTTAAAAACCTGCAGCGAGACAAAGAATAAAGAAAATTGTGAAACGTATATTATGATAATATAGCAACTTGGCAAAGTGAAAGCCCTACAATCACGTACAACGAAAAGATGGTTAGTAGAAAGTTTAACGCTTTCATTACGAACTTTTGGAGAGACTAATTTCCAATAAATAGGGAACCAGCAGCGGATTTTAATATTTTCACTGGTTTGTTATGTTCGATCGAGGAGCTAAATAATAACAGCCGCTGTGGTCGATCTTCAGATTTAGCCACCCTTGCCAAGGCAGCTCCGTGGGCTTCAAGCCAGAGCAATACGAGGGGTATTGGTTATACGACCCTCTTGATATGTAACCCTGCCCTGACGACCCATGAAATACCGAGTTTCTTTTGTGCCTCGGAAAGCACGTTAAGCCGTTGGTGCCGGCTGTCAATAGGGATGCTTCCTGATTTTAAAAAAAATATGATTCTAGTTAGTCCGTCTGTTAGATTATCGAAAAATATTGGAGACGTATTTTTTGTTTTGACAAATCAATAAAAATTTACGAAGATAAAACGCGTCAAAGATTTGAGTGGGGGCTTGTGACGTCACTCCCCGGTAAAAATTGTCATACTAATCGCTTGGAATATGACGTCACATAGTTTTCAAAGCACTATATCATCTTCATTGTTTGTTTACGTGAAAAAAGAAAAAATATGTGTCCAATATAGGGTCATACAGGTCCCGTACCCACTATAGACTCCAGCTCTCACAAAGGTTACAAATTTAATTTGATTTGATATAATATGAACCATTGTCCGTACCTTTTTGAGAGAAATAAATCATTATTATTATATATTTTTTGGAAATCTATCTGACGGACTAATTAGATTTTTTTTGTTAACTACCCTATTGTAGATCTTTGACAGTAGTTAAGTAGTCAGTGGCCCGAAAATCTGACTAGTAGGGGAGACCGGGGCCACAATTAACAAAATATACATTTTTAGTTGTAGATAAGAAATTGTTCAAGATTTAGACTTGATTTTTAGCATACATGATGCTTAATCATTCAGGTATTATGTACTTATCTCAAAACAAACATAATAAAAACGATGCCATAGGTAGAACGCTTTTTCTTAAAAATGGTAGCTGTTAATTATTACCTCACGTTTGGGGTTAGAATTAACAGGTGTGGGGCAGGTATTAACAGAAGGGGTAAAAATTAACAAATGTTATGCTGACTGATATAACGAAAAATAAATATATGTACGACTTAATTTTTTTGTTAATGAAAGTGAAATTAAAACAGCCATGCATGACACAGGTTTTCTTATAAACTAATGATAACAAAATCACAAAATATCTTAACATAAACGAAAACTCAAAATATGTTAAATTATTTCAATATTTTACAGTTTTTTTTTTCTGAATCACTATCAATCAGTCTAAAAGTGGTAAATATATGTTAAAAAAAAAATTACTTAAACAACATCATACGATGAGGTAGTAAACGGCACATTTTTTTTATCTTAAAAGTCTTAGTCTTTTATAAACATTTTCTATTAACTTAATTAGCATCGTCTTTAGACTTAAACAACGTATATAAAATGTCCTTTAATACAAAATCAACAATAAAATATTAAGGATTAGGAAATATTTTAAATACCTACGAACTAAAAGAATATCTATTCGTATTCATCATCTGAATTACAATTCAGACAACAGAATTATGTGATTTCAACTTTGATACATTCTGCTTGGGCCCAGTCCTTGCAAGCGATACATTGAATCCATTCAGCACCTGATGTATATCTTCATTATAAGAGGTACCGCAAATAATACAAAAATAGTCATCGTCATCGTAAGAGCTATTGCTTTAATTTATTATCCTTATCTTCACTTTTCCTACTTCTTCTTTATATTTCCCTTAGCCTTTCCTTTACCTTTTCCCTTATCTTTTTTGTTCTCTTTGTTCTGGTTTTTTGTTGTCATTTTTCTATTTTTGATTTCTCTAATATTATGTTCTTCTTCTAGAGATTTTTTTTCCGGAGTGTCAGTGAGAATGGCAGACTTTTTTGCGCGTTTTCTATTAGACGAAACTCGTGGTGGAGCTTCTGGCAGAGGTCTTATGCTTTCAACTGCAAAATCACTAGCACCTTTATGTATGCCTGACGGTCCAGCTACTGGTTCATTAGACATTTTCGGTATCACTTCTGTCACTCTTATATCTAAATTAGGCACATCGTCTAAAACTTCAGTTCTTCAATCGTTGCCCGCCATCACATTAGTTTTCCATGATTCTGGTACCTTTTCAATGTTGTAAAAACAAATACTCTGCTATGACTGCTTCTTGTTCAGCATTGAAGTCCAACAACTAGCGCCCATATCTGGGGTAGGTATTAACGCGTTAATACCTACCCCCTCAATGTGTTAATTGTAGCCCCAAAGGTACATATAAATTATTAAATAACGTAAGAAAATATTGGTCAATAGTTATGTCAAATATGAAACATAGTATTGTTAAGTACAAAATATGCTACTAGGAAAACAAAAAACATAATCATAACACTTTATAATTCTTGCGCTAATCAAAAAATGGTGAACTATGAAATGTTCGTTAAGTGCTTAAAAATATCGACCGGCACACAAGTCACCCAAATGACGCGCGGAGCACATCAGGACGATACTGTGCCATGCGGCGTGATCTAAATGACAAGTCAAGACAGTTACTGGAGGAATAGTATGTATAGTTTTAGAGAAATTTGCCTGTTAATACCTACCTCTGTTAATTGTAGCCCCGGTCTCCCCTAGTCTTATCATCCATATAGTGTTACCCAGTAAGTCAGTACTAAGTGGCTTGGAAGCCAACCCAAACATAGTGTGAAAAAGCTAGGCAGGTGTTGTAGTGTCCCACCACCATCACCAGGTCGATTTTTTGCTGACTGTATAAAGGGTGTAAAAACAACTGAAAACTATATAAGCTGAAAGGCAATTGTGCTTCCCGTCATCGCAACCTTTTTTGTTGTTGTGGGCTAAGGCCCACAAAAAGTTACAAGAAGGTTCCTAATGTAAGCATTAGGAACCTTCTTGTAACTTTTTTATTCTTATACATTCTAATATTGCTCTAAATTGCTTAAAGTCTTAAACTGTTCAATGTAACCACCAGCACAATGTTTTGAGTGCGTCTGTATACTAGCAAAAGCTGCACCGCCACAATTAGGAGAGAACTTTTTTAGAAAAGTTACTAATATTACATTTTTTAAATTTTGTACGTATGTATGGATGAATTGTTGTTACTCTTTCACGCAAAATATTTATTATAATATTCAAAATCGAATAAAATTCACAATAGCACCTAATAACTGAAAACAATTCAGTAATGCAAATCCGCAATAAAATACGAGTATAGTATTGTAATGAAGTTGCATCGGCCGAGACTCGAACCTGAGAACTGCGGTTGACCGCACGCCTCCCGCTCACGCGGGACCCCCACGACATACGACACCGCCTCGTATTGTCTGATCTGTTGTAATTATCAATATTGTGTAGTTCTCATTGATTAGAAAATGAGTCACTAATTGCAGTAGGTTATAGAGATGGGTAGACGACATAGTTGCCATTGGGGGAAAAACCTGGATGCGACTGGCACAGGAACGTGAAGATTGGTACCAGAAAAGAGAGCCCTGTACCCAGAAGTGGGTGAATTCGAGCTGTGGAAAATGACGCTGATAGAGTCTCAAAAGGTGATAGTAAAATAGTTCCTAGGTGTCAGGCAGAAAAAATCATTAATTAAATGATTGGCCTGCTAATATCGTAATATGCATGGAGAAACTGCTTTCAGTTTTCCACGATCTTCCATTTTCTGAATGGGTAACCATATTTGTTGTAAGTACCAATGCGAAGATGGTATGACTGAGAACTCATTTTCTATCATCAACAGCATGGCACACCCATACTAAACACTATAATTCAGTATTGAAAACTACGAGGGTCGATAAAGACAAATCTAAGTAAAAGCCTTGACCGATTTGTGTTCGGGGTAAGACCTTATGCATGTTTCCATAAGCGCTTGCTAAAACTAGGTCGTGAGGGGCAACAATACACACAATATTAGTATCTACAGTACAATATTCTGTCTATCAATGTTTAAGATCACTCGATCAATTCGGAATAGGCGATTGATGGCTAATATACGCAACTAAATTATTTGAATTTATTTGTCTTTCAAGTATTTACTCGTAGATTGCCTACTAAATTGATATTGCCAATAAATCCAGCAGTTGAATGTAAATTGACAGAAAGATGTATATTTATTTACGATTGCTACTATAGTTCCTTGACAATTTACCACTCACATTAGCTAACCAATTTGAATATTACCCACATCATTTCATTTGAATTTTCAAATAAGCTTTGAAAGGCATTTTTATTTTTGTCAGCGAAATCACATATTATACTTCAGCTTTGCGTCCAAGTCAACAGAGTTATCCAACCTTTTAGCCGTCAATATGTCTTTGCACTTAGGTACCTACTACTTATACTTAATAGTCTTCAGTATTTAAGTAGGTATAATCTGTGAGACTATGAATAAACATAAATAAATAAGAACCTATTATTATAATCGTGACATATGGATTGTGCATTAATGAAGCGATCAAGAATGAAAGTGAGTCACTAGACGAGATTAGTTTATTGATGTCGTTGTAGACGACTTAGCAACTGTCATGGTCCGTGTGAAAGGTAATCAACTAGCCCTTACTAATAAACACTGATGAAACTTTTATTCTTATTTCTCTTTCGTGTGGTTAGTGCCGAACCTGGAGTCGGAGTTTTTATGCCGGCCATGGCCCCTGACTTGGCTTTACAGGCCAATGAGAAATATCTCTCAGGCATGCTGGTTTCCTCACGATGTTTTTCCTTCACCGAAGCAAAAGTTCAGAGGTCCGTGTCTTGGGTTTGAACTTCCAGACTTATGACATGGCAGTCCGACGGTCACACCACTAGACTGTCACTGCCTTTGTTATAATTTAATTCTTAAAATAGCAGTCGTTCCATGTAAAATACTGATATTCCGCTGCATCCGGTTAGACTGGAAGCCAACCCCAACATAGTTGGTAAAATGACCAGTCTTCCTACCGTGTATATCTGTGTACAAGTTGACAACTCTGTTCTTTTATACTATACAACGAATTTAGATGCGGCATTCACCATCACCTAGAGAATTATTTCGGGAAGGTTTATGTAATGTTAAACATCATAATCTTCGTGGACCTGCCCTTGGCCCATGTTATTTGAGGTCGGTTCAACTCGATATATTCTTCCATTCTCCTCTGTCAACCGTCAAAAATTTTTTTTTTCATGTCATTCCTCACACATCAATCCATTGTGTCGTTCGTATTCCTCTCCTTCGCCATCCATCATAATATTACACGAAAATCTCGGTGTTTTGTCATGTCATACGATACGTACGGTGCGAAGTAGGGGTGGGTCGTTAGTTTGTAATATTAGTACATTATGGTATAAGTGTGTAACGTTGGTGATTACCGCTGAGGCGCCTTTGAGACCCGAGCCGTTAGGTGAGGGTCTTAAGAGAGCCGAGGACGGTAATCATCAATACACACGTGTATCATACGACGTTTTTCAACACACTTGTGAAGAAAATGACACAAAAAAATCATTTATAACATGTTTTCAACAGTTGAAATGACGCATCTAACAATGGCGATCGGCCATAGACTAAAAGGATGAAGTTTCTTTTTTTTGCTTTTTGCGGATAGTGTTTTAGCCACGTCAAAAATGAGGATTTCAAAGTTTTTTTATTACAGAGAAAACAAAAATTTATTTATTGTAGTATTGAACACAATCTTTTTAGTATCGAAACTTTTTTAAGAACAGAGCAACTCAACCAAAAAATTAAAAAAAAACCTATAACTCACTTGTGAATAATGGTAATGAAAAATTCACAGTTTGATTACAGGTGTCATTATATGCCTAATTGCGGTGAAATTAGAGCCACTTTATGAGCAAGTGTGTTGAAAAAATATATAATATGTGAGTTGGTCTTGGTATTTTCATATCTTTTCCCATCTTTATAATTACTTTTTTAACTCCATTTAACAATCCGTGTCTAAACAAAGCTTGGTTGGGAATTCCGCAGTGGAATTATCTCAAGTGTGTACTCGTTTCTTGTATTGACGTAGCCCACAGGCTCACATTGCCCCACAGTAAGCTACCTTCTGATTACCTACACTGTTTTGTACAGTCGTCAAGTAAATAGTGGTATATTAACTCTTAGTTATACGGCGTCGTAGGGTGGCAATCAAGAATGCTTTACTACCTCACGTTAACTTGTCGCCGACACGCCTATTGACATCGATGTGCTATCATCCTAAAGTCAAAGCTAAGATATCGATTTGTTACTATTACATCCTTCTGTCCGCTCCGGCTTCGGACGGATGTCGATTTTACGACTTCCTTGATAAAAGCTCTGCTGATATAGAACACATGTCCATTAATTATACTTACATAAACGTTTTCCAAGAGATATTCTTTCTATTGGCGAAAAGTTGAATAAGATCTGCTCAGAACTTTTTGAGATACGGACTTGCAGACAGACAGACAGACAGACACGACATCCGACCAACTTCTCCAATTACAGCTCACTTTGTTAAAGACCCCTAGCAGTAATAAACTCTGCTAGCAAACTTGCAGAATGGTTATATTTTATTACCGCAGGTAAAACCCAGTATGATGCCGACAAAAGAAGAGGAAAACATAAGTTAAAGTCTGTCATATGTTTGTACCATAACTTAGTATCTGGTAATATTCCACACAAGATATTGATTGATATTATTATTGAACTAACTATCCCGAGTAAACAGCATGCTAGATACTTATGCATTTATTTACATAACAGTTTCGTAATAGTATATAGAGATATCCTATGTGTGACAATTTACTCATAGTTCTTAAGAAATTGTAATTTCTACAACAATAGTGAGAGAATTGCTAATTATGCAATTATTATGGTGTCATCTTGTGATAAGTTGATAACATACATTGTAATCTGGTTATATTCCTATTGTAATCGGCTTACAAGTACGTCTACTATTTATGATAGTAACGTACATAAGTGAAGCAAATGCATAAATGTATGTCAGGCAAAACAACTGTTACGATGAATTACTTACCTGAAAATTAAATGTAAGTAGAGAGACTTGATAGAAAAGTTAGCCAAAGCTAACCAGGTAGCAACTAAGAAAGCTAGCCAAATTAAAAGCACCAACAGTTAAAAACAAGAGGTTTATTTATATTTTCATTTCGATACCGTGTTTTATAATAAACCACAGCCATTAACGACTTTAGAAACGTAGCTAGTTTAATGACTACGGTACGGTGAAACCACATCGCTTACCATGATCCACTGGCTCTCGAAGGTGATGCACGTAAGCTAGCTAGCTGCAGCCTAGCTTAGGTGCATCACCTGTTATCGATTCGAATAAAATATCGATCTTTACCTCCTAAGATAAAGATAGATATTTTGCTTCTCTGTACTTAGTATAATATATTAGTAAGTATAGTACAATAGCCATCCAATAAGAACAAAAGCACCACCTCTCATGCAATATGATCATCACCCCATGTACCTGTTCGATGTCGCAGCAACGAGCCACGTTGTAATATTTCAGAGCAACAGTGGAAGTTTTGTGATCATCAGCCTTTTACGTAATGATCATCAGTGGTCCTTTGTACGCTAGCTAGTAGAGATGCATCTCGACACAGCTCAGCTGATCGACATAGTTGGCAGGCCTGCTGACGCCCAGTGCCAAGGTACGCACTTCCTAATTTCCCGGCTGTAAACATAAGACGTGATCGTGTTCCAGTTTCATTTGAAAGTAATTAGTAGGTTATACGAGAGAGGCATTGAAGTTAAATAGGAACAGCCACATGGGATGATTGGCTTGCTACGTCGATTCGCGGTGACTATCCATTATCTATCGAAACCCTTTCGTGCCTCGAAAAACACGTTAAACCCGTTGCCTGTCATCTTTGCATCTTTGACAGTCGTTACAGGTGACCAAAAATAGTCTGATAGCAACTCGTCCATGGGGTGTTACCCTGTAACTGAGTTTTGGAGATAGGTAGCCCCGACCCACCTTGGGCAAGTATGGTTTTTCGACCACAGTATCATCAAATCATCCCGAACGATAGTATTAACTTCTTAGCCTTTTGAACCTGGTAAAAACCAAAGGAGGAGGAGGTCAAAGTAGGCTGCAGCTTTCTTTTTCGTGAACGGTCTCCTTCTTTATCGTGTGGTTAGTGTCTAACGAGGTGTTAGAGTTTTTATACCACCCATTGGTCTCTGACTTAAGTTTGCATGCCATCAAGAAATATCTCTTAGGCATGCTGGTTTCCTCACTCACTCATTCGTTCACCGATGAAAGTGATAATTATACAATACGCACATGAACCCGAAAAATTTGAGTCTTGGGCTGGAACTCGAGAGCTATGACTACACTACTAGGCTATCACTGCTTCGTGGATAGTTCATTTAAGAGACAACACGCTGTTATGTATTTAAAATACAATGAAGGCTACCAGGCTAAACTCGTGCCCAGCTTGAAATGTATCAAGATCAAGCTGGGCACGAGTTTAGGCTAATTTAGTACTTAGTACTGACAGATATGTGCACGTGCCAGGAATCAGAGTAGTGAGAATGTCTACTGGAATGCCAGTACACTTCAACCAACTTATCTGTGCAGGCAGGGAAACACAGAACTAAAATTAATGTCGATGCATATTTTCTTGAACTGCAAACTTAAAGTTGTCATATTGTAACATTCCGTTTTCTTTGTTCAACTTTAGAATCCTTGAACCCCACAAGTTGTAAGAACACAATCAAAGAGATGGCCGGTGTTGAAGCCTACAGCCAGTAACAGTTGAGTGGACTAATTTTCTAAATGTTTTTCTGGGAATCTCCGGGAAATTATATAAAAAGCATAGCGGGCCAGACCTAATGCTATCCTGGCAATGATTGGCTACAGGCTGGACTGCCGGTTCCAGTGTCGATTAGGAAATTGTAATTAAATGATTGTGTTTATTATTTAATTAATTTGTATGACCAAATTATGAATAATGATATTGTTGATGAATTTTAATTTAATATAATTTGACTTTTAATTGTATGTTTGTGTGGTAAATAGAATTACGTTAAATAATGAAAACAATGTTCATTATTTAACGTAATTCTATTAATTTTGCAATGAGCAAGATAAAATTATCTTAATTTTAAAGTTTTGTATTGGGACACATTAATTTGTCTATTCAGTAAATGATAAGTATTTTTGTCATCCATTTTTAGGAGACTCTGATTTAATTTGCTTTTTTTCCGCGGTTTGATTTCGCCAGGTTGTCCGATCCCCTATTTAATATTCAAAAATTATTTATGCTATAGGGACGCAAATCAAAATGACGAAATCAAAAAAAAGCACCGCCAACTCTATATAGCCGGTGGTGGTTTTTTTTTAAATTTCTTATGTTTTAATCGAATATGACTTAGAATAAGGTATAGTTATCTGTGGTAATTTTCTTTCTGCCCTTGGTTGCGGAAAAATGAAAAAGTGCACGTGTGCGAAATACGTTGCAGGCCATGTCGAACCTAATCATAGTGCAATAAGAGCTAGTTTTCGAGGAAGTATATTGAAAGAGTTCATAAAGTGATCTAATGAATTCTACCTATACACCAAAACCGCCGCGCGCCGGTCGGCATCTCGTCGGCCTTTATTTTGTTGGCTTTCAGCTGTGCAGCGCCTTAACAACTGAAGTGTGCAACGTAATGTGCGCAAACGCTATTTTATCAAAATACTCCACACGTACCTACTCACAAGCGTCGGGGCTGGATTTAAACCAAAAGAAATAACGCACGCAAATGCAAAAATCTTATCATTTTTGGACACAGTCCAATAACGAAATACCTACGTAGTATGTTTTTGTCTGGAAACTGGTGTATTTTAAAATGTCCACAATTTATATGAAAATGTTTCTTTTGAACTGGTACTGTCATCTGAATAATTTTAAGGTAATCTATTTTCGTACCTACCACTTATAATGTAAACATCAGTTATCATACTTATCATGATAATTACTGTCAACACTGCTATAATAAGCCTACTTGTACCTTCTCAGTAAGTATAAAGTAGGTACAGTATCTATCAATACAAGGAACTTCCTACCTAAGCTTAACTATCAAACCACTAATCTATAATATTAAGCTCACTATGGGAATAATTAACAAAAAAGGTAAATATTAAAACTTTTCAATAGATTAAAACATAATCACTAGCTTCCGAAGCTGCCTTCAAAATGTTTATGTAATGTAACAGCTAGGAATACGACAAGAAAGCTTACTAGTAACGCCATCTATCCGCTACTCAGAGTAAGTTTATGAAGCTAAAAAACCGTTGATAGAACATTGTCTAATTAAGTAGGTACTTTTACTGAGATGAAGGTAGGTATCGTTGATATTGAACACACCTGTGGTTAATCGCGGCCGACATTGCAGCCCCTAGTCCTGTCGCAAGTATAACGCAACTAGTTATAATTATAATGGGAAAACATAATCGTATAAGGGATACAAATTATAATTTAACTAACCAACCAGACTGATGATTTTACCAGAAGACGAATATTTATAATTTTCAAAACAGAGGTAAAGGTACGCACATAAATTAGAAGGATATGCCTTACCATAATACACATGCGATAATTGGGAAACTCCTGAGATTGTTGCAGGCATCAGTTTAAATACTTATTGCATTAAAAACTAATGCGATAGACACCAGACAAAGCTCCGAGCGCGGGTTAACTCCGAAAATTTCTTGCAAAATGAGCTCAGTGCCTGAAGCCTGAACAGGTTATTCCAGGCTGATTAACATACAATAGGGGTTAACTTAACTGTAGGGGTTTTTACCCCTAAAAAATAACCTGATTAAAACCTTTTCATTCCCTGAAAAAGAGTAACGGGAATACAATATGCCGTCACCAAACACAAAGATCACACCAAGATACTGGCTAGTGGATAACCCGTGGATAGGCCCTACTTTCCATAAAATAAACCCAACACTGTTTTATAAGTCGGCCTGTACGATGTACCGAATCGAAGAAACAGCTGCATAGATAAGATTTGTATTGGAAAGCAGCTCCGGGCATTCTGAATAGCATATAAACCAAATGGCCATGCACTTGAGCAGACTTAACTATAATTGAATCTGTCGATAACCGTCGTAAATAACAATTACTCCGCACACCGTCAAGTAATGAATTGCACTGAAAATGTAATATAAATCAGATGCTGAGATAAATGAGCTGTTGGGTAGTTGATACTTATGCATGCATGACCATGACAAATTTCCCATACCCTGGGTAGGCAAGGTACCTACTTACCTGATACCCGAGTTATTATTTGAAGTATTTGAACTTCTAAAGTCAGAAAAATTAAATGTGAATAAGTTTTCCTAGATGATATACAAAACAACATGATAATATTCCTTTATTATCGCATTAGTTGCTGGCAAAAGGGAAGGAAAGTTCGTCGATTAGTCGTTTTATACCAAAACCTTAAAACAAGTTGATTTATTTATACCATAGATGAGAACACAAAATTAACTGAAGACAGACCCGTAGTTCGTAGGGATATTGTCGCTAGACAGATTAAATGATTGAACATGAAGATAAATAAACTAAACCTTCGCCAGACAGGTCAACACTCTCATATACTCGCACATTGCTTGAACAAATTTAATTTTCTATCGTTGTAGGAAAATAAATCTCATATTGTTTTTATGGCACATCGTAAAGCATTGATGTAACGAACATAGACAGATGTCTTTAAACTAAATTGACTTTCTCAGTAAAAGGTTTTGTAGCAGAACGCATCACATCGGGCTCGGCAAAGAATTGACCGCAGTAGAGGTTATTTGTATGAAAGCAATTGACATCAAAATTTCGTTCTTCGGTTCAAGGATTGTAAAATACACTATACCTTTAGTATTCAATGTCAAAAGAAAACAAAGAATTTATTTCAAGAAGGCCCGGTACAGGCGCTTTTGAATTGTCGAAACAAATACAACAACAAAAAGAAGCCACAGTCCCAGTGACCAGGCTAAATAACTGTGAAAGTACCTACCTGCTACAGTTAACCATTTCAAAGCGTAGGAGCCTAGATCTCTATAGCGAAGAACGGGAAGGAAACTCGATGGACACTATTTCAGATCTAATATTGTTACAAAACCTTGGTTTCATTTCATCATTCATATTTTGAGATGATCATGATCAAAAAGTTTCGCATTGTAAAAAGAGGGGAAAATCTTTTACTGGTTTAAGACCATTATAGTTACGTACTTGACATACATTACACATGGTTCCTGAAAACCTACCTATGCCATTGGTTCCTTCTATATCTGTATTGCCCGTCAAAAAGACGAAAATAACAATACAAAATCACAGTGCGCCTATAGCCCCGTTATTCCGTTTCAAAGATATGCCACGCCACAATACCATTTATTGCCATTCAATTGGCGCTCGGCCAGTCTGGAGTCCATTGCCCACACTGCTGACCACATTGTCGGTTAAAACGCAACCCTGTCCCTTTAAAGTGTTATTTATGATCGGACCCTACTTGACCTCCGTTGTTTTGTGTTAAAGGAATCGAGGCGGATCATTTTATCACTCTTATTGTGAGGGACATTCATCTTTATGGCTCTCAATGCAGACCTAAATTGATCCAAACCAAAGAGATTTTATTTAATGTCTTTGAACCAAAGTACCATCAAGATGCACTTGTCATGGTCATCGAGTGAAAACTGGACTGAGCGCCGAAATACCTATTTGAAGAAGAGTGTAGGGGTTATGAAGAGAAACCCTTAAATTAGTAGGGCCTTTTTGTGATCCAGTACTTAACATTTGTTCCCAGGAGCGTGGAGGGGAGATCATAGCGGATAGGTTCTTAGGTAGGTCCTACTCGATGCCAAAATCTTATTTAAATAAAAATGTATATTTGGTTTGTCTGGAAAAAGGCACGTATCATACCTACATTATTCTTCTTAAGCAATAGATAGGTACCTACATACGTTTTTATACGTACAATGTGCTAACACATCAACATGTCGTTATTACAACTCGTTAGGCAACTAGGTATAATAGGTAAGCTTGTAACAAACTTTTCACTATTTATACACTAAATAAGTTCAAGGAAAGAAATTGCGAATAAAAACAAATAGGTAACTAGGTAGGTACCTACCTAAGTACCTACTTACCTCCGCATTTACGTGTGAAAATAAATGTTGCATTACCTAGTTAGAAACCCCTCGTTGAAATGTTCGGTTCAGTGTTGGCGAGTTGGTGACTCCTTCAGAGCTGTTTACATGACCTATGCCAAGAGTTCAAGGTCATGACCTCAAATGTTTTACCTACTAGATATAATTTCCGTCGACGCTTTCCGAGTAACTATCTCATCTTGATTAGTCAACCATAAATGAACGACACTTTTAATTTTAATAGATTATTAGGTAGGTACTAGGTAATTGTTCTATCAAGATTTTTAATAGGCATTTATCGACATTTATTTATCAACATTCAACCAACCTTATTTCACGCCGGCGTTGTAATAATGCCACTACTCAGTAAACCCGAGGTCACATCACCATATCACTTCACGTTCAGTCTAGGTAGTATACTTAGTTGTGACGGGAGAGGGTCACGATGACTCGGATGAAAGCGAAAGCGGATCGGTTTATTGTTGTTACCCGGTGTTTACATGTGTGGCCGCGCGGCGTGAGCCGTCGACTGGCGGTAAGGACGCGGGAAGGTCGCCCGCCATTGCTGCGCATGCGTCGTAGTGTCCACTATGCCGGCAAACACTGTCAATTTCCTGATCCTGACCTCTGGAAAACTCGGTGACAACAACAACGTCCGAACTCGGAATCGGCTAGTTTGCATTTAATACATTCAATATTTAACGTTTTGTTTAATGACAGTACTTAACTTCTAATCCTACTCTGGTAGGTATCAGAGTACCTAGTCGACCGTATAATTTGATAAGAAATCTTCTTTTGTTTAAATATTGTTAACATGGATACAAATTATACGCTTGCACCGTTATCACCCAGTTTACCAGTTATCTATTGCAAGTAGATCACGGTTTGGTTTTGCCTTGTCTCGTAAATAGTAGGTAACTGCGATAATATTTTAATAATGGTTAAACATAAGAGTAGGTATGGGAATGCTACCTTAGGTGGGTAGGTACCTACCTATTATAAGGCTACCTATGTAGAAAATGTACTGACGTCACATGTCAGTACATTTTTTACCTACAAGTGAGGTTACAAGCCCCCACTCCTGAGTCATGATTTTTGACGCGTTTTATCTTCGTCAATTTCTATTAATTTGATAAAACAAAAACACGTATCGAATATTTTTCGAAAATCAAACTGATGAGATGACGGAATAAACAGAACCACCCTACTTACTATTTTCTTCAATAGGTAATCTGTTACAGAACAAATAAAGTTACCAATTATCAACATAATAAGCAATTTTCCTCTGTAGGTAAGTACCTACCTACATGAATAACAGAAATAAAATAAAACCTAAACCACATAAAAAATTGAATCCTAAATCGCTTCTGCTCGAAACGTAGACAGCTAGTATTAGGTAATAGGCCATTACAATTACATACAAACACATTTAATTACATACAACAATCAGACATGACAAACACATACAAATAGTCCACGAGTAAACGAGACAGAAATAAATTTGTTGTGGTTTGTTGTCATTGAGATAAAAACATGGAGACGCCGCGATATTCTATATCTATACATTTGCTTATACAAATATGAGTGAAATAGGATACAGAATGTGAAATATCGTTTTGTTTCGTTCTTTCTTATGCAGTAATCGTATTTGATGAAAGAGACAATAATATTTCAGTTGTTGCTCATAATGGCAACATTTGGTGTTACGAGTCACACAATAGTAGGTAAATAGGTACCGTTTCCGTCATGTTATGCGGCGAGTTTCGTGGTAGTTCTGCTGTCAAACGGTTGTTTACTTTTTGTTTTATTGAGATTTGTGAGAAAATTACGAGGAGTTTACCTTTAAATATGCATGTACATGTTAGAAAACAGTAATTCAATATGCCTGCGTGTTGTATTGTGAAGTGTGGTGCAAGAAAGAAGGAAAATCAACCTCAATTGTCGGTGCACAGGTTAGAAGCCGGTTTTCATGTAATAGTATCTAGGAGTAATACACTTTCGATGAAAAAACGCTAAGCGATCATTAATTTATCGCATAAGTGTTAATGTTTGGGTTTATTTCCGTCCCAGAGACCTTTTTGTTAATTCATAATTTCATTCGTTTGTTTACAAACATGAATAGTCTTGAACCGTTGCCGTATTAGTCCGGTACTAGTTCCTTCGCTGCGCTGAAACGATATCTGTTCTAGTGACCGTGCTCTGGCCCGTGGTTCACAGAACCGACATACCGTCCCACAGACTTATAAGATTGTTATACGTGATCTGAAAATAAGACATCAGCATGGGCGGGTCCACTAAAATCTGTGTGGTGCTGTCTTCAAATGACCATCTCAGACATTAGTCTGCATAGTCTTCATGTGTGTATACCAAAATTATGTCTGGACTTTAAAAGAGACCATGACCTCTGAGTTTGTTTCGGAAGTTTCTTCTCAAAGTAGTCAGAAACGAAACACCGCCCCATATAGTTTTAATAAAAAGTGACTTGTAAAAGTGTATGTAAAAACCTATTTGCAAACAAACATCATCATAATTATCACACCAATAAACAGATTTAATAAAAATCATTCTTATTTTATTTTACTCCACCAGTCAGTATGTTAATCATAATAGAAACTTAATCGTCTTCCTATTAGAAGAATTTGTTTTTCACTAGGATCTGCATACCTACCAGAATCTACAGACCTACAGTCCATCGATTAGCTGTCGAATGGTTATGGTTTGATATACTAAACTAACCATTTGACAGTTAATCGATGGACACAATAATAGCCACTAACATTTAAAAAGATACGCAATAGCCCTGCAGATATAACCGTGAAAGCGCAAACGTAAAAAGCATTCTTTAATTTTGTTCATAAAACCACTTTAATTTTATTTTATTCTCAGGTATCAGAAGGAAAGTAAATTTACTCATGGTTTTCTTTTACAACGAACTGTTAATTCTATTAAGTAGTACCAGTTTCGATACTCGTTACAGTAATACTATGTTCCATGATTGACACAATCCTAGCATTGGCAGCCGGTTGTAGGTATGCACCTTTTTTTTGTAGGTATGTCCAGTCCATACTTTTTATATGTCTATGTTTGTCGTAAACTTGCTGCTCGTAATATTTCGAGTCCAACAATCACGGCTGTCATGATACGATTTCTATGATTAGTACTAACCGACTTAATTAGATACTAAAAAAATTACTTTGACCAGTATCCTAGTTACTAATAAAATAAAGCTACGGTTCGAAACAAGATTCATTTCCGAAATTTATTAAATACGCAACACTACATCAGCGCCATCTAGTTTCGATTAGAGGAGCGAGAAAATGGCGTGGTAAACCGTGGAATTAGAAAGTACCATATAGGTTGAAAAGTCTGAATTCTGAAAGAAAGTGACAGAATGTGACCGTGGTCAAATTAAGTACTGAAAAGCATACAGTACAGCAACGCCTTTTTCATTCCATTCATTCTATGCCTAAAGATGGAGAGCAAAATGAGATACACATGTCATTCTATTTGTTCATAATGATTTTGTTAGTTCCAGTTTTAGCCACCGGCTCATAAATCTGTTTGTGCAAAGGGTCGAATAATATAATTTATACCAAGGGTTGGGCGCATTTTGCTAGATTTGAAATTCTATGTTCCAAATGGTGGCGTTGCTTCTCAAGAAAATTTGCATGGGTACCTGTGTCAAACTTCTATGTTTTCCCGCCTGCTCAGATAGTTTGTAAATTGTCACTTGCTGCCTCAATGGTTGGCTGGTTGCTGCCCGGCACTGTGGCTGTGGATGGAAGAGTCCATTGTCTGTCAGCGATTTATTTATAGAAATTGAGTCACAGCAAGCTAAAGAAAGAAGTAATTATTATTTTGATAGGATAATAAAGAATATGATTCAGGCATCGCTTATCTCATTTTTTCGAATGTATGACTCAAATTCTATCCGACTTCGGTAGTAAATGTAATAAATAAAATAATTTATTATTCTTAGGTAATACCTACATTGTATTAATAATTAGGTATCATGTTTTATTTACTCTGTTTATTTTGGATTATTCGTTAAAAAAACCGGCCAAGTGCGAGTCGGACTCGCGCACCGAGGGTTCCGTACAAACAAAGTTTAAAATTATTAAAAATATTTTGATTATAATATGATGTAACTAAAAATTTTAAGTTTTTCCCAAGTTTTCCATTATCTGTGCTATAAGACGTTGCCTCGTACCAAATTTCAAGATTCTGTGTTCACGGGAAGTACCCAGTAGGTTTTGATTCCCTTGCGAGTGTCGAAATTGTCGAACATTTGCGGCATAAACGGCTGTATCTTTTGATTGCGTTGGCTTAGAAGTTTAGATTTATGTATAACTAGTGCCACACCAAAAAAAAAAAGTTTAGATTTTTTCTAAAATACTTTTTTCTGCTTGAAACCTCCACGCGTTCCTGAAAAAAAGGATCTTGCTTGACAGACAGACAGACGGACGGACAACAGAGTGATAAGGGTTCCGTTTTTTCCTTTCTAACTACGGAACCCTACAAAACACTACGTGGATCTTAAGGCGCGTCCCCACTGTAAATCAGTGTTCCAGTGACCTGTCGCCATTTCATCCATCCTGAGTTGATTCGTCCCAGTCCCAGTCTACTTCGCCATCCCCTTGGACAAGCGACCCGAGGTACCGGAAGTTGGAACAGATTAGTATAGGCGTTCCGGCAAGAGTTATGCCCTGTTATAGGCTGGAGAGACCGCCGAAATCGCAAAACAAGTACTCCGTTTTGGTTCTGCTCTATTTCAGGCCAACATTCTCCAGTCTTTGCCACCACACCTCCAATCTGCTCTGGACCTCTGGGCCGCCCTCGGCAACCAGCACAATGTCATCGGCAAACAGCATACACCAGGGTGCCTCTTCCTGGATATCCAACGTGAGAGCGTCTATTATTACCAGGAAGAGGTAAGGACTGAGGGCCGACCCTTGGTGCAAGCTGACAGCCACATTGAAGCTGCCGATAGTACCCGTTGTAGACCGTAATTGGGTACTGCATCGACTGTACATCACAAGGATCAACTGCACATATTTCCCAGACACACCTTTCTCCTTAAGAGCCCACCACAGAACCTCATGGGGTAATCGGTCGTATGCCTTTTCGAGGTCGACGAACACCTTGTGAAGGTTTTTATGTGCACCTATAGATTTCTCGCACATCTGGCGGATAGCGAAAATGGCATCCGTCGTTCTCCGACCAGGTATAAAACCGAATTGGTTCAGTGAAATTTCGCTCTCTTCTCTCAGTCGCCTTTGAATAACTGTCTCCAAAACTTTCATACTATGTGACATTAGCTTTATTCCTAACATTCTCCAGCTTCTGTTGCCATTTCTCCAATCTGCTCTGGATCTCAGGTCCAGAGGCGTCTTTACCTATGGTGCAGGGTGTGCGGCGCACACGGGCGCCGGGTCTAAGGGGGCGCCGAGCGCCCTGGGCCCTCTAATGCGACACCTCCAAAGATGCGTCGATGCCGGCGCTCTCAAAGACCCTGCGCTCATGTGCGCCGCACACCCGCCGCCGCACCCCGTCGACGCCGGGCGCGCGGTAGCAAAGCAACGCTACTCCTTTTCCTACTCTATTTAAATTTACACAATAACTTTGTTTCAACGTGAAATCAGATTCACACACACTCGCTCAGATATAGCTCGTACACACAAATATATATATATATATATATATATTTGTGTGTACGAGCGTCCTGTTTGTTATGTAACTATAATAGTTTTTCAATTAAATATTTTTAAGTCAGTCATAAAACCAGTCTGGACCTATGGGATACAACTCTGGGGCTCTGCCTGCATCTCCAACATAAGCAAGATTCAAAGAACCCAAAACTTAATCCTAAAACAAATTTGCAATGCTCCCTGGTTCATAAGAAACTCAGAGGTCCATGAACACTTAAACATGCCAATAGTTAGGGAGGAAACAAAAGCATGTGCAAAAAAATACAGAACAAGACTGCAAAATCATCCCAACCAGATAGCTTCACTGCTTACCATACCAAATAGCCTAAATCGGCTGAAACGTAGCAGGGTATTAGAACTGGGCCCCGAGTCTGCTATTCAATAGTGTCAGAATGGTCTATGTAATGGTCCATTCTGACACGATTGAATAGCAGACTCGGGGCCCTGGGCAGTTGTCTTTAAGCTGCCATATCAAGTAGCAGTCAATCCTAATGAGGAATGACTCACCAGTAAATCGATCCAATAACTCATCTGCTCATAGCCAGAAGGGCTAATTGCATGATACGACAAAAAAAAAATTAAATATTTTTGAAAGAACTAGAAAGTTGTGATTTTTTTAGTCTTATAAATAACCCCTTCCTTCCTAAAAAAACTTTTTGCTTCCCGACATCATTTAAAATTGCACCATTTGCATCCGAATTTCCGTTTGAAAATATAACTGTTATTATTCCATTTTGACCCCGCTCCTACTAGAATAGAGGGCGCCAGGGTACTGGTTGCACACGGGCGCCACAAGAGCTAGAGACACCTCTGCTCAGGTCTATCTTCACCGACAAGAACAATTTCGTCGGCAAAAAGCATGCACCGGGTGCCTTGTTCGACGTCAAAGCATCCATAATCAACAGAAAGAGGTACCGACTCAAAGCCGGTTCTTTTTTTTTTGGGGGGGTGGGAAATCATCAAATAACCCCTTCCGCTCTTGGGTAGAGCGAAAGGGAGTGTCAGACTTCTGCTGACTAAAAACCCATGTTCGTTCTTAGCCCTTCATGTCGAGGTCGAGTGTGAAGAGATGAGACTATAAAAAATAATTTGTGTGTCATGAGGATAAATTTGTTTACTAATAGCAAGATTTGTGTAAATTGTAGTTTTAAAGTTATTTGAGGAAACAACATTTTGCCAGGGTAATAATAAGCTGGGGCTTTAAATATTACCCCCGCAAAATCGTTTTTCAAACATCGTTTCAGCACGGAACCAAATACATGAATAGATAGCTCTTGTCGCGTAGTAAATGTGTGTAAATAGCAAAATTTGTGTGTGCTATGGTTTAGAAGTTATTCAAGATTTTGCTGCGGTAACGTTTCGTGATTTCCCAAATCTCGAAAACGGCTCAACGCAGAAGTTTGAAAAAAAATAGCATTAAGAGACCTGAATTTGTTTTATCACTGGTTTTTTATTTGGTTGACTCAAACCAATGTACCTAATTAAATGGTTTCAAAAATCAGAAATAAAACGGATTTGCAAGCAAAGAGCTGTAATAAGTACCTACCCGTGGTAGACACTTATAACGACAGGAATTTTAGTTTTTCTAACTTTGCACGTTAGGAAGATAGAAACAAAGGGCATTGAGTAACTTTGTATGGACTAGTGGCGTCGTTTTTTTTTTAGCGGCCACCAATAATTTTCATGTTACTTTGTTGTGCTATGTTAAGTACACATAATAATGTTCAATTAATTTTGTCCTAAGTGATTTTTAAGCCGAGATATTTGCGTTTGAAAAATTAAAAAATGCCGTCTTCTATTAGAAGAAGAAAGACTGTCCTGCGTAAAGAAATCTTATATTAGTTATGTTTTTAGAAGATTGATATTAGAGCTGGTTTTACTGTTTTACGACCGTCTGTCAATGTGACGTTAGTATTGTGGGTCCTCAGTGCTTGGGAAATAATAATAACACATTATTATACTATTTTATTATGATATGATAAATAAAAACATATATTATCCCTGCTTATTTTGTTTCTTACTGTTTGTTATGCCTTGTATTGTTTTTTTTTCTCTTTGTGTCTCCTTGTGTTTCAGACAAATGTTTTTTTTTCTTTCTTTCTCTTCGTCCATTTCGTTCTTGATCTCATGTCAAATAATCGTATCTAAAAATTCCGGCGGAGTCAGATTATTTTAATATCTGCCCCATCCCATGTGCCATAATTGCTTATGAATGAGTAAACAATATTGTATCCGTAACTGATGGTTTTCATTTTCTATCGATAAAGTCAGAAGTCTGGTATCAATCGATAATGCCATGGAACCACGGGTAATTCATATTACCCGTAGACCCGGTATTAGGTCGACCCACTGGGACCATGGGTAACGAGTGATATAATAGACATTACATGCAAACAGCAGCCTTTTTTTATGGTGGGTGCACCCATGTTCCTTCTTAGCCCTTTATATCGCGGCCGCGGTATATCTTGCGAACAATCCGCAGCCCCGACAGGATCTATGCCACTCTGCTGACATAATTAGTCACCAATTATATTATTTTACTAGCTGTGCCCGCGACTTCGTTCGCGTGCTTGTCGGAAACTAAAATGCGTCGCTTAGATAAAAGTACATTAAATCATTGCCCTGCGTTAACTGTAGAAAATAAGAAGAGGGTAATGCAAAGTACATTTGTCTAATACTAAAGTTTAGATGGATGGGTGTTTGTTAATCAACCACGTCAGAACGGCCGAACGGATCTTGAATAAATTTGAAACAGGTACATTATAGTCGACAGGCACTGTCGTTGGCCCGTTCGTGTTCCACGCACGCCTCAAAGGTCAGCAACAATTAAGGGGTCCCCCTTAATTGTTGTTGCCGTCGTCTGCCGGGGCTAACGGTTGTCCGCAAGAGATACCACGGCCCCGAAACACAAAGGGCTAAGAAGAAACGTGGGTGGTTTTTAGTCAGTAGAAGTCTGACACTTTCTTCCGCTCCGCCCAGAGCGGGATGAGTCATTTGATAATTTACGAACCACAAAAAAAAGGGGGGATTAGAGGCTGTTTCGAGAGGTACCTGTACCGAATCTGGGACATCGAATCTGAAATGGAACGCCATCACCTCCTTCTGCGAAGCAGTAATGCTAGCGAAAGAGGTGAACGTAAGAGGGACACAACCCCTCTTCCCAGCCGCCGCGGGAGACGCTCCGGGCATCGGGGACCACGTGATGGCTTCCGGCCACCGTAGGCGCGGGCCTGTGAACGGTGAGTAACGGGCTAGTTAATCGTTCGTCCGTCCTATGACGATGGAGGCGAATTCGTGTTCCACGCGCGTCTCAAAGGGATGTCAGCAACATTGAAGGGGCTCCCAAGGACCGACGCCCGTCGGGGCTGCGGGTTGTTCGAAAGAAATACCGCGGCCTCGACACATAGGGCTAACAACACACCACATCTATATTAAGACATGTTAGGCGCAGTGGCTGGACGATTAACAGTAGCACTGCGTGTCGCAGGTTCGATTCCCACACGGTACAAAAAAAATATGTCGTGGGTTTTATCTAATTTTAATTTAGTTTAAAAGAAATAGTATTTTTAAACTGTGTAATTGGTAAATCTTTATTGGTTGACTATTCACGAAACATATGTTTATTTAATAACACCGCCGTTCAGAAAATGACATCAAATGAATAACGCCATCTGTCGAAGACGAAGATAAACTGCTAAAAATGAGCGATCAAACACACTATAGGGTTTAGGCTATGTAGATTTTGAAAGCAGCGTCATTTAGACTAATATACGTACTTTTTACTATCGTAACTTATTTAAAGTTATCTTGTGAAGGAATTTATTATTAAGTACCATATTCGTTCAATAGATGTCGTTGCTTGTCTCATTCTTGACTTTAATGAAAAGTTCTTCTTGAAAACTATAAATGCATATATCTTTTGATAGAGAGCACCGATTACGATGAAACAAAGCCTAAGTAATAGCCCAAGTTACGCACAACATTTATGTATAAAAGTTACCTACATTCGTTTCGTAAATTTGACGTGATGCTTAGTCATCGAAACAGACAAACAGACAAACAGACAAACAGACAAAAATTTCAAAAATGCTGGAAATGTGTTCTGTTGGTTATACTTTAATACCCTGACAATTTTTTTTTTTAATATTTTCGATGTACAAAAAAATTTTTTCTACAGATTTATTATATGTATAGATATAGAAGATTTTATTAGTTGCAAAGACTTAATCGCCTTAGTTATTAGCACCTCGAAAATAAAAAAATAAAATAGAAAACTGCTAGAAATTGGGTAATATGGTACCCGTTTTTAAACATCTTAAAAAATCGCCTTAACGAATTACGTTTTTCTACTTAATTGTACAAAACAACGGATACTAAGCTACTAATTTGAGAAGTTTCACCTATGTATGGTGCGGCCGCTTTAACGTGACTTTTTCATTTGGTCGGCTTATTACAGAATTTCTAACATATTCTTGTTTTTGTTTTAAGTTTCGTTAAAGCCGTAATTGAATGCTGAAATTTACGGGAACGAAAGTTCATAAATTTGTTTAAAGTACCTAAGTCATGTTTCCTACTGTCATGTGAACTGCGTATACGATCGCTAAAGTAGGTACGAGCAATCAAAAAATGAACAAATTAGTTTTTATCTTCCTAACGTGTGAAGTTAGAAAAACTAAAATTCCTGTCGTTATAAGTGTATACCTACCACAGGTATTTATTACAGCTGTTTGTTTGGTAATAAGTGTTACCTAATGGTTTGCTTGCAAATCCGATTTTTTCTGATTTTTGAAACCATTTAATTACATTGGCTTGAGTCAACCAAATCAAAAACTAATGATTAAACAAATTCAGGTCTCTTATTGATATTTTTTTCAATCTTCTGCGTTGAGCTGTTTTCGAGATCTGGGAAATCACGAAACGTTACCGCAGCAAAATCTTGAATAACTTCAGAACCATAGCACACACAAATTTTGCTATTTACACACTTTTTCTACGCAACAAGAGCTATCTATTCATGTATTTGGTTCCAGCCCCCGTAGTATGGCGATTCTATCTCTATTCTTCCAAGAAACGACAAAGCTCTTTCTATTCTACTCGACAAGTCTTCTACCCGAGCATGGCGCAACCCGTAGACTCGTATTTCTTCCAAGACATAGACATAGGAATGTTTTCCATAGCAACGGAGAAGTAGCTAGTGATGTCGTTATTCTATGAATCCTACGATAACATTGCGTTTAGTTAACCAAAAAAATGTGCCAAGTTTTTAAACCATTTGAATGGAATAGAAAAATTACCAATTATTTACAAAATTAACCTACAATTTACAGAACTATAATTTAAAATATAACTTTTGAACGTAACTCAAAGCAACAACGAGACGTAATACTCGTATGTATTTTTAATGTCAGACTGACAGACTCAAAAGTTCAAGGAATGTTGTGTTGACAAACAAAGAAAAATATTTTTGTTGATTACTAGATTATTAATCATACATCGAAAAATGTAGCTTGTTTTGTGACGTGCACAGTGCAAAAATTCGACGCAGACCGAGGAGACGATGTCGGGACGTCTTGGACGGCTTTCTCACTATCTGGCGAGAAGAAGCACACCATCGTGAGAAGTGGAAGGAATGGGTAGAGGCCTTTGCCCAGGATTGGTACAATAAGGGATAAGTATAAAAAAATACCTACATTGTTCTAAATTCAATTTTTTCTAGTAAAAGTTATAATGGCGATTGGCGGCAAAAAAGAAGTAAGAACCTACTTAATTTTTATAATAAATAGTTTAAAACCAGCCTTGAGGATATTTACAAGATTGTGGCATTGTTTGCAAAATCTTCGCCGTAGGTACCTAATAGAACGCGTTTTGCCATAATCTCATAACAACAACAATTTATTTACAGCGTGCGAAGTACCACCCGCCAAATTGAGATGTTGAAAAAAGGCAAAAAGTATACACAACCAGTTTCTTGACTCCGATGCCCAGACAAGGAATGTTTTTATAGTAAGTGTCTTTAAACCATATTAATCTATTATTTATAAGAAAGTAAACACACCGTACGGAAAGGTAGTTTTTATTTACATATTTACATAAAATAATTTCTTATTACATTCACTCTTCTATTTACTGCAACTTGTAGAAGACTGCCTCTGTGAACATTGCTGTCGTCTCCCAGTCTATCGACTGAATGAGCTGTTTCCTGCATAGGCACCCTAAAACAAATTTCACCACTGTTAGAAAATGTTTTTGTACAACTAATTCAAAGAACAATGACTAAAAAACATACCGATAATGTTGCATTATATTATACAGTGTGCAGCAGGCATACACCAGCGCCGATGCCTTCTCAGGCGCATAATGGAGGCTTCTGTCTATGCCTAGACACCGAAAGGTCCCCTTGAGGTAGCCATTGGTACGCTCGATGACATTGCGGGTTTGGCAATGCCACTTTGTATACCTTTCTTCGGGCGTACCATGAGGAGCATTTCTTATAGGTGTCATGAGCCAAGGCTCTAGAGCATAGCCTGAGTCCCCTGAAATTATTGATAAATTAATTTTCTTTCGTTTCAGATTACAAAGAAAACGAATGGAGAAACACATTCTTATGGGCCCTAAATATTAATAGTTTATTTTATATTCTTTTATATTAATATAATTAATAAATACTTATATCATTTGAACTGTTATTATTTCCAATTACATAATTATTCTGTATTTTTTTATATCTTATACTATACAATACTTTACCTAATAGATAATACTGGCCAATTCTATTTTGATGAAGTCTGCGTAGTTCTGTCTTGACCAGAGAACCATTAAAGATAAATTGGTCATGGACCCTGCCTGGAAAATTGGCATTAACGTTCAGGATTCTGCAGTCAGCATCTGCGATCTAGAAGTAATAGAACTGGTTATATTTTTTTAGATGATTGATTTTATGCTCATCCCAACAAAAGAGATCACAGGATCTAATCTTATGGTTTCTATTTTCTTACCAACTGCACATTGATGGAGGTAACACCATGTCTGTTTCGATATTGCGCTTGTTGTGGCTTTGGTGGTGGAAATAGTTGTACATGGGTACAATCAATGGCTCCTAATATATCTGGGAGCCTGAATTTTCTTTGGTACCCAGATGCCACAGTCTGCCTTCCTGCCTCAGTATTTGGGAACACAATCCATCGCGGTTTCAGTCTGAAACGGAAGGAGTTAGATATCTATCTGACTAGCTAATAAGCCTTATACAATTATAAGCCAGTCAAACTTGGGAATTTCAAGAAGGTAATTAACTGACCGTGTATTTACAGCAACAACAAATTGTTTCAAAAATTTGCTCACTGTGGTTTGGCCAATGGAAATATTTTGCTCTTGGCCAACACCTCTTTGGTAATGTCCTGTGAGCAAGACTTTCATTGAACAAAGAACCTGCAAAATATGAGTCATAGTTAGATTCAGAAAAAATACTGGGTTTATAGTCACGCTAACCGCCGGCGCTGGCAGCCGAAACGTATGAACTGCTAAGAAGCGTTTTAGAATAACGCGTAGCTACTAGTGCGCGCGGTGACCGCGGCACGCGCGCCTTTGCCTTCTGGGAGCGTTCTAGTGTCCAGCCGAGCGGCACCGTCAGCGTGTACAGTATGCTGAATCATGATGTAGACACAAGTTGAGTGATCGACGAAGTAGGCCTGAGAAAACTATTTTCGAATGCATCCGATCCGATCCACTATATAAAAATAAAGAAGAAACAAATCCTAGGAAGATATTATTTTCGCACTATTCTAAATGTTTTAGAAACGCAACGGCTCTGCTCAATCGATTGATGAACATGAAGTCTTCGTCGTAGTCTTGTTTCTTTTTTTATAGGAGTACAAAGCAGCTGCTATTAATACATTTTTGAGCGTCTGTATTCCGTAGTAATCAGCTCGATACTAAACAGTCTCGCGCTGAACCTCAGCGCTGCGCCGATGGTCAGCGTGACTATAAACCCAGCCTTAGGTTGCTTATTACCAATTAGAAGGTAGTTGGAAGGCGTACCTTGCCTAGATTGTACTTACTTTGACGAGAACAGGTAGTCCCTGAGATGTGCTAGGAGATAGATCCTCGCTCAGCTCCTGGCACAAATACTGAACCATTTCCTTGCTGACTTTATAATTTTCGAGGAACTCGTTTTCCGGCAGATCAAAAGCCCCGCTCAACGCTCGTACAGCGTTCCTTTTTAACTTCCGTTGATTTTTTTCGGCATAAAAACTAAGACGGTGGCGATGGAAGGATCCCGGCATGTTTTTTATTTTAACAAAAACTATCAGAAATTTTGTCTAGGTCCGATGCGATGTAGACTATTTGACATTTGTTGAAAAGAATTGTTTCTACTCCCAAATGTCAAAAGTAAAGAGAAAACTGTCGCCATGCTCGACATAGAAGACTCTTGTCGACTGAAGAATAGAAAGAGTTCTATCTACATCGCCATGCTAACGACGATAGAAATCTTTCTACAATCTGTCATTTTATCGATTCCTCCGTAGACACAATCTGTTTCTTCGGTGGTCATGCTAAGCCGGCAGGCTGAAACGATTTTTGAAAAAAGATTTTGCTGTTGTAACGTTTAAGGCCTCATTTACGAACACGCGGGGCGTCGCGCGGCGCGTTTTTAATTCAAACACATGGCGATGTATGAAAACGTTAACGATTTCAAACGTTACGAGAAGCGATTTTTCGCTCGTTAGTTTAAAATGCAGCGTTCGTTGCGGTGGACACGCCTCTCAGTAAATGAGTAAATGAATAAAAAAGCTCGAGACGAGCCTTTTGCACGCATTTTTCTCAAATAACTTTAAAACTACCTACGTACAATTCACACAAATTTTGCTATTAGTAAACAAATTTCTCCTCATGACACACTACCTAATTATTTTTTAGTCTCATCTCTCTAAAGCACAACATTTTGCTGCGGTAATCTATGTTTTTTGTTGTTCGTTAGTGTGTGTGTGTGTGTGTGTTAATGGTGTTCCGTATGGTGTCGGACGTAAAGAATAGCACCATCCCATATCTTCCCGTGGGTGTCGTAAAAGGCGACCAAGGGACTTACCAGAGAACGGGCAGCAGCGTTCTCTGTGTGTGTTTCCTTTGTAACAACCATACTGCGATCGCCAACCCGCCTGCCAAGCGATTATGGCAATTCCCCCCTTCTGGGGGAGGCCTATGTCTAGCAGTGGACGTCTTATGGCTGAAATGATGATGATGAATGTTCAATATAGGTACGTAGGTACAACATAAACATAATTATAGGTAAAAGGTAGGTATTTCAATATTTTTAAACCCTGATTGACAGGACAGACACATTGTTTTATGCATTGATATAAAAACTAAAGATACGATCGTCCGAACATTTGCTCGACGCGTTCGCCATACAGAGAATCGGTGTAGTCTGCTCGTTAACGTAACCTTGCATAAGCAGCATGGTATTTTCGAGGTGTATAGAACATAAATCTTTTAATAAAATTTACGACCGCACCCGAAGAGAGCCGATCGTGGATTGGACTAGTTCACTTCGGCGTAAGAAATACCGTTTTGGGACCAAGTTTGAGGCGTCATTTTGACATGCGGTCCGCCCAGTCCTTACGCAGTAATATAAAAGTCAATGGTTTTATGTCTAACAGCATTGTCTCATAGTCATGGTCTGGATACCTGTATGTATGGCATATTCACACTACAACGCACCTGCACACATAGATCAAGACGTATCTAGGTCTAGCTTGTGGCAAATAAAGGAGTGGATAACATTGTTTATTCAACACAATGTACATACTTACCTGTTTTTGTACCTAATAGCATTAGAGTGCGTGTGCACTGCGCGTTACCGTAACGGGTATCTCACTCTCGCGTCACAATACTGCGCCTCTAGACACAATGAGTTTTGCGGGAGCAGCCAGCAATCCTTACAATAATATTTCCGGCCTCTCCTTTACTAAATTGCGGTACCTACTTGCTTACGCCATCATGTAGATATTCCGCAAATAAAGGAGAATAACCTTAACTGTTCGAAATATCCACGATTATGGAGACCTCTTTTAAGGTATAGTCCACTAAATAGAGAGTAGGTAACAGTAACTTTCAATGACACAAAAAAAAATAAGCTGTCAGTAAAAAAATATGACTAACTGCGATACTCAGAGATATTTAATGATTACTGAAGCCGTCACTTAGTAAAGATTTGACATACTTTTGTATGAAAAAACTGTCAAAACCTTAACTAAGTGATGGCCTAAGTAATCATTAAAGCTCTCTGAGTGCGGCAGTTAGTATTTGATAAATCATAATAATACATAGTATGTTTTTTTTGCACAGAACCCGAATATTCTTTTTCTGAAATAAAATAAACTTGGTTACTCCTTAAAACAACAGCTATGTGTCAGTAAAAGTCCCGTCAAAATCAGTCCAGCCGTGTAGGAGATTAGCTGGCACAAACCGGCAGACCTGGCGGAACAGGCTTTTTTTATGGTTAGTTTGTACTGTATTTATACAATTATATGCATACAGTAAAACTTGTATTTTTGAAATAACAGACATTTCATTCAGTCATTGTATCTTCCGGCCCTTTGATTAAAATCTATTTCAGCGGGAGCCTAACACGGGGCACCAAGCAACCCGGCCAGCATAAAGTTCAATATGTGGGATGGAAAGAATAGGGATGTTTCCTGACAAAAAAAAAGATTCTAATTAGTCCGTCCTTTTAGATTATCGAAAAATATTGGATACGTATTTTTTGTTATATCAAATCAATCAAAATTGACGAAGATAAAACGCATCAAAGATTTGAGTGGCGGATTTTGACGTCACTCACCTGTAAAAAATGTCATACTAATGTCTTAGAATATGACGTCACAAAAGTTTTAAAAAGCACTGTATCGTCTTCATTGTTTGTTTAAGTGAAAAAAGAAAAAATATGTGTCCAATATTTTTTGAAAATCTATCTAACGGACTAAATAAATTTTTCATTCAGTCAACTTTTTACTGACAGCACATTTTTGGTTGTCTGGTTTTAAGACCATTTTATTACATAGGTCTCTTCTGTGGTGAACATTTGGACCAAGCTTCATAAATTTTTGGTCATTCTCCTTAAACAATTAAATATTCCTGATGTTAAAAATCATTTATCCAAGCTTCCTATATATAACTATAGAGGATTAGTAGGAATGGAAGAAGAAAACGTGTTGCGCCGACCCCAAATAGAATGAGATAAGGGCAGGAAGATGATGATGAGAGGATTAGTAGGAAGAGAAGAAATTCAACATAAAAATAAAAACAGAAAATAAACATAGTAACAAGCTCGTTTGGACTTTTTATTCATGTAAATTTTTGCAGATATAATTAATACAAATTATGGTCATGTAAATTGGGATCTATGATAAATAATATTATTACTATCAGCTGGTTTAGAGGACACTGTACCGTCTCCGAATAGCTTAATTCCAGCCATTGTTAGATTTTGATGACTCATCGAAATATAAAAAGGCAGTCTCGGAGGTGTGGCATTACAAATACTGTCTTACTCCTAAGTTTACATAATGAGATTTTTATTGTGATAGTGATAAAACACAAACTTAAACTATGTGAACATTCTACTTCCTGAATGGCTACTATATGCATGCATGACTCCTTTACATTAGGTTCCTCACCATCTAGGATGTTGTATTAAGTGCAGAGCTATGTCATTATGTCAACTAAATTTCTAAAAGATTAATGTGACAAAACCTATATTGTCTACATGTCATACATCACAATTTTTCCTAAAGTTATCTGTACAGTTTGGGTAATTTGAGATGTTTAATATAATGCCAATTGCTATACATTATGTCCAAATAATAACTTTATGCTGAGCAGCTGATGTATTATATACTTTGCTGCTGTTTCTTTGCAGGTTGTGTTTATGAAGTTCAGCAACATGTCTCCAATTAAGTAGTCATACACAATTTCTATATTCAAACAATTCAGGATTGCTAACAAAACAACCTAGATACAAAGAAAATTATTCACAAAGAAATCCATAAATAAACTTTATTAAAATTGTATAAGACTGAAATACTTTGTTTGTTGACACTACTGATTTCATGAATGTATGATCATTCATTTCAGAGAGCAATATAATATTATTTGTCAGACTCGTTTTGTTCAGGTTCAAGCAGTTTTAACCATGGGTGCTGAAGGCACTCATAGGCAGTGGCACGCCGATTTGGATCAAAGTCGAGCATAGGCTTTAAGAAATCAGCAAAATCTTCTGCATCCTTCTGACTCCACTCATATTTTTCAGTTAGCACGGATACTAAGCCCCATGGTTTCAAGCCAGTTATGTTCCTCAACTCACCCTTTTTATTAAAGAATACTTTTGAATATTTTCCTGAGGCTGCAATTCTTTTTGGAATATCACCTAAAAGTTCTATAATGTGAGCAAGGTGATCTTCATCACGGCTGTAGCCATCACCAGAATGAGGCTCAAATAAATAGTCCCCTGTGGCCAACTCAAACGCCATACATGCAGTGCTCCAGATGTCAGCTGAAGTGCCGTAGCCAGCACTCAGCAACACTTCTAGAGACCTGTACTGCCTAGTTTGAATATCTTCAGTAAAATGCCGGTGCACCCAACACGCATTACCAAGATCTGCAATCTTTACTTCTAAGTCACAGATATCAAAAGCTGGATCAAATTTCTTATCAAGAGATTTACCTTTAGTTGACTGAGAGTTGAAAGAAGGTGGAGTATCAGTCATTTCCCCTTCAGACATAGGGGTGCCTGCATCATCTCCACAGCCATATTGCTTAGATCTTACCTGCACTGCATCAGCATCAATATCAAAAGCTTCCTCATCAGCTCTATCATCTCTATCATCATTGCAACCATTGACATTGCTTTCATTGTCAGAGCGGGTAGTCTCGTTCACACTTGCCTCCTCAGGTGTTGGAGGCGAGTCGTCATTGTCTTGCGACATGGGAGTCGACTCACTGTGATTGACAACTTTTTTCTGTTCTTCTATTTCTTCTATTTGTTCCATTTGCTTTTTAAGTAACATAGACTGACGCTTAGCTTTTTTCTTTAACTTTTTCTTTTTATTTCTACTCATTTTAGCAGTGACTACTTGTTCTTGAAATTCCTTTGGTGCAGTACTAATCAAAGAATGAGGCAGTCGCAAGCCTAAGGAATGTAATTCGGTAGCCTCAGCTGCAAGCTTGCGGATGTAAGATTCATCAACACAAACCAATACATTCTCAGGCTTAATATCTGTATGAATAATCTTACATTTAGTATGGAGGTAATCCAAACCTTCAAGTACTTGACGTATGATTGTCTTCACATTTTCCCGTGGTATACCTCTATAATTAGACTTGAGTATCAGCTTCAGTAAGTGGTGACCCAGAACTTCAAACACCATGCATACATGGGTTCCATTCACACCTGTTATTTTAAAGTCATTAAGCAACTGAACGGTCTTATTCCTCTTGGGATCCGCTGGATCGCTGTCACGAACTGCTCTCAGTATCTTAATTTCATCTAAAGCTGTCTCCGTGAAATGAGGTGCCGATTTAACAACTTTTAATGCAACGAAACGCTTGTCAACAAGATCCCAACACAACCACACGGTGGAAAAATGACCCCATCCCAGTTTTCTAGTGACGTGGTACCGGTTCAGGAATAAGTCTCCAATTTTGACAGGATGGTAACCACCCTTACAATAGTCGGCGCTATCCTCCTGTTCCTCGTCGTCACTCGCATATTGTTCGTCTTCATCCTCCTCGATTGTTTCATTGGAAGAACTATGTGTAGGTTCTAAACGATTCTGATTCTGGTTGCGCAGACCGTTTCCTTGTACACCAGCCCCGTGGTCCTCCTCGCGATTTTTCTTTTTACCGAGTTTATGCCGCTTCTTTTTCGCCTGAATGGCGAGCACTCTTCTATTTACATCTGATTTAGAACTCATTTAGTAAATTAAACACTTTCAACAACGCCAATATATCTATAAATTTATCTTTTCATCTCAAATCTTTTTGTTTGAGTATGGCGGCCGGTCGCAGAACAAAATGCGCTCGAACATGAACTCAAAATGTTGCTAGTTAAAAAAATTACTTAAACCAAAGACGACGAATCTTTGGATTCATTTTGTTTTGTTTGTTTTCAGATTTATAATATTTTTATTTAGTATGGAAAATAAAAAAATCCATAATCAAGTAGTAGTAATAATTATTATTATTGTGTCGATTTAAAAAGTAAAGCAAACAATCAAGCAAGCAGCAAGCAAGAAATTGGGTCATTAATTTTGTACCATTCACGCAGAAATAGAATCTGATAATGATTTTGTGGATGAATGCAAAGAAATTCACATTTAAAAAAATTAGGAGAATGCTCAAATATTAATTTAGTCATTTGGTCCGACTCAGTTTCTCATTAAATGTCAGCGCACCACCAGGCGGTGGCAGTATCCATAGATGAATAAAGCTTATTCATAGACGAATAAGTTATGGAGGCAGGAAGGAACGAATCACGAGAGGCGATGTTAACACTCCGGGATCACACAAAATGTACGCTATAGATTGTATAAAACATTGTTTTCCTATTTAAAACTCATGGGGCAGTCCATAGCTGGGCAAAGGTGCAGCCGGGTTGGTACTATTTCGACGGTTCAGAGGTCGGCTACGCGACACTACGCAGACGCAGAGAAACACGATGCCGACATCGTTACGTGTTTTTTTTTTTTAGAGAATTAATTAATTTTTCAATTCTAACCAGCAGTTCCTGAGTTTATCGCGTTCAAACAAACAAACAAACTCTTCAAACAAGCATTTTTTTTTAAATAATATTTCATCCCTGTTCACCACTAAAAAGTAAACGTGTGGATATTACAAAAATACAATTCAGTTCAACAATCTATGAGTCTTTGGTCAACTGGACCCGCTTGCTACTGGACCCGCGGGTCCTCTTGACCCCCCCAGGTAGCATTTTTACGATGAAACGGACGACATAATGATATGTCGTCCGTTTACGGTACTGCTCGACGTAAGAGACGACATGTCGTGACGTCGGGGGGTCCCATCAGATGACGTCAATTTGTCACAGCCTCAAGACGTCAGTTTACAGACGTTACGTATACGTCATATATTAAATTAATAGGGACGTTACTGGGCCGTACATATTAGGGCAGCCACTGACGTCGGAGTGACGTCATATACTGAATTCATAGGGACGTTACTGGGCCGTACATATTAGGGCAGCCACTGACGTCGGAGTGACGTCATATACTGAATTCATAGGGACGTTACTGGGCCGTACATACTAGGGCAGCCACTGACGTTGGAGTGACGTCATACACAGGATTCATAGTGACGTTACTAGGACGTACACATCAGGGCCCCGAGTCTGCTATTCAGTAGTGGCAGAATGGTCTATCATTGATCTCATAATTGTTGATTTTGACAACACCAAACTTGTCAAAATCAACAATTATGAGATCACTGATAGACCATTCTGACACTATTGAATAGCAGACTCGGGGCCCAGGACTTACGGGGCTGCATATTAATACACACATCAAAAGTGTCTAGGGATCAACATATTTTTGCAATAACTTTTCTCCTGATTGATATTAATTAAAATTTTCTTTAAGGATTCATCAAATAAAGTGTTTTCGTTTGTCACAGTAACGATAAACCAAGACACCTTTGCATTAATAAAGAAATTTGCCATTTTTTTTTTTTTTTTTTTTTTTTGCCTAATAAAGGGATTTTTGACATTTGAACCACTAACATTATAGTTCGAAAAAAAGACTGAAATAACAGTTTTCTTTAAAATTTTATTGGGTAACTTAAACAATTAATAATCCGTGTTTCTACCGCGAACACTAACAACACAAGAACATCGGTTTGGCATACTCAAAATGAGTTCATCCAAATCATGCTGTGGAATGGCCGCCCATGTTCGTTGCAACAACAAAAAAAGGTCTTCTTGCGACTGGATACCCTCCATATTCGGCAGAGCTCTTCTCTGTAGCATATCCCATGCATGCTCAATCGGGTTCAAGTCTGGCGACTGAGCAGGCCAGGGCAGGACATTGATGTTAGCTGCGGCGAGAGTCTGTCTTACAACTCTTGCGGTGTGCGGTCGTGCATTATCATGCATTAACTGAAATAAGGGACCGATTTGCACTTGTAGAGGAACGATGACGTCTGATACAATCGTCTCAGCATAAATTTGAGCGTTGAGGTTGCCTCTGATCCAAATCAACTCAGTTCTTCCGCCGATGCAAATACCCGCCCATACCATGATGGTTCCACCACTATAAGGATGGACTTCCTGGCAGGATTTTAATCGCTGTTGGCGTCCAGGGGTTCTCCAGTGTCGTATACGTCTTGTATCCGGTCTCATACCAAAACGAGACTCATCAGAAAAGCACACGAAACGCCATTGTTCTTCTGCCCAATTTCTGTGTTCAAGAGCCCATTGATATCGAATCCTACGATTGTGCATTGCTATAGGTGGTACCCGTAGCGGTCTTCGGGAATGAAGGTTCACTTCATGCAAGCGGTTTCTGACTGTTTGGTCGCTAATTAAGTTCCCTGAAGAGTGATGAAGCCTCACGGCTAACATCATGGCGGTTATTGTTGGAGCTCTTCGAGTTAAGATTTGAATGTATCGGTCTTGTCTCCGTGTGGTGCAGCGATACCGTCCTCCATGGCGCTCAGCCACGGTACCAGTGCTTCGGTAACGTGTCCAAAGTCGACTGATAACACTCTGACTTGTATTCAGAGCTAAAGCCACAGTACGTTGCCGGGAACCAGCTTCTATCATTCCCACGGCTCTGAGCATTTCTTCCCTGCTTAAATGACGTCGCCGCTCCATAATAACGTTGGTTTTAATCAGTAGTAGGGAAACAGTAGCACTAATAATGTCTTCAATGCGTTGTATGTTTTTATAGGGAAAATATTGACAGCTGATTTTCATCTTTTACTCGAATTTGATTCACAGTTCCTGATTCAAATTATGAAATGCACCAAAAAGGATCCATATAAATTTATAAAATCATAAATTTATTACAAAGCCACATCTCAATCTCAAGAAATCCGCATAAAAATGCTTGATCCCTAGACACTTTTGATGTGTGTAGTTTATAAACTGGATTAATTAACATTGATACTTTTTATTCCGGTAGAATTATACCGTGGGACAATTAACGCCCTCCACGCGGGCGAAGCCGCGGGCAAAAGCTAGTTTATGTATAAAAGTTATCTACATTCGTATTGTAAATTTGACGTGATGCTTAGTTATCGAAACAGACAAACAGACAAAAATTCCAAAAATGCTGGAAATGTGTTCTGTTGGTTATACTTTAATACCCTGATAATTTTTTTTTAAATATTTTCGATGTACAAAAAAGATTTTTCTACAGATTTATTATAAATGTATTGTAGCAGCGACATCGACGTCCGCGCACAGTGCGTGCGGGCATTAAACTAAAGTACGCGTCGCGACCCGCGGTATTTATAGGTCGAGCAATAACGACGCTCGTCAGCTGTGATTGGTTGATTTTATATGGTCCATTATGCTCCTACGTCTATGTAGCATACGAAATTGTACATAAGTCGCAACCCTTAGAAATATAAGTATTCAATCCAAATAGTGTTTCATTTCTCTCCTGACGACTGGTAAATTGGTGACCCCGACGTGATTGAAAATGGCAACCAACGACGAAGTAGCGACCGTCTCCATAAAGTCGCGCATACCAACGTTTTGGCGCGACAAACCACTTCTCTGGTTTGCACAATTTGAAACGGTAGTCAACCCGCAGAAGCCCGGCGATGAAGCAAAGTTCAGCCTCTTAGTAGCTCACATCGAGAAGACG
Source organism: Diarsia brunnea (assembly GCA_949774965.1). NCBI lineage: Eukaryota > Metazoa > Arthropoda > Insecta > Lepidoptera > Noctuidae > Diarsia > Diarsia brunnea. The sequence continues at coordinate 12,472,823 of OX459009.1, forward strand.
GACATCGAACAAATAGGTGATATCATCATGGATAAGACACGTGGTGGCCGCTACGAGGAGGCTAAGAAGAGACTGTTGTCCGTTTATGAAGAGTCTGAGACGAAGCAACTGGAAAAACTGCTCACCGAGATGGAGTTAGGAGACCAAAAGCCGTCCCAGCTATTGCGTAGCATGAAGGAACTAGCACGTGACAAGATGACCGATGCTACTCTGCAGATACTGTGGATGAGACACCTACCTGGCGCCACGCGTGCTGTACTATCGGTCAACGAAAACGCCACACTGAACGTGCTCGCAGCCATGGCCGACAAGATGCACGAGCAAACCAGAGAAGTACACTCGGTATGTGCATGCAAACAGCCGTCAACTTCTACGTCACAACACGGTAGTAGTCACTCACAGCCAGAGCCAGACCTTCGAGAAGCCATTATGCAGCTCACGCGGGAAATCGCGGCAATGAAAACAGATAGATCAAGACAACGAAGATCGTCATTCCGCCCCAGATCACGTTCACAATCCCGAGGCCGAACAAATTCTTACCAGCAGACGTCAGGCGACACTTGTTTTTATCACAACCGTTACGGTAAAGAAGCACGCAACTGCAGATCTCCGTGCCAGTTCAACAAGCGCCAGGAAAACTAATCGCGACTTTGGCTACGACGGGACCCGAGGTTAATGAAATATCACCATACCGTCTACACGTAGAAGAAGAAGAATAGAAGAATAGAAGAATAGATAGAAGATAGATAATGCAACCAATAGGAGCGGAGCATAACTGAAATAATTATGTTGCGAAAACGGGAAAAGATATTCCTTTTTGAGAGCTTCCGTGGCGTGCGCTGCGAAAACGCTTTAAGTTACGCAAATATCATGTACGAATAAATTCTTTAAAAGTTCTAAAAAAAAGTCCGCGACAGCATATATGTCTTTTAAGATTGACTAACTGTAACCATTTTTTACTATTAAAATGTTAGGTTAAAAACAATGATATTTTGCGAATCTTATTTAACCCTGGATATGTTATTAATCTATATCTTAATAAATGTGTTTGTTAGCACGGAAATTTAATATAGAATATTTGTGCCCTTCAAAACAAACATCTTATATTGCAATGTAAAAATATCCGCGCGAGAAAATAATTACACGCGCAGGCGCAGCAGTCATTCGGTACGTTACGTGGGCTACTGCTGGCCTTCGGAGGCTCCGGAGAAATTCAAATTCAAAATATTTACTGCACCGTAATGTTTACAAGTACAAGGTGTTGCTGTATATTTAACGGTAAGATATACCTATAGTAATATTTGTCACTATAATAATATACATAACATCACGCCTATAATCCCCGAAGGGTTAGGCAGAGGAGTACACCCACATTTCGCCAGTTATGCTTAAGTCCCATGTAATAGGGGGCGAGCCTAATAATAATAATATAATCGAAGCCAATCTAAACTAATAGGTATTATAAAGAGGAAAGGTAAGATTTTTTGTTTGTTACGAGTACGATTTAACCAAATTTAATATGTTGGATAGTCGATTTTATCTATCGAGAAAGGTTATAAGTGACGCAGACGAAGTTGCGTGGGTCAGCTAGTAGTATATACCTAGTATAGATGCATTTAACATTCAACCAAGAAACCTAACCCTAACCTTCAAGATTCCCATAATATTACTTTAAACTCCTTACCGTTGAGGAATAGTACCTTCCAAAATCAGCTTACCTAGATAACCTGAAAGAATACATCCATATATATGTATAATCTGTGATATATGTCCCCATAATACTAGCGCGAGTCTCATAACGGGTGTTGTGACCCGCCAATCAAGAGTCGCTGAAGAAGCACTCTTTAGGGTAGGTAGCTGACGCAGGTAGGTTGTTTCGGGAGGTACCTGCACCGAATCAGGCGGGAGGAAACGCCCGGATGCCACCACTGTGAGGATCGGCCGGAGGACACGGTGGAGCGAAAATGTTTGGCATAATAGTCTGCAGTTTGGGCGAGTGACCTGCCGGTAGGACAGTGCGTCCGAACGAGCCAAATAATGGACTGGCTTCGGAGATCGGTCCTTGGCAGATATTTTGATATTACAGTAAGTAAGGGACCTAGCGCACTACACAGCCAAGACTAGGATTTTAGCCGCAAAACTCCGCAGAAGTGACTTTTGGTCGGAACCAAAATGAAAGTTTAGCCGATCGACCGCGCGTCCGACCAGTTTTGTTCAAGCATGCCATTAGTCATTCTAGAAGCCGTGGTGGTGGTGGAGTAGTGCGCGAGATTCCTAAGTCCGATATTCGGAGTTCCATCCGCTCGGTTTAAGTTATCCTTCAGTAGCAATCATGTCGAAAGTAATCCTCTTGTTTTTGCCAATATTATTTCCACATAGGTACCAATTGCACTCCTGTCTTAAGCGACAACATGCGAATTACTATAAACGTAACTAAATGAGAATATCGTGGGCTAGCTACCGCAAGTTATTTTAATTCCCCCACAAATCTACTTACATGCGGATCCTACGCATATTATAATCAAAAAAATAATGTGCACAAGTGTATTGAACTAACCTACCGATGACGCATAGTAAAGTTGGATTTTAACACATAATAAAGAAAATATTAATAACCGAGTGTAATTATTAGCTAGAGGGATCGGTTCTGGGGCCGCCCATGTGGAACATCGGTTACGACTAGATACGAGTGTTACGTGTTACGACTCGGTGCTGCGCGCCGACCTCCTACGCTGACGCCGCCAGTGAGGTTGGTTTGTTAGAAATTTTCCTGTTTCATTAATTCTAAAATAGCGGATTTTAAGAATAAGATTTCTTTTGTCATTGGCAACTCTTAATTTTTTCACAGGACATATACTAGAAAACCACATTCTTACATGTAGTTACTACATTCGCAAATATCAAAAAATCGTCTCGAACCCAATAAAATAAACCCAGGAAGATCCGATCACTATAATCTTCTTTCCACCTTTTTGTCTGATTGCACTCAACTACTATGCCCAATCCAAAAAACCAAGTTTTTTATCCAGTCTTTCACTGACTTTTATGCTTTTTTTAGACCTGCAACCTCAGGATTACCAGGTTGTGCATCTTTCTTACTTTGCTCCTTTTTATTTAATCTACCGACTGGTATTAAAACAATACCACTAATTACAACAAATGTCCCGGCCACATAAAAAGACACTGTGTATCCAAATTTACTTCTAAGAACTGCGGCTATTGGTGTACTTATTAGACTTCCTAAACCTTGGAACATTAACATCATACCAGTGGCGTTAGTTAACTTTTCTAATCCATACAAGTGTACTATTACAATACTTCGTATGCCACTTAAACTAGCAACAAAAAAACCAAAAACTAGGCATATCGCATACTGATAATAAATGTTAAATGAAAAATTAAATGCCATTATCATTATTCCGGATATCAAACACGCTAATAAATACAAATTTAGAGGATTAACTGCCATAGCCAATGCACCAATAACCAGGCGGCCGAGCGCATTTGCGAAACCGATGACACTTACAAATAAACTACAATGTTCTGGAGGAATGCCTTCGCTCATATTTCTACCTGGTAGAAAGACATAAGGCACTAAATACCCTAAATAGGTGAAAAAACCACTAGTACATAACAATACAAATGAAAGTCTTTTCAGTAATTTTGGGTCCATCATAGTAGCAAGAGTCCTTCTAACTGCAGTTGTGAAAATACCCCTTTTTTCAGTCAACTCCGTGGCTGTTACGGCACGTGAAACGGCCATTTGATATTCAAGGCCAGTTTTGCCGGTGCCAGCAGTGGTTGGCGCCGTATCCATCCTACTTTTTTGGTAGACTGGTAAGTTATCTAGCCTGCCTTCATAGAAAGCATCATCTCGATACATTGGTCGAGCTTGGTGTACATGTTCCTCCCATCGACATAACTGACACAACTTTTGCCACCATTTTAGCTTCACAACGTCATCAACAACAATATTAATGTCTATGCGTTTCTCAAAAATTTCGTCTTTCGCTGGCACACTTGTTCTGGATTTGGATACTATTCTGGATTGAACTTCCTTCAACTGTCTACGACAAACTCCACCTTGAGGGCCTTGAACTGTTAATGTAATCCTTGATGGTGCTGCTGTGGATGGACCTGCTTGAGTCGGTGTCGCCGCTGTACTTTCCAACACTGCGGCTGCAGTTGGAAAGTGTGAATTAGATACTGCACTAAAAAGTCGTTCTGCAGCACTTGGCATTAGGCCTTCTTTTCTAGTTTGGCCATCTGTTTTTAAGCTTGATGGAATAGCAGCTAAACTTGGTAAATATGTTACTGTTTTAATTGCTTGTACTTCCGTAGCTTGGGCAACAGCCGTCGTCGTTGTCACCGTTACAGAGAGCAGTGGTCGAAACGTCAATGATAAAAAATAATTAAGTCCCAATAATCCAGAATGCAGCAGCATGATGACACGCCAACCAGCTAATTTGACTATATAAGAATTTACGGAAAACATAATCATGACACCAACACTAGAACCAACACTTGCTAATGACATTGCCAAACCTCGAAGTCTTTCAAAATAAAAGCCCACAACTAATCCAGAAGCCATACTTGAGAGAGCGGCACCAAATCCACCACAAACACCATAAAACATAATGATTGCTCCAAAATCTGTGACGAAATATGTGCACAGGAGAGACATAGAACATATTACTGAACCACTCATAGAAATAAGTCGAAATCCAAATCTATTAATAAGCGCAGACACCAAAGGGCCTGCCATAAAGTACACTGCAATGGCTACAGAATTGGCAAGTGTCACCAGAGATGTTTCAACTCCAAGATCTTCTGCCATGTCATTGAAAATACTGCCAAACGTGAAGAAAACACCGTCTAATACGAAAATAATCAGAAAGCTTGCTGAAACTACTACCCAACCCCAACCTCCTTCTGCAGGCACTGATATTTGTGCAGTGATTTCTGTTTCTTCTACGCCTTCAACATCTTCAATACCAGCTCCGCTCGGTAAAATTACGCTTTTTTTACCTTCGTATTTATTTTTAGTCATTTTTAACTTCTTCAAAAAAAAACGCGAAGCGAATAATATAATATACAGTAACAATAGATTAAATTGGAGTCACCATGTTTTTCAACCAAAAATGTCAAATAATTCCACGTCAAGATTCTATACATTTAAAGCTAGTACACAAGGCGTTCGAAGGGCGGTGGTACTTTTCTATGTAGCGTACGACTCACAGTTTGAAACATAGCTGCATTGGTATGAAAGATCGATTAGTAATAATACTGAGAAAAATTTATAGCTGGGGAACGACAGAACAACTTTTGGTGATCAAGACCATTTTTAGGGTTCCGTAGTTAACAAGGAACCCTTATAGTTTCACCATGTCCGTCTGTCTGTCTGTCTGTCCGTCCGTCCGTTCGCACTATTGCTCAGGGAGTCTTAGTACGAGTACTAGAAAGCTGTAATTTGGGATGACAGATGAGTTATAGTTCGCGTCAAATAACTGTGCCCCTCTGAAGTTGGCTACGAGTGGCTGCGCAGCAGTCAAAATTACGAAACAAAAAGTCAAAAATTATACAACATTTATACAAAACTATGTTATCTTTTAAAAAGATGTATTTATTTTGTTCAAATAATTTTCTACGTGACTGCACTTGCGCGATCTTTGCAAATGGCTAACTTCAGGGAGGCAAAGTTATTTGACGCGAACTATACGCCAAGAAAGTGGTAAAATAAAGTCTCGAAAAATTTTTTTTTTCCCTAAAAAATAATTTTTTCGAGACTTTATTTTACCACTTTATCTCCAGTGACTCCAGTACACATAAAAGAGGATGATTTTGTTTTCTTGCGAAGTCCATAGTGTGGGGTGTCGTTCGTTAGATAGGTCTTTGAAAAAGATTGTGAGTTTGCTCGAACACGTTTTGATTAAGGGATTCGCGTTTTGTGGGTACCGCACGATCTCGGGCGAGGCGGCGTGCCTTCTTTCTGGATTGCCGCCGAGGCGATAGTCCTCGCGCGCCTGCATGAATGGGGCGCCAAGGCGTTACACCGGGGGGTAAGTCCCCTCTTTGAGGAGTGGCTTGAGAGGCGCCATGGCGCCCTTACCTGCCGTCTGAAGCAGATCCTCACCGGACACGGTTGTTTCATGAGGTATCTGCACTGAATCAGGCGGGAGGAAACGCCCGCATGTTACCATTGCGAGGATTGGTCAGAGAACACGGTGGAGCACACCGTGGAGGTCTGCCCCACTTGGGCGGTGCCCCGCCCTGTTCTCGTAGCGGCGGCGGTGACCTCTCGCGTCCGGCCCTGGTGCAAGCCATGGTCTGGGGCTCTCTCTCTCTCTCTCGAACGTGAGAGGAAGAGAATCTCTCGTCCCAGCCGCCGCGGGAGACGCTCCGGGCGTCGGGCCGTAAGTGTGGGCCTGTAGACGGTGAGTAATGGGCTAGCTCGTCGTCTGTCCGTCTGATGACGACGGCAGGTTGACGCACGCCACAAAGTTTATCGAAAAAAAAAAAAAAAAAAATGTTTTATCGAAAGATATACTAACAGATATTTTTGACTAGAACAATTTCTTTTCAGTAAAAAACTGAGGATGATGCCTTCAAACTGTTCAGCTACCCCCATAATCATGGAAATGGCCGATATTCCTTCATACTTAGCTTATTGGTTGCTGAAACAATATAATGACAGTAAAAAAATTACTGGGGTGATTTGTATGTTAAAAGTGTTCAGCTAAATATATAAAATAAATTAATTAGGATAAAATAAAAATAAAAAACTTGATTTATTATTTTCTGTGTCTTTGGCAATGTCCGCCGGTTTAATAAACTAACCATTTGGGGTTTAGTAAAGTCCATTTCACGAAAGAAGTCCCGCAGACGCAGCGCTGTATGTCGCGCGACATAATGTTGTTTCACAACTTTTGGCATCGTAAATAAACCTTATTTATTTATTTATTTAAAGACTTTGGAAGACTTACAGCTAGATACAATAGTGATAAATAACATTATGATAATCAGACTTATAACGTACTAATCCAATAATAAACTCACAAAATATCTACCACAATAAACGCACCTTGATAACATCGACAAACGACAACATGGCCGATCTGTTAAAATTTAGTTTCACAATTGTCCGCGGGACTTCTTTCGTGAAATGGACTTTATACCAAACCATAACCATTTGACAGTTAATCGATGGACACTATGATAGCCACTGACAAATGACAAAATATGGTTCTATTTTTTACCAAACGATAAACATTTGACATTTAATCGATGGAAACTATGATAGCCACTGACATTTAAAAAGATACGCAATAGCCCTGCTGGACATAATAAACGTGCTATATTGTTAGCAATAAAAAAACTTTTTCATCCAACCTCCTTGGTCCGAGTGGAAGTTTAGAAAAAAGAAGCATGGCGCACTATAACAGTTGAAATGTCACTTGTCAGTGAACGCGCGCTCGGGATTGGTTTTAACTTTTGGCAACGAATTATTTTACTTTCTTTAATATATTTCGCAAAGGTTTCTAACTATATAATTATCACATCACATTAATCACACTTCTCACTATAATCTTACTTCTTACTATTTCACTAAATATCTTATTTCTTACTAATATTATAAACGTTTGTAAGTATGGATAGATGTTTGTTACTCTTTCACGCGAAAACTACCGAACGGATTTGGATAAAATTTGTTACACATATAGTTTATAAACTGGATTAACACATAGGATAGTTTTCCCGATTTTATGTTTCCGTTGGATAATTTTCGAGTTGTAGCGGGCGAAACCGCGGGCAACACCTAGTACACCCTAGAAACAAATATTGGAAGGCTGAATCTAAAAAGGCTGGAATACACATGCACGTAGAAGCACAAAAGCATGCTAGTTTCGAGCAGCTGTCACTTAGTACCATACAAGTAGCACGTGTGTATGAAAAGAGCATGCTTGTGAATAAACATGCTCCCTAATCGTAAGCCTGTCTATTTTTCGTGCTAACTAGCACGACTCATAAAACCTCTTTTTTGATATTTTTTGGTTTTATATTAAAAATGTTTTTTAATCGTGCTGCCACCTTTTTGTTGTTTTCTGTCAGTTTCCATTAAAATCTGTAAAGCCGTGTCCCCACTTACGTCACCCGAAACGTTTCTTAGGCTCGTGGCTCGGCCTCACGGAGCCGCGTGGCCTAAGCGGGAATGCTGTTAAATGTTCCTTTTAGTTAGACCGCGCGGCTCAGGATTCGCTCACGTCCACACTCATGAGGCACGGCCGCGCGGCTCTTGTGGGGACGCGGCTTAATGTCACTCAGACGTGCTAAAAAGAAGTATGCTCGTAAAAAGTATGCTATTGAGGTCTGGGTTTTAGAGCAAATGTAAACACTCTGAAAGCATGCTAGAAATAAAAAAGACGTGTGGCACTGGAGACTGCCGCGGTAAAGCTATTGCATAGCATTTTTTATCAACTTATGCAATTATAATTATTTATTTATTTTATTAATGCAGTATTTTTTTTCGTTTGTTTTTTTTTTCTTTGATATTAATTCAAGTTACACTTTGAGCGTGGTGACCGATAAAAAAAAAACAACATTTTTTCTTTTATTAAATAAATGAGTGTTAGGTTTTTTTCGTTACGGAATTTCTGGATTCGGTCCCCACGCTCAAGGCCCGCGATAGAAGCTATGCAATAGCTTAACATACTACCCTAGTAGCGAACAAGCATGCTTATCTAGTAGCACGTGTATTCCTGGCTTAATAAAGTACACAAATAGTATGTAATAATTCCATGCAGCATTGACAGATTATTTGATTTATAATGTCAATTTCGTTTTTGACATTTGAAGACGCGCGCGACGGCGCGACTCTAATGCAAGTTTCTAGCCGTCGTAGTCTGCCAAAGTGGTAACGGTCGTTTTGGAGGGAAATCCTGGTGGCCAAATTTTATTTTATCTTTTTAATCATTCTCATAATTAACTGTATGCTAATTAAACTAACATGTCACAAACATCTATCACTTCGTTCTTCAATAGTAGAAAAAGACCTGCTACAGAGGAGATTATAACTTCTAAAAATAAAGTACCTCACATCGACCGGACTCGAGAAAAGAAGATTTTGGGCATTGGTACGGCTCCCTCAATCAAGGAGTGCGAAATTACAAGGGAATTCAAGCAACCAGTTAAATCAAGTGAAACTCTAAAGGAAGGATTTAAAAATGTTGATAGTCAGCATGTCGTGTCATCTATAGAAGCGAAACAAATACCGCCAAAAGCCACTGCAGCATTTGGTAAGAAATTGAATGCTTCTAACACACCCAGAATCACAGAAGTCGGTCAGACCTCCAAAGCTGAAGTCATTATCACATCTCGCAAAGAATTAAGTCTAGGTGACATAAGGAAGAAATTGGCTGGAAGTTCGAGGTTAGCTGAATTAAGAGCAACTGCTGATCGACTAAGCAAAGGCATACAAGAACTCAAACAAACCAGCGAGAAGCGTAATCTCCGAGAATTCAAGTCTATTGATGTGGAAGTACTAGTTAGGTATGTAAAGAACTTCAAGCTTTACTGTGTTAACTTAATTGGGACACTTGCCTAAGGATCTATCTATAATAAATAGAATTGTAAGCAAATATTCAATTATATGCTATGGTTTTAAACATAACTAACACAAAATGTTGAATCATCCAAAATTGGTATATGAAATTAGTATATATATAACGTCAGACTGCTGTGGGATCTTCCAAGCAAGCTAATGATAACACCAGAGTGTTCTCTTTGGTCATTGGCTTACCATTGTCCTGACTTCAGCCACTACTAAATCAAATACAACATTAGCATCAACTTGATATGTCAGTGTTTCCCAAAACTGTCTTTAGAATAACATTTATAGGTTATTTAAATTTAGAGTTCTATAGAAATACCCTATGCCACAAATCCATCACATTATTCTTTTGGAATATTGTATAAAATGTGGCTTCTTATGAACCATGTTTGAATGTTTGTTTTTGTTTTCTAATCTAGTTTGTTTTTTCATTATACAGTCCAAGCAAGAAAGCACTCATTCAAAATGAATTATTGTCTCCAAAGAAGTGCATGTCAATGCCAGCTCCTCAACAGCGGCCTCTTATATCACCTAGGAAAGTGGTCATCAGTCCAATCAAGAGTCCAAGCAAGGTTAGCATTATAAAGTTGACAAAATCTTTGGTGTTGTGGTTCTTCTCTTTCCTAACTTTCATTCTTTTCTTTGTTTCTTTTTGTATAATGAGTAAGTGGTTAGCTTTGATCTTAATTTTGTATCAGGGAGATGTAAATTAAAAAAAATATCTATCTTTTTTTCAGGTTCCAGCATACATCCGGCATGCAGCACTGGCCACATCCTCCAGCAGTCTCCCACTGCCCCACCACTACAGATTCCTTGCGGAATTGTTCCGTGGCATGGAGACTGTTGTTGCTTTACTTTATAACAGAAATGAAAAGATAACCTTTGCTAAACTAAGACCCTCTGTCCAAGAGATGCTTAAACGTTCATTCACTCAAAAACATTTGGCTCAAATAAAACATTTAGTGCCTGATTTTTACAATTTTGAAGTACAAAAGATGAAGCATTTCAGTGCTTCTTCTCAAAAGGAGCAATATGAACTAATAATCTCACCTAATTTTCCTAATGATATTAAAGTGATGAATCCAAGTGTGCTACTGGAAAGGCGCAGATACTTTTATGATATTTTGCTTCAGTTAGTAAAGAAACATCATGCACAGTATTTACAAACACTTGATCCTCCTATGGTGATTCCTGATGATAAGTTGACTCGTTGGCATCCTGAATTTGATATTGAAAAGGTGCCAGAAGTTGAGAGTGGCAAGTTGCCTGAAATGCCAAATGTTGAGAAATTCTCAAGTGCCCAAGACGTGTTGGCCAAAGCACGGGAACTATTTAAATGCAATACTAAAATGGAAAGAGCAATGGAGAAACTAGCTCAAGCAAAGGCACGTGGACTCACTGAGCAAGAAAAGGCCGCAACTGGTATTACTGATAGTAAACAAAACACTTCTGTAAACGGAATGCAGAGTAACAGCACTCAGACCAGTGACCCATCCACTAGTGCAGTAACAATATTAAATCCAGCACTTCGTAATCTGCCTACTGCTCTTTTAGAGAAGGTGAAAGCCAAACAGGCTGCTAAAGCTTTGGAGGCTATGACCAGGTCTTCAGAAAATGATCAAAAGTATTTGGTGTATTGTCGCCTGCCAGATCTTGCTCGCACACTTCGAAATATCTTTGTGACAGAGAGGAAAAACGTTTTGGCACTAAACATAATCCTGTCAAAGTTGGATAGTAGCTTCAAAGCAAAAGTTTCAGCAAATGATTTACATAGAGATATTACAGTTCTCACAGAGGAGTTGCCAGACTGGGTTAAGTTACATGAAATAAGAAATAATACTTACCTGAAGCTAGATAAAAATGCTGACTTACAAAAAAATATGGCTAAGTTAGAGGCTTTAGCTAGTAAATACAAAACTGAATAATTGTAGTATGAAACAAGTTGACATTACAAATTAAGACTGAGTAAGTATAAAACAATGTTGTTTAAATTATCAAAAGCTAACTCTTAATCAGTTTATTATCATTTAAGTTCTGTTGTTTTATAAGAATTACGTGCGTCTTAATGTGTGTACAATAATACAAATCAATGGGTTTGTACATAGTATGAGCTGTAATGGTCTAATATAGTATTAATTGGGTAATAGTTCAACAGATTAGTAGATTGACTTGCTATCAAACCATCATACCAAAAATATATATTGACATAGTTGAATCTTATAGATTTAAGCTGACATTTTATTTATATTGCAATAATTATTAAAACCACCATTTCTTAGCATAATTTAATATATTTCTCAAGATATGAACTGGATAAATGTGTGAAACCTTTGAGTTTGTATTGATTTAGTATTAGTCTTGTGTTAGTTTTATTTTCTTTTTTATACTGTGTGGTATTCTTTCTTTAATTAAATATTTTTATCAAGAAAATGTGTTTTTTTACAAATCCGAATATTTGGAACACTAATTAAACATACACCATTCACATTATTTATCATGTACAAGGTTGTTGTTGGTTTGCTGGTGAAAACTGCACCTCGCCAGGACTGCGTGGCCCTTAACCCTTCGTGTGCCGGGAACGTATATCCACGCGAGACACAATGGCTTTTTAATTGTCACCATATAAACGGCATACAACAAGTTAATACTTAATTACAAGAAATATTGTTCTTTTTAAGAGGGGAAAGGAGGCCTAGTCCTGCAGAGGAACAACCATAGTAGTATTACAAGTTAAAGCAACAAGTCTTACTTGACTAAGAAGGTACTCACTAAAATCGGCCATACACATATTTACGGCGGCCGGACTTACTCTATGATAGGTTCACCAATAAAGCGAAATTACAAACTACTTAAAATATATAGGGTGTAAAAGTACTCTTAACGCAAACTAAGGGCACTTGTTCTCCCCACCACTGCGATAATTTTTTTGTTCTAGACCATACCTGGGAACCCCCTAGTTACGGAGATATTGGTGGTCAATTTTCCAAATTTTTCACAGCTGTTTTTGTAAATACTAGTTTTTTTAAAAATCATTTCCCAGCAAAAAAATTTGCGTAGTTTGATGTACAGAATGTTTGGTTGACGGCTGTGTGATGGGTTGATTTACACCCTGTATGTACATAATGATTTTGTATTCTTGTTTTACGAAATATTTGCAAATGTTCTAATTCACAAATCATTAAAAACGTGAACTTTGAATTTTATTTGTGATAAAATTACATGCGTACCCGTGACAACAGTCATCGAGACGCTGGCGCAGCGCCTTCCAAGTATGCGCGACGGGCCTTTCGCCGCGTTTGCCTCAAAATTTTGGGTTTCAATTTATTATTTTAAAATTTTATTATAAATAAGAGAAAATAAACAATACGGATTGTTAAATATATCACTACGTATTTTTGGGTATAAAATTCATATCGAACTATTCAGCTGTTACAGAAAGAAAATTCGATTTAGGTTAAGAAAGGACCTATACACTACGATTGTTTTTTTTCAATGAGAAGGTTTATTAAAATTTTTAAACAATACGATCCATTTGTGATGACTTAAAGTATAACATACCTATTATTTTTTATATGGAAATCGTTCCATAAGATTTCTCAACAAATTTCTTTATACTCGTACATACGGTGTTTTTGGGATTTGACCAGTGTAATAGCCTTAACAAAATATAATTATCATTGTTATTACAATTGCTTCAGCGAAAGTACGTAGAGACCGAAAGCGTTACCTACATCGTTCGTTCCGGGCGGGGTCAGTTCGTTTCAGGCTACGGCGTAGCACGCTACGCCGTAGCCGCAGATAACTTGGTAAGTAGGTAGGTACACCCTAGACCTAGAATGAATTTTGGACTGACCGTCACCTGCGGTTTAAAACATGCAGGCAGGTGCTAAATGGAATGAAATGTATTGTGACAGTGGTCTATACATTTTTATTTAATAGTCTCTCATTTCGCACGTCGTCGCTTTGGTAAGGCAGAATGCTACATGTCCTATTAATGCGTAGGCCTGTGTAAAGGTGTGTTACAACATCGAATAAGTAGGGATGGAGTTTTAACCCTGCACAAAGTACCCCAGTACCCTGTACTTTAGAGCATATAGGCGTGATGGTCATGTTATGATGTGTAAATAATAAATATCTAAGCGATTGCTACAATCGCGACAGATTAGCTGTCTATTATTGAAGAGTTCCATTGCATATATCCGAAGATCAGTTTCAAATCTTCAGCAAAATCTAAACGGAACCAGCACGGTATGATATTCTTCCAAACAAAAAAGAAACTTCGAAATCGGCTCACAATTGGCGGACAAAACGGTGACACAATAAAAAAAACCAGTCGAACATGGAACCTCCTCCATTTTTTGAAGTCGGTTAAGAGAGCAAAGTTGCCCTAAGTGTACCTAATTAGTAAGAATTCAAACAAAATAATATATGACTAGATGACTGCATGAACGTGGACCAAGCAAAAGGACGATATCAGGTGGCATCCTTAGTGTCTGCAGTTTCATGAGGAAAAAACCCGCCAAGAGCATGTCGGACCACGAACAATGTAGACATCCGTAGTAGCCCATCAAAATATGTGAACTTACTAAACTGATTAACCACCCTACCTACCTGCCTCTGAACGATGATTTTTATTGCAAAAATAAAACAAACTTACATTTGCAGTTTTGAGACCTCCGTTCCCATACATTATGCATAGGAAAATATTTCAAACAAGTACATTTTATAAGTTGGTCGACTATTACTCGTAAACTTGTAAAGCCTACTTAGCTGTGATACTTTTTCTTGTATTTTCCTTATATATGCTATTACTACCATGAATTTTTTCACACGCCCAAACACAACCCGTATAGGTAGTTTAGGTTGCCACACCTAAGTCTAACAAAAATTTGCTTAATATTTCACAAACGAATCCCTTTTTTTTTTAGGGGGGAAAGACCTATCCAACCAAAATCCCACACAATGGACTTCGCGAAAAAAAAAATCATCCCCACTTTAATGTGTACTGGAGACACTAAAAAATAAAATTTTCAATATTTTACTTTATCACTTCGTCGGCGTAACTCATTTGTATACCTACTCATGCCAAATTACAGCTGTCTAGTACTAGGAGTCTTTGAGATATAGTGCGGACGGACGGACAGACAGACGGACATGGGACATGGCGAAACTATAAGGGTCAATTCCCACCCACTGAAAGAGCAGCGGCCGGCAGCGTCTTTTTGAGGCAAAATATTACAAACTATTTTGAATCTTATCTACGTGATTAAAAAGTTCATAGTCATTTGTAGGCAAAGGAGGGGTAGCGTGGCGTCGCGAGGCTGCACGAGCCTTCTACCGACTAGTCAAAAGAGGCGCCGCGCGGCTGATCGCGGCGCAGCTAGCTGACGTGCGGCCGACCGCGGTGCAGCTGACAGACTCGCGGCTGCGCGCGAGCGACCATTTCCTACCCCTTGAGTGAAGTAGATCGCACACTAGTTTTCAAAGCTACCACGCGGAGGCTCATTGCGGCGCCTCGGGATGCCGCGCTGCCTCTCACGGCGGCGCCGCACTGCCCCGCGCGGCGCCACACTGCACGTTGCGGCGCCGCGCTCAGTCACTTGCTCTTACGGCCGCTGCGCGCCGCTGCTCTTTTAGTGGGGATTGACCCTTAGGGTTCCATAACTTCCATATTGACTACGGAACCCTAAATACTTGGGTTTATGCAATAATAATATTTCTGCTAACACCAAAACCGCTTTGAAGGTTGAACATATGGTATCTACTGATGACCTTAAGCAGATTGCCGATGAAGAGATAAGTTCACGAAGATTACGCAGTTATTATGTAGATTGTATTCGCAGGTTGCGACACGACGGAGGATTTTGGATTTTGGCAGAGTGTCTGCCGCTGAATAAATGCAGGAGGCATTTATCTCTGACTCGCATACTAACTGGCTAACTGATGACCGGTGAACTTCATGTTTAGGTAAAAAATATTAGATGCTGGTAGTTACGATATGAATGACATGTACAGATATAAGACAGATTCAGATAAATCTCCCAGAAATATGATGTATTTATGATATCAAGGCCGTTCACTGATACCACAATTTTAGGATTCCGTAAGTATAATCATGTGGAAATTACTAGAACAATTCAGTTTTCCGTCTGTCGAGCAGTTTTAATGACAATGTTGATTGTACCGGAAATCATTTTATTCATTTTAAACGCAACAATTTTATTGTCACATACATCAACTTGAGGAATACTTAAAAGGCACGAGGAAATAGTTAACAAATTGACACAACTAAGGGTGGGTTGCACCATATTACTATAACGATAACCAAACCGTAACAAGCCATAAAAGCATTAAAAAAGTATAATTTGATGGCTTGTTACGGTTTGGTTATCGTTATAGTAATATGGTGCAACCCACCCTAATAGTTAGAAATATGCAAACAAAATTGAAAAAGGTTTTTTTTCGTCGAGAAAGGCGAGAAAGTGGCACTGCGATCTCATGTGAATGTGAGGAATCCAAAGTAAGCAGAATTCTCTCAAACCTAACCGGATTATTAAATTATGCTGAATGCATAACGTTGCGCAATAACAATTTTGCTGATTTTAAGTATTTAATTTTGATATGTGCTCCAGATAATATTCTATCTTGATTAATTTACAGTTGTAGGTAAAAGATTTACAATTTTACACCATAATTTGACTGGGAGGCCAAGCAACGTATATTAGAAGTATACAGCATGTGTCAAAAATGTGTGGTCATATTTATTAAAAAAAAAAGTACCTACTGTCCCGTATTCTTCAATTTGTCGTCATTTGCCTACCCTTATCCCAACTGTGTTGGGGTCGGCTTCCAGTCTAACCGGATGCAGCTGAATACAAGTATTTTACATGGAGCGACTGCCTATCTGACCTCCACAACCCAGTTAATACTGCGTAATACGATACCCTTTGGTTAGGCTGGTTTGTTAGACTTTCAGGTCAGTGGTCACTGACTACCTGTAACGACTGCCAAAGATCTATACATGGGAGCCCGGACAAACAGCTTAACGTGCTTTTTTATTTAGGTGAACCATGTAGGTAAGGTACGTACGGAAAAAGAAGAAGAAATAAAAAAATACATACACACGAATTGAGAACCTCCTCCTTTTTGAAAGTCAGTTAAAAAGAAGAAGGATACAGAAGGAAGCAATGATAGGTTAAAATAAAGTAGGTAAGTAATTTTTGCAACATGATTCGGGTAAAAAACTTTTTATCTATTGCGCTCGATTGTGTAATAACGAAGTTATCGTAAATAGGTTTACTTATCTGCCGCTAGCTAACTGAAATTACATACTTTATTTATATAACGATTACAGAACTATGTACGAAATGCAAATATAGAAATGGTTTATGATGTGAGAAGAACGATTGAGGTGGGTTCCGTACGTTTTGGATTGGCTATTTGTCCAAACTGTCAAACTAACATAACATCATGAATGTAGGTAATCCCTGAAGGATAAGGTAGAGGTGTACCTAATAGTCCGTACACCCACATTTTGCCAGTTATGTTTAAGTGCTGTGTAATAGGGGGCGAGCCTATCCCCATCAACCCGCCAAAAATCCAGACGCCGTGGCTGCTACTGACACATTCCTGATACAAAAACCCAATATCACTTATCACGACCCGAGAATCGAACCCACACCTAACCTCATGCTCAGTAGTCGCGCTTACGACCACAAGCCCAACGAACAACTCTAAACTATCCAAAATATATCGTCCAAAACTCAGAAATTTGCTACATTTCTTATTAATTACACCACATACATCTGTGTAAAGTTTGAGGGATGCCCTCGATTTCCCTGGGATCCCATCATCAGATCCTGACTTGGTGACAATGGGACCACCTCGGGTCAACCTAATACCCTACAAGAAAACAATATCGCTCCATAAGTGAGTATAAATAAGAAAGAATTTTCTTTTAACTCCTAACCGTTGAGAGTTGTACCTTCCAGCATCATCAGTGAATTCACATGATATTATAATGATCAAACGCAAGTAAAGTAACTGCGTCTGTGACAATTTAGGAAAATAGATCTTAATAGGAAAATAATATGAATTGCTTTAAAATTCGTAAAATGATCACAGACGCAGTTAGTAATTCATATTAAGATCTGCTAATGTGGCCATTTTAGACCTCCTGGTCTAAGACACCGGGAAGTGTCGAAGGGACTGGCTCTTGTAAGAACTACTCGAGCGAGTGGGTCATACGGATCCCAGGAATTTGCTATTTTTCTAAATATTGTTAATAGTAATAATACTTTATTTTTGTTGCCTGTTATGTTCCGACTCCCGAGTATCAGGCAAAGGCCACTTCTCATACAGAGAGAAGGAGCGAGCTTGATCACCACGCTTGCTGAAATCGAGTTGACGCTGGTCTGTATTCAGACCAAAATCCAGGGTTTTCTCAGCATGTTTCCCTTCAACGTTAGTCAGTGATGTCTAAGTATAGAAACTAAAAATACTTACGATTTTGTAAAAGTCACATTGGTACTTGCTGGGTTTGAACTCTCGGGATCCTGGGGGGGGGGGGGGGGGCGTAAGAAATAATATTTCCTTGATCGCCTAAGGGTTTGGCAGAGGTGTGCCTAATAGTACACCTACATTTCCCCAGTTATGTTTTTAAGGCCCGTGTATAAGTATAAGAGAGTGAGTTTATGGCCATCTGCAAGGCACAAGTCCAGACTCCGTGGCTGCTACTTACGAGTAAGTTTAAAAAAAAGTGCCTTAACTTAAGACATCAATAATTCACTCACGGTTTCGTAGTTTCACTTGATGACCGTCCCACGTTTGTTTCGTAGCGTGGCTGTGGATCGTAGTCACTCGCAATGGATTATCTCGCCAATTTTTGTTTTTGGTTGGGTTATCATAAAATGACCCCTCCCGCTCTAGGTGCAGTGGAAGGGAGTGTCAGACTTCTACTGACTACGACCCATCCAGGTGCTTTCTTGGCCCATTGAGTCAGGCGTCGGTCCTTGCGGACCCCTTCCGTGGACTATCTCGCCTGCATTGTCAAACAAACGAAGCTACACGTGCATAACTGCGTTTTACTGTGAGTCGGAGCCGGGTGGCGCCTATACAAGTATACATATGTTATAATAACATAGTAAATATATAATTTTGCAAATTATGTAAAAAGTTTGAATAACAATGCAAAAACCTGTACTTCAGTTTTAGTTTTCCCATTGTTCCTGACAAAATCTGACAAACAATGGGGTACCGTTTTGATGTAAGTAACCATAAAAATGGCAAAGCTCGGTGTGGCTACAACTATGACGGCACTTTTGAGTCACGTCACTGTAATGATGACAATACGAAATCACATCGAGTGTAATGTAGGAATCTAAAAGCGTGAAAATGATAAGACGGTGCTCACGAGTATATATGATGTACTAGTTAACATCGCAGTGTAGCGTAGTGTTGGACTTGCTATCAACAATACGTGTCAGTGGCTCAGTGCGCTATCGGCGCTCCACCGAATAAAACGTGGATTCCATTCGTTTTAATTAAATTCAGTGTGAATAATTAAAGAAATAGCACATTTTAAAATACAATCCTAGAAGTAGACAGGATTTAAAGTCTGTGCTGTAAACCTTTTTTAGTTTAATTAATTTTTGACATTACACTCAGTAATTAAGGAAAGTGCGATTGTTTAGGTATTATTAATAAAGTTCGTCTGTGATAACTTATATTAAAGTTGTCCTTACTGTGATAGTAATATTAAGAGTGAAACCTAAAGTGGAACGGCTAGCTTATAATTCGCATGTAAGTTCTTGTTACCAATATGTAAATGTAAAAAATACTAATATTATAATGAGGTAAACGTTTGTAGTACCTTTTTTTTTTCTGGTGTTGGGAAATCATCAAATAACCCCTCCCGCTCAGGGCAGAGCGAAAGGGACTGTCAGACTTCTACTGACTAAAAATCACCCATGTTCCTTCTTAGCCCTTCATGTCGGGGCCGCGGTATCTCTTGCGAACAACCCGCAGCCCCGACGGGCGTCGGCCCTTGCGGGCCCCTTCCTTGTTGCTGACATCTCTAACGTTTGTAGTACCTAAGTTTGTATTTAGGGAGTATTCACTGCCAGAGAGCTATATTATTCTTGGGTACTTTAGGCTATACATTAGATTTATTTTATGCACATAGTCGGTCGAAGTTCTAGAAATAGTGCTGTCAATTTATCTTGAAATTCAATTTAACAGACGTTTATTCCTGCTGGTAACACTATGAATTGATCCGCTTTAGATTTAATTTATAGCAACCTAAGGCTTTTCGCACATGGGTTGTAGGCGTAGTTGTCTCGTGCGCGTATCGTAATTACGCTACGCGCACGAGACGCGGAGTGTTCTACAAACGAATCGTCGCGTAGACGTATCGTTTTGTAATATCTCAGTTGAAATCATGGCGTCAAGCGTACCAGATGTGTTTGGGGAATTTATTGATGACCTTACCTTCTCTTCAGCTCTACATCGCAAATAATTACAAGAAAAGATTGTTTGTTGCTGCACGTGAACTAGTACGAACGAGTAATCACTTAATGAATGATTATAGGCAAGGAAATGTTTCGATTAGGCTCACAAATTCTATAACTTTTGCAGTATTCATTATAAAATATATTTTTTTGTCGCTTCCTTTTTTACGCCAGTACGCTACGACTATCGTAATGACAATGAACACCTCTTACGATACGCTGCAACACCGCCTCGTGTGCGGACTTGTTTGAACATGTTCCTGCTCGTATTGCTCTCGTATTACGCGCGTTCTACGATACGCTTACGATACGACGCCATGTGCGAAGGGGCTTAAAGTATGGATCATTAGTACAATGCGGATTATTATACAGTTTTGTTTAATTCAATTTATAATAAAGTTGTTTTATACGTTTTTTAGTGTTTCTTTGGAATATGGTTACCCTTTTTTTATTTAGTTGTAGATTACACATAAATTCTTGTTATTTAAGAATCCATTTTACGTTGTAACTAGGAGTAATAAAGGACCATCATGTCAACATAGTCCAAGAACAAAAAAGAAGCAAACTACTGAATATCGATTTTGATGTTTAAGGAACCAATCGTAAATGTTTCATATCGCTCCACAAATGGCGAACTTTGAGCTAACAAACATAAAAAAAAATACAATCGAATTGAGAACCGCCTGTTTTTTTGAAGTCGGTTAATAAAAACAGCAATGTGAGCTTTAATGTTTATTAATATTTGCATATAGTGGGTACTAGTGGGTAGCCATTCAATTACCTAAATACATTATTGGTGGGCACGATTGGTCCTGCTACACGACATGACAGTCCGCGGGTCAGGCATTTCCGCATTGAGCAAAAAATATTAAGTAATATAGGTACCTATGTTGATTCGAGGTTAGCTGTTTTTGTATATGTACGTGGATTTTATATTTTTTTTACACACAGCCTGATATAAGGGAAATTACAAACCCATGATATTTTAGAATCAAGAAGTAATTGAAGTCAACGGTGCGTGTATTAAAATAGAAATATCATATGGTACTCATTAAATCATAATTGCTGACTAATGTGTATGAAAACGAAAGTGCCGTAATCATCCTGTGGTTAACCGTACTTTTTTTCATAAGCTTCCCGTTTTGGGATTGCCGTAGCCCGTAGCGTAGGGTAGCAGCGTAGCAGAGCTACGCCGTAGCACTGCATTTGAACCGACTTAATTATAAGGGGCGCTCACCCCGGGATGGGATTGAGCCGGATGTCGGCAAATATCACGTAATATTATTTCCCTGAAAAAAAAAAACCGTAAAATGACGAGAGAATCAAGTAGAACATATTATGTTTACCTACTAAAATATGGATAAATAACACAAATAAAGGTTGGCGCATACGTACGAACCAGGTGGCACCGATACGTGGTTTGTCCCGACCTGTTTACACGCCCGTAATGGTTTCGTTTCAACGCTATCAGAAAATCAAAATACGCATTGAAAAATCTCAGAAATTAGTTTCGAACCCCTCCCGGTTCGAACCAAATCCCACAAGAACTCACCAAGGGTAGAACATCATCTCACGTAAATAATGAACGGCCTATTATTATTTAAATTTAATAATATTCCTATGCTTTTTTTTAGGATTTTTTGGTAGTAGCTTGATTCGATTGAAGTGTATTTTTTGTATATCAGAAGCTTTATCGTCGATTTTAATTTTTGTCGTTTCATCGTTTATCAGTCGATAGTACATTTGGTTTCGATAATAATTTATTTTTACTTACATTGTGTGTGTTTAAACAATTATTATTACGATGAAGAAAAAGTGATTCCCCCAATTTGCCCTTCTTTCGCTGTTCTACTAACATATTTAATTTATTACTTTATAGGTAAGCGAGCAGTCTTTGGTGATCTTCAATATCAATGAATTATTACTGTGGTAACCAATAGTTGTATAAAATTAAGAAAAATCTTCCGCCATGGAGTCCAAAGTGATACTAACGGAGAAGAATCCTCATGAAAAATCCAACGTGATTTCCAATATATTTTTAACGTAAGTACCTTCTGCGCTCTAGCATCTTTTGGGTAGAGAGAGACAATATACATGGCACATGGGCACACGCTTTTATTTTCGAGAAGTCTCACCTAGAGCACAAACCTACTCTGCAGTTTTCATTGGCAGAGTTGACAAACATTTTGGCAGTCGATTTCAAATAAAGTGCAAGATGCACTTAAAGTGCATTTTAGTATCTGTTTTTTGTTACTGATTATAAGATAAGAAAAACTTCATTGACATTGGATCTGTCGCAACCAGGCGGCAAATCGAATGTATATTTTGCGGCACGCCTTTAGAACTTAACACACTCACAACATTCAGTTTCTGAATATTTGAAGTTAAGAACCTGCCGAACCCTACTTAGCAGTATAGAACCAGGTTATCCGTACTCAAGGTGACTCAAAAAAATGCTGAAGTAGAATTTAACAAGTTCCTAACTTCAAAAGGACGATTCAGAAAAGCGGGTATTTAAAATAAGTCTATATTCTAGTTATCTGTCTGCGAACTTATCTCAGTTGGTACACTTGTTGACTGCCAATCTTATCTAGAAGTATCGAAGATATTTCCTGGACTTATGTTTGCTTTGATAAAGTCTCTGTAATCATCAAAAAACGATGATAAATGTAGGTAATAATAAGCACACGAGCACGAGTGCAAAGAGGTAACATCTCGTTCTACCTTCATTCTCAACATCATCACCATTAGTTATTTCAGTCATATCTATTGCTGGACAACTCGGCCTTCTTCCAAGTGTTAAGAGTATTTGCATACCATTGATATTTTATTATTATTGTCTACTATTTTTCAAGTAGTATTGAAACTACCATCATCACTATATGCATAAAATCCTTATATCTTCATATCAATCATATATCTTCTTAGCGGGTTTTTCCAAATATATTATATAACGTCATTTCTTACATTCTAATATTAGATTTTATATATAATATTGATGTTTTTAAAAAAAAATGACTACTACCTACTTGATGATCGAAATTTATCGTATCTGTATGGAACTTCGGCCATTTACATAATACGAGTAATTGCTTCGTTATGTCTATAAATATGATACAGCAATAATGATTCCGCAAATTCATACAGTCCGTCATTATTACCGATGAGATAACGAATAAAAACAGTGATTTTAAAACCGGTATTTATGATAAATGGCTTGCTGATATTACTGATAATACTATTATTATTACTAATTACGTGGTTTTGTAAAAAGATAACCTCTGTAGTCCATAAAATCTATTGATTAAAACGACAGGACTCCTCATCAAAAATATTGTTTAATGGAGTTCGTTCGTTTTTTTGTCATATTTAATAAATTATTTATTAAAAAAAAGTAGATAACATGCACTGAATTATCTAGATGATCCCGATGTCGCTAAAATTGTTAAACAGTGACTTTTGAAAAGTTAACTTTTGTAAAGTGGCAAAATTAAATATACAGTATCTTTTTCCAGATGGAGTTTTAGGCTATTTTGGAAAGGGTACAAGCACGGCATAAGTTTGACCGACTTGTGGAAAGCCCGCAGCGAGGACGCGTCCGGCCGCCTTGGGGACCGGCTCGAACAGAACTGGCAGACCGAGCTGGACAATGCAAAGAAAAACGGCACCAAGCCATCCTTCACGAGGGCAATAGTCAGATCCTTCTGGTATGAGTACATGCTGTGTGGCCTGGTAGTAGGCCTGATGTTGATCGTTATTTGGTAAGCACACTTTTCAATTGGAAAACAACCTAGCATTAATTCTGCTAAGCCGTGTTTAACCATTTCGTTTTTGTTTCAGGCCCCTTATCCCCTTTACTTTAGCCTTATTTATAGAATACTTTTCAAAAGAGAAGACTCCAGAAAGTTACAAATATGCACACGTCTTCAATTTCCTGATGAACTTTTGTAGTACTGTATCCGCTATGATGTTGACCCATACGACGCTTTCTCAGGGTCGAGTCGGTATGAGAATTAGGGTAGCTTGCTGTTCTTTGATGTACAGAAAGGTGAGAATATGCACACATTGAATACTTATAAAATCACATAAAATAAATTATATTAGGGGAAACAGAGTATCATAGGTATTTATTTAATTTTCAGATCCTGAGACTTAACCGCGCAGGTTTGGGCAAGACAGAGCCCGGACAAGTCATCAACTTGATGTCGAATGACGTGAATCGGTTTGATTTGGTGACCATATTCCTCAACTATTTGTGGATATCGCCTATTGTGGTGCCTGTGGTGTGTTACTTGGTGTGGCAGCATGTCGGGGTGGCCACACTCTCAGCCCTGCTCGTTGTTGCCGTGCAAACCATACTTGTTCAAGGTAATCAATCTAATACTTTTGTATAGCTTTTATAGTGCCTAACGTGCCCGTTTTGCCGCTAAACCTTAGATTAACCGACTTAAGCTTATGTTTATTTTCACATTGGGCTTTAACCGTCACAATTTTTTTTCTAGTATATTTAAGCAACCTTCAAGGAAAACTACGCGGTAAAATAGCAAATCGAACAGATGAAAGAGTAAAGGTGATGAGTGAATTGGTTGAAGGTGTCCAGGTGATCAAAATGTACGCTTGGGAAACGCCTTTCGAAAAGCTAGTCGACCGCTTGAGAAAGTAAGTAACTTTACGCACTTTAAAAATATATTTAAATAAGCTTAATACACAAACAATTTACTTTCAAAACGAGAATTAAAACAAAAACGGTAAAAGAGCCACAGCATTGCTAAATCTACATTCTAATCTACATCTACCTACATCTAAGTTTACATTAATGGCTATTAATCATATTATTATGGTTCATCAATAAACTTCAACAAACACTTCCGGAAAATTAATAAAATTCCAAGATTTTCAATATGTTATATTATTTCCAGATTGGAAGTCGGCTACATTCTGAGGACATCTTTCGTCAAAGGGTTTTCAACAGCCCTGAGCGTGTTCACCGAGCGGTTCATTCTATTCTCTGCCATTGCGACATTCGTCTTAATTGGCGGCAACATCCGAGCACAAACCACCTTCTCATTAGTCCAGTACTTCAACTTGATGCAACTGGCGTGCAACATCTTTTTTCCCATGGGACTTGCGTACTTAGCTGAAACCAAAGTGACAGTCAGGCGACTAGAGGTAAGATATAATTTTGTCTGATATTATAATTTGATGGTACTTCTTCAAAAAGATCAAACCAGATGTCGAAGCTTTCCAGAACAAACAAGCATTAGTCGACTACTTTTCTTTTTTTTCCATCAGGAATTCTTGATGTTAGATGAAAAGGAGCCGGAGAAATTGACCGCAAATGTCGTACTCGATTCCACATCCCTATTGGCTAATGGAACAGACAGCGAGAAGAAAGTTCCAGAGAAGACGAGAGTGACGGGCCTGACTATATCTAACGTATCGGCGAGCTGGCAGGAAGACTCTGTCGTGGACACCCTAAGGAACATCACTTTGAAGGCTGCTCCTGGAGAGTTTGTTGGTGTTGCGGGACCAGTTGGCTCTGGCAAGGTGAGACTCATTAAACCTAAAAGACTTCCAATTTTGTACCAACATACGAAACTGATAGTTGTGTTACTTATAAATTCTATTTTCGGAGATCTAAACACTTTTCCTTGTTTCAACAGTCGTCTCTTCTGCAACTAATCCTGGGTGAGCTGACTCCTAAAGACGGAACGTTCTCCCTCGGCGGAGCACGAGTTTCGTACGCTAGTCAGGAGCCCTGGCTCTTTGTTGCTACTGTTCGAGACAACATTCTGTTTGGCTTGCCCTATGATCGCATTCGGTACAAAAAGGTACGTAATTTGACACCAATAAAATGGGACAAATTAGAGGTAGAACATGGCCTCAAATTATTAAAAAAATGTAAATATCCAAGCAAGCAAGTATTAATTATCCAAGCTTTTTCATATTCAATCTTCAACCTTTCGCAACAGGTTATTAGAGCGTGTGCTCTGGTGAGGGACTTCGAACTGCTGCCCCATGGTGACTCTACTCTGGTGGGAGAGAGAGGCATCAGTCTCAGCGGGGGACAACGAGCCAGGATTGGACTCGCCCGCGCCTGCTACAGACAAGTAAGTATGACCATACTTCAGCTGTTATGAATATTTATCGAGTACCCCTTACTCAGAACCACATCAAATCTATCAGAACCTTTGCAAAAAAGTAACGTATGGTAGTAAAACGGTGTTTCTACAACTGGTTTGAACCGGGTTTCAGTATATAGAAATTCAAAAAGTTTTATCGGATGCGGACCCTAGGTTTGGAAATACGAGGCTAGTTTAATAAAAGAAAAAACACACAGTCTTCAAAGGATGTCACATCATGATCTTCATTTACCCAATTTTCTCAGGCGGACATATATCTCCTGGACGATCCACTATCAGCTGTGGATACACACGTGGGAAAGCACATGGTTTCCGAGTGCATGATGGGTCTACTGGACAAATCTACTCGCATCCTGGTGACACATCAACTGCATCACCTTAAGAACGCAGACAAAGTAGTCATATTACGACATGTAAGTATTATTGAGATAGTTTTCCAAAACAGAAAGAAGGACGCATAGCTAACTTGTAATGTTGCAATGATAAGACATGCCTAAGGTAAAGAAGGAAAGGAGGGGAGTTCATCCCTACATAGGAGTGTCACACTCTCTTAGTGATTTTACCGCACCGTTTTGTTACTAATGTTTGATTCTTGAAGGGTGATATGGCACGAAAAGAGGTGTGTAATGAAATGACGAGTAATAGAGAAGTATAGAACAATAAGATGTGGTGCAAAAAGAATTGGGTTAAGGGCCAGTTAATGATGATGTTTGATTCTTGCCCCAAACAAACTAAGAAAAAGTCTTTGCGAAACACAAGAAACGACCGACCAACCGTTTTTAAAGTTAGCTCATAATTATACTAACCTTCATAAATATTTTATTCTACAGGGTGTAGTAGAAATTCAAGGGTCGTTTGACGAAGTATCCCGAACGCCGCTGTTCTCCGAACTCCTGCAAGACGAAGATGAAGAAGTAGTGCCCGCGAAGGAACAAATGAGGTTGCAGCGTAGCATCTCTGTGATGGTGAGTCTTACAAACCTGAATATCGAAATATAAGTATTCGTAAAACATAGATCTGTTTTTTTAATCAAATTAATATTTAAAACCATCAAAGTGAAGATGGATAATGCACATGATAATATTAATGATAGGGTCTAACAAAGTTTTATAATTTGTTTTCAGTCACGTGCAAGCAGCGTAGGGAAAGGAGACGGTATTGAAGACATGTTAGGACAACAAGAAGAAATTGAAGAAATTACAGGAACAGGTATGTCGTGACGATCCGTTTTACCTTTAAAAACAGTAGGTATCTATCTCATGTGCTATTGTAATGTAGAAGCAAACTGTATGGCCACATATTAGGTACTTACACCATTTCTCCACATAAATAATAGTCTACCTCAACTGCGTTCTCTATGATTGGTTCAGGTGGACGAAATACGTCCCTCATTTGTAGATCTTTGACAGTCGTTAGAAACTTAGAAGTTTGGAAGAAGAAGACATGCTGCGCCGACCCCAAATGAATTGGGATAAGGGTAAGAGAATGATGATGATGATGACAGTCGTTACGAGTAGTCAGAAGCCCAAAAGTCTGACAACCATTAAGTAGGTTGTGATGGTCTGATAGACAGTAGTGCTATGTATGTAGTGCTATGTATTGAGCTGCAAAAGGCTAGGCAGATGTTTTAATGTTTCATTAAATCTGTTTCAGGTCGTGTCTCGGGGGCAGTGTACACAAAATACTTCGGCGTAGGAAGCGGTTGGTTCTTACTCAGCTCTACAGTGTTTGCTATCATACTCGCTCAGGTTATCACATCCATCAGTGACCTGTGGCTTACACGCTGGTAATTAATCTTTCAAAATGTTTAGTAGGTTTCTTACAAGACCAAATCTTCTTTTAATAAGGATTTGTGCTTCCTTGCCAAATTGGCCAATTTTTGTTTTTGCATTAACATGTTTTTTTTTTCAGGATGAATGAAGTAGAAGCACAATACGATGGAAATGAACCACTTTTCCGCCATGAAAATGTTACCGTAGATAACTCAACTGGTACACCGTTCAATATCACGGAGTATACTGTAACCGAAGACCCATTGACCGCAACTATAGCTGCCATCACTTCAGCAGTTATGTTTAACGATACCACTGACAACATCTTAAATAATGCTACCGCGCCTAATGTTGTGACTGAACTGGCACCGGTTAAAATTGATGATGTTTACTATATCTATATTTGGGCAGCTGCCATTTTTGGATGCATTGTTGTTACTACCGTAAGGTTTGTACTGTTATTATTATCGGTCTTCTGTGATAACCATGATGAAGTCAGTCATTATTAAAGTCTAGCCAACTCATGTCGAATCAGTTAATTATCAAAATATTGGTCTATTTCAGAGCCAAAATGTTCCTGTGGGTGTGCATGCGTAGTTCAATAAAGCTCCACAACCAGATGTTCAGCAACATCCTGAGCGCCACAATGCGGTTCTTCGACACCAACCCCTCCGGCCGCATCCTTAATAGATTCTCTAAAGACATGGGCGTCGTCGACGAAATACTGCCGAGGATGTACTTGGACACTATTCAGGTATACATCCAAGAGCTTTCATAAAGCAGCGATTCTGTTTTGTTATTGAACGAGTTCATCTTGAATGCGATCTAAGTATAACAGTATTAAACCCTTGTCTTACAGATTTTCATGGTCATGATGGGTATTCTGGTGATGGTGGCTATCGTGAACCCCTACATGCTGGTGACGACTGGCGTCTGCGCCATTTTCATGTATCTCATGACCGTGGTCTACCTCAGCACAGCGCAGGGTATCAAAAGAGTGGAGGGCGTGTCGCGCAGTCCAGTGTTCTCGCACGTGACGGCGACCATGTCAGGTCTAGGCACCGTGCGCGCATGTCAGGCTGAGGAGCTGCTGAAGGTGCAGTTCGATGACAAGCAAGATGTGCACACCGCTGCGTGGTGAGTAGAGAAACACGGTGACGATTACCATTATTTTATCGGAATTTTCTGAATAAGATTCGGCAGGTTGTGAAACCGAAGGTTTGACTTAGTCTCGTACGATGTTCATGAAAATATATTTTTACAGGTATCTAACTCTGGTCACCAACGCTGCATTTGCCATCTGGTTAAGTCTTGTCTGCAGTATGTACGTCATCGTGGTTGCTTACACTTTCCTTATCATGGATGATGGTGAGTTAAAAATTTTTTAGCGTTTCAAAATGAAATAACGTGTTTTTTTGGTGTCGTTGTAGATAACATTAATGATTTATTCGCATTTTAACCAATCCAAAATATTCTCAATACAGGTAACACCAAATCTGGCAACGTCGGTCTGGCCATCAGTCAGGGCCTGATTCTAGTAAACATGGTCCAATATGGAGTGAAGCAGGCAACGGAAGTCATCTCACAGATGACATCTGTTGAGAGAGTGATTCAGTTCACATCGCTGCCACAGGAGGAGACTGAGGGACCGAGTCCACCTAAGGACTGGCCGCAGAAGGCACGAGTCGTATTCAAAGATCTCACTCTTAGATATGACAAGGATGCTGATCCCGTGCTGAAGCAATTGAACGTCGAAATCGAAAGTGGATGGAAAGTGAGTACAAATGGCGCTAATTAGAAATACTATAAACCCAGATCACGAGAATCATCTCTCGAATTGCATGCTGGTGGTCTCGCCGCTGGGAATTTCGTTTATCACTTTTGCTTTTTTTATTGGCTTAGTATGCAGACGGTGGCACCACCGACGGGTCCTTTAGATACTGCAACTCATTCTATTTATTCAATTTTAGTATAGGCTTTTTTAAACGTTATTTTATATCGCAGGTTGGAGTGGTTGGTCGTACCGGAGCTGGTAAATCTTCACTGATATCTGCTCTCTTCCGTCTGGCTCCGATCGAAGGCAACGTCTTTATTGATGACATTGAGACTGGCAAAATTGCTCTTAAGGTATGTATCACGTTTCTATAATGAAATTAAATTAAAAGTATTATGTCTCATGCAAACTATTTCTAACTAATTTATTTATTTTGCAGGAATTACGGTCGAAGATAGCTATCATTCCTCAAGAACCAGTGCTGTTCTCTGCCAGCTTGCGCTACAATATGGATCCCTTCGACAAATACTCCGACATTCAGATATGGGAAGCTCTGGAACAGGTAACTTACAAGTGCAAATGTCGCAGCTGCTTCGTCTGTTCCTTTCCATGAGTATTACATAAATATTGGCTTGGCTTCGCCAGTGCGGCTGTCGTTATGGCGACCAAAAATAATCTTGAATTATATACTAAAATCTTCCTCGAGAACCACTCTATCCATTGGTGAAAACATGAAAATCGGTGCAGCAGTTTTTGAGTTTATCGCGAACAGACAGATATACGCGGCGGAGGGCGTTGTTTTATAATATGTAGTGACGATGACATACTGTTTCTTGTGTCCAGGTGGAGCTGAAGGATGCTGTAACGGCGCTGTCGTCGGCGGTGGCGTCGGGCGGGTCCAACTTCAGCGCGGGGCAGCGCCAGTTGCTGTGTCTGGCGCGCGCTGCCCTCGCGCGGAACAAGTTGCTCGTGCTCGACGAGGCTACTGCCAACGTTGACCCTACGTAAGTCACTGACACCCGATTGTATTTAACTGCTAGACGTAGACCTCGCCATAAAGTGTATGTGCACTAGCACCCGCGGCTGCCGTGCCTGTTGGAGTCTCTTCTTGATTTTACGCAGCTGCAGGCGCTGCAGCTACCACTATACTCTTTTGATGGTCACAATTCGATTTGCCCTGAAGTCTTACATTACCATTGCAGAAACATGACCACCTTCCATTTGAACCACATCAAAAAATTGGATATTGTACTCAAAATATTGTTTTCTTTTGCAGCACGGACGCATTAATCCAGAAGTCTATTCGCCGCCACTTCGCGGACTGCACCGTGATCACCGTCGCGCACAGACTGCACACCGTAGCAGACTCCGACAGAGTTGTTGTAAGTAGCTCGCATTTAAAGCATTGGTTAGGTCTGTTAAGCGATTCTCACGCAATACCGCTCGTCCGGGCGTTAAGAGAAAATCGTCAGATTACAAATAATTGGGTGTGACAAAAGCCTAAATTTTTGGAGCTCTATTATACGTAACCTAACTAAAATCTCCCAAGCCTTTGCTACGCAGACAGTTTGCAATGCCCGCTCATTGCAAATCGCCGCAGAATAGACTCTGAAAGCTTCACACACACGACACGCTTCTGGAACTATGATAGCATGCTTTGTCATGTCACTAACATAGATCTAAAGTACTTACTGGCTGACCCATATGGACTTTACTTGTTGTTCGAAATAAAAAGTATTTTATTTATTTCTATTTTCCTTTGTATATTCCAGGTAATGGAAGCAGGGCAGATAATAGAGTGTGGTCACCCCCACGAACTACTTCAAGATACAGAGGGTCCCTTCTCTAAGATGGTGAATCAACTGGGACCAGCCTCTGAACAGAGTCTTCGAGAGATAGCCAGCAGAGCCTACTCCGAACATAACATAAAGAACGCGATGAAATCATAAACTGGATGTCGATGTATTTGGTATCAATTGTAGTTACAATAATGATAGAACTTCACTGACATAAGATAAAGAATTAATTTCATATCATACTCAATTTAATTTTTTCATACGATTAAAATCCGGAAAGTTACTGTTCCATCGGCTAATAATTTTAAGATTAATTTAGTGCATGTAAATAATAGTTTTAAGTGTATAATTTGATAGGAGAGGTTTGAGTAGGTATCCACAAAATTTGCCTAGGGAGAGAGTAACCTTGAATCCGTAGCCATATGCCATAACATGCTCCAGGGGTTTTTAAAGCCGAGTTATTTCATTTTAAATCAGAATTTAATGTAGAATGACTGGAATGAGTTCGATTGGATATTACTAAATGAATACTTATTAAAATAAGTATTATAATATCTCGAGTATTATTAGTACAATAACAGCCACTAGTTTTACGGTTTTAAACCCTATTTAAGACTAAATTATAAT
The DNA here is from genome assembly GCA_949774965.1 of Diarsia brunnea. NCBI lineage: Eukaryota > Metazoa > Arthropoda > Insecta > Lepidoptera > Noctuidae > Diarsia > Diarsia brunnea. Next base: position 12,505,050 of record OX459009.1, read on the forward strand.
AAGTAAGTTGGTTGTGAAGACGGACTTTTTAGCTTTAAACTATTGTGTCATAGATGACACAATAGTTGTATGAAATATGCAAATGGAATGAGGTGAATGGATTGATGCCAAAGTTAGATTAATCATGTACCTAGTACTTGTCTTACACTAACTGACGTACTTAGAAATATTTAATTATTACTTAAGCCGTGACTTATTACCGCACTCAGCTAAAATTAATGATTACCTACTTAAGCCATCACTAACTGCCGCACTCAAAGAGCTTTAATGATTACTTAAGCCAACACTAAGTAAAGGTTTTGACAGTTTTGTCATACAAAAGTATGTCAAATCTTTCTAAGTGACGGCTTAAGTAATATAATCATTAAATATCTCCGAGTACGGCAGTTAGTAAAGATTTGCTAAGTGATGGGTTAAGTAATCATTAAACGTCTCTGAGGGCGGCAGTAAGTACTACTTATTAAGTATGTACGCACGGCGACCAATGAAACTGTACAATACCAGTTTATGTGGATCTCTCATTGTACGGAACATCTATACAAGGCGAAGCTATGTAATACTGGAATTGTATGGTTTGATGTGTGGCCGTGTGCACTAGTGTGTAAATAAATATTATAATAATAAGTTGTGTGGTATACGGTTATCAAGGTTTGGGCATGCATGTGATGCGCAGGAATGAGGAAAATAAGTTGAATGAGGAAAAGTTTTGAGTATAAAAGTGGATGGCTATAAGCATGCTAAGAGAGAAGATGGAGACGAAAGAAACGATGGATGGACTGTGTGATGGATGCATGGTTGGAAAGAGGGTGACTGATGAGATGAAGAGTAATAGAAACGAATAGGAGGCACTACTGGATGCTGCACCGACCCCAAATTAATTGGAATCAGGGCAGGAAAATGTTGAGTGTGTAAATATTATTGATAGTGATTTATACATATTAGTGTGTAACAAAATATTAAACATTTATGAAAATGAAATATAGAATCGCATTTATATTTATTGATCCTAGTGAATTGATAACCTGTACTTAAATAACGTATTTTTAAAGGTATTGTTTAAATCCTATTTATTTATTCCATTGTAAGCCTATAATGAATGAATTAATGATGACACGGCAGTGCCCCCGTCAAGATGAACTTATTTTATTGTATCTATCTAGTACTTAATAATTCTGTTAACTGTTATTTGGTGTTAAATTGTATATATGTTGTTGAAAAAAAAACATTTCTTTCATTATCCCATCACTTACACTACTCGCTACTAGCTCAGCTCTAGGCCGACACAATTTAGATTACTGTTGATTCGCAAAGGTAGGTACACTAAGTATTAGAAAAGTAAAGGAAATGAAGGTTTACGCTTCCTGTCTGGATCTGCAGGGCTATTGCGTATCTGTTTAAATGTCAGTGGCTATCATAGTGTCCATTGATTAACTGTCAAATGGTTATGGTTTGGTACAAAATGGAGCAATTTGACAGTTAATTGATGGACACTATGATAGCCACTGGAGGGTGTTTGGAGGGTAAAGGAAGACGAAATCAAGGCAATAGCAGGGAACCAATGGACAAGAAAAGCTCTAAACCGAGTAGAGTGGAAAGAAATGGAGGAGGCCTTTGCCAAAGTTGGGCAAACAGACGAAGTTGTCGATGTCATCGAAACAGCAGAGTCGTTAACTTAAGATTATTATTTTGTAAATGTGTTTTCTGTCTGAATAAAGGCTATTATTATTATTATGATAGCCACTGACATTTAAAAAGATACGCAATAGCCCTCCTGAACTACTTATAATAGGTTTTCATCTGTTTGCATTATTAAGCTACAAAATGGACGGTGTGATTAAATTAAACACGTCGCACTGGCAAAGCACGGAATCGTTGGTCTTACCTTACGCCTCTCTTCAATAGTGTCTGATAACTGATTGCCATTCCATTGGAGTACCTTTTTTTTTTTCGGGGGGTGTGAAATCATCAAATAACCCCTCCCGCTCTTGGGCAGAGCGAAAGGGAGTGTCCATTGGAGTACCTTCGGTTTTCTTAGTGGTATTGTAAATTTCGCACTTAGAATAATGAAACAAAGAGAGCATGATGCATGATCATAATTATGGAATTGGTTTGGAAATTGGTGTGCTTAATAATATTATTATTTATCCCAAATAATTATTATCAGTCGTGGACATGAAGATGAAACCCAACATATCTATTGAACTGTAAATGTAATCATTCAATGGAATATTTCAGAAAATATAGTATTATCGCTTTTCTTTCAACGTTTTGATCGGATAAGAATTTATTGATAGAAGAAATTCCCATAAACTTTATTACTTTCCCATAAAGTTAATAGGGGACGATATAACTGCGCAAAATTAATCGTACAGTCCTTCGAAAGGGAAATTAATTTGGCTTTGTCACACTATTTACTTTTCCTGTATCTTTATAATAACTTCTAATAAGATCTTTTAATAATCATTTAATGACTGATTTGACTGTCTGTTAAGACAGTCCAGATAAAAGCTGATTTAACCTGACCTGATCGATTTGGCCCGTCTCTGCTCGAAAAACAACAGAAATTTCCAAAGCCAAATGTACTTTTTGACAAATTGTTTTTTGAATAAATTATCATTCATAAGTGAACAGAAAAGTAGGAGTGTATCATCCTGAACGACCTAGACTTTTCACAATCAAATAGTTTATGGTGAAGAGGAGGACAATTTTATTGGCAAAAAAGGTTTAGAAGTTCGACTTCTCCAAAGCAACCCAGTTTGGACGCTAAGTTATCGGGGTCCCAATAAATGCAAATTAGGTCTTGTTAAAGTTACCCATTTCGAAGAATGCACCTAGTTACCAATCAGTGTGTACCCGAAAGGGTGTAATTCGGGGTGTGATTCCAATCATCAAACTGAACAACTTACTTGTATGTAGAAAAAAAAAATCTGGTACAAAACCTGAACAGCAGATGCTTTTTTCGTGATTTCGATGGTGAACCTTTGTAGAAAGTTGTCGAGTCATGACTTCCAATTCAGGTTAAGAAAAGTGCAAGTCGGACTTACACATGAAGGGTTTCGTACCATCGTAGTAGGGAAGCCCCCTTTAATTTGTATTATTTCATGTTAAAGCGGCAACAGGAATACATGTTTTGTGATAAGTTTGTTTTTCATAGTGTTTGTATGAATGACAAATTATATGTGCGGTTTTTTAAATGTGCTATATTTCAAAACTATTTACTATATATTGTTCAAACCAATTTTTGTTGAATGTATTTCATGTAATTCCTCAATGTAATTTTTTAAGACCTGTCTATCGACACGTATAGGTTTGATGAAAAAAGTTTTTTTTTAGTTTCAGTTCCGTGTATATAATATATAGACCCCCCCCCCCTCAATATTTTTTTATTTTTGTATGAAAATTGTAAAGCGGCCCTCAGATTCTCTCATTACAAACCGAGTTCCCTCCGACCCCGGAAAGTACGTTAAGCCGTTGGCAACGGCTGTCAGTTGTAGATCATTGACTGTCGTTACAGGTAGTCAGCGGCCTGAAATTCTAACAACCAGTACTCGAACTAACTTAATAAGGTTATAAGGGATATCTTATTAACCAGTGCTAACATGGGTTGTGGAGGTCAGACAGGGACTCGTCGTATTCAGCTGCATCCGCCGGTTAGACTGGAAGTCAACCCCAACTTATTTGGAAAAAGGTACGGCAGATGATGATGACTTGAAGATGTAATATTTGTTTCCAGCATCCACTAAGATAAGCTGCTATGAGAATAGTAATGACAAACACTACGTAATATAGGGTGTAACAGTACCCTTAACGCAAACGAAGGGCACTTGTCTTCCCCACCACTGCGATCATTTTTTTGTTCTAGACCATACCTGGAAACCTCCTAGTTACGGAGATATTCGGGGTCAAAGTTCCAAATTTTTCACACAGACCTGTTTTTATAAATACTAGTTTTTCAGGTTATAACTTGACTTAAATTTTAAATTACCTCCATGACCCGTTTACTATTCAAAGCATCCACTAGCACAATGTTTTAACAGTGCTACATTGAGTTTTGTCGTAAAATGTGATTTTTGCCCAAAAAAAATAGTTATTTGTGCAACAAGCATTGATATAAAAACTAAAGATACGGTCTTCCGAACATTTTGCTCGACGCGTTCGCCATACAGAGAAACACTAACGCCATCTATATTAGAACTACAGGCTGCTCGTAAACGTAACCTTGTATGAGCGGCGTGGTATTTTCGAGGTATAAAGAAATTAAATAAAGCTTTTAATTTTTAAAAAAAAATATGTTTAATGCAGTTTGTTTGTATACATACATAATAACATTTTCATTGGCCTTCGAATAAAACATTTTTTTTAAACTTTTGCCGTTTTGTTATTTTTGACATATTTTCTATTTTGGATTCATAATGTTTTCTGACATTGGAGTATCTTTCAATTATTGACCTAATTAAATGTAATCTATGATTAAGTGTCACAGGTTGTTCCATTGAGTGAGAATCCAAAATGGAAAATATGTCTTTTCCTTTCAAACTTTCCAAACTTTTGATAATAAAATGTTTGAACTCACGTTTATCCAGGTAGTTTGTTTTTAGGCGTCTAAGATTCTTCTCGGTCTCTAAACATACCGTAAATAGATCTACTGATGGAAAAGTAAGGCCTCCCATATTTTTAAGCTCAATCATCTTATGAAAGCCGAGTTTTTTTTTCAACATTCTTCTTGATCCTACCATATAAAAATCGTCTACTTTGAAGTGTGCGGAACAAACACGTAAATATTCATTTGACTTAAAATATGGTTCACCACGTTCCTGTCTTATAACACGACTCCAAGCTTCATTTCGCACGGAATCAGTAGGAAATCTACAAATTAAATGCGTATTTTCACTGTACTTATCGATTTTTTACCAGTACCTACATAAAAACACATTTTAATTTGCTTCTAATAAACAATAATAATTAGTTCTATTTAAAATTAAATATTATTGTAACATAATTAAATCTTTTCATTTCATCGGCTACAATGCACGCCGCTGCAAAGTTATGTCGTACAGCCGCACGGTACGCGGGGGCGGGGCCTCGCGTCGTCTCACATAAATGGCGTCGGGCGCGGAGTTGGCGCGGGCCAAAGAAAACTGTTATAATTAATGTTATAAGTTGATTTACTGACATATTTTTGACTTACCGGTGATATGAAATGTTAGAATTTTTTTTATTGTGCTTTGTGTCGTAGTTCCAGCAACCCTTCACTACACAACTGGGCATTTTTCTTTTAAAATTTACGAGCGCATCCGAAGAAAGCCGATCGTGGACTAGTTCACTTCGGTTAGCAAAGACCATCTCAGGACCAGGTTCGAGGCGTCATTGTAACATGCGGTCCGCCCAGTCCTTACGCAGTAATATATAAGTCAATGGCAACAAGAGAGCAAAGTGGGTTTTTGCTGCGAGTGTTGATTTTGAATCCCGAGCAAGCGAAGGATTCTATAGTTGAATCACGAGCGTAGCGAGTGATTCTAAAGTTGAATCCTGAGTGTGGCGAGGGATTCAAAGGCACGAGATGCAAAAAAACTTTGACCTCGTGTAACACACATTACTTTTCACTTCAGCAGCGAGAACACTTTAGGAGATAAAATAATAAACAGGAATAGATTGAAATAACTTTTTATTGTGAATCAAAATAATTAACATTGTAGGTAGAGGTATACCAATAATTCAATAAAATTAGCCTTATGCCCAACTGACATTCTTTTTAGAAAATATACGAGTTTTGCGTATGTTTCAATATGCACGTTATGTTTTGTTTTTAAATTAGCTTTCAACATTGAGTAAATACTCCACATTGTAGATGATCGCCTCGTCTCGTCTGTGATATATCTAAAAAATATGATAGCAACACCGTCTCCGAAAAACTGCTTGCGCCCTTTGTAAGTCTCCATTCATTGAAGACATGGTATGCTTTCAGATAATATATTTTTCGCGAGATTTTTCAGGCAGGAAACTTAATTCTGCATTTTTTACATTATTCTTCAATTCTTCGGGTGTTAAATAGCAGACTTCGTCACTGGACTCACTTATATTTATTTATTATTATTATTACTTTATTATCCAAATTTTATTGTACTTTGTAGCTAGCATCAGAGACTAAAACAATAAAAAATTGAATCCCGCTGTTTTTTTTTTAATTCGTTCTGAAACTACACTCGCGGTATTCTGTCTCAATATTAAAAATTGTTAAAACTATAAATAAATAAGTAGATACCTACATGATAAACTTCGTATTTTTTTCTTCAACATTCTTCATCTTGATTTAAATATAAAAAATATAATTCGATTATTCGAAATATAACAATTTTTCATTTCATCACGTGATTTACAATATTACGGTTATCGATTTACAATTTCGGTATCCGAAAGTTTTATTGTTTGTTTCTTTTTTAGGCCTATTAAATATGGAATTTGAAAATCAAATTTCGAATCGACTTGTTTCTATCTCTCGCTTTTTGAAAATTTGAAATCTTTAGAATTTTGTGAGTAGACCTGCACAGTTCTCGGTATTAAAAAAAAAATTAAAAAGTTACTTTGTCTCACGCTCGCAGCAAAATCGAATTTTGCTCACTGTCTGTAAACAGCAAAACCTGCTTGTTTGAGGTGCTGAGGTGAAAAAGTCGTTTCCCAGCAAACATTTTTGCGTAGGGATACTTAGTTAGATGTACAGAATGCTTGGTGGACGGCTGTGTGATGGGTTGAGTTACACCCTGTATGTATATTACACATTTATATGTAACACTATTTATATTTAATGAACATTGCATGTTCTCTCTTCCTTCAATTATGAACAATAATCATGAGTACTTCTACTTACTTATCTACCCGAGTGGTAATAAAAGTAAAGAAATATTATATTAAATAAATTACACGCTTTTATTAGGTACAGTAAGTAAGCTCTGTATTTATTTAACCATTAACCGACTAAAACTGCAAATAAGCGCTCTTGACGTTCTTAAAGTAAAATTTGGCAGATCAAGGTTGGAGTCAGAGGTTCCGTACACTGTAAGATTTCGCACCTTTTTTTTTTGACGTTTAGACCGACACTTCCCCAGTTAGCGAAAGACATTAAACCTTTTCCATAAAGCGAGTGGCCAGGTGGCTGCTGTTAGGTGCCTATTGAAAACACAATGAGGCAATTAATGTATAATGAGGTAAAGTTTGTATTAGGTATTCAAGTTTGGATGAGTGGTTATCTTCGAAACTAGCGATCCAGATACCAATTTTTTTTCAATAATGAGTAACTACGTTATCCCTGAGTGTTTGGAGGAAATCTTTAAAACATTTCCGTGGAATAACTGACCTAAATATTGCTACGTCCTATATGTTTGCATTCATCCGTTTACACAAGTAACAAAAACAGCTAATAAAAAGGTGTGTCTGCTTATTCATTCGTTAGGTACAAATCTATTAGTTGCATCACTTTCAAGTTCAGGTTTCCATTACGCACCTAACCCTAAAAATCTCGGAGTAACGATGACGCGACAAAATCAAAACGAGCAGAATCCACAAGTGTGATAAGACGAGTTGCTCTTCAGTCTACTATATAAGTGTATATGTACCTAATAACGTAAGAGAAGAGTAGCCGAGTGTGGAACACATAAACCTACTTTATGTCAGTGCGATACCAGCGCTCCGCTGATTAGTACGTGGATGCGTATTTATATAGATGCAGTGCGAAATCGTTGATGAAGGATCCCGGTTAAAATAATATAAACTTTAACCAGGTAAAATATTGATTTTGCAAAATTTTTTTTGGGAAAAAACGACGGTTTTAAATTATACGCTCATTTTCTTTATTTATTTTTTAAAAGTGCGTGTCAATATTTAGAATAATTCTGAACAAAGTTCCTCGGAGTTTATTATAATTAATTCAACGTGTAATCATCGGATTTCCAGTAAGTGTTACTTTATAATACAATATTTACTACTAGTAGTCTTGCCCAGCAGTGACTGGTTGCTTATTGACCCAGGTCTGTTATGAGTTTTAAGATTTTTAGAATGTATTTTCGGTAGTTCTTCCAGTACTTTTGGAGAACTCCAAACAGGGGTACATTTCAATATCAAATAACTAATACGAAATACTCACAGAACTGAACATAGACAGTAGTTAGGTACCCTGGTACAGTAGGGCCCGTTACATATTTGGTTCCTGGACTCCATTTACAGAGTCAAACTTTAGACCAAAATCTCTATCAGTCCAGTAGAAAATGTTTTGAGTTTACTATTAAGTCTTTGTTAGTAAAGTGCATAATATTGGCTGTTTATAAGCGGTTCGTTTCCTTAAATGATAAATATGATAACAGCTTTGTTTACATTATATAAGTAACGTGTTTATTAATGTTCATAATTGTGTGAAGTAACGTGAATATTGTCTACGAAATTAATTTGGTTCAAAACTGTATAAACATGTTGTTCATGACCCGAAATTACCGACGTTTAAAGATTAGTACTTTCTTTCCGTCAATAGAGAAAAAGTCAAAACTAAACAAAAGCTGAGTAACTATTTTACCAAAAAGTAATTGAAACATGGAAAAGCAAAATGATGATTATAACATTAACAAAGGGATAACTTTGGATTATGGGTTTTGCATTTATCGGCTGTGAGCTGATGTACCTACAAGGTCAAGACAAAATTTTGAACAGTTTCTTATATATTTTAAATGAACTTTGAAGTTGGTAATTTCTTGTAACCTGTTCTATGCTTGAACATTAAAATATCGTTTTTATAATCGATCCAATAATTGCAAAACAGTGACACAGGCTCGCGGCAGACCACAAAGGAGAGGGTGGGACAAACTGGATGTCCTTGATAATTAGAAAGAAGTAGCTCAGAATCGTGACCGTTGGAAGGGATCGAGGGAGGCTTTTGTGCAGCAGTGGGACAATTTGGTCTAGTATAATAATAATTTAAATTGCGACGACAGAACTTTGTACGACTTGACTTGTTCACACGTGGTATTCGTAGCTGTTAGCGTAGCATTCCCTCCGTAGCATTGCTCTGCTACGTCGTAGGTCACAACCTTAGCAAAAAACGAAGTACTTTTAGTAAAAGGTTGACCCTTTTAGTAAAATTAAAATAATACTTTTAGTGAAATTGATTTCAATTTCGTATGTAGAAATTACAAGCAGGTAGCTAAAAGATTATAGTCGTTAGTAGTAGAGTCGTTATAACAACACCAAAATAGCTATTGTGACCAGACACTGATTTATTTTTAAGGATTTAATCAAAGTTTTGGAATAAAAGTTCACCACTAAAAAACTAAAATGCGTCGCTTAGATAAAAGTACGTTAAATCATTGCCCTGCGTTAACTTACTGCCGCTGTAGAAAATAAGAAGAGGGTAATGCAAAGTACTGACTATGTCTAATACTAAAGTTTTGATGTATGGGTGTTTGTTAATCAACCACGTCAGAACGGCCGAACGGATCTTGAAGAAATTTGAAACAGGTACATTATAGTCGACAGGCACTGTCGTTGGCGCGTTCGTGTTCCACGCGCACCTCAAAGATATGTCAGCAACATTTAAGGGGTCCTTTGGGGCCCCTTAATTGTTGCTGCCGTCGTCTGCCGGGGCTGACGGTTGTCCGCAAGAGATACCACGGCCCCGAAGCACAAAGAGCTAAGAAGAAACGTGGCTGGTTTTTAGTCAGTAGAAGTCTGACACTTTCTTTCGCTCCGCCCAGAGCGGGATGAGTCATTTGATAATTTACGAACCACAAAAAAGGGGGGATTAGAGGCTGTTTCAAGAGGTACCTGTACCGAATCTGGGACATCGAATCTGAAATGGAGAGTGCTATGAGTAATGCTAGCGAAAGAGGTGAACGTAAGAGGGACACAACCCCTCTTCCCAGCCGCCGCGGGAGACGCTCCGGGCATCGGGGGCCACGTGATGGCTTCCGGCCACCGTAGGCGTGGGCCTGTGAACGGTGAGGCTAGTTAATCGTTCGTCAGTCCTATGACGATGGAGGCGCGTTCGTGTTCCACGCGCGTCTCAAAGGGATGTCAGCAACATTGAAGGGGCCCCCAAGGACCGACGACGCCCGTCGGGGCTGCGGGTTGTTCGAAAGAAATACCGCGGGCTCGACACATAGGCCTAACAACACACCACATCTATATAAAGACATGTTAGGTGCAGTGGCTGGACGATTAACAGTAACACTGCGTGTCGCAGGTTCGATTCCCACACGGTATAAACAAAATATGTCGTGGGTTTTATCTAATTTTAATTTAGTTTAAAAAAAATAGTATTTTTATACTGTGTAATTGGTAAATCTTTATTTGTTGACTATTCATGAAACATATGTTTATTTAATAACACCGCGGTTCAGAAAATGACATCAAATGAATAACGCCGTCTGTCGAAGACGAAGATAAACTGCTAAAAAAGAGCGATCAAACACACTATAGGGTTTAGGCTATGTAGATTTTGAAAACAGCGTCATTTAGACTAATATCTACGTACCTTTTGCTATCATTACTTATTTAAAGTTATCTTGTGAAGGCATTTATTAATAAGTACCATATTCGTTCAATAGATGTCGTTGCTTGTCTCATTCTTGACCATAATGATAAGTTCTTCTTGAAAACTATAAATGCATATATCTTTTGATAGAGAGCACCGATTACGATGAAACAAAGACTAAGTAATAGCCCAAGTTACGCACAATATTTATGTATAAAAGTTATCTACATTCGTTTCGTAAATTTGACGTGATGCTTAGTCATCGAAACAGACAAACAGACAAAAATTCCAAAAATGCTGGAAATGTGTTCTGTTGGTTATACTTTAATACCCTGACAATTTTTTTTTTAAATATTTTCGATGTACAAAAAAGATTTTTCTACAGATTTATTATATGTATAGATTTAGAACCTTTTTTTCCGCAACCATAACCGGATTTTTGTTAAAAAAAATATATATTAATCTACACAATCTAAGAGCAATGTCCTCTTTGTTTAAAAAAAAACTTTAAACATCATGAATACTCCCCCTCTCTCTCACCCCCTTCTGGGGGAGGCCATTGTCCAGCAGTGGACGTCTTATGGCTGAAATGATGATGATGATGATCATAAATAAATATGCAAAGTAGCCTCTGTTTTTGTTACTAACTACCAATCATAGGATCTTTTTATTGCCGTCAATATATTATATAAAGTCATGGCGAGGGGGACCTTCGGCTTATTTTTGCCAATAACTTTCTTAATTATTTACATGATTTTTTTTACGTAATCGATTTGCGATTTGCTCTGGCGCCCAATAAATCGGGTGCTGTAGGGTGAATTGTCAGTGGCGTATATCCAGCTCTTTATATTTTTAAAACTGGTTATTTATTTTTATTTTTTTATTTGCAATGGGCTTGCTCTTGACCTCAATCTTACCCTAAGGGCAAAGATGAGGTCGACGATGGAACGAGCTTACCCAGAAGAAGCCTATTTACTCTCTATTTTATTAGTGAAGCTTGGCTATTTCCTAGAATAAAATTGAGATACTATCTGATTTACGAAATAATTTTATATAAGCGAAACTGGTAAGGCCAGTAATTTGGGAGAAACTTTATTTGCTTACTAGTTAGTAATATTTAACGCATTCAATGACATTACGTTTCCGATTTCCTACCTATTAGTATACACGTGTTCGTGATCGACCTTTAGGTTAAGCCGTGCTTGCCTAGGTCAGTCTGTGGATGTGCTCAACCATTAAGTTATGTTATTTTAGTTTATAAGGTTTTTTAATATGTATTAGTTTGTTATTATTATTTTATATTATTTGTTTATTTTACCTATGGGCCTTTGATGCCTGCAATAAAACAATTATTATAATTATTTTATTATTATTACATGCTGAGTTTCCGCAGTGCCTCGGAAAGCACGTTAGGGCGTTGGTCCCGGTTGCCATATGTAGATCTTTTGCGGTCGTTACAGGCAGTCGGTGGTCTGACAACCAGTCTTACCAAAGGGTATCGTATTACTCAGTACTTACAGGATTCTGATGGTCAGATAGGCAGTCGCTACATGTAAAATTGTCTTGTTAAAATGCATTCGTGCGTGCGTTAGCAAAGGCTAAGCAGATTATGATGACGTAGATCGATTCCTAAATCAAAACCTTTATCAGAAGATTATGAGTTGGTTTGTTTATCGGCTGTCATCTGAGATTTGCGAACGGCTGACATGTTTTCGATTTGGCTTATCGTCATCAGATACTATTTGATTGTTGATAGCCATACCTATTTACATCACATTCATACAATTAATGCTAAAAAAGATGTTAGTTATCAGGTTCTTTTATAAGGAAATTCTCATTCTCTGTAGCCACGGAGTCTGAATTCGATGGCAATAGACACGCCCCCTTTTACATGGCACTTAAAAATAACTGGCAAAATGTGGGTGTACTATTAGGTACACCTCTGCCTAACCTTTCCGGGATTACAGGCTTAATGTTATGTTATGTAATTGTGAAAACTGATTTCCCCTATACTTTTACAAAATATTAAAACAAAGCATTTATTTCAAGTAGACGTATCGTATTTACAGGGACTTTTGAACTTTCATTTTTTTTTAAGCTACAATCCCAGTTACAAGACATAATATGAAAAGGGAAATAATAAATCGAGCAACAGATTTTTTTAATGGCCACGTGATCAAACTTCTAATTTTATGACTAAGCCACGGGAAAATAAGATAGCCTCTAAAAAGCTAATTCGTCTTTTTACAATGCCAACTAAATATCTTACAGAAAGCGTCAAATAAAGATCATCAATTATCGTAACTTGTACTTATTACATAGACACCTAATTTACTAACGCAGCCACGGAATTTATATCTCGTAACCATTTTACATTTTATAGCTTTAACATTACTTAATTAGCACCCTAATGGGCGGCATGGGCACCGGGCCGTAGGCCGACGAAGGAGGCCGGCGGAGGCCCGGCACTTCGGGGACAGAAGATATTAGTGTTATTTAATATGCGAGCGAAGCGAGCGCGCGTCACTTCGCCGTTGTCGGCTTAAAAATAACCACCATGCTGAGTTATATTTAGAGTGGCTCAGATAGAACTTAACTAGTGGCTAAGATAGGAATACTTAGATGCTCGTTAATTGTGGCTTACTTAGTAATTTAGAAGGCAATGTAGATTTTTAGAGGCGAAAAATGCTATTAAAAAGAAGCCGGTTTAATTAGCACCCATATGAAAATAGGTAACATAGCAATTTATAAGTAATACCGGTATATTACGTACCCACTGCTAGGCAAGCAAACACCTTTTCTCATACAGAGAAGGCACGAGCATTGATCACCACGCTCGCTTAAAATGCTGTGTTTTTGATTCAATATGATTTTCATAATATTTTTTTGCAGGTGAGCTGGTTCTGTACATAGCATCGTCAATGTATACTCGCTGTGAATATCAGAAGTTCTAAGAAAAAAGTAGAAAAACCTAAATCGCACCATGGAGTCCAGAGTGATATTAACGGAGAAGAATCCTCATGACAAGGCTAATCCACTCTCCAAACTGTTTTTAACGTAAGTGCTTCTTTAAACAGCTCTGCTGTTGCTACGCAAAAAGGAACCAAGATTCTATGGCATGTGTAGGTAATAGTAACAATAAGAGACTGCCACACCAGCACGTACAGGCGCTAGCAAATCAAGCTACTAAAAACTGTAACTTTTACCAATCAACTTTGAACCTAATACTTTAGCTATAAAGTTAACGTCTGTACCAGCTACGACGCTAAAAAGCTAATCTTTTACTGGAACTGTATGTCCTAACACACAAGTACGAAAGTACATTTAAATCATTTAAATTTAGTTCTTGTAGTGTTGAATCTGTGGTTGTATCGGACCACCGAGGCAGTCGACAAAAAAATATACAGCAATGAAATTAATATCTTTGAACTACACAGTATTACATATTGATATTTATTATTCCGTACATGATAACCTTTAAAAGTCCGTCTAAGTGGAGATAGAGTAGCTGTAGTACCGTGATGGCGTGATGGCACACGGCGACACGTCAAACTATACATAACCCTGAACCTGCTTTGTATCCGCTTCCCGTAGAATGAGAGATCAGCTTAATAAATAAAACATAACATAAACTCACGCCCTTTTCCCATACGGGTAGGCAGAAATTACAGATCAGCTCCAAGATCAGAGATCCAGCTAAATTTCGTTTCGAATAGCTTGATTTGTACAAGTTCCTGTAGTTGCATACACACATATCTCTGTTGGTGTCTGTCAAATTAACGTATCAAGATGATTAATGATTTTCGCGACCATAACGTTTTTGATAACGCATTGACGCACTAGACTAGCAGGACACGCCCCGAAAGTAAAGGTTGCAAAAATTGTATGTCATGATTCAAAATTGTTAGAATTCTGTTCTTTATTTTTATTGTGTGGTTAATGCCTAACCTGATGTCAGCGAGTTTTTATGCTGCCCATGGGGGTCTCTGACACTGGCTGGCTGACTGGCTTTACATGTAGGTAGGTGTTAGGCTTACTTACTGGTTTCCTCACTATGTTTTCCTTCACCAAAGCAAGTGATAATTTAAAAAAAAAACAGTTTTAATAAAAATAATATGCAAATTGAAGTCTCTTCACCTCAGAATGACACAACAGCAAATCATTTATTTTTGTTCATAGTACTTCATAGTATGTTAATTAAAAAGGTAGATGTCATGTAACAATAGGGAATTTATTTATTTTCCAGATGGAGTTTCAGCCTATTTCGAAAAGGATACAAGCAGGGATTGACAATGAACGACTTGTTTCAAGCGCGCAGTGGAGACGCCTCCGGTAGACTCGGTGACCGCCTAGAGCAGGCCTGGCAGACAGAACAAGAGAACGCAAAGAAGCACGGTACCAAGCCTTCTTTCACGAAAGCAATAGTGAGAACCTTCTGGTTTGAGTACCTGATGTGTGGTCTTGTGGTGGGCTTACTTATGATTGTTGTTTGGTAAGCACAGGTTTTAATCACAAACCACCCTAGCATAAATTCTTCTTATCCGTATTTGACAATTCCATTTTATTTCTGTTTCAGGCCCCTTATACCTTTTACTTTAGCCATATTTATAGAATACTTTTCAAAAGAGAAGACTCCGGAAAGCTACCGTAACGCGCACATCTATAACTTGTTGATGAACTTGCTCAGTGCTTTGTCAGCTCTAATGCTAAACCATACGAACTTGGCGCAGGGTCGAGTCGGCATGAGAATCAGGATAGCTTGCTGTTCTTTAATGTACAGAAAGGTAAGGGATACAGGATAAGTCAAAATCGAATAAATACAATAGCTTTAGCCTGCTGCACCAACTTTATTTATACCGAAGATACGGAAGATAAGGTCGTGTAACGAAGTGTATGCGAATCTTACAGGGCTGGTCAGTGTCGCAACAAATAGGAGGGGCTTATAGCCAGCAGTGGATGTCTGTCGTATAAATAATGATGTTGACCTATCTACTAACTGGCTTATGAGGACTTATTTTAACACATAAAAGCCCTATGGGCAGCGTAAAGAGTTCAGCAGGGCATGCTGTTGATGAATATCATGATTCCACGTCGGTTTCAATTTTTCGTTAATTTGCAGATACTGAGACTCAACCGCGCAGGTTTGAGCAAAACAGAGCCCGGACAAGTTATAAACTTAATGTCGAATGACGTGAATCGGTTTGATTTGGTGACCATATTCCTCAACTATTTGTGGATCACGCCTATCGTGGTGCCTGTGGTGTGCTACTTGGTATGGCAGCATGTCGGAATCGCCACACTCGCATCTCTGCTCGTCGTTGCTGTGCAAGCTTCTATTGTACAAGGTATTAATTATTTCGTTTATTTAAATCAATACAATAATGAAGTAGAGTACTAGTTCCAGACAAATCACTAATTAGCCACTGATTTTAAGTTAGCCTATCGTGACACTTATTTAATAATAATCGTTCTTTTTTTTCTAGTATATTTGAGCAACCTTCAAGGAAAGCTCCGCGGTAAAATAGCAAACCGAACAGATCAGAGAGTAAAGGTGATGAGTGAACTTGTTGAAGGTGTCCAGGTGATCAAAATGTACGCTTGGGAAAAGCCTTTCGAAAAACTAGTTCATCGGCTACGAAAGTAAGTATTTACTTCGAAAAGCATCGAGTTCAAGAAGCCAACCTGTTGTTTGTGTTTTGTACTAATACGTGCCTTAATTCCAGATTGGAAGTCGGCTACATTCTGAGGACATCATTCGTCAAAGGGTTCTCAACAGCCCTGGGCGTGTTCACTGAACGATTCATTCTGTTCTCTGCCATCGCAACATTCGTCCTAATCGGCGGTGACATCCGAGCACAGATCACCTTTTCCTTAGTGCAGTACTTCAACTTGATGCAAATGGTGTGCAACATTATGATGCCAATGGGACTTGCGTACTTGGCTGAAACAAAAGTGACCATCAGGCGACTCGAGGTAAATGAATAACAATTGAAGAATTCTCTAAATTAAAGTTTTCAAAATAAAATATCTGCTTACTTCGAGTGAAGTAATTAAGGAATTTGAAAGCGTTTTGTGCTAGGTGCATAACATTCACGGTAACTTTTCTTTTCTGTCAGGAATTCTTAATGTTAGACGAAAATGAGCAAGAGAAGGCGACTTCTAATATCGTACTCGATCCCAAAACCCTGTTAAGTAATGGAGATGGGAAAGAGAAGAAAGTTCAGGAGAAGACAAGACTGACGGGTCTCACTATATCGCATGTGACTGCAAGCTGGCAGCCCGACTCCGTCATAGAAACCTTGAAGAACATTACCTTGAAGGCTGCACCTGGAGAGTTTATTGGCGTAGCAGGACCAGTGGGCTCTGGCAAGGTGAGTTTTTTGTGCTGCACCGAAATACCAATAATAAATAATCGTTTGGGTTTACCTTCGTGCTGAAAGGATATCAGCTAGACTTACTTCACTGAATTGTATAAGCTGTCCAGGGAGCGCCGGGTTTATCAAAATCGCAGTTTCAGTAAAAATTCGACACGTACAAAACCAACGAGTTTAATTCTTACCTTGAAGATTAGAATTAGATTTGAAAATTCGCTGTTTTATTTGCATTATTTACAACACAGATTTACAAGAAAACTGTTTGCTGTTGAAGGAAATAACAGCCCAAATCTTCTTCAAATAAGTAGTTAATTTATGACTGGCTTAGATGTACTCGTAGATTACTCTTCTTACTTCTTATTTAAATAATGTAATGTTGTAAAGATTAATTTTATGTTAGATTCCGCAAAAAATAAAGATATCATGATGATTGATGATCAGTAAAGTACTCAACTCTTTATAGCTAGAAAACAAATTCAATCTTTCTGCAAATCATGCTCTTATCGTCATCATTTGATGGTGATGATAAGAGCCCAGCCTATTCCTAACTGTTCTATGTTGGGGTCGGCTTGCTGTCTTAACGGAGGCAGCAGCTAATCATGCCCTTTTATAAGAAGATTTATTTGCCTTCAGTAACCTAAAACTCAAGTTATCTGTCTGTTTTAACTGCTATTTCTTGTTTCGTTTCAACAGTCGTCTCTCCTACAACTGGTCCTGGGTGAGCTGACTCCTAAAAGTGGAACTTTATCTCTGGGAGGAGCCCGAGTGTCATACGCTAGTCAGGAGCCCTGGCTGTTCGTTGCCACTGTTCGGGATAATATCCTGTTTGGCCTCCCCTATGATCGCATCAGATATAAGAAGGTACGTATTGCCTATAAAAACTCTATCGATAAACTCAAAATGACGACCAAAGATTTAACTTATCCTATGAAATAGAAGACATATTTGTTCCCGGTCAAGACTTAATCCTTTTTTTTTTTGGCGGGTGTAAAATCATCAAATAACCCCTCCCGCTAATGGGCAGAGCGAAAGGGAGTGTCAGACTTCTACTGACTAAAAACCACCCATGTTCCTTCTTAGCCCTTGCGCCGAGGCCGCGGTATCTCTTTCGAACAACCCGCAGCTCCGACGGGTCGAACAACCTGCAGCCCCGATGGGAAGGACTTTAGTTATAGTTTATAAGGTTTTTTAATATTTATTAGTTTGTTATTATTATTTTATATTATTTGTGTATTTTTTACCTATGGGCCTTTGATGCCTGCAATAAAACAATTATAATTATTATTTATCCTTCCACCAATAACTAAAACCCACTAGTTAATTTTGCATAAATGCTTCCTCAGGTGATTAAAGCATGTGCATTGGTACGTGACTTCGAACTGCTGCCCCATGGTGACTCTACTCTGGTGGGGGAGAGAGGCATCAGTCTCAGCGGGGGACAACGAGCCAGGATTGGACTCGCCCGCGCCTGCTACAGACAAGTAAGTTCTGACTAGTTAATTTCAATTCTTGATCTACAATTACCAAAATCTTAAAATAACTGACAAACGAAAAGAGGTTGGTCCTTCAAAGTTAGGACCAACATCTTTTCGTGATTATGACGTTACCTATACGATGTCAGAAGTGCCTATGTTGGTATTTGTTATACAATTACATACTTGTATCTAAGTTCACTTTAAACACTTTTAGCGTGTTTAAAATATACATATATACAGGTGAGGGGACAATAACGGTGAGTGTAAAATCGATGATAACATGTTTTAAACAGACATTTGTTTCACCTGAAAGCTGTGGTGCGACAGAAATTTGGTATTAACCCTGAAAGTATAACATTTTTAGAAAAAGAGAAACATATAATGAATATTTATGGGATGGTATGTAGAGTTGCTGAAAGACTAACCAAAAGTATTTCGCTTAATTTTTCCGAACGGTTTTCCACAGGCGGATATCTATCTCCTGGACGATCCACTATCAGCTGTTGACACCCACGTGGGCAAGCACATGGTCTCCGAGTGCGTGATGGGTCTTCTGGAGAAGTCCACTAGGATCCTGGTGACGCACCAACTGCATCACCTCAAGAGCGCAGACAAAGTCGTCATTTTACGACATGTGAGAACATAACATAATATACAATCTCTGTTTACGTTTGACAAATATTGCGACATTGTGAAGGTCATATTCATTATTTGAAGATGATAACATAATTCTAGACTTTAAAGTAAACTCAAATACTGTGTGTGACAGATTATGAGATTTGCTATCTGACTGAAGTAGTATTTTTTTCTTTAAAAAAACGTTGCTGCTCACTGGAAATTTTTCCTGTAAATCGTGGGTGCGCTTGCACTTACTAAAGTTATAATAATTTTAGTAAACTCTATAGACTAGAGAACTAGTAGACTCTACGGTTTTAGCTTATCACGTATTCATATGATCGATCTGTTGAATCGATTGGTTGGTTTTGTTAATAATACCAAAAAGCGCTTAAAAGATAATACTAAATTGATCCCAAGTACGGTACATGGTCTAGGTGCAGAAGGACGTTCAAGATAAATTCCCAATTAAAATTTTGAATATGATATTTTTCTCTTACAGGGTGAGATGGAAATCCAAGGTTCATTCGATGAAGTATCCCGGACGCCGCTGTTTGCCGAACTCTTACAAGACGAAGACGAAGACTTAGCAGCAGCTCAGCACATCAAGATGCAGCGAAGCGTCTCTGTTAGGGTAAGCCAGATTAACTCATAAGTAAATACAAAAAATCTGACTCGTGTAGATAACAAAAACAAAAAATGCCAATGACATGCTAATTGATAATAAAATGTACACAAATGAAGATGCACACGCGAAATGATAAGGTTTTACTCTAGTAGTAACAATTCTAATCAAATTGAAGATGATATTTCAAAACAATGATAATTCGTTTTCCAGTCACAAGCAAGCAGTGTAGGGTATGGTGCGGAAGGTATTGAAGACTTGATAGATGAACAAGTAGAAGTTGAGGAGGTCACAGGCACAGGTATGATATTATCATTGTAACATTTTTATGGGTATAATATTTAGTCATATTATAAGACTGGACCAGGATTATGCATCAACTCAAATATTACCAATGTTTCGGTTTTAAGAATGTTTAAGTTGCTCACGCACCGCTGGTTCTTATTCTTTTTGTTTTAGAACGATGTAAAGTCATATTTACAAGTTATTTTTTGAGATATATTATATCGAATTAAGTATTTCAATTGAATTTTACGCATAGATTTCATAAAAAAATGCCAATGTCCTTTGTTTCAGGTCGTGTCCCAGGCACTGTGTACAGCAAATACTTCGGCATAGGAGGCGGCTGGTTCCTGTTGAGTTCTACTGTTATTGCCATATTGGTTGCCCAGGTTATCACGTCCATCAGTGATCTATGGCTCACACACTGGTAATTTACCTTTACAACAATACTCTACTAGGTTTTGTAAAAACTCTTTCTAATTTGTAGTTAATAAATAACCTGTTTTGTCATTATTTCTCACCTTTTAAATATTTATTTCCTATTTCCAGGATGAACGACGTCGAAACGCAATATAGAGGAAATGTTCCTTTGTTCTTCCAATCGAACACTACAATGCCTGACTTAACTGATGCACCCATGAATATAACAGAGTACTCTACGACCGAAGGTCCCATTACCTCAACCATAGCTGCTATCATTTCAGCAGCCATTTCAAATGGTACCACTGATACCATATTGAATAACGCTACCCTCCAAGATGTTGTAACTGTGGCACCGGCCAAAATTGATGATATTTTCTACATCTACGTTTGGGCGGCAGCAATTCTTGGATGCATTATCATTACTTCTGGAAGGTTCGTACATTCATAAATTAGTTACCTCAATAAGTCAGTTATTCTAGTATAGCCAATTTCAACTGAGATTATTTATTTTATTTTATTCTTGTTCAGAGCCATGTTGTTCCTGTGGGTGTGCATGCGTAGTTCGATCAAGCTTCACAACAAGATGTTTAGCAACATCCTGAGTGCCACGATGCGGTTCTTCGATACCAACCCCTCCGGCCGTATCCTCAATAGATTCTCTAAAGACATGGGTGTCGTCGATGAAATACTGCCGAGAATGTACTTAGACACTATTCAGGTATATTTTCAAGAGTCTCTATATTTTGTTAATGAACGAGTTCATCTGAAATGCGATCTAAGTATAACAGTATTAAACCCTTGTCTTACAGATTTTCATGGTCATGATGGGTATTCTGGTGATGGTGGCTATCGTGAACCCCTACATGCTGTTGACGACCGGAGTCTGCGCCATTTTCATGTATCTCATGACCATGGTTTACCTCAGCACAGCGCAGGGTATCAAAAGAGTGGAGGGAGTGTCGCGCAGTCCAGTCTTTTCGCACGTGACGGCTACCATGTCAGGTCTGGGCACGGTGCGCGCGTGTCAGGCGGAGGAGCTGTTAAAGGTGCAGTTCGATGACAAGCAAGATGTGCACACGGCTGCGTGGTGAGTGACGAATCTTTCCTTGATATTTGACTTAACAATAAAACCGGTAATGAATTACTCAAGTATTTTAACGTTCTGAATCGACAGGCGATTGGATGACGAGTTTGTCAGTACTTTGGTATAATGTGTAAAAATATTAATAAATTATTTCATCTACAGGTATTTAACTCTGGTTACCAACACTGCCTTTTCCATCTGGTTAAGTCTTGTCTGCAGTTTGTACGTCATCGTGGTCGCTTACACTTTCCTGTTCATGGATGATGGTAAGTTAAAAAGATTTAAGCATATTTCAATGTGATAGAATGCCTTGGATTGTTGGGTGACTCAAGAAATCTCAGTGATTTAACAATATTTTAATTCAACCAAATTATTTTCTCTACAGGTACCACCAAATCTGGCAACGTCGGTCTGGCCATCAGCCAGGGCTTGATTCTAGTAAACATGGTCCAATATGGAGTGAAACAGGCTACTGAAGTCATCTCACAGATGACATGTGTGGAGAGAGTGATGCAGTTTACGTCGCTGCCGCAGGAAGAGACTAAAGGACCGAGCCCAGCCGCGGATTGGCCGCAGAAGGCCCGAGTTGTATTCAAAGATCTCACTCTTAGATACGACAAGGATGCTGATCCCGTCCTTAAGAGACTGAACATTGTAATTGAAAGTGGATGGAAAGTAAGTATTGACGTGATAGTTCTAAAGTAAAACAACCAGGAGGCAGATGCCACAGTATCCAACTTTAGTGAGCTGTTTTTCTTACCTTTTCTGAAAACAAACCCGATTTGATTTCAGGTGGGAGTAGTTGGTCGTACTGGTGCTGGTAAATCATCTCTGATCTCTGCTCTGTTCCGTCTGGCACCTATCGAAGGCAACGTCTACATCGATGACGTTGAAACTGGAGCGATCGCTCTTAAAGTACGTATTGTGTTTGTGTCAGATTCAAGTAGATGCAGCTTATTTTATAAAGACGTCTTTCTTAAATCTTACATGTATTTTGCAGGAACTACGGTCGAAGATAGCTATCATTCCTCAAGAACCTGTGCTGTTCTCTGCCAGCTTGCGCTACAATATGGATCCCTTCGACAAATACTCCGACATTCAGATTTGGGAAGCTCTAGAACAGGTAACTTCTATGTTCAAATGTCGCAACTGATTCGTCTGTTGTGTTCTATTATTTCGTACAATGACAAAATGTTTCGTGCGTCCAGGTGGAGCTGAAGGACGCTATAACGGCGCTGTCGTCGGCGGTGGCGTCGGGCGGATCCAACTTCAGCGCGGGGCAGCGCCAGTTGCTGTGTCTGGCGCGCGCTGCCCTCGCGCGGAACAAACTGCTCGTGCTCGACGAGGCTACTGCCAACGTTGACCCTACGTAAGTCCATTATACTTGCCTACGTTAAGTTATTTGTCTTTAGTAGAAAAAGTAAAAATAGTCTGTTCAACTATTTGGATAGATCTAAAACCTTAGTGGGACCGTCAAAATTTAACATGTAACGTAATTTCATCGCTCAAAAGTATTAGCACTGAAAATTCCGAGATGGAACCCTAACATGCATTGGTAAACGATTATAAAAGAATATTCTTTATTCGTATTTATAAAAGATTTATTCTTTTCGCAGCACGGACGCTATGATCCAGAAGTCTATTCGCCGCCACTTCGCGGACTGCACCGTGATCACCGTCGCGCACAGACTGCACACCGTCGCAGACTCCGACAGAGTTATTGTAAGTAAAGCAAAAGAATTTGAGTCGTCATCATTCTCCTGCCCTTATCCCAATTTATTTGGGGTCGT
Organism: Diarsia brunnea; assembly: GCA_949774965.1. Taxonomy (NCBI): domain Eukaryota; kingdom Metazoa; phylum Arthropoda; class Insecta; order Lepidoptera; family Noctuidae; genus Diarsia; species Diarsia brunnea. Next base: position 12,528,231 of record OX459009.1, read on the forward strand.
CGCAACATGTCTTCTTTTTGCATACTTTTTTATTTCTCGTCATCTCAGCAGTCACCTCCTTTCTAGCCATACCATCTTTCACACAGTCCATCCGTCGTTTCTTTAGTTTTTCTCTACACTTATACCCATCTACATTCATACTCTTTTCTTTTTTTTTTTTGAGCGGGTGGAAAATCATCAAATAACCCTTCCCGCTCTTGGGCAGAGCGAAAGGGAGTTTCAGACTTCTACTGACTAAAAACCACACATGTTCCTTCTTAGCCCTTCATGTCGAGGCCGCGGTATCTCTTGCGAACAACCCGCAGCCCCGACGATCATACTCTTGTCAACGTTTTCCTCACAACATTTTCTTTAAAGCAAGAATTTGAGTATTGCCCCAAAACATATACCTATCTCTGTAGACTTGTAGAGCAATTCGTATCTTAACCAGGCGTCACGCTTGTTTAGATATGATTTTGTTTTTCGTTTGGTGACATTTTGTAGAGACTGCTCACGGCTAGGATAGACGTTCGTTTTGGGTTACGAAGGGTTACTTACGTGTTTGTTATTATTATCACGTCTTCTTTAAACGTAATCTTAAGTAATTCCCCTTTTGTTCAGGTAATGGAAGCAGGCCAGATAATAGAGTGCGGTCACCCCCACGAACTTCTTCAAGACGAAGACGGTCCCTTCACGAAGATGGTCAAACAACTGGGTCCAGCCTCCGAACAGAGTCTCCGAGATCTCGCAAGCAATGCCTACGGTGAACATAAAAAGAAGAATACGACGGAAGCCTAGGACGCCTAAGACCAATTGAATGAATGAATGCAAAATGGAAAGCGTTCGTATTGTAGTTCAGAAAGGTACTGCCTTTCTACAGTACGTTTTACTTTCTTACAGTACGTTTTAAAAGAAAGTGGTCCGTAAGTCATCGTTGTCTAACCGAATTGTAATTTTGTTTATTGATAACACAAGTTTGGCTGTGGAAAATCAAGTTGTACATATGTATTTTTAAGAAGAAACTGAGATACGAATGAGTAATTTTAGGAATAATTTAAAAAGTGACTGTATGAAATATAAATGTGTGAGTGGAAATGAGTTGATATTTCGTGAAATAGTTTAAGTAAACTGTAATTTTTAGTCATACCTGAGAATTATGTAGCTCTATGTTAGTTATAAGTATGTATAACAATTAACATTGCCATCTAATTATGCCATAATTATTGCCCAGTGTCCATATTTAAGGTGCTTAAATTATTATAATTATATTTCACATAAACTTCTTGTCATTTTATTTATATACATTTTATTTTTGATAATATTAAACTGGTCAATTACTGTAACTATCGAGTATATATTTAAGACATACCTACACTAGTTTAGGTACTCGTACATGTTCATATTGTTCATGGTTATTTTTTATTTCTTATTAATACTCGTTTACCTTTCGTGTATATTTTACATCAGTACAATTAAATATATACATTTTTGTGGAACAACCTTTATTATTTTTAACCGAGCAGCTTTTAAGTTTTGTTGATGATGTATTATACCATTACTGGTTGATTTAAAACAAGAATTTCTGTAGGGTTGTTTGGAAGAGGACTTTTCCGAGGTTTTATCATTCAAGTTTTGTGATGATCGATCTGACCTTCGTAAATAGACAACGGAACTCTTCAATAAAATGACAGCACATGTGATCTTTACACAATTTCTTTAAACAACGTCACGCCTGTATACCGTGAAGAGGTAAGCAGACGTGTTCAGTACAAGTATATTTTACTACTTTCTTTTATTTAAGTTCCATGTCATTAACAATGACATGACGCTAACCGACTTCTTAAATAAAGCTTTAAGCTTCTCAATTCGTGGCAACCTACTTTTTAATGGGAAAGTGCCTTCTTTAGTTCCATAATATGGTCAAATTCAGATTTCTGGGTTAGCATCTAAAAATCTTTAAATACGTATAATATTCATAGCTTCATCTATGTTGCTGTTTATGCTACTAGTTACAATGCCCCTTTTTTTTTTTAGGCGGGTGGAAAATCATCAAATAACCCCTCCCGCTCTTGGGCAGAGCGAAAGGGAGTGTCAGACTTCTACTGACTAAAAACCACCCATGTTCCTTCTTAGCCCTTTATCTCGAGGCCGCGATATCTCTTGCGAACAACCCGCAGCCCCGACGGAAGTTACAATGAACCTCAAATAAAAACGTAAAAAAAAAAAAATTTTCTTATCTCGTCTTTTCCCGCCTGATTACTTTTATTTTACTAGAGGCTTACCGCTTACCTACTGGTTTTTAATATACCTACCAACTAGTAAATGGTTTTAATAAAATCAGTTTTACCATCCTTTTCCTACACTAATCAATAACAATAGGAAGACTAACAGCATTCATATAAAAACTAAAGATACGGTCGTGATCCGAACATTTGCTCGACGCGTTCGCCATACAGAGAATCGGTGTAGTCTAGAGTAACCTTGTATAAGCGGCGTGGTATTTTCGAGGTATAAAGAACATAAATAAAGCTTTTAATAAAATTTACGACAGCACCCGAAGAGAGCCGATCGTGGACTAGTTCACTTCGGCTTAGGAAAGACCATATTGGGACCACGTTTGAGGCGTCATTTTAACATGCCGTCCGCCCAGTCCTTACGCAGTAATATATAAGTCAATACCTACCAACTAGTAAATGGTTTCATAAAATCAGTTTTACCATCCTTTTCCTACACTAATCAATAACAATAGGAAGACTAACAGACTAAACCTTCTTCAGACTGAAATAAAACAATTTTAATTAAACATACCAATTTCATGTGCCTAGCCTTTATTCTACCCCAGAACCAAACGTTTGTGTGGATTGGCTTAATTCAATTAACACTCACTCCAAATACACTAGATAATTACCCAGCGTTCGTCAGCGGACCAGACACGATCAATACGGTAACAATCTAAAAATAACGTCGTTTGGGAACCTCCCTAAAGTGTCGTATTGCTCCATCATCTGTGTATTTAGGACCCAACCCAACTTTGTAGATTTCCACACTTAGGTAATTGATTACGTTTTACGATGTTTCACCTATTTTATGAGGGTTGTTTTATGTAGGCAACACAGTCAGTATTCTAAATGAAGTTAATAAAAGCTATTCAAAAAGTAATCGTTCTTTTTTTAATTACTGAGCTAAATTACACCCAAAGGGCCTGTATAATTAAACTTGAATGTCACCATGAGTGTGTTAAATAACAAACTCATATGACTTCACATTTTATTCGATACTTGCTTTAGACGTCAGAAAATTTCGTAGCACTGCGTAGCACCTCTCAAGGAAAGAGTCAAACTAGTAAGCTTTCCCATATTTATCGGATTAAAAAAAAAAACTATCCTTTCTGCCCGATATCACGGAATAATAAGTACTTTGAAGTTATTCGCTCTGCCTTGCCCGTAGCTGGCATCAATACAAACAAGTATTGTTTAACAAAAAATCTTATCATAGATCTTCTTACAAACATTAATTTGTGTTAATCTTGGTCGTTTCGACTCACTATATATTCGTGTGCCATACAAATTAAATGGCATGGTCACGCTCACTCGTTGTCAATATTAATATAAATTGTTTGCCCCGTCCTGTGTACTGTGTAGGCCTTGAGGTGTTTTACTACGGCTCGATGGTTCGACCGATCATTACCGTTTTTTTGAGGGAGGGTTGTTTGTTACTAAAGATAAATGAAACCAAGACATAACGAAAAAAATATTTTATTCGCTTCAGGAACGTCGATACAACTAATTGTAAATTGTAAATCATGCTTTACATAAAAGTGAAGCAGTATTTAAAATAATTGCATTTTAGTGCTTTAAAATAAACTTACAAATATGACAACAAAGTGATTTTACAAAGGCAACAAGGAAACCTGTACTGTTTTTTTTTTAACATACCATAAACCGTGCCCAGGACTAGTGATTACTGATCAAGGAGTAAATCGTAGTTGGGCTTCTCCTTCACTTGGTAAGCGCGTTGGAACGCCAGCAGCGCCTCCTTGGGGAGCCTGTACTCGGCGATGACGGGGTCTTTGCCCAAATTGTCGATGTAGTCCAACTGTAATAGAAAAACAATATAAACAATTAGCTATATTATTCAGATAGTTTTTTTTCAACGGTCTGGAAATTAATTCGGCTGCGGTCAATCCCTACCGAACCACAAAATGACCCACGGTAAACATGGAATTCATTAAACAGACTTCAGACTGAAATCTGACCGAAACAAAGAAACCGTCGGTGTTCCCAAGTTCATGATATGACCCCAATCTATTTAAGTCGGTGGTTCATCGAGTCGCGAATGCGAGTTAGTGGAGTCGTTCCACCATCGACCTAATGACTCGTTTGTCTTTAGGACAAAATTGAGGTCAAAAGTAATCCTATTTAATATTTAAAAAACACCTAGCTCTGGTAGAGATTCTTAAATGGATCTGCCGTAGCGTACAGTACAATAATGATAGTCGTACAGTACAAATGTGGTGCTTTTCCACAAACCATTACGTATCGTGCCCCACCTGTACATTTCTCGACACCAGAAGCATAAGGTCGGAACTCGGATGTACAAATACAGATAGTTTTGTACATCCGACCTTATGCCTCTAATGTCGAGATTTGTTTGCTCATTAGAAGAACTAATGGAGTTTACTGAAGGCGTCAGTAACAATTAATATTGCCGTCGATACGAATGGACCGTCTCTACGAGCGAGATATCGCGGCGATATTATCGTCATGCCACGTATTTCTAAATAATCTCGCTCGTTGTGATTCTCTCGCTCTTGGAGACGGCCCCTAACCTAAGTAGAAGGATGGCAAATTATGATTGTAAACTGCGATAGTCCTAAATCTACTGACAGTCGGACTTATCATCTGATAATTTTATTTGAAGGTGGTTCCATAGAAGTTAATAAAGTATATCATGATGACAATCAAGTTAGTTATCTATCAGTGTTCATTTTTAGCTGAGATTTAAACTGGCGATAATTATAACAACAGCACTACCTAAGTATCTGAAGTGTACGTGCATGAAATATTGTCTAGTCACTCTACGTTTACAGTTTTTATTACTGTTTTTTGTTATCTAATTAACACAACATTGCACACATGTGTGTTAACCGATCTTTATCAAAAAAAATCATGGTCGCCGCATTGGGTGGCAACTAGCTTTATTCTAGGCTTAGGTGTGCCTATTTAGCCCAAAATAATGGTTGATAAACACATTTTTGATTCAATCGAGAACTTACCCAGCAATCAACTAATTAGTGTTGTAGGTACCTATGTTTTTTAATCAATAAACTCAATCTGTTTATGGTAGCTGTCAATTTGTGTGTATTTTTAACCGACTTCAAAAAAGGAGGAGGTTATTAGGTCTAGACTCTAGAGCAAAAAGTATCTACCTAGTTCAACTAAATAAGTATTACATCAATAATTTGAGTGTTCGACTTACCACCAACTTGTATTTCTTCTCATCCAACCTTCCAGTATCGCTGTTTATGACGAGCAGCCTCTCGAACCAGGGCCAGATCATGTAGTCTGCGAATCCAGGCTGGTGTCCACCCAGGAACTTGGTGCCTCGCACCTTCAACTCTGATTGAAGGAGATCGATTGCCTTGAAGTAACCAGCGATGTTGTCCTCGGTGATGGCCTCAGGTGCTCTCACCAGTTTGTAGTACAAGGAGTGGACCTGAAATGGAGTATCGTCTTCATTAATAACCTTCCTCGTTTACTCTGTTATGTATCAACATTTGTACCTACGATTTAGAACTGCGCGTCATCATCATTATATGCCTAGCCTTTTCCTAAATTTGTTAGGGTAACTTTCCAGACAACATTAAGTAATAGACCGAATGCCTATTTGACCTCTACAGCCTTTAACTAGAAAGCCTTTACTCGTGAATGATATTATCATTGACAAAGCATGATGGATGAGCACTAGAGATATGGCCAATGTTTACACAGAGTTTGACAGCGTGGCTATTTTTATTGGCCATCATGTTAATCGCACTTGAATAATTGTATTGTATGTCATTTTTACCTCCCATTGTTACCTAATGTTTTAATTAGGAATCAAATTTTAAAAAACTTTCCGTTTTAATTAAGACTATAGGGTCGCCTTTTGTTTACCTATCTACAAAACAAGGCTTGCCATGAATTGTTTATTTTTTTAATGGAAACAGAAAACGATTCTGAGGGACGGGTCGTTGTACTCAATGTGAAAAACTTTTCCTACTGAATATAAAATCATGACAAAATCAAGCTGCTCCACACGTGTATTTTAGATTACGTAGGAGAAAATTCCGCTTTGTATTTGGTGGTTTCCAAAATTAACACATATCTAAATATAGTTAAGTGCCTTCCAAATTATGTAAGTGCTTAATCATGTTATATTGTATTTTGAAGTGTAAAACATGAACGTGACATAAGTATTTGCGTTATATTATCTAATAGCTAGCTATCTCACTCACTTTGTTTACTATGATGATACAATATAAAGCCGTGCCCAGACCAGACAGACTCCGTTAAGTTTAAGTCAGTCTACAGCTCTATGAAAACAAAGATTTGACGGTACGGTTGGTGCAGTGGCTCACGCACTTGACTACTGTGCTACGTGTCGCGGGTTCGATCCCCGCACGGAACAAACATTTGTATGGCCTACATATAGTTGTAGTTGTAGTAGTATGTCAGTTTAAATGTTTGTGAACGCACCCACGATACAGGAGAAATTCCTAGTGTGGGGTAAAGTTTAAAAAAATATATATATGATGCGCATCGGAACAGGAGTCTTGTAGACAAAATTTTACATCAATTATAAAAGCAAAAGTTTGGATTGATCTATGTTTGTTACTAAATCACGCCCGAACGGCTGAACGGCAGAGATAGGTTATAAATATAAAAAATAAGTTTTTCTCACATATTCACATTATAATTTCCACACATACGAAGTCATGGACTATAATTTTTATAAATTTATTTTGATAGTGTTTTATACGGCTTAGCCAAGTAAAGTGGTAATCGCTTTCATTCGTATAATTTTTTTTCAACGACTTCTTTGTTAGCGTGTTGATGGTAATTTTAATTGAATTGGCCTAAAATTCAATTTACAACGACCCAAACGAATTAACGTTAGTTTATTAGTTAGTTCGTTTAGTTTTAACGTTTCCATCACTATTTTCTCAGGTTAATGCATTCTGTAAAGAACGAAATGAAAAACAGAAGAAGTCTACTTACTCCTCCGAAAGCTTCCACAAGGATCTTTTCCTGTGCCTTAAGGAGAGGGTCCTTAGGCAGAAGAGGCCTCTGTGGGAATACTTCATCCAAGTACTCCACCGTTATCAAGCTCTCGAAGATAGAAACGTCTTTTGATAGTTCCAGTGATGGTACTTTGCCTATAGAACAAAATAAATATACGATTAGTTTAAAAATAACAACATCGAACCTGCCCTCGAAGGGCACAGACGTAGGTACCTAATAGTACACCTCCATTCCGCGCTCCATTCTCCATTCATGTGGCAAGCTTATTGCCTTCAACAGGGCAGAAATCCAGACTCAAAAATACTTTTCGTTTTTATTATTTTATTTCTTCGAAAGTACAGTCAGCATCAGAAGTAGATTAACACTGTTAAAAGTTTCAAAACAGGTTTTTGAATAAAAACTTGTTAGAAATTACTCGATACTTATAAATTATTGAAAAGCAAGGAAAATTTTAAAGAATAATCTTCTGAAACTTTAAAAATAATAGCTGGGGTCCTGTACATCAAATAATTAAAATTCCGAAGTGTTAAGCTACTTCTGTTGCTGACCGTACATTCGGTATCGGTTTGATACACGTGAGAATTTGTTACTGCAGTTCTCGGCTCCATAACATAACAACCTCGTCTGCGGCTCGATCATAAATTTCACCTCGAATATAATAAAAAAGATGCCCCACGTAGGTATATCAAAATATACTATTTTGGGCCTAGTCGTCGAATCTTTGGCCTAAAAACGAGGCAGGCAGGGAATGGAATAGCACAGCATCACGTTTACTTTAAACTAGCTCAGCATCTTCTTTTTAATGTAACCTAGGTTAACCACCAGTCTGCGGTCTATACCGACCTGGTAGTCCTGGCAAATTCAAACAGTGCTGTTACTGAGCCATAAGGCCCGGACCAAAATAAGAGAGAAGATGTGCAAGATTTGACCAATCACAGCTGAGAAGGGAGACGCAGTGTAGTTTCGATCAATGTGAATTGGTCGGTTTCCGCTCGTCTCTTTCGCTCCGCTCCGCTCGTGGGACCTTAGACACGGCCAAAGTAATATAACAAATGACAGTATGCAGTAGCATTTTCTTACCAAAGGCACTAATGTTGGGTAGCCATTCGGGTTTGTCCATGAGGTCGACGTTGACGATCTCATAGTCGACATTCTTCGCGTTCAGGGCTAGGATGGTGCGCTGCGCGAATGGGCAGTAGCGCATGTTGTACACACGCAGCTTTCCGGTAAACGGAGGGTGAGCATCCCCTGTAGCGAAAAAATAAATATTAAGCAGGTGGTTCCGGTTCCGGCTGTCGTTCGTAGACCTTCCACAGTCATGTCAAGTCAGTCGTTACAGAAGTCAGAAGCCCAGAAAGTTTGAACCAGTCTTGCCAAAAACTATCGTGTTACCTAGTAATAACTCATGGTTTTATGGTTTTTTAGGTTTACATATTATAAGTAACACCTACTATACAGTTCACAAAATAAATGAAATGAACTGGGTTTTGACTGTCAGCTAGCCTGGCTATCTGACATCCAAAATCCTGTTCCCATTGTGTGTGCCCATTTATACTCCGTATAAAATACTGGTGTTCATCCGTTTATACGTTTAGTTGGAAGAAGGCTCAGTGATGATGTACCTAAACGTTAATTAATAAACGTACCGAAGTGTATGCTGAGATGCAACGATGTGCATGTACCTTCTAGATACAGAGACATAATCACAGCAGCATGTTACATTAATTACAGTATCTACAGTATATTGGTACTGTAATTAATAAAAAGATTAACACTAACCTAGTTAGAACATATCTACCAAACGTTCATAATGGTACATGGCATGATTACAAAGGTACCCATAAAATTACGTACTTAGGTACGTACTAAAGTGTAGAGAGACAAAACTTGACGAGTATTTAGTAGTAGATTTTCTTAGGGCAAGAAGTTTGAAGATGTATATTTAAAGGTAGGTACCACTTCTCCTGACTTCTCTACTCTTCAAGTTCTAGAAATTTTGATAGAATATAAAACTCAATCTGGAGGGTACGGCTTCTATCGTGCGTCCCCTTTAATAGAGAAACTGAGTGGAGTTCTAGTTTTTGCTTCATATTAAAAGTCATCTAAAAAACCGGCCTACTTATTAGTTTCAGTGATGAATTAAAACTTCCAAATTATTTAATATTTATTTTGTTGTTACTATTACTTATTACTTGTTTAAACATAAAAATATTTATTGAACACATGCTTAGATGGATATTCTCTTATAGAATCGTGTTCTTTAAAAGTTATTATTATTCGACGCCAGAAGGCAAATATTCGTGCTAAAAATAAACCTGTTTGCCCCATAAATTACCATAGAACCTATCAAATACGCAGCAAGTATTATTCGCATTTACTTCATTTACTTTTAACGTATTACAAGTATTTTAGACCGTGATTTTAGACATGCTTTCAAATATTGTACAGTTTTGAACAAAGTGAGCTTTTTAAATTTCGCGCCAAACCAAAAAATGATACATGTAACAAAAATCAACCTTATAAAAATAAATCTAAATTTAGATGTAAACTACATCTGGTTTCAAGACACGGCATGTAGGTGGGTAAGTTTTACCTGTGTCATTTTCACCTCTATTTATTATCTAAGTCTTTTATAAGCCACTTATAAGAACTGCTAACACTACCAAAAGATTATTCTGTAGACTGTTTTTATCAAAACATTGTTGTTTCAGTTTATTATCTGTACTATGTACACTTATCTGCCAGAGGCACACTATATCATTAATTATATGAATATGTAATATATAAATTATCACAACTAACCTGTTTTGAGGTGCTTCGAGTTGAATTTCCTAGCGACCTTGCCTGCTGCCATGTTGCTATAAGGTAAAACGTAACCGATCGCTCGTCTAAATGTCTGCACTCCTTGAAGTGAGGAGTACAAATGCACAGCGAAACTGATTGTTGACGATAACATACCGACTATATAACGCTGGCCCAAATGTGCCGCTGATGATTAGACAAAATATAAAAACCACTAGATGTGATGATGACTTGCCAAATTGTCTGTTTGTAAAGTCACATCACATTTCAAGTTTGCCGTGATGAATGTTTTTATTTATATTTAATCTTGCAATCGAACCAAAATACTTGTCTAGTCCGACGTGAATTCACAAAAATGTGAAGTGAAATAATAAAGATATAAGATGATAAGTGAGATATAAAAATTAAAAAGTCACTGTTGTAGGAAGCTTGAACTACATTTTATCTACATATTAAGTCACCGGTAGATATTATCTATTTATGATCATTCTGACTTACAGTACGACAACAAAGAGTTGCATCGTAGTTACTAGTACAATCGAGTTACTATTCAAGGAGACTGATGAGTATGATGACTGGAATATTAAGGAAAATTTGAAAGTCACTGATTGATTGATCAGAAAGCTAAACTTACTAGATAATAGTAACCAACCGCACTCGTGACAATGATTCGATTTTTGAGAAAAATGACTTCGCAGGTAGTTTTTTTTGGAAATCATGTCTGGCCCACGAGTGTGTTACGTGACTTAGAAAAGTGTAACACATAATATCATAAGTACCTATCTGGTTATGGGATTTTATGGAAAGCCAATTAAAAAAGCTTGTAAATTAGACGTTGGCCGCATAAATTAATTCATATTGTAGAGTAGTAGGTCGTTACAGTCGTACAGATCGGGTATGACTGTGCGAACTCGACTTCCAGAATATTCTGCTATTGTATGTTTGAATGGGAACTTCTAGTTCAATTAATATACTATTGAAAACCATGACGTGACTTTGAGGCGAAACTGCTAGTTCATTTTGTTGTCTCACTTAATTTAATAGCTTTACTTTGCAAAATGTATAGTTTCAGGGCAGAATTTACTCGTTTTTTTGGGTTTATTTATATTATATTAGCTATATATATATATTAGCATCCACTGAACTGTATGGATTGTGTGAGGAATGAAAAGGATTCCGTAGTTGCCCATCAAAATATGTGAACTTACTAAACTGATTAACCACCCTGCCTACCTGCCTCCGAACGATGTTTTTATTTTGTAAAAATAAAACAAACTTACATTTAATTTTGCAATTTTACGACCTGCGCTCCCATACATTATGTATAGGAAAATATTTTATACAAAGTACATTTTATAAGTTGGTCGACTCTTACTCGTAAACTTGTAAAGCCTATAACTTACCTGTGATAGTTTTCCTTTTATTTTCGTTATAATTTTATATGCTACTACCATGAATTTTTTCTCACGCCCAAACACAACCCGTAGGTGGTTTAGGTAGCAACACCTTTATTTTTTTTATTTTTTTTGTGGGATGGGAAATCATCAAATAACCCCTCCCGCTCTGGGCAGAGCGAAAGGGAGTGTCAGACTTCTACTGACTAAAAACCACCCATATTCCTTCTTAGCCCTTTGGGTCGAGGCCGCGGTATCTCTTTCGAACAACCCGCAGCCCCGACGGACCTGAGTCTAACAAAAATTTGCACTTTAAAGCTTAATATTTCACAAATGAATCCCTTAATGGAAAAAAGGTTTGAACAAACTCACAATATTTTTTTAAGACCTATCCAATGACATCCCACACAACAATCTTCGCGAGAAAAAAAATCTCATTCCCACTTTAATGTGTACCCACTGGAGATATTTTACCACTTCATCAGCGTAACTCATTTGTATATTCATGCCAAATTACAGCTTTGTAGTACTAAGAGTCTTTGAGATATAGTGCGGACGGATGGACGGACGGACAGACAGACGGACATGGCGAAACGGGTTCCATGTTGACTACGAAACCCTAAAAAGGAGTAAATGCGAGTGAGGATTGACAGGGGAGAATGGGAGCAAAACCCGTTCGTAAAAAACTTTATGACCCCAAACAAATGAATCATGAATGGCAGGGAGATGCTGATGAACATCCACTGAAGAAGACCAAATCAAACACAATGACAGACCAGATGCATTTATCCCCCATGTCTATAAATAGACACGAGAGCATAATATTCTCTCGTGTCTATTATTATCGGGTATCATTTAAGCTATCACCAATTTAATTAGTTTTGTGTTTCTTAAATAATAGGGTTTGTCCTCAAAATAGTAGATCTGTCACCAAAATGTAGTCACCAAACAATGCAAAATCAGTTCCACAATAAATCACCTAAAATCCTGAGATATAAGGTCTAGTACCAAATAAATGTTTTTGTATGTATTATAATAGGTGTGTCCTAATAAGTATTTAAGCAAACTAATTTAAAGAGATCACCAATAAATCTTGTACTCCATGACGCGCGCTCGCTTCGCTCGCATATTAAATAACACTAATATCTTCTGTCCCCGAAGTGCCGGGCCTCCGCCGGCCTCCTTCGTCGGCCTACGGCCCGGTGCCCATGCCGCCCTGAAACACGTTGATAAAAAGGAGTCGCAGTCAGGGATCGATAATCGATTTATTTGGTGACAGATCTACCATTCTGAGCACAGAGCTATTATTTAAGTAACAAAACTGTTATTATAAGAACGAAGTTTATATTCATGTAATGCAATATAATTTTATTGGTTATCGATCTCTTATTTTACACATATATTAACATTAATTTGATAATTCATACCTGGGAACAATTTTTGTTTATCTGAGAACGAAAATATTTCGTGGCGATAGATCTATTTATTAGGTGATACAACTTGATGACAAATATAAATTTTGGTGATAGAAAATATAGTTCCCATTATTATCTGTCCTGTCTATTAGTATGTGTCCGAAACCAACACCTGTACCTTACCTACTACCCTTATTACCCCTGACAGTAGGTACCTAATACCCTCTTAATACCCTTGATATAGTAGCTACTACCCCTATTTTGTAGGCCTACTAATAAAAGTGCTGACTGAAAGTGTGTTGTCGTGTCGTTCTGTTTCTTTCTAGTCACTTACATTCATAATTTCAGGCGAAAGAAGTCCACTGACCATAGGATACTTACACCCAATTTGTACCTACCAAATTGGCCAGTCCTATCCTCGCATCTAGTCGATTCCGGCAACCTTCACAATTGATGTATAGCCGAAGTCATCAATACATTACATAGGTACCTACTACATGGTCGTACCTACTCGAATAGGTAACACACCACACCGAAAGGGATAAATAGAGCAATAGGTACCTACCCACCTACTTAGTGACCCCATTTGAAGTTTTCGTTACGAAAGGTTAGGTGTGTCCTAATAAGTATTTAAGCAAACTAATTTAAAGAGATCACCAATAAATCTTGTACTCCATGACGCGAAAGGAAACCTATGAGATTAGGGAGTAAAGTCCATTTCACAAAAGAAATCCCGCGGACAATATTGTGGAACTAAATTTAACAGATCGGCCATGTTGTGGTTTGTCGATGTTATCAAGGTGCGTTTGTTGTGGTAGATATTTTGTGAGTATTGGATTAGTGCGTTATAAGGTTTATTTACGATGCCAAAAGTTGTGAAACAACATTATGTCGCGCGACATACAGCGCTGCGTCTGCGGGACTTCTTTCGTGAAATGGACTTTAGGACCCAGCTTCCAACTCCAATTTTCAGGTACCTACCTACCCATACAGTTTCAGAGTAGCTTAATGGTAGGTAGGTGGTTATAGGACGACTACCTAAATCTACAATGAGACCATAACATTACAAGTTGCTTGTAATCGGAGCCCTCTGGATAGTAGGTACATATAACTACCTCATAATTATGATTTTTAACGTGTCGTCTAAAAACTTACTGCGGCAGGCAGCACATTGCATAGACAGGCATAGGGCATTCGACTAATCTGAACGATTATTCTAACTAAACCCCCAGTCCGCCGCCGCGCTGTCGCGCGTCGTTGATACCAGAACCAGTCTATTGCTTATTTGTTCTCTGAAATAGATACGCACGATGCCAACCAACCTATAGTACAGACTTAATGAAATTATATTGTAAGCTGATCTCTATTTAAACTGGTTGTGTGTAGGTACCTACCTACCTATTCCAAAATCAGGTAGAAAGGTTAAAAAAATAACTGCTTAATGCCTACTCTCCAACTCTCTGTCGGGACCGCACAAATATTATAAAAAGTTTATTTTTGGAAGGAACCCCCTGCGACTACACAATACACATCTTGGGGTAGGTATTATGAAGAAAATGTGGCCTGGCCCATCGCAGAATCATCAATCAATATAATCATCACAATCAAATAAACTCAAGGGCAGACTACCCTGCAGTTTATTTAATTCACATTACCTATATCAATTAGCATCCTCCACATGCATGGCAGACATGGTCTGTCAATAGCGCATTATCATCATCGGATTTCTATTGACTCATGGTTCTTTTTAACTTCAGGCAAAAAAAAACATTATGCCAAGTCATCAAAGTCATGTCAATTCAGTTCAATCAATTCAAGTGTTGCCTATTTACAGGAATTTACCATCAAAATTAGTAAACTAATATTTATAGAGGTTTTCCAATGGAGATAAAACTTTTAGCTTCTAAAGCGTGATAGTCACTGTTTAGTAAAGCTCAAACGAAAGATTTTATTAAATACATGTTTTTGTAAATGTATCTTCGTATATCGATAAGTTGTGACCACAGAGTACTTTTATATATTATATAAGTGACTCACAGACCACAAGTACCTGTACAAGCACCAAGCTACCCGAAACTGTCGAACTTTCTCAATCCCCCTTTTTTGATGCGTGGCAAATTATTATGGGTAGTATTTAAACGAGTGACTTTAAAAAGTTTTATGTGACAAAAACAATTAATTTAGGTCACAGAATTAATAAATAAGCGACGAGAAATCAACAGAACAGCAACTAACAACAGAACAGCAAACATTTGAGTTACTTAAAATACAAAATGAGTAGCTTTATAATACTTGAGCGACATAATATTTGTTTGAGTGTCAACGGTACGTCCTGCATTTTTTTCTATATTTAACAAAATAATGATTTATTTATACTGAGCGGCATTTTATTTTAAATGAAGTGTTTCGAATAGAAAAACCACTTAACTACTTACCCCAGGCCCAGTCGACGGAGCCCCGCTTCGCAGGACTCCTACTTCTGGGTGGTTTAAAAATAACCACGAAGGGTATGGCGACCCTAGATACCACGGCCTCGGCGCCAGGGCTAAGAAGGAACATGGGTGGTTTTTAGTCAGTAGAAGTCTGACACTCCCTTTCGCTCTGCCCAGAGCGAGAGGGGTTATTTGATGATTTCCAACCCCCAACAAAAAAAAAAGGGTATGGTGACCCTATTCGCTCGCTTCGCTCGCTCACTCGACCCCGCCATCTCCTTCTAACCTGACCTGTCCGAGTCGGGATGCCCCAAGTCCCGAGCTCGCTTCGCTCGCTTTTGCATCCAAGTTTTCCTAGTAACGGGTTCGCAGGGTATGTCGGGATCTCAGTTCGCTCGCTTCCCTAACCGCCCTGTTTGTGTGAGTGATTGAGATTGTGTGTGTGAAAATAAAACACAAGGAATTTTGAATTGAAACTAGGTAAATATCGTATCACTGTTATGTAAAACTATGTTAGTTGCCCTTTCTGTATTTCTAGTCGCTCACTTAGTAATTCAGTCGCTCACTTAATAATTTAGTCGCTCACATAATAATTATAAAATCTGCAATGGATTAATCACAACCCACTTTTTGTAAGCTCGTTCAGGATTTTATAATCAATATTCGTCGTTAGTTTAGTTAATTTTTCGCTTATTTATATTCATATCGCTTAAGTTATTATAAAAGTATCTAATCAACAGTCGCTAAGTTTTTTTTATTTGCTCTTTTTTTAATTCCTCAATTATTATTCACTCATCCCGCTCTCACTCATCTCGCTCGGCAGAGCCCAGAGTAGGTGGTAGTGTCAGACTTGTACTGACTAAAAACCACCCACGCTCCTTCTTAGTATTTTGTATTTCGGGGCCGTGGTATATCTTTCGAACAACCCGCAGCCCCGACTTCTCAATCACCCTTGAACATAACGTTCAAGCGATAAAATTGAAAATCTATTAAAAAAAATTGATAGATTATAGTAGCTTGATGTGCTGGAGTCCTAATACAACAATATTGGGAGTTTACTAATTAACGAGATAAATTGTGACACGTAGAAATTTACAGTAAATTAAAATATATGAACTTCTACGTCCTTCATAGGTAAAGATAAACAATTTAGAAGACTGACATACTGGCGAATTTGTTATTATTTACACCTCAACCAGTATGGACATTTGGTTTAGAAATATGGCAACACTGTAATTTACTTTTATCTTCTGTCAAATCAAGTAAGAGGAGTAGAGTATAAATTTTGAAGGCCGGCCGATCACTTCAAAAATAAAACCAGTGTGAATTGTGAAGCTCCTGCTGACTAGCGGCGCTCTAATATTATTATTATACAATAAATATAAATAAAATTGATAAATTAATCTCGTAGAAAATGTCTGAAAAGCATTTAAAAACCGGTACGTTGATTACAATAATATTTATGTTACAATATTGCGGTCTACAACTTCATGATAAAAATTAACCTCTTTTGTTTTTTCATCAGGTGATGATCTCCCGGCTTACGGCGGAAAACTTCGCGTTTTCGCGATGAGATTCTGCCCTTACGCCGAGAGGAGTGTTCTTGTTTTGAATGCAAAGGGTTTGCAATACGACACGGTATTCGTCAATTTGGATCACAAACCCGAGTGGGTTTTCAACTTCAGCCCTAAAGGTAAGGTATCATTGCATTCTTCTAAGGTAGGTTCATTTCATGTCATCGGCCACAAATCCGAACTATGTGACTTCTTTTTGAACATGAAATAAATGAATTATTTTACTAGGATTAACAGAAAAAATAGATGTGGAGGGACAAAGTGTTTACGTGTGAATAGTTGTTGATCGACAGCTAGTCAGCTGACCAAGCTGTCAATTCACTTTCCCAGATCTATGCTAATAATTAATGTAAATACACTAATTTGCTTCCATTTTAGGATTTTTTGCACATTTTCCGGTAAATCTGATATATTTTGTTAGTAGTTACTCTGAATAAGTTAAATCTTTTTCATAAAGAATTTTTTGACGAAGTTCATTCAAGCATTAATTCAATTACTCTTGAAGCAAAATGGCATTGCAGTGTCTAGGTCAGTCAGACAAAAAGCATGTTTTAATATAATTGTGCCCTACATTTCCATTATTTATTTACCTATCAAGTTTTTTACACACTAAATTCAGAAAAGAACAAAGGAAGAGGAAAATAGCTTTTCCAGACTTACATGCAAATGCTATTTTAAAATACACATTTTTTTTTTTGTTACGTACTTTATACATAATTATTATTGCTGTATAAAAAAATCAGACTACAATTATTATTTTTTTGTTCTAGGCACTGTACCAGCTCTGGAGTATGAAGAAGGTAAAGCCATTTTCGACAGCAACATCATAAACTATTACCTGGACGAAAAGTACCCGGAGCCAGCCTTGCAGTCAACTGACCCACTGCGCAGGGCTGAAGACAAGATTATAGTCGAACTGTTCGCTGCGGTAAGCATTCTCATTATTATGTCAATCTGCTTCTTATAAACTTTCAACATAATTTACTGATTGTGAAATAATAATGGTGTCTCATTCACAAAAGCTATTAATTCCTAGTTTAAATACTAAAATAAAATCTGTCCAATCTAAAGAAAAACTTCTATTACAGGCTCAATCAGCATATTACACGGCTGCTTTTAACCCAGCATCCCTGCAGCCCTCCAGTGTAGAAAACTATCACAAGGCACTCGAAGGCCTCCAACTGCGATTGAAGGAACGCGGCACCAAGTTCTTACACGGAGACACCCCTGGATTAGTAGACTATACTTTGTTCCCGTTCTTGGAGCGCTTTGAAGCCTTGCCGCTAGTTGGCAAACCTGAATTTGAATTGTCTAAGGCAAAATATGAATTACTGGTGAGTGACTTTTTAAGTTAAGAAACAGTACAGTCCCCAGTAGAAATTATATGGCATGGAACATTTTAGAAGTAAAAACAGAATTTTCTCCTACTCATACCTCAGTAGGACTCAATGTAACACTCTCAAAACATTGACCTGGTGAATGCATTGAATAGGGCAGCAGTTATACTATCTTTATTAATGAGAAGGTTCCCACGTATGGTTCAGAACAAAAACATTATCACTTTGTGGACAATTGCCTTTCAGATACCTATCTTTCTACACCCATTTGTGTCTCTCAAAGAATTGTTTGTTAATCAGAATTAAAATAAAATAGAATAGAATTTATTTATTTGCATTGAATGTAGGTATATAAATTTAAGGTGTTACAGTAGTAGTTTTGTTCCTGGTAAGAATGTAAAAGTGAAGCATCTACATGATCTAGAATTGCACTAAATCTGAAAACATTGTCAACAGGTGACGTACATTGAAGCTTTGAAGGTGTATCCTTCAGTGAAGTCGTACTACTTGTCTGCCGAGACCCACGCTAAGTTCATTGAGTCGCACAATAAGGGTGATGCTAACTACAACATGCTGGATACCAGCGCTGTCTGCTGCATGCGCCCAAGGAAGAAGAAGGAATAAACAAGAACTGATAGAAACCACTAGTGATGTAACTCACAAACATGATGTTATTATTATACTCTATGGAAATTTACTCTAGTGCATTTATTCCCTTTGGAATTTTATCTATGAAATAAAGTACAATTTTTTTTTCAATATTTTTGTTTTTCCTTTCAATTAATATCACTGAATGACCCATCCATAGCTTATCAATGTGTGAGTGCCTGTACTTGTGGTGGCCAAATATGTATGATAATTGATAAGGCCACTCGTGGCTGCGGTTTTCTACCGATAGTAGTCTTTATATCTACTTAGGTTTTGTTTTGGGTGCATTTAGAAATTTTAGAAGCAATGGTCATAGTTAGCAGCCATTTTAATTTCTGCTTTACCGACATTCGAGTTAAATCGACCAGCAGCACTTAGCGCCACTATCGTTATTCGGGAAATTAGAGAACATAATTATATCCTCAAGATCATTCCTACTAGTTTTTTCACAGTCCTACGATAGAACTAGTGGGATTTTTTTTTTCCCACTAGTTCTACGATTCAAGGTGGTACGAAATCGTAGAACTAGTGGAAACAAAAATTCCCACTACGCAGTAGCGGTTTCCTAGTTGATTTGGTTTTGGGCGTGACTAGTCAAAATCTTACGCAATACATATTAATTGTATAAGTAAATAGTAAAACGACTAACCGAGATGACAAATCATTAGTGTATCCAATAATGATATTGTTTCTCCTGTCTAGTCAGTTTTTATGACATCATAATAATTGATTTACTGGTATTGGTTCTGTAATAATTTTGGTATTTACTTTGGTTAACATAATACGACGCTTATCTTTCGTAACGTCAGCTGATAACAAAATAAACCCAGTACTACGTTTCATCAACCGGGAATCGAACAGAGCTAAGATTCAACCTGACAACAGTAAAACAGCATTTTTAAAGAATCGTCATATTTATGTTGATCAGAAGGGGTAGGAAAAAAAATCGATTTAAATAAAATAAAATTTATATATTTCACAAATGTTAACACAACCTCCAATTATGTTTATGTGCCAATCACTGATGTGTTCATACAAAGCACTTTGTTTCCCTTCTCATCCAACTTCGTGTTTTATCGTAACATATAACATCAACGTACATACTACGCCTAGTAAATAACATTTATGCTTGAGATTCAACTATTCAACGAGTACCTACGTAACATACGCGAGGATAAACACTATACAGTGAATATAATAAATAGTTTAAAAGTATTATTTTTGATTTTATTTACACGAAACATAGTGTTAAAATATATTCGAGTATTTGTTATATAAAGAAGGCATATCATAATATTATACAATAAAATAAATTATCACATGTTTTCATGGTTAGGTATAATCGTACATACGAAGAGAATACATTTAATATTAGTGAGGAAGCACCATACTAGCTAGGGTTAATGAGATCTCTGATACAATGCGCCATATGCTCGAGTGTTAACCGATTTTAGTAGATAGCTGATTACCACAGCACATTGTACTTTATATAGATATAATTTGTTGCACAAGACGCCGTGCATCAAAGATGTCATTGTTTAAGTAACTCTCACTGACTCGGGTATATAGTCACAGATAATGATCTGTGTTAAGATAAGACGTTAAGTACACCGTAACATTAATTGTATAATGAAGATAATAAACAAAACAATGTAATAAAGAGTTGTATATTGCACTAATTTGTACTATCCTAAGCTAAAACAATTACTAAATAATATTAGTTAAGTACATTTTTGAAAGAGTACTATTTATAAGTGCATTACTACATTGAACGCTGAGAATGAGGTCAGAAAACCTCGCGTCATTATTGTTTGCATTGGTCGAGACGATAATATGACTCAGCATTTGTCTGAAGGTCACCTTGTATTTTTTAACCTGACAAAATCAGAGTTCTTGAACATGAAATCTTTTTTAAAAGTCACCTGATTAGTCCCGTCTCTATTTACTCAATATTTTGAACTTTAAAGTTTAACATACTTATAGTCACGCCTTTTTCCCATGGGGGCAGGCAGAAACCACAGAATGCCACCTGCTACGATCCTTTTTTTTTTTTTTTTGTGGAGTGGGAAATCATCAAATAACCCCTCCCGCTCTTGGGCAGAGCGAAAGGGAGTGTCAGACTTCTACTGACTAAAATCCACCCATGCTCCTTCTTATCCCTACATGCCGAGGCCGCGGTATCTCTTGCGAACACCCGCAGCCCCGACGGGACCTGCTACGACCCTTACATACTCTTTTTGCCTCGTCCACGTTCATACATTTGGTTATTCTTGCACGCCACACACTTGAACGCGGCACCTAACCTACCCACCCAAGAAGAACCTTGTCAACACAAAGCATCCTGGTTCTTACTTTGATTTTCCTTGTAAGTATGAGTTGTGATGTCATGCCCATTCAAAAAATACTCTTTAATAAATAATTTAAAAAAATTATATCAAGTAAAGGAGTAATATCATAATAAGGAAGGAATGTATAATTTCGACCTAGGACTAACAGTAACATCAAAAAGTTTCTAAAATGTTGGAATTGGGAGATTATTCTATGTCATGCATCGGGTTAAAGCATTCCCGTTTATTAATACTAATGTTTATGGCATAACTAAATGTATCGGTTATTACTGTTTAGTTTATGAGGAAACATGAGTGTGGTAATACATAATATTTTATTAGTATTTCCTGGTTTTTTAATGTGTGAACACAACACAAACCATTTGTTTTTTTTTCTATAATTATTTTTATTTACTTTTGTTAGATTGATCGATTTAGCGATAAGGAATTCAATGCAATTATTTATCAGACGACTGTATTCAATACATATCGTTCAATGTTTTAAACATGACGAGTTGACCGCATTTATTTACAAAAAGGTTATAGCCGTGTGCCGACTTTGGTCCGCGTGAAATTATTATAAAAATAGTACTTCCCTATTCGAATCGTATTTTGTAAATAATTTCAAGGGTTTTAATTTATTTGCATGGAACCCTATTTACTCTAAAATGGAACTAGCCTACCTACTCCGTCTAATATCAGCGATCTGCCAATAAAAGTCCCGTCAAAATCGGGCCCGCATTTTTTTTTCTTACGAGTATTAGTACTTTTATATGCATTTGAAGCTACTATTTAGAAATTAAAATACACTTATTTTTTTTTTATAGATATCACTTTGTAAGTGGACGCGAATTGATACGAAAACTCCGATCACTGTGACTGTGGCCAGAGGTTTCGTTATCAATAACTACTGGAAAATAGTAGAATATCATTTGCTCTACTTCACATAAACATGTGAGTTCTTTTAAATTCGTCATGCTTCACGTTTCCAATTCAATAAGTAGACTACCTCAAGCAAAATCCGTACATAGTGTGTGGTTATAACGCCATTTAGATGTACGGCCGGCGCCAACAAAATACACATTTGTTTCGTGAATGTGCACACCGAAATGACTTAGTTAGTCCGTTTCATGTAGATGACATTTCTACAGGCTACAGCTATACCCTATCCGTACTTAGCTGAACAAATTCACCGCTAAGTTTTCTTCTTGAATATATTCTGTAAGTTCATATTAGACTTGGACTGCTGGAACATCTGCGTGACTCTTCTGCCGACCTCCTGCGCGGCTTGCAGGTTGGTGTTAGAGCGAGGGACGGGCTCCCGCGGCAGCTCGCTGCTAGACATGGAGCCCCCCGTGCCTGCTACGTTGTGGATTAGGGCTTCTATGGCGGCCTTGTATTGAGATAACGCTGGTGCTTGTACGCCTTCTTCTAGTTTTCTATTAGGAGGTAAAAAGTTATTATTGTTATTATTTTTTTGGCACGACGAAATCCGAATCGAAATATTTGTGAATAAGGCGCCTGAAGTAAAATTTGAAATAACACAGGCACACAAGGAACATTGGCACAGCAAGCGATGCGAATACACAACAGCAAGGCCAATGAGACTATGTTTCCGGTTGCTTGAGCGTTAGATTATACAGGTAAAAAAAATGCTTGTTCTCCTGTGTCACCCATACCTGTGTCCCCTTTTTTTTGTGTGAAAGCTCTATTTATATTCCTCAATAATATAAGCAAACTAAAGATAGCTCCACTATAAATAACCTTCAGATTACACTTTTCAATGTAACTTCACTCCGCATTTATGAGTAATGGCATAACTGCATATGGTATTGGAGCAAGTCAAGAATGTGACTATGATTCAAAGCTTATGATCTGTATAAATAATAATATGAAGTATACCTGAGTGCGGGCAACAGCGCAGGATGGTGTCGACAGTGATGCACGGCGAGCTGCAGACCGGGCGTCAGCGCCGCCAGGATCTCGCGAGACAGCGCCCCGCGACATACCACGCATAGTAGCGACACCGCTGTACATAAACATAATATACGTTATATATATTGAAGGAAAACAAAAGGAGAAAAATAGTTCAGAAAGGGTCAACATCATTTGCTTAGCCTTTTCCCAACTATCTTCGGATCGATTTCCAGTTTAACCTGTGCAGCTGAATTTTACATGGCGCGACTGCATATTCTACAATCCAGTTAGAACTGGATACTCGGAAAGGGATCAGCTATTAAATGAACCAATAAACAAATTGTAATCACGCGGGGCCATTGTGCAGCTTTTCGTAATGTACTACTTAAAGTAGGTTCCTACCACAAGTGCATAGCACCCATCATCATTAATTTAGGCTGCAAGCATTCACTGTTGGGTATGGCATCTCCTTTCTTCTGCCATCCCGGTTCCCGCGTCAATGATAATATCGTCAACTTAACACGATTTAAGACGGCCCTGGTTGCTTAGGCCACTATTCGATCAGGCGATTTTCGTCGGGCAACTACCCGTCTACCCATATATCACAAAAGTATATAAACAAATTAAATATAAATTTCCTAGCTATATTCGTATACCTTTTTCCGAAACAGCATGGTTATCAACAGTCGGCAGTACAAGCAATGCCAATGCTTCAGCGGTCCTCGCGGCTTCCTTCACGGTGAGCGCTTGGTTGCCACCCAGCATATCTTCTACTGGCGCCCAGCACTGCGCCTCGCAGTCTAACCCACGGATCAGACATGTTCGCGTCACACTGCCCCATGACGAGATCGCTTCTTCGCGGACAGACCTTTAGTGTTTTAAAAGTTAAAATTTTTACCCAGTGGTTTGAAAGAGATAGAGAGAGCGTGGGAACGGCCACCAATCTCAAATGAAATTGTGGCCATTCTCTCTCACAGAGATCATTCCAGCAGTTGGAATGTTATAGGCTGATTAAAGCACAGTACTTTCACAGTTTATATTCCTTGTCATAGGACTATAGTTTCATTATATTGTTATCTTTGTATCGATAATTCAAAGTGCCTGTAACTGGCCTTTCTAAAAAATGCTTTGATTTATGTTTGAGTTATTTAATGCATCCTAGTATCTGTTTTTTTGCAGTTTAGTGGAAACACTTCCGCTGCCAGCCTTTCCCAACTTAGAACGACTAGTTTTTGGAACGAAGTTCCCTAGCGCGCGTTGTGAAAGGGGGCTAGACGGAAAAAAATCTTACGAAAAGTTGTCACGACACTTTTTGCTATAGTAAGCTATTGTAAGCTGTGCGGCGTCGCATGTTTCTCTGTCTGTCTCTCTCTCTCTTATAGAAAGCAAGCCAGATATTTTCATTTCTAAATTTTATTTTTTTTTTTACGTAATAAAAAATAATAACAATAACTTCGTTCCATCCGGGTGTTCCTTGACACCTCTCAAGTTTATTTTAATATTTTTTCTCATTTTTGATCAGTATTAAAAAAAAGTAGAAATGAGTTTCAAGATTACTGTGTACTTACACATCTTCATCATGCAGTAGTGCCAT
The DNA here is from genome assembly GCA_949774965.1 of Diarsia brunnea. NCBI lineage: Eukaryota > Metazoa > Arthropoda > Insecta > Lepidoptera > Noctuidae > Diarsia > Diarsia brunnea. The sequence goes on from OX459009.1 coordinate 12,552,933, forward strand.
GACAGCGGGTAGTATTTGTCTCTCGATGCATTTCTCGCTCAATTCCGTCGCATTCAGTAGCTCAGTGATCAGGTTGGCAATATACATGCGAATGGTGCCGCCGCTTGTACTCTCACAACTGCTTGCAGCGACTGTTAACATAATTTAAGCTAAGTGTTAGAATATGTATGTATGAACCAGATGTATGAATTTGAACGAGGCAAAAGAAGAATGTAAGGATCATAGCAGGTGCCCGTCGGGGCTGCGGGTTGTTTGCAAGAGATACCGCGGCCTCGACATGAAGGGCTAAGAAGGAACATGGGTGGTTTTTAGTCAGTAGAAGTCTGAAACTCCCTTTCGCTCTGCCCAAGAGCGGGTCCCGTTATTTGATGATTTTCCACCCACCCAAAAAAAAAACAAAAAAAAAAGAGGATCATAGCAGGTGTTGTTCTGTGGTTTCTGATTACCCTATGGGAAAAAGGCGTTGGTTTATGTATGTATAATAGGATAAAATAAGACCAGGTTGAGACTCGCGCAAATCGGGTTCGGTTAGGAGTAGTACAAAAGGCAAACATGGCTGCTAATCATAATGATTGTAATTAGAAAAAATAACAATGGAATTAAAAGCCACCATCAACAATTGCGTCATGAATGATATTACTGATGAGCACGAAGAATTTTGCAAGCACTTAAAATCAAAATTGTAAATCCGTTTCTTTCCAATTCATGCTATTTCATATTCATAATATTACTCGTAACAATACAGTGTAACTTCGTGTGTGAAAAAGTGTGCTAATTATACCATAGGGCATGACGCGATAAAATTATTTCTGAGAATAGGATGAACCAGGAATTGTGCTGCGTTGTATAAAAAATGGTGATAAAAAGTGATTCCATATATTCCTTTCATTACACAAGTCATGTAATGATATCAGCAACATAAGTGTGTTCAATATTTCCGCAACATCACGTTGTATGACTATATATATTTTTCGGCGGTTGTAAAATCATCGAATAACCGCTCTTGGGCAGAGCGAAAGGGAGTGTCAGACTTCTACTGACTAAAAACCACCCATGTTCCTTCTTAGCCCTTCATGTCGAGGCCGCGGTATTTCTTGCGAACAACCCGCAGCCCCGACGGGCGTCGGCCCTTGCGGGCCCCTTCCATGTTGCTGACATCTCTTTGAGGCGCGCGTGGAACACTCGCGCGCCGTCGACACGGCCTGTCGTCGTCATAAGACGGACGGACGGCGAGCTAGTCCATCACTCACCGTCCACAAGGCTTGCCTGATTTTGTTTTCGGGGAAAACACGGCCAGTGATTGTACAAGATAGTGAGGTTTGGAAGGAAAAAGGTAAGCCCTTTGCTCAGCAGAAGGTTACGACTTACGAGATATAGGTACTTAGGCTTACAGAAAATATGAAGAGATCCTATAGTCTAATTAGAAATCTTAATAGCACATATCATAACATCACCCCTGTAATCCCCGAAGAGTAAGACAGTGATGTACTCAATAGTAGTTACACCCTCATTTCGCTGGTTATGTTTGAAGTCCCATTTAATAGGGGCCGAGCAAATTGCCAGCCTCAGAGCACAAATCGAAACTCCGTGACTTCTACTGAGAAATTACTGATGGAAACTCCCAGTAACACCACGCCCAACCTGGGAATTAAACCAAGGACTTCATAGTCAGCAGTCATGCTTGCGCCCGCTCGACGAACGAGGCAGGAGCTATCTACAATACTCACATTCTCTAAGATGCTGTAAATAAAAGTCGAGGGACTCTTCTCTATGCTCTGCCACCCATTTCAGTGGTACGGAGAATATCTTAACTGGAAGACTGCGTATGCTGCTGTACATGATCCACCTACAATAGAAATATTTGTGAGAATCTAGTAGCAGAGGAAATATGTTGCTTTTAAGTTTAAGATGGCAATTTTCTACGAAGAAACAACACTAATAAAGTGGTGTTTTCTAATTTCAATTTGTAGTTTAATACGTGGGAGAATAACAGAAAATACTTCAAGAACGAGAGCTAAAAGCTAAATGTTTTGATCGAAAAACTACAATTTTAGCATTCTACGAGCGAGTGTCAAACATTCTGCCGTGTTAATGAAAAGTGCAATAACTCGAGTTTCGCACCAAATATATTGAGTTAAGGTGAATGCTCCAACTAGCCCGCGAAATTCAATTTTTTTTACGTTTTTTGCAATTTGCAGGTCAGTGTTAGTTTGTATGTTGATTAGAATATTAATTATTAATTAAAACTTCCAAGTTCATAAAGGTGCAAAAATGACTTTTTCAAGTTCCTGCACCTTTATGAACTTGGAGGCTTGTATTGATGATTTTGATGATTATATTTCTGTAACTACATACGTCTTACAGCCGCAATTAATATTCTAATCAACATACAAACTAACACTGACCTGCAAATTACAAAAAACGTAAGAAAATTTGAATTTCGCGGGGTGGTTGGAGCATTCACCTTAAGTACATATTCGGAATTTGCAGAACGAGATCTATTTATTCTTTTTACACAGTTTTTTACGTATCTACGACGTAGCCGGTTTTAATACTAAACCTGACTGCAATATTTAGGTCGTAACAATACAAAAATAAATCCTTAAACGCGTTTTTCTCGTAATCAAGTTTAATCTAGTTATTGTACTTTTCGTTAGCACGGCAGCATTGCAATTTAAAACTTATGCGAACGGCTTAAAAGACATGGAAAACTGCAAGCTCGTGATTTGTAACGTAAATACTAGAAACAGTTGACAGTCTGCTTACTTTTGTAAAAACTCGCCGTGTTGTATTCTATCATCAAGCGCAGGTAATATGGTGACCAAATAAATACCAACAAGAATAGTGGTATCAACATTCACAGGGTGTAGCTTTTCCATCTTTTGTTCTAACTCGGATATGACGTCATTAAATAGAGGTTTCAGTATGTGCGTGGTGAATGGTACGCCGAAGTTGTCCACATAACTATTTACCAGCGATATAAGTACCTCGTACATCAATGTGTGGCTTAAAACTTTTGTATTTGTCGCCACGTCTAGAATTTGTTTTAATCTGCAAAGAAATTTAAATTAAGTTAAATGTGTTTCTTTAAATTAATGTAGTTTCTATAAAAATGCATTTAAAACCAAATTAATCGTCTTAGCTTGATTTAAACTAAACCAAGGCCGTTTTCAATGTTTTTTTTTTATTTAAAGCGAATTTATAACCTGAAATCATAACGCCATCTTTGTCAAAGTATCCATAATCTTCATAATTAGATATCCGGGAAAGAAAATAACCGCGTAAAAGTTATATCAAACCAAACAACTCAAAGAGTTCAATACTCACGTGCTAATAAACCAACTTAACTCCGCCCATCTAACTTCAGGCTTCTCCTTAATAATATTATTTGCAGCTAGTAACAACACCTTCGCGTCCACATTATCAGTAACATAGCATTGTAGTTCCATAAAATACTCCGTTTCTTCTAAGGGTACTTCTTGTAAATTAACCGATTGCATATCACAGTTGCTAAGGGTAACATCCCTTACTATTTGTACATTAACTACGTAGGCCAGTTTGGCTAACACTAACACCCGCATCACATCTAAATATAAGAGCACAGTCTTCCATTCGTTATCACTGCTCGCTTTCGTTAAATTCGTCATTATTCGACTGCACAAGTCCGTTGAGAATTTGCCTAGAAAATAAATATTTAGAGATTTGAGAACTAGTTAGTGGTTAAATAATATAATTTTACGCCTGTAATCCTCGAATTGTTAAGTAGCAGTTTACCTATTAGTACACCCACATTTCACCAGGTATGTTAAGTCCAATGTAATTAGGAGCGAGCCTATTCCAATCACGTGAACACAAATTCAGACTACGTGGCTGCTACTGAGAAATTCTTGATGGAAAAACCCAATGACACTTTGCCCAACCTAGGAATCGAACCCAAGACCTATGCTCAGCAGTCGCGCTTGCGACCACTCGCCCATTGAGGCAGTCCATCAATACGAAGTGTTACGCTCAAATTGTGATAAATCAAAATGTTAAATGTTTATTTGTATCATCCTTGTGAACGCCGAAGTTGTAATCTAAAATCGAATGCACTTTTCCTCTCTTTGATACAAAAAAATCAAAAAAACAATCACAAATTTACCTGCAATCAAAGCACTCCTCGCGAGAACAGGCACAAATATATTAACAGTATCCTTCACACACTTCTCGACCGGATCCTTCAAGAAGTTGAACATCAGGCTTTCTAGCTGACTGTACTTATGGTCTGCGACAGGACATATCAGGCAGGCAGACTTGAGTCCTAAGGTCCGGATCTCGAGTTCGTTGGACTCGCACATAAGGACCACGAGGCTTAGGAGCAGGGATGTGCATAGCTCGATGGGTACGTAGGGAGCTATGGCCATGCACACCTGACTCGCTAACACCCTTCGCTCTGTGGACCTTGATGCTAAGAGCTCGGCTATTGAGGAGAGAACTTCGCCGCTGCCGCCCCATTTTACTACGAGGCAGGTTGCTGAAAGAAAGAAAATACTAGGATAAAAATAAATACATTTTAAAGGAATGACATTACAATTAAATTATATGGATTAACAGCTAGAAGGTATAATGCATGTGGTTTTTTGTCAACATCTAACTGCCTAGGCCTTTTACCTTGTGTCGTTTTTTGGTAACTGTTGCACATGAATAGACGTAACCAAACATATTTTTGTTGTTTTTTACAACTACCAAATTCGCACTGCGAAGTAACATACCTTCACAGATAGCGCGTGTGTCAGCTGCGTCGGGTCGCTTGACAAGCGTGAGCAGTGCGTGCAATGCGCGCGCACGCCTTGCATCCCCTCCCGGTAACAGCGCGGCCGCCGCAGCCACTAGCGCCGCCGCCTCGCTGCGTCGCGCTACTAGCGTGTGCGGCAGGATCTAACAACAATTTGCAACATAATAATATTTATTTGCATGTTCAGTAGGAGCTACATCCTGCAGAGCACCACAGCACACGGTCTATTCAACGGTTCTCTTAATAAACGAGCTCGCGTCTGCCCTCCACATACGAGTAAGCTAACTATTTGTGCGCAGTGTGTTCCGGGCCGCGGTCAGAGCTGCCCGACTCCCCGTAAGATCTCCGGCGTTGCTCTAAGCAAGTAAATTCGTCCCGCTACTATCTGTAATGTAATACTGTTGCAAGGCTTCCCCCTGAAGAAGTCCACTACATACAATTTGTTGTGTTTTACTTCTGGCATTGCAATTGCCTTCACCGAAGGTAAATACGCTGTGTATACGGATATCAGTAAAGCGTTTGATCTAATTGATCACAATATTCTTTTAAATAATCTATCGGACATTGTTATCCAGAGGACATTGCAGTGTTGATGTGAGCCTATTTAAAAAAAAGATTAGTCATTTGTAGTTGTTCAAGGCTTTAAATCTCAAACAAATTTTATACCGGTAGGAGTGCCACAGGGTGCGCACATGAGGCCTTTGTTGTTTTTAATATTTACAACTACAAAGCAAGTAATTAACTGTGCAAGTTTATGTGTATTATGTACGTTGCTTTATCATCTAAAATTGTACCGAACCATAAGTCCTAGTAAAAAAGTAAGTAGGTACCTCATAAATGAGGGTCGTAATAAAACAAATGTGTACGAACCCGAGGTAACGTGTCAGCAACAAGAGTAAGCAGTCCTGGCAGAGTGATGGGCTTGTCACTGCTCACTAGCTCAGCAAGGAGGTCGTTAGCTAGTGGATCGTTCAAGTTCAATGTTTCACAGCACCAGTTGAGTATTGATACTTTAAGCCCGTTGGGTATACCACTGGAAATAAAAAGAAAACAGCAGCTTTAGATTCAACCATAGTCATTACCTAAAAAAAGGAGGTTTTTTTACCAGGTGTGACTTTCATGGGGCTGCAGGACTGTTCGAAAGAGATACCGCGGCCCCGGAACACAAAAGGCTAAGGAACATGGGTGGGTTTTAGTCAGTAAAAATCTGACACTCCTTTCCACTCCGCCCAGAGCTGGATTCATTTGAAAATGTTTCAAATACCAAAAAAACTTGAGAGGTGTTTAGGAACACCCGGATGGAACGAAGTTATTGTTATTATTTTTTATTATGTAAAAAAAAAGTTAAAAAAAAATGTAGGAATCTGGCTTGCTTTCTATAAGAGAGAGAGAGACAGACAGAGAAACATGCGACGCCGCACAGCTTACAATAGCTTACTATAGCAAAAAGTGTCGTGACAACTTTTCGTAAGATTTTTTTCCGTCTAGCCCCCTTTCACAACGCGCGATAAGGAACTTCGTTCCAATAAAATAGGCATTACTTTTATAAACAAACAAGTTACAAGTGAGATAGACAAAATAATAGGGCAGTTAACAAAAAAAAAACTAATTAGTCCGTCAGATAGATTTCCAAAAAATATTGGACACGTATTTTTTGTTTTTTTGACGTAAACAAACAATGAAGACGATACAGTGCTTTGAAAACTCGTGTGACGTCATTTTCTAAGACATTAGTATGACATTTTTTACCGGTGAGTGACGTCACGACCCAAATCTTTGACGCGTTTTATCTTCGTCAATTTTTATTGATTTGATAAAACAAAAAATACGTATTCAATATTTTTCGATAATCTAGCAGATTGACTAATTAGAATCATGTTTTTTTTAAGTCAGTAAACATCCCTATTGCCACACTCGGCAAGATCTGGTTATTAATCTTGCTGACTTTTCTTGTCTCAGCTTACTGACGAGAGGAGACAACAAAAAGCTATTTCACTCACAACATCATACGAAAAGGAGCAAATTCTCTGATCCATAGACAAGGCATATTACCTATCGATCCACATCTCCTTGCTGTTGGTCTCGATGCTGTTGTACTCGTAGTGCACGCGCGTCCACTCGCCGGCGTCGTTGATGCTGAGTGTCTCGTCCAGTGTCGTCACACTACCACGACGGAGTGGCGAGTCGCGCGTACTGTTGTCGCCGGGTACTCCTTCACCGGTCGCCTCGAACGAACTTAGGTTTGAACCTTTTCTTGTTCTGTAGGGTTGTAGAACAAATATACACTGTAAATCAACTGGCTTAGGAAAAACCCTCAGAAAATAGAAAAATATCATCTGCCTAGCCTTTTCTCAATTTTGTTGGGGTCGGCTTACAGTCCAACCAGATACACCTGTTTAAGATAACTGAGTAATACGATATTCCTTGGTAAGACTAGTTGTCAAAATTTCGGGCCACTGTTAAAGATGTTAGCATATGTAACGGCTGTCAAAGACCTACATATGACAGCCGGGACCAACGGTTTAACGTGCTTTCCGAGACACGAAGGAAACTCGGTATGTAATAGGTGGTCACCCATCTGCGGACCAACCTAGGCAAGCACGGCTAAATCTGAAGGTCGACCCGAGTGGCTAAATAAAGCGGCTTTTGTGGATAACTGGCTAAATAATAAATTATTTAGCCAGTTATCCACAAAAGGAAACAGTTGTGTTAATATAAAAACCATTTAAGTTTAATATAAATTATCGAATTCGAGATCAATTTGTAACTTTAATAATGTGAGTGATTATACATCTACATTGAGCTAATTTTAAAACACGCAATATAACACAAGACCAATTGCATATTCATTAGCATATAATGCACGTTGTAATTTGTTATGAATCTTGAGCTATGTGTAGGTAATTAAATGCAACAGATAATCAAACACAATTGAACAACTTTTATTTGAAAATCAGTATACTTGTAGGATTAACGATTGATTGGCGTTTTCTTAGGAAATACAGGTCACCTGTTATATGGTATTGAATCGGGCAACATCGAATACTTTTATACCATGGTGGCAAAAATGACTAGTGTCACTGCCTAGCCTTTCGTCTCGTCGGCTTCCAGTCTAACCTGATGCAGTTGAATACCACTGGTTTATTATTCAATACACAACTTTATACTTACATTGCACTATTTTTCTCACTATCAATCATCTCAAACTGCTCAGGGGTCGCACTATGAGTCGAATTACCACTTCCATAATGATTTTCTGAAGCAGTACAAGTAATTGGCTTGGCTTCTAAACTCTGTTCCACCCTTTGTACTGATAACAGTTTATCCTCAGGTATATGGATATCTAGTCCTTTGACCTCGGAGGCAGGACTTGTGAGTGAATTTAAGCTGACAATTGCCGCATCATATAATTTTTGAAAGTTCAGTTTTTCAGTCTCAAGAGCTATTATTTTTTGTTTCAGTAATTCAATCTCTTCGGCTTGGATGAGGAGCTGTCAATTAGAAATTAAAATCATTAAAAATGTTTCATTCATATTGCTGACTGGCAAGGCCAATAATAATACCACAAATAATTGCTTGATACTTATAAATACATGCTAATCTTAGATAAAAATTGGGAAGAGTGCAGGAGGTTCCCTTGTAATTAATATGCTTTACCTCATGGCTCCAATCAGTCTCATGGTCCATTGAAGTTTGGCAGCTGACACAGACATTCCCTTCATCCAAATCTGTCTGACAATCCACTTCCATACATGACCAATCCATTTCTGTTGACACATCTGCTTTGGGTGGACTGATGCCTGATGTGTTGCCGCGAAATAATGATACCAGTCCAGCTGGTCGAGGCATATTGAGTCCAACATCATCCCAATCTTCGAACTCCTGAAATCAATAAGTAATTGATGTTTGTAATAATTCACCTGTGGTTGGAAGCCATCATGTGGCCCGGACGCTCGGATCGTTCCAGCAGAGGGTGGAACGAGAGGTTCTCTACCTCTCACGTTCTGCCACCGCCTTCGCTAGTAGGACTGCTTCGCAGAACCCATTTCCTCTCGCTCCGGACCATGGTTTAGACCAGGGCCGCACGTGAGAGGTCACAGGGGGGCTCCGCCTAAGAGGAACAGAAATCCACGGTGCGCACCACCGTGTCCTCTGACCGCCGATCCTCGCAATGGCAGCATCTGGGCCTTTCCTCCCGCCAGATTCGGTGTAGGTATCGCCCGAAACCATCGTGTCCGGTAAGGACCTGCGTCCGGCCAATCAAATGCACCTAAGCTTTTGAATGTGTTAAAAATTTTGTATTTTTAAAGTATAAACAGCAGACTACATTTTGTTACATCCTTATCCTTCTCAGCAGTTTTATTCCAACCAATACAACCACATCATCTTAATATCATGTGACTATTTGTTTTGTATTGCTTGCTACATAAAATATTTAGGTTTTTCCCATGTTGACCTTCAGTAGTCTGGCAAGATATAAATAGCAAAAACAAGTTACTAACTCTTTCATGACTTGTTAGTATTTGATTAGAATCTGCAGTCTTCATGCAATCTATAATTGTAGTGGTTGTTTTTTTTTTGTTTATAATCATTCAGTCAATAATAATATTAAACTTACACTGTCATTTACGGTATAATCTTCTGTAAATAATTACTATTGTTACAAAATATCTAACTTTGATTCAAGAAACTCTTACTTTCTATATCATTTAATACTGGTTGTATATAATACATAATCCAATGCATTCTGAATACAATTTAAATGACCATGGCATCATTCTATGTAAATAGTAAAAAAAACGCAAGTCATTACAGATACCGTATGGCTAGGATAAACAGATATGTAAATAACAACACTATTTTTCACATATTTTTCCAATAATAATATGAAAACATACATACCTGATCTGGATTTTCATCAGAAAATGTTATGGAAGTGAGTTTATAATCTTGTAGAAGGAGGTACTCGTTGATAAGGAAGTTCAGAGCCCTCTTTTCATGAGGTTTCAGTGATCGCTGATTGGACAAGTCTTTTACTGTTTTGTCTAATGTTGATTCTCCATCTGAAATGTCATTTAATGAAACACCTTATTTTAATTTGTGTCAGTGTTTATACAGATGTTGCAATAGTAGTTGGAATCAGTTATTTGGTATTTTGGTGTTCAAGGATTAAAAATTTCCTTAATGTTTTCCTTATTTTTTCTTATTATCCTTGTGTTTTGTGTCATCCATCATTCCAAACTAAACATTTATTTTTTAACTGAAAGATAAAATGTTTTTTACTGCCGCACTCAGAGAGCTTTAATGATTACTTAGGCCATCACTTAGTAAAGGTTTTGACAGTTTTGTCATACAAAAGTATGTGAAATCTTTACTAAGTGATGGCTTAAGTAATCATTAAATATCTCTGAGTACCGCAGTTAGTCTTATCACATTTCTTCAATAAAATAATGTAAAATAGGATTCAAACAACATTAAAAACAATTACAATAAAATTAGGCACGTTACTTTGGAATTTGATTATGCTTCATTATTTAAATACTGAAACTGTGTCACAATACCTTATCAAGGAAATTAATTTAATTTTACACTTTAATTACACCTATGTAAAACCTGACAATTACCAGCAAATTGAGTAAGGTTTGCTCTCAGTGAGTTGATAGTTTCTCTAGCCTTTCTTAGCTCAAACTCGAGCACTGCAACATCACCGCCACTGCCACCTCGGTCACCACCACCGTCTTCAGAGTACCGCGCTGTGTCAAGGGAGTCAAGTGTGGCCTGGCTTGGGGTCCGATCTAATTATGGAATAGTATAACTGGTACAATGTATATTTATACAATTGGAGATTTTAAACTTTGAGAAAGTTTGTTTACATTTCAAATTAGACAGTTTTCAAAGTTCTGTGGGGTAAATGTATATTTGTAACTTTAAAAATAAAAACTTAATGAATGGATTATTATAATGATTAAGTTATTCCGTTATTTCAGGAAATTATCATAGTAGTATTTAATAAAATTATCATAAAGTTATACGCAATAGAAGATAACTTACGCATCGAAGAAAATTCGGATGCCCTAGAAACATGTTGCTCAAAATTGCCTGGATTGGAGAAGAATTCTCTCAGTTGCGGCAGTTCCTTACCGCTCTCTACGAGCTCTGTATGAAGCTCTAAGGCTGTAAGGAAGTAATTATCTTTCAGCAGTTTCGTAGCTATGTCCTCGTAAGCTAAGTGAGGTGGTGCTGCAAAAGAACTTTCTTCTATGTCCTTATACGGATTCATATTGTAACAGACGACTGTTTACATGCCACATGAAATATAATACAATGTTTGTTGTTTTAATTTCACGTTAACTTTTTTGAACGTTTTTTCTTCGAAAATGTATTTCACAAAATCTGAACTTGGCAAAATATAAATAACACAGATCGTCAGTGACAGATCACACCACAGAGCACAGCACAGAATATGAGTACCACAGAATGCTAATATGTAATCTCGCCAGAAGAATGTCACTTAGTAAAAATAAAAACATAGAGGAATAAGTAATAGTGATGGCGTCTCTAGGATTACCACTCTGCCAAGGTAGTACATTGACTATTTGATTAAAAATATTACATGAAACTAGTTTGTTCGCCGATACACGCCATGCTTATCATTTTAGCAACTATAGGCACGCGAATACGCCAAACTTTCAGACTAGTATTAAAGTACCGCTTTCAACTGTGTGAGTGTGTTTATTACGTGGCTGTCTTTGCTTCATGTGCATATATAGGCTCAATTATTGTTTACATCACCCCCGTGAAAAATGGCAGAACATTTTGTTCATCGATTCGCTCTTCATTTTTTCCATAACTTATTCCTCAAAGGTTACTCATTTTAGTACGTACTACTTCCACTAGCCGAAAAAGAAAAGAAAAACCGTTTTTGTGAATGGTAACACTGTTTTCATAGACAATAGAAGTATTAAACGTCACTGAATCAAATCCAAACAAAACTTGAAATCTCGTTTGGAATTGAATTTTGTAAATATTTATAATAAAACAGTGTTTATATTGTGTAGGTGCTCAATGGCACTACGAATTATAAAATATTCAGTTATACGAATTTTAAAGTGTGTGAAATTGTGAGAACAAACGTGCAAAATGGGTGAAGCATATTTTACATTGAAACGCAAACTTGAAGATCTAGGATACAACATCTCGCTACCGATAGACGCCGTGCCTTTGGTAGAATGTATACTAGCAGACCTGTTACAAACTACTCGCAGTTTACAACATTATATGGATTTATCCAAAGAAGCTCTAATGCAGCGCGATTCCTTGATGATGGAAGCCGAACCTTATAAATGCGATAACGCTAAGTTAATACAGGAAAATAATCGACTCCACAAAGAGATTATGAAATTGACAGAGGAAAACCTCAAACTTTCAAAGGAGTTCAAGAGAAAAGTTAAGAGTTTGTCAGAAGAGCTTCTAAGAAAAGATTCAACTATTAACAAATTACAACATGACTTAAGAGACTTAAGTCTGAGAGGCTTATGTGCAGAAACTTTAAGCACTCGTAATAAAAGTAAGAGAAGAGATGGAGAAGGCACTGGTTCATCCAAAATATGCATTTGTAGTGAAAGAAGAAGTTCCTGCAGTGATAAAGAGCTTACAGAACTGGCACATAAGATTCACTTACTTGAAGAAAAGAATGATTCTTATTGTGATGAGATAATGGTACTAAAAAATCAAGTGGAACACAGAGATGATGAAATAATACGTCTGAATATGTTACTAGAAGGTGGTAGGCCTATTTCAGCTATAAGTAGAGACTGTTGTAACATGAGCTCTAATGAAAAACTTCAAAAGTTTATGAAAGATATTCGAGAACTGGAATCTGCAAATGAAGTTCTTAAAAAGGAATTTGATAATAGTTTAGAAAAACAACATGAAGCCATGCTCCGTGCACTCAGTCTTGCAGACAAAAATAAAAGTTTACAAGAAGAGATTCAGAAAGTTGACACATTAGCATTAAAGGTTGAAGAGGACTGTAACAAGAGATTATCGGCAATGATGATTGAAGTTAAAGTTGCACAAAAGAAAATAAAGGATTTGGAATCGAAAAATACTGAGTTAGAATTGCAACTTTTACAGTTAAATAAAGAAAACACACCTAGATTTAATAAATTTCAGGAAGAATTGAGAATAGCTTTAAAAGAAAAGGAAGCTTTACACAATGAAATCAAAGATTTGGTAGAACTTAATAAAAGTTTACAAGATAAAATTCTCACATTGCCTCAAAGGGGTTCATTTGAACTTGAAGATAAAATAAACTGTCCTACTAAAACTGAATTACAAAAACTCTTAAGAGAAGAAAGAAACAAATATGAAGTTTATGTGAACAACATTCAAGAAAAAATTACTGAAATAATGAATTCCTTCAACAAGCACTTGTCCAAATGCAAAGACAAGGATAGTCCTTATAGGAATAACTCAAAAGAAAATGCATTTATACGAGACTTGCACACAAAGTTATGTGAATGTGAGCAAAAGATTTTGATGTTGAGAACAGAAAATGATGAATTGAAACGAAAAACAAGCTATGTAGAAGAAAACAGTAAGCAAAATTATAAAGATGTTATTAGTCAATTGAATGTGGAAAATGTTGAACTATCAAAAGAAAACATTAACTTAAGTAAGCAGCTAAGCCAGTACAAGAATTTAAACACAGTGAAACATAGTGACAGAGGTGATTTCTACAGGAATGAAACTCAGAATCAGAAACTTAAAGACCAAATAAATGAACTATTGAATGAAATCCAATTACTAAAGAAAGATAAAAACGAATACAATGTTAGGTATAAAGAAGCACTGGAATTATCAGAGAAATTAAAAATGGATTTAGTATTTAAACAGAAAGAGATTGAACACCTAGAAGAAGAAAACTGTTCATATAAAATGACCAGTAGAAATGGGAAAGCGTCTACTGAACATCTTAAAGATGAATGTAATTTTCTGAGAGAACAGCTAAAGAAAATGCAATCAGATGTTATAAAAGAGAAAACACTATCAAGTCAAATAAAAAATATACAAATAGAAACTGAAAGGAGTGGCAATGAGCTACATAATGAATTGTTGAATGTCCAGAAAAAACTTAGTTTATCCAATGACACTATAGAGTCATTAGAGAGAAAGTGCAAAGATCTACAATCTGAAATGATGTCTTTAAGAAATGACAAATCTAATCTCATGGATAACATTAGAAAGGTTGACCAGGAACGGGATAAATTGGTGATGGACCTGGATCATAAAACTGAAAGTATGTGTATGCTGGAACAAAAGATGAAGTCTCAAGTATATGAAATAAGTAAATTAGAAAATGAAATAGCAGACTTGAAAAGAAAATTAAACTCGCATAAAGTGTCTGAACACAAGTTAGCAGATCATGAAACACAAATAGCTTTCCTCAATGGTGAAATACTAAGACTTACCAAACAAAATGATACAGCTATTATGGAAAATAAACACCTACAAAATAGTTTAGCTGATGCTAATGGTGCATTAAAACTGATGAAGATAGAACATGATAAATCTCGAAAAGAAGTAGAAAGTTTAAAACAGCAATTGCAGCACTATGTTGCTGAAATTAGGCGTATTGAAGAAATGTTGTCACAAAAAGAAGCTGAGAGGTCTGATATGTTAGAACATTTTGCCAGCCTCTCTGTTGAAGCTAACATTTTGGAAAATACTAATCACTCTTTGGAGAGTGAATCAGCATCTAAGTCAATGCAGTTGCAAACATATATAAGCAAAATCCAAGGCCTTGAATCTAAATTATTAGACAAAGATAATATTATTGACACTCAAGACGCGCGTATAGCTGCTATGCAATGCAAAATAAATGCCTTAGAAAATGAAGTAAAACTGATTTTTGAAGAAAAGACTATTCTTGAACAAAACATCTCATATTTGAAACAAATGTGCAATAATTTGCAGTCAGAAAGCTCTAACACAGTCAGAGGAATTACTGAAGCTGATTCAGAATTGAAACTCTATGAGACTAGAATTAAAAGTCTTAATACTAGAAAAACTAAATTAGAAGTAGAGAATGAAGAGATGAAGAAAAACTTAGCAACTACTGAAAAGTTATTATCAAATGCAAGAAAAGAGATTGTAGAGCTGAAGTTAGTGCTCCAAGATGCTACCTCGGAAACTAAATCTTTGCAAGAGAGTGTCAGCAGATTGAGTAGGAGAGATGAAGAACATCATGAGGTGATAACATTTTTTAAATACCTAAGCTAACGAATAATTAAATTTTCTCTCTTTTTTGTTATATCAACTAGCTTTGCCCTTTGCTCAAAAAATAATAAATAAATTCTTAAATTTCCAGACTACATTGGTGACGGGGCGTGAATATGAATTACCCATTACCCTGGAGGAGATTCACGAAGGTAGCCATGAGGACGATGAGGAAACGACGCGCTATCACAGAATCAATAGACATTTCTTAAAATATTCTCACAGTAGCAGCACGCTATAAAAACGCAATACTGTTGTTCTTAACGAACATAATAAATAATACAGGGTTAAAGGTATACTACTTCACTTGAATATTTTTGTAGTTCTACAAAAAGTCAAGTTTGTTCACTTGAATCACTTAAGTTAGAGTGGCGAAGTGTGAGTTAAACAATGCTGCATCATGCAAATTGATGATTGCAATGTGATGTTATACAAACTTACATGGTAAACATAATGAATACATAAGGTATCATGATGTTCTAGCATATTTCTTTGACGAATAATATGTATATGAATTTGTTTTAGCTTAATTCTGTTCTTTATTATATTACAAAGATGAATTATATAAAAATATCTAATATATTTTGACTTATTACATAAAATTTTATTTGTATTGTTACAAATACAGTGCCTGGTCAGATGACTGCATATTAGTGTGCAGATAATTTAAAATAGCTGAACTGAAAAGCATAAATTAAGGATAATGCAATGTTTAACATGAACTCACTTCTAATAGTTCTAAACAAAGGGTTTTATATAATAAAAACACTAGTTAATATCCAAACCATTTATTTCCTTTGGATAGTATTTATATTGAAGTATGGAAACTTTCCCTTCCCAATGTTCCTCTACAATACATCTATTTACAATATGATCACACTAGCTTTGCATTGTTTAAATAATTTTGTTTCTACTGAAGTGATATTTTTATTGTACAATATAAGTACAAACTTATGAAACAATACAGTTACATATAAACCACTTTACATGCTAACACTGTGGCTTTGACAGTAACAGCAGAACCCTTAGCACTAGGCATACCTTATCTTATAGTATTGAGGTACATATCTCAATATCTATTTCCTTACTATATACATGTGGCACCAAAAGCAACAATTACAGTTAGCTTTATACTTTTATTGCCACATCTATACATTTTTATCACATCTTCATATTATAGTCACTTGATAATAACACCAAATCCACAGAATAAATTAACATTACAAGTACGTATCACCATAATCTGATTAACTATACTATATTATACATTACTTTTCTATTAATTTATAAGAAAAATAAAATTTTGCCTTTTTCTAATTGATTATAAATTAATCATTCCAATAAATAAATATTATAATTAACTCATTTTTAAATAAATAGTGGAAAATAATAAATTAGCATGCAAACAGACTGCAATGTCAAACCACTTTAAATAAATTCAACCGTTTCAAACTCCTTACACATTTCTACAAAGGGGAGTAAATCATTAAGGAATCAAGTCAATGCAATGGATCTATTATGTACGGGCACATAAGTACAAAACCAGCTAATATGGCTAATGATGCTTCTTGAAGGAAAATATTCAATCTATATCTATAAAAGATATATAGGTAGTAGTATCCTAGGACAAGAGGTATGGTTTTGTGCATTGTCGGCTACAAGATATATTTTATTATGTAGGAATACATATTAACTCAATATTTTGTTGTAGTGTCGGTGGGCCTAATAAGTCTCATTTACAAGTAATGAGCAAATTGATTAATGTCACAAATAATACATTTTATTATAAGAATTAAGTGACAAAGTCACGCTAGCATAACATTTTAGATACAATTTTTACATGGAATGCATTACAATATGATAACAAATGAAAATGTACAGGTCAGGTATACAACTTATCACAATAAACAAAGTAGATATTATACAATTTAGGATTTATGGAACATATAATTGCCACTATATGACTGCATATTTTAAGTAGAAAAACTAATTCTAGAAATATGTATTTTTTGTGAAACATCAGTCATTATATTATAGGTAGGCACATATTTACATTCTAAAACAATTCATCATTTTATTTTATTATTGCATAGTTACATTCATAATGAACTTCGTATTTAGCATAACTGTTATATTATACAAATATGCGAGACATGAAAGTTAGTTCATTTACAAAAATTAAGCACATTGTGTAATATATGCCGCTACATATAATAAGGAATAATATGTATTTACAGCAGATAGCTAATGAGTATTCACTATTGGGAGGAGCATAACACCAACTACTCAAGTTGCTATATCATTACAGGTTTACAGGTATAACACTGCATCAACACTCAGCACCTTTCCTTTCACTACATTCCCATAACTATAATTCTATGTTAATTGACTCGGAATTTATTTGATTTATAATTATATTGTTTTTAATATACTATGATATAATTAGCTACATAGAAGTAGTTATTATTACAAAGTAGCCAAAATCCTTGTGAAACCCATCCCAGCTCCAAGCACAGTTTGTCCTATACCCCATATCATTGCATGAATAGGGGGCATAGTTAAGTTAGCGGCGCGGTATATGAACGCGACTGCGGCACTGGTGGCTACACCTGAAGTCACTGGACTCACGACACCCATCACAATCAACAACACAGGGAAGAACTTTCCATACTTGTGCTTCCTTAGGGTTCCGAAGGCGACTAGCGCCGCACACGTATGCACAAACACGGATGAGAACAAAGACCACAAGAACACAGGGTACCACATCTCACCAAAAGTATCTAAAGGATCACCAGGAGTCAATTTCAATATATCCACGAATGAATCGAATTCTGATACTCGAAACTCGGACAACATGTCATACATGTTGTCTTTCGGTATTTAAAGCTTACAGGCATCGGGGCAGTTTTAATTATCGAAAATTTTCTTACGACAAAGTAGATCTTTGGAATAGTTAGCTAAACTAAATAGTTAACACCCGGCTTACTTGTTTCATCAATTACGAACGTATAGTTTCACAAAACATTTTCATTAGTAGATCTTATCAATTCTATGAGAAGTACTAATGTTTATTTGATAAAAATAAGGCTGATCGACTGATTCAGAGCTGACATTTTGTTTTGTTTGACAGTTTTGACATTTGATGTCATATTTTGAGCAAGAGAAGGGACTGTGTACTATTTCGACATCGAATAGTACACAGTCTCCGACGTTTCCGGACACGGACACAATAAAACAGTGGCGTTATGTATGGTAAAATAAAGAAGCTTATTATAATAATATAATTCATAGAAGCATTGACTTATATATTACTGCGTAAGGACTGGGCGGACCGCATGTTACAATGACGCCTCGAACTTGGTCCTAAAACGGTCTTTCCTAAGCCGAAGTGAACTAGTCCACGATCGGCTCTCTTCGGGTGCGGTCGTAAATTTTATTAAAAGCTTTATTTATGTTCTTTATACCTCGAAAATACCACGCCGCTTATGCAAGGTTACAATAACGAGCAGACTACACCGATTCTCTGTATGGCGAACGCGCCGAGCAAATGTTCGGACGACCGTATCTTTAGTTTTTATATCAATGCATAGAAGTAATCTTTTTTTTGTGTAAACTTTTTTTTAAGTCGCGAGGAAAAAGCCTTCTTCTGGGTAAGCTGTCCATCGCCGTCTCTGCCCCTTTTTTTTTTTGGCCGGTGGAAAATCATCAAATAACCCCTCCCGCTCTTGGACAGAGCGAAAGGGAGTGTCAAACTTCTGTCAGACTTCTACTGACTAAAAACCACCCATGTTCCTTCTTATCCCTTTATGTCGAGACCGCGGTATCTCTTGCGAACAACCCGCAGCCCCGACGGTCATCGGCCCTTGCCCCATCCATGTTGCTGACATCTCTTTGAGGCGCGCGTGGAACACGAACGCGCCGTCGACACGGCCTGTCGTCGTTATAAGACGGACGCACGGTGAGCTAGCCCATCACTCACCGTCCACAGGCCCGCGTCTACGGTGGCCGGAAGCCATCACGTGGTCACGTGGCCCCCGACACCCGTAGCGCCTCCCGCTTCGTCTCTGCCCTTATGGCAAGATTGAAGGAGGTCAAGAGTAAGCCCATTTCAAATTAAAAAAACTGCAACAAAGGATTCTTATCAAAATCTGCCTGAGTAATGAATCTGTAATTTTGCCTAAGTCAAAAGCCAAGAGAGCAGATGTGTACACAATTAGGACTTTCGTTCTTGAGTTCACCATGGCGCCACTGGAAAGTAAGGTCCCGTCTTTTATTCTATTTTAGGCTCTAAAGTTTCAATGTCTTCATGAAAAGTTTATTTTATTACCTACAACAACATATTTACAATGTTTTCCAAAATTAAACTATCATGAAACATTTGAAAATCATTCGTCTTTCAAGTATTAACAAATTAGATCTTAACTTGTTTATTAATTAATTATTCCTATGACTTGATAATGGGTAGTCCATTATCAAGTCATAGGAATAATTAATTGGGAACAGATCAATAAAAACAATAAACATGATATAACAGCGCCAATTCATGGGTGATTTGAATAAAAAACCACAGGAAAGTCCGGTTAAGCAGTAGCTACCCTCTCTAGGGTGAACTGCTAGATCCCATTTTTGGAAAAAAAAACGCGCTTCGCCCTATAGCACTATAAGATTAGCAGGATCGGACGCGTTTATCGGAGCTCTCTAGCCAGGAAATGTTTAATTAATAAAATCGTGCTTTTCGGCGCGACAACTTCTTAATAGGTTAAGTAGGTTAGGTTAGATAGGATTAGCTTAAAGCCATATTTTTTGGTATTTCTTCTATTAAGACTTTCGTTTGAATTTAGATTTAAGGCAATTTAGTATCCCGTCGGGGCTGCGGGTCCCGTCGGGGCTGCGGGTTGTTCGAAAGAGATACCGCGGCCTCGGCACACGGGCCAAGAAGGAACATGGGTGGTTTTTAGTCAGTAAAGGTTTGACATCCCCTTCCGCTCCGCCCAAGAGCGGGAGGGGTTATTTGATGATTTCCCACTCCCCAAAAAAAAAAAAAGGCTATCTAGTATTGGGGCAAGTATTCCAATTATCGAAAATTGAAGTCTAATCACATTTTGCACCCGTGTGAAGCCGGGGCGGGTCGCTAGTTAAAAATATTATAATACGTCTTTGATTTTATTCTTGTGTTGCTACTTGAATTAATTCGAAAACCAATCAATAAAGTTTGGAATGAAGTGAGTAACAAGTAAACAAAAATCGCTTGTGGTGTCTGCCGGATTTCGTAGTTATTTAATTTTCATCAATCTAATTTATCTAAAAGTGAGCGAGAATAAAAAGCTGCGCTTAATATTTTTTCTAAACCTACCTAAACAAATAGAGAGGGCGACTTGTATTTTTCTAATCGTAAGTAATTTTAGAGTATTCTTTTTCACTGCAATGAAGTTAGTTCATTGCTATTTGACATAAGCTAAGAGCATGAGCATTTCGCGAGCGTTGATGATAACCTTTATTTTCTTGTGTAAAACCGCGTGATAAAGTGTTTTTATAGTACTTGTTGTGTTTATTTACACAACGCCATGGGAAAAGTACGTTCAGCGCCGGGTGCCCCCCGGAGACAAGGGTTTAATAAAGGTGCGCATTCCATGAACCCTGATAGACCGACCGAGGGATTAAAAGGAGTTGCAAAGCCCAGAACTAAAGCAACTATCAAAAGGTTGCAGATGTACAGGAACTTCAAGGCTAAGAGGGACAAAACGGGTAAAATTTTAACACCTGCACCATTTCAAGGTTGGTTACCATCAGGAACTCAAGCTCGGGTGGAGCCTAGCCAAAAGTGGTTCGGTAACTCGCGAGTCATCTCACAGAATGCTCTACAGAAATTCCAAGATGAATTTGGGGCAGCTGTCAGAAATCCTTATCAAGTAATTATGAAACCTACTAATTTACCAATCACATTGCTCAATGAAAAAGCAAAAAATGCAAGAGTACATCTACTAGATACTGAGGGATTTGACAAAACATTTGGTCCCAAGAAACAAAGAAAGCGTGTTAATTTGAAGTTCAGTGATCTTAATACTTTGTCAAAGGCTATAGAAGAAAACACAGAAAACTATGATGAGACTAAAGATATAGACAGAGTTCGTGAAGACACAGGAATGAAGGAGGGGCAGAGAGACTGGGTGTTTGGAGCTGGTATGAGCAGGCGGATTTGGAATGAGTTGTACAAAGTAATAGACTCCTCTGATGTTCTGTTACAAGTGTTGGATGCCCGTGATCCTATGGGCACCAGAAGCCCTTATGTGGAGAAGTTCCTCAGAGAAGAAAAGAGACACAAGCATCTAATATTTATCTTAAACAAAGTTGACTTAGTACCCAACTGGGTAACACAGCGTTGGGTGGCTATACTAAGTGCTGAATACCCCACCATTGCCTTCCATGCATCAATGACACATCCGTTTGGAAAGGGCTCTCTCATCAATCTCTTGCGCCAGTTTGCGAAATTACACATTGATAAGAAACAAATAAGTGTTGGTTTGATTGGATATCCAAATACAGGCAAATCATCTGTCATCAATACTTTACGATCCAAAAAAGTATGCAAGGTTGCTCCAATTGCTGGTGAGACCAAAGTTTGGCAGTACATCACATTGATGAAAAGAATATTTTTGATTGACTGTCCAGGAGTGGTGTATCCGTCTGCTGAAACAGACACAGAGAAAGTTTTAAAAGGAGTTGTAAGGGTTGAATTAGTTCAAAACCCAGAAGATTACATAGAAGAAGTAATCAAAAGAGTCCGTAAAGAATACTTGGTTAAAACATATAAAGTAGATGCCTGGGATACAGCTACAGAATTTTTGGAGAAAATGGCTGCACGCACAGGGAAGTTGCTAAAAAAAGGTGAACCTGATATTAGCCAGGTGGCCAAAATGGTTCTTAATGACTGGCAAAGAGGAAAACTGCCATTTTATGTGGCTCCAGAAGGGTTTGAAGTCCCACTGTCTAAGCAGAATGAAGAAGAAACTGTTGGACCTAAAACTGATGCAGATGAAAAGAAAGAAGATGTTGAAGAAGCTAAACAAGACACAGAGAATGAAAAAGAGGATAATGCAGAAAAACCTGTATATATCAATAAACTAATTGTAGCTCAGGATTTTGCTAAAATAAGAGTTGGTCTGAAGTTTGACAATGAGGATGATGTGAAACCACTTGAGAAATTTGACATTCCTGAAGAACTTAAAGGAATTGATGAAGAGGATGCTGAGAATGATGACTCAAAAAGTGTTAATGAAGCCAATGATGACCCTGATTCATCAGACATTAGTGAATTTTATAGCGAAGATGAAGATAAAGTAAATAGTGATGTAGAAGATTACTTGACAAATGATGCAGAAACTATAAAAGAACTAAAACGTAAGAAACTTGAGGCAGCAAGTGGCGAGTTCACAGTTGAAGATATTAAACAAAGTGGAAAGAAACGTAAGGCTGACAGTGGAGCCAGGAAAATGACTGCAAAGGCTAGAAGAGCTCTGGACAGAGCACAGAAACGCACCAAAACTGGAAGCAACTTTTATGAAGTTTCTAATGTCAAAAACAGAAATAGGTCCAAGAAACCAGTTGTTTGAGCTCAATATAGTTTTTGAAACATTGACTGTACTTATTAGTTTTAATTATTTTCCAAATTGATAAATCCATACATAACAGCATATTTTCATGACTTATAGTACACATACATACGTACATAAACTCACGCCCTTTTCCCATGGGGGTAGGCAGAAACCACAGAACGCCACCTGCTACGATCCTTACATACTCCTTTGCCTCGTCCACATTCATACATCTGGTCATACACGCACGCCGGTTGCGAGTACTACGCACCTGTCCTTTCTGAAGAACAACACCAATAAGGTCAGTGTATGTCTTTCTAGGGCGTCCCCTCTCGGCGTTGCCACTTACATCTGCCTTGTGAATACCTAATAAGGCCTGTGAAGAATAACTGCCAGTCACATAAGATATTTTTGTAATCACCATGCTCAGTAGGCAGATTACTAATCACCATGTGCTTATATTTAACAAAAAGAGGACACTGGGATAAAAAAGAACAACATTGCTGCTTCTTTTATTTAAATATAATACATTAATTGCATAACATTATGTATACATAGTGCTGGGCTTTGAAAAAGATGGATAAAAACAATTGCATGTAGCGGAGATGAGAATGTTGAGATGGATGTGCGGAGTGACAGGAATGGATAAAGTAAGGAATGAGTATATTAGAGGAAGTTTGGAAGTGGCACCTGTAACAGAAAAATTGAAATGAAGTCGTTTATCTTGGTATGGTCATGTAATGAGGAGGGATGAAACGCATGTGACTAAAAAAGTGATAGATATGAATATTGATGGATGGAGAGGGAGAGGAAGGCCAAAGAAAAGATGGATGGATAGTGTGAGGAATGATATGAATGAGAAAGGTGTAAATGCCACCTTGTCGTCTAACAGGGAAGAATGGACGAAGAAAACGGGTTGCGCCGACCCAAAATAGAATGGGATAAGGGCAGGAAGATGATGATGAATTGCATAACATTACTACATTCTACATTAATGTGTGAGACCGAGCTAGCTTATTCAATTATCAGCCAGGATTGGCTACTACATGGTACACATCTATTTGTTACTGAACAAATGTTTAAATACGAACTTTTTTTAACAAATTGAACTATAATAGCTCCCGAAGGGTTGGTCAGAGTCCCGTTGGGGTTGCGGCTTGTTCGAAAGAGATACCGCGGCCCCGGCGCAAGGGCTAAGAAGGAACATGGGTGGTTTTTAGTCAGTAGAAGTTTGACACTCCCTTCCCCTCTGCCCAAGGGCGGGAGGGGTTACTTGATGATTTCATACCTCCCAAAAAAAAAAAAAGCTTGGACAGAGTTGTATTATAGTATTTGGCCAGTTGCTTGTAAGTCCCATGTCATAAAAGATGAGTTTATTGCCACCGTACAAGACAAAGGTACTGGAAAAGTTATTCTTATAAAAACCCAATAAGCTGAGAACCCGGACCTCGCAAGCACGACTGCTGCTTGCAAACAAGGGTGTTTAACTTTTAGCACCAAAATGCTTACTGTAATTATTTTCAGGTGATCTTGGAGATTGCAAAAGTCCTAGGATCTTTCTAAAAGTCCAAATTATAGGGACTCGGGGTGAATCGTGACGTAATTTTGAAAGGTTAATTTTAACCACCTTACTTAAATGTTATTGGTAGACTTTAAGGAATCAATTTTTTTGCTCAACCCCAACTATAAAATCTAATAAATATGTTATAATTTTGAAAAGGTTATCTGTCTGTGTGTGGCATCATAGCTCTTGAATAGATGAACCGATTTTAATTACGTTTTTAAATTAATACAATAATTCCAATAACTTTTTAATTAAAAATTATTTGTATTCAACATTGAAATACATTTCAAAGATTTCTCGCTATTCAGGCCCCCTACATTATCTGTTTTACTGTCATGAAAGTTAACAGCAATAATGTTTATATAATCTCTAAGGGTTTCTTTCATATAGGTACACCTCCACGCCAGCGAAGCATTGGGCCTAGGAAAGTATAAATTCCCATTCTTTTAATTTAAAAGTCATGTGGTATCTAATTACAAATGTTCCTTCTTGTGTCAGATGTCGTCATCCGGCAGTGAGAGTGATGAAGATTACGTGCCCGGTGAGCCTGAAAAAGTGTCAGAAGAGGAATCCGCGAACGAGGAAACAGATTTACAGTTCGAAAAAGAGCTAGACAAGAAAGCGAAAAAACGGAAAATAGTTAAAGAAACAAAAGGTACAAAGAAACGTAAGACAAGAGGTGGTGGAACAGACGAAGAAGATTCTCCAGTTAAACCAGAGGAAACCGAGGAAATACCTGAAGAACAGAAGAAAAAAGAAGAAGATTTATGGGCAATGTTTTTAGATCGAACTGATACTAAACCGAAACCTACCTCAACAGTTACTAGTTCTAGTATTGAGACCACTAAATCTGTAAATAAGACAGAAGCAGCTACAAAAGTTGCACCTAAAAGTGAAGATCAAGCCAGAGAAATATTTGAGTTTGCTGGTGAAACGATTGTTGTGGAGAATAAAAAGATCAAAGAAAAGATTAAGACAGTGGATAGTCCTGCAACAGGTACGGGTTATATTCTTGTGTTAGTTATCTTTATATTTTTTTTTTAGGTTTAGAAAAATACTTGCCCGCAAGTCATTAGTCACAAATAATATTGTGAAAACACTTCCCATATTGCAGACTATTTATATTATATCTTTCCAATTATTCAAGTCGTCAATTCTGCAACTTATTCTTTATCAAACTTCGGTGTAATTAGCATCGACGCAAAGCTCTGCCAAGAAAAAATTGAAAATTATGCACAATGCCAACTTGCAGGCAACTGATTTCCATTAAAACTTTAAAAGCTTTGCATCTACTTTTGTATTTCTAAGTAAATTTTGGATGAACAAGTTTTGCACTAAGTTGCACTAAATGTATTTGAAACTGATTGGAGCCAAGATTGGATTTTGTTTTTTTTACCATATTTATGCAAACTGGGTACTATTTTATCCTATTCGGAGGACTGAGAAGTGAGAAGTCCAAAAGCTAAATTGTTGTATACTTATAATGATACTGCGTACATTTCCCCTTTTTCTTGGAGTGGGAAATTATCAAATGACCCCAGCCGCTTTGGGCGGCACGGAAGGGAGTGTCAGACTTGTACTGACTAAAACACACGTTAATTTTCCTTGTAAATAATTTAGATAAGCACCATCCTTTTTCTGATTTTAATTTGTTCATTAAAATAAATACATTAAAACACTCGAGCTATACCATGCGTGACTTAAAATATGGTAAATGAGCTTCTAATACTTTACAAAACATAAACCTTTTTCAGTGAGCAATCTGGAAGGCCCGTCCCGTGGGCGCCCCGGCTTAGGAGGAGGCGGCCTATCCGGTGTCCTTGGTCAACTCAACAAGAAGAACAAATTGTCCACCCTGGAGAAATCGAAGCTCGACTGGTCTACCTACAAGCAAGAAGAAGGCATCGAAGAGGAAATTGAAAGTCACAACAAAGGAAGAAATGGGTATGATTGATTCGTAGTTCATTTATCTTCCTCATTCTCTATAGTCTAGTCGACAAGTTGAAAATGGTACAAAATAGAGATACTGCTCTTAAAATTATGTGCGATAGCTCATTGGATCCGGAATGACGTCTAGAAAAATGTGCCAAAAGCGTGTATTAGCACATAAAAATTGCAAAAGTTATAAACAATTAAAGATGAAAAGAAAATGGCATTTCGTTTTTTGCCAATATTTAATAAACTATTAATATTTAAGAAATTTCAAAAAAAGATTCTGAAAGAGGAGGAAATTTCCAATAAAAAACTCCTAACTCCCGGAACTCTATCTCCATTATTTATAATTTTAATTTAACGCTGAAAATAGGTCTGCGCGTGACATTTTTAGGATGCGCGCGTGGCGTCAAAAGCGAGTACGGCACATTAATTAATTTATTTAAGGGGATCACAGCAGTAGATGACTTTGACGATTTGACCTCTGTACTGGCTCTTGTTTATTTTTCGGCCCCTACCGGCAAACGACTGTACTACAGAAAAACGTACCAAAGAACAGAAATGTGTCGCAGAGTAGTCATCGTATTTGCCTAACATATTTTGTTTCTCTTAGAGTACCTACATCATAATGTATGAATAAAATATTTAATAATAAATTATACACTTTGACTAATGAAGTAATAACCTAGCTTTCATTAGTTATTTCACTGAGCACTAATATTTAATAATAAATTATACACTTTGACTAATGAAGTAATAACCTAGCTTTCATTAGTTATTTCACTCCTACGATAAATTCTTAAGGTCTGATAAAGACCAGGTAACTGCTTATCGCTTCTCAGTCACGGAAATAGTCAGAATGCTCCAGCTTTCAGCTAATTGAGCACGAATGCTACTACATGATACATTTTGAAGGTCTGACGATGACCACCTAAGTGCTTATCGGTTATCAGTGACGGATGTAGTTAGAATGACTTAGCTTTCAAATTTTATCTGTCTGAGCACGGATGCTACTACATAATACATTTTGAAGGTCTGATGATGACCAGCTAAGTGCTTATCGGTTCTCAGTGACGGATGTAGTTAGAATGACATAGCTTTCAAATTTTATCTATCTGAGCACGGATGCTACTACATGATACATTCTGAAGGTCTGATGATGACCAGCTAAGTGATTATCGGTTCTCAGTGACGGATATAGTTAGAATGCTCCAGCTGTCAGCTTTTATCTTATTGAGCACGGATGCTACTACATGATACATTTTGAAGGTCTGATGATGACCAGCTAAGTGCTTATCGGTTCTCAGTGACGGATGTAGTTAGAATGACCTAGCTTTCAAATTTTATCTATCTGAGCACGGATGCTACTACATAATACATTTTGAAGGCCTGATGCTGACCAGCTAAGTGCTTATCGGTTCTCAGTGACGGATATAACTAGGCTGACCACCATCAGGTAAATGACATTATCAGTCTCCAAGGCGTCCTCGAAATCTCAACACCATTAAAATAATAACATACATAACATAACATCACGCCTACTATTAGGTACACCTCTGCCTAACCCTTCGGGGATTACAGGCGTGATGTTATGTAATGTTTTTATTATTTTAATGGTGTTAATTGTTTTATCGCTTTTAATTATTTTGTCTTGAGAATTTCGTTTGATGGAAGATGGAGATCTGGATGACTGATGATGTCTCGTACCTGATGGTGGACTCCGAAGGTTCTAGGATCTCATTGACGGCACTGAGTAGAATCATCGTGTTTGGACTCATTTGAAAGAGCTCGAGGAGGCCTTGGAGACTGATGGTGCCATTTACCTGATGGTGGTCATTCTAACTACATCCGTCACTGAGAACCGATAAGCACTTAGCTGGTCAGCATCAGGCCTTCAAAATGTATCATGTAGTAGCATCCGTGCTCAATAAGATAAAAGCAGAAAGCTGTAGCATCATACCTGTATCCGTCACTGAGAACCGATATGCACTTAGCTGGTCATCATCAGACCTTCAAAGTATATCATGTAGTAGCATCCGTGCTCAGATTGATAAAATTTTAAAGCTAGGTCATTCTGACTACATCCGTCACTGAGAACCGGTAAGCACTTAGCTGGTCATCATCAGACCTTCAAAATGTATCATGTTATTAGCATCCCTGCTCAATTAGATAAAAGCTGAAAGCTGGAGCATTCTGACTATTTCCGTGACTGAAAACCGATAAGCAGTTACCTGGTCTTCATCAGACCTTCAAAATGTATCATGTAGTATGAGAGTCCATCATTAGGTACGAGACATCATCAGTCATCCAGATTTCCATCTTCCATCAAACGAAATTCTCAAGACAAAATAGTTAAAAGCGATAAAACAATAAACACCAGTAGAAAACATAACATCTCGCCTGTAATCCCCGAAGGGTTAGGCAGAGGTGTACCTAATAGTACACCCACATTTCGCCAGTTATGTTTAAGTCCCATATAATAGGGGCGAGCCTATTGCCATCAACCGGGCACAAATCCAGACTCCGTGGCTGTTATTTATAATTTCCTGATGGAAAAACCCAATAACACTTTGCCCGACCCGGGAATCGAACCCAGGACCTCATGCTCAGCATCGTGCTTACGACCACTAGACCAACGAGGCAGTCCAAAATTAAAATAATATCATAGATATATTTATATAGCAAAATATCTACTAAGAAACGTAGGTAATTTACCAATAGTTTTGGAGAGCTCGGCCACGCGTCACTTTACGTTTATTAGGCACAGTCAGCTTAGTCTATGATAGGTGCAAACAACAAAACGAAATTACAAACTACTTTAAATATATTTACAAACTTATTTTCTGTTCTTATTTCACGAAATATTGATAACTATACAATTTACAATATGTTTTAATTCAGAAAACATTAAAAACGTGAACTTTTGAATTTTATTTCTGAAGTAATGACATGCGTGCAGTCCACCCGTGACAACAGTCATCGAGACACTGGCGCAGCGCGTTCCAAGTATGCGCGACGGGTCTCGCGCCGCTTTTGCCTCAAAATGTCGGGGATTAATTTATTATTTTAAAATTTTATTACAAATCAGAGAAAGTAAACAATACGGATTGTTAAATACATCACTACGTATTTTTGGGTATAAAATTCATACCGAACTATTCAGCCGTTACAGAGACAAAATTCGATTTAGGTTAAGACATACTACGATTTTTTATTAAATAATGTGAAGGTTTATTAAAATTTTAAACAATACGAATTATTTGTGATGACTTTAAGTATAACATATATTTTTTATATGGAAATCGTACGGAAGGATTCCTCAACAAATTTCTTTAAACATACGTCGTTTTTGGGATTTGACCATTGCAACGGCCTTAAGGTATTGAATATTTTTTTTTAAATTTGAAAAAATTATGGTGTGTTCTGAACACTATAATTAATTTATTCCCGTTGGAAATTTTACTTAAAGTTTATTTTTCAACAAGTTAAACAATTGTTAACTAACGAAATTTTCTCGAACTACCGTCTTAATTGTAAGTGAAAAAAAATGTTTAAATAATGGTCGTAAAAAATTTTCGCTTCGTAGAGCCTTTCTTACATACATACTTAACAAGATCGTGCCATAAAAGTTAAAAAAATATTTATACTTTGTTTATAACAATTTTTTTACTTAAACAACATTACTTGGATTTTTAAGTTTTTGTTTAAGTAAAAAAATTGTTATAAACAAAGTATAAATATTTTTTTAACTTTTCGCCTCGCATAAATCAAGACTCCCTACAGATACAGATCAGGAATTCCCACAACCCCAATGGAAATACCCAATATTGCATTCCAATCTTCGACAATCATCTCTACAGACTGAATAATATGCAACAAAAACGGAAAACGTGCCAAATATTAAATTTAAATAAATGCTATAAAATAATGTATTTTTGACTAACAAAAATAAGCATAATTACTTAGTAATAAATTTTCGACGAGATATTATGTCATTTTTGTTTTAGAAATCTTGTCCCAAATTTTCAATACTTCGGTTGAGTCATTTATCGATTACAATATTTTAATTTTTTGTAAATGATCATTATAATTTTAGCATTTTTGCAAAAATATGCAACATCTTAAAAAAGTAGCCATGAATGCATTGCCAAACAATCCCGTCTCAAATCATAACATTTATTCAGAAGAAAAATTTGCAACCAACCACACAGGCGGGACCTAGACAATTTATAGAACGTAGATGACGTCAACTCTATACAAGATTGAATAAACGATTCGTTCGAAGATAGGTTTGTTGCATTTGTTTAAATCTAGTATCTACTTTTGTTTCAGT
Organism: Diarsia brunnea; assembly: GCA_949774965.1. Classification (NCBI taxonomy): domain Eukaryota; kingdom Metazoa; phylum Arthropoda; class Insecta; order Lepidoptera; family Noctuidae; genus Diarsia; species Diarsia brunnea. The sequence continues at coordinate 12,583,409 of OX459009.1, forward strand.
TATTTGGAGAAACGCGATTTCTTGGAACGCGCAGATGTTCGGCAATACGAGATCGAGAGAGATATGCGGCAGAATCGTCGCAGCAACCGATGAAATCATAGAACAACTTGCTGTAGTTGAAACTTCACTAATAAATACTTAAGATGTAGTCATTCATATTTTTCTTTTAATTCTTTATTTCCTTTAACTTGGTGTTTTATACGACAGATGATACAAATTATCATAGGTACGTAGGTACTCATCTGTACGTAGTATAGTGATTGATTTATCGATCATTGTTAGCCTGTACAATCTTCTGCAACAAGGTATCTCGGTTTTATGACAAAATTGCAAGATGACCTGATTGATTGAATAGGTAGTGGAAATGTCCAGTAGGGTTTATAGGAATATTTCGTTTTTTTTTAAATTTTTTATTATAAAACAACTTATCTTACCACTTCAGAATTTAATAAAAACAACAATGCGTCATGCGAGAATGTGGATAATCATTAGTTTACCAAAGCTTTTATGAGTTTCCAGTACCCAAATGTTATCCCGCTTTATTTATGTAACACATTCCTATTGCTCCAATTAATAACAAAACACTGGCACACAAAGCAAAACACAGGTACCAAACTACGTGAAAATATGTGTGTTCGACACGGCACCTCTTAGAATTTAGTAAAATGTATCGAGGTGCATCCCTGGCTCCTTAATGGTAACAAACTGCCTCGCAAGGACCATTTCATCCATTCAACTCAATCACGTCAATGAGTGTGCCTCGACAACGGACAATCAATTTCAATTTGTAGGAGCCCGGGCGACTTCGAACGATTTGCACACACGTTGTGCTAATCAAGCACTAAATAGTTTATTTGTCGAGGCCGCGGTGTCGCATAGCATGGCACTATTCAGTACTGTGCTTGCGTCCGTGGCGCGTTCATGACCAACGTTTTTTTAGAATTAAGTGCAGTTTACACTGTGTCATTTGTGCAAGGATTTAATCAGGGATACATGTGGAATGTGTTACAATGACTACGTATGGCAGATGGACTATGTGTGACGGTGGAATGCGAGGTGTTCAGGTAAGTTACATTTTATGGGCACTCGTAGAAGTTCTATTCAGGTGGAGACTAGGAACTTGGGAAACATTTTGAAAATCGAGTCAATTTCTCACAGAGTGTAGCTAAGCCGGCACAGGTAAATATATAGGTACCTACCTAAGTATTTCCTTTTGTTAGGTATTGTCTCGTAAGCTCTGATGACTGGCTCTATAATATTTATTTATTTTCGTGTAATTTTTAGCACTATTAATTTACTCAAACGTTTAGGATGTGTTGTAGGCCAAGCTAGAGCTTTTACATTCAGATGTAGAAAATGCAGTTAATTAACTAATACAAATCTCATCATCATCTGCCTAACCTTTTTTCCTTTTTCCCGGGTCGGCTTCCAGTCTACAGTATACCAGTATTTTACATGGAACGACTGCCTATCTGACCTCCACAACCGGGTAACCCAGATAATAAATACAAATCTAATCTTCTGTAATTCCGATTCCCCATGCATGAAGGATATGAGCTCCTTGGGATCTAAGGTAAATGAATAGGTATTATTAATTCACTTGAATTTACCCGAGAGAAGTCCTTCAGTTAATTCAGACATAGTGAAGCAACCTGTTAGGTACCTACTGAGTTACGTAATTAAATTGGGTCGCTAGCACATCAAGAAGAATCATTATTTCCGCCGTAACCATAACCACCTACGAGTACTACTGACTTCTAAGTATCCTTTCTTATACTGAAATAACACGTAACAGAGTAGATTTTAAGTACAAACGAACGAAAACGCTAAAATAATGGCAACTGAGTGACCAGCTAGCGTCAGGTTCTGGGTTCGATTTCCCTGCCAGGCGTAGTGTTATTTCCCCGTCGGGGCTGCGGGTTGTTCGAAAGAGATACCGCGGCCTCGACACAACGGGCTAAGAAGGAAAAGGGTGGTTTTTAGCCAGTAGAAGCCTGACACTCGCTCTGCCCTGAGCGGAAGGGGTTATTTGATGATTTACCTCATCCCAACCCCCCCCCCTCCAAAAAAAAGGCGTAGTGTTATTTAGTTAGTGTTTTTCTTTTTCATGACAACTCAGTTCAGACTTTCAGAGTATGGAATTAGATAAAACCATTAAATCTCCAACAAACCCTTTTAAAAATAAATCTGCAAGATATCGACTGATATTGCAATTGCAATGTTTAAAATAAAGGCTTTGTCGAAATTCCAACAAAACAACTTACCTGCAAACGTTTTCTTAAAAAAAAGCTCGTAGGTATACATTCTTTCGATATACTTATAGTAATTATTATTAGTGAACTTCTTGTCAACCCTTAAATGAAGACCTTAATGCACTACCTTGGCAGGTAGATTAGAGCACGAAGAATACGTAAGTTCAAATCATGAATGAAATTGCGTACCTACTTGCTAGGTTTTGTTACCTATCTATGTACAGCAGGATACATCTTGCATTCGCCTGCTTCCTCCCACGGCCGCGAGGTAACGAGGAGTCAACTAAACACCGATACCTAATGACGTAATCTGGAACAGTGAACGTAGTAGAAAGGAAAAGTGGGCGAACCGATTGAGTAGGTATACAGCCTCGAGCTGCGCCCACGCAGGTCCACTCCTTACCGTCTGCACCCTTCCAAAATATTGTGCTGTATTATGACGGAAACATCGCGCGGAAAACTGAGAGCTTTTTTGTGCGATTTATTCATTATATTTTTCCCGGTGCACGGAAGTGCGTTCGAATTTCACCCAAGTTTTTGAAGATGTAACGGAAGTGTCCGTTACATTTTCATCCATAAAAATAGTCCCTACAAAAGCTTTTGCCTAATAACTTCTTAGATTGAGTTTCTCAATGATGTAAACTTAGGTGAACTTGTTTTTAGTTTACAAAATCTCATTGTTGATTGCAACAATTTTACGCCACAATCTACCATTTAACGAGGGCCTTGCTCCGGTAATTGTACATTTCGAAACAAGGGATCTATTGTCGTCCAGTTCCATAATATTTGCTCAGGTGTGCGCTATTCGAGGCGAGACCTGTATCGCCTGTACAAATGAATGAGCCACGACGGTGATAGTGCTGCCCACTGCGCATGTGTACGCGCGCTCGATAACCGCACTACGCCCGTGTTCGCGGCACGTGTCCGTGTCCATGTGATCAGCCGTAACTCCGTAAGGATTCTGAGCGTACCGCCTGAGATGAAGGAGGCTGTGCCGCGACCCCATACGGTTGGTTCGCGAGAACACCGAGCGGCGCGCGAGGGTCTGACCGATGCGCGCGGCGGCCGCGGCCCGGTGGCGGCGCGCCAGTCGCACGCTCGCGCCTCTCGGGGTGGCTGCTAGTCCGGTGCGTGAATTTTATCGCGCTTTTAAACACTGCCGTATTCTGATTATACATATACATCGAATTAGTTAGGTACTTATATTAAGTGATACTTTGTATGAATGAGAATTTTTTCGTGATGTGTGAAAATATCTGCGAGATACGTCAAGGCAACTGAAGTGCTGGAATCCTGTAAAGTCGTGAAAAATCGCGATATCGGGAAAGTGTTTTTCTTGTTTGTGGTGAGCGTCGGTGGGAGCCGGGGAGCGGGCGCGCGGCCCGTGGTGGCGGGTCGGTGGATGGTGCGGCGCGGGCGGGCGCCGGGGCGCGGCCGGCGGCGCCGCTAGCAAAATGTCGATACCCCTGGGCCGGGAGACGGTGCTGCCCACGCAGGTGAGTCCAGCACGAGTCCTCGCGCCTTGCCGCCTTACTGCCGTGCGCCGCGCCGGTGCTGTGCCGGAGCGGTGCTGTGTGCCATGCGTTGGTGATCATTGAATAAAGAAATTTATAAAAATTGACGTACAGTTTGTACGCTTTTATTTTGCAGAGTAGGTAAACTATTATTTTGCTATGTTATTTGCATTACCTAAATTCGAGGAGAAATTGTTTCAAATTGAGATTTTAGTTGGTACTTAATAGGCCGCTTAGGAGAGAACGATTTTCATGATTAGGCTAATATTTTTGATAAAAATCTTTCTCTAAAGCACCTTAGCTCATAACTGCTTGTTTATTATGGAAACATGAACAGGTAGAAAAATAAATACACACTCCATCCACTTGACATCTCTGATACAACTGGTATCTAGCAAATATAAAAATATCAAGTAGTGTGCAGGTATATCTCGTAACTTATATTGATACCACTTACAGACATAAGTAAGTACATAAAATACCAACATTATCGTGATCATATCAACAAAATATCGATTGTTGCACATTTTCAGGGTCTACTTGAACAAACAAGCATCAATAAATGCCAAAAAGGCGTAATAGTGTTACTTGATATTTAATTTATTTTGATAAAATTCGTGGCACGTCGGCATTGTGGGATTTCAGCTGATACCACAAGATTAGGCAGTCGATTTTTTTCGTTGCGTAGCACTAGAACGTAAACAGCGTGACTGATCGTGACAGTCGATAGGACGTATCTTCTGTGCAAACCGTTCAACTTCTTATCAGGAGAGTTTCGCACAAATCACTGATGCTTACGCACAAACATCGATTTAGTCCCGTCTCCGTGAAGTGTAAAAATAACTATTATGCAAGGATACAATGACAATTTGATTACGTAAAACATTGTGCCTTATTTATATTCTAACGTCATAGCATTTATCTACAATGAAATATCGAGTCTATAGATTGAATAATCTAGTTAGCAATCATCCATTTTGTAGAAAGGGCACAGACATTTTTAAATAAAATAAACGCGGGCTTCGATCTTGGACCTCTCCACTACCGTGCTTCCAAAAACAGAATTGTTATTATAATGAGAATGATAATAATTCGTTTTTACTAGTAGATATAGTACATTCCTGAATTTTAATTAAATTAGTAGATTATTATTTACAATTTTTTATTTATTACTAGCTTACTTCCTCGGCTTCGCCTGCGAGGTGTTCGGTAATTGCCCCACGGGAACGTACTACCGGAATAAAAAATGTCCTAAGTGATCCAGGTTATAAACTATCTGTGTGTCAAATTTCATTCAAATCCGTTAAGTAGTTTTGGCGTAATAGACTAACAAACATCCATCCATCCTCACAAATTTTTGCATTTATAATATAAGTAGGATTACTGCCTGTTTTTCAGTAAAATCACAATGTCATTCCAACTCTCACGGTCATATCTTACTCTTAGACAGGTCGTAGACTTGTAGAGCTCCTTGAAATATTCTAAAAATATGTATCAATATGTGCAATTCTAAAAACGTGATCGGATCACGCATGTGTGAGTAGAGTATTACAGTCAGCGACAAAAGTCGTTTAATTGTTGAGTTAAATATTTAAATACAAAAAAACTTTTTTGCAAAAACATAAACCGACTTCAAAAACACAAAAAAGTGAAAAACACAAAAACGAAAAACACAAAAAAGTGAAAAATAAACTTCACAAGAAAAAGCAGCTTCTGAAGTCGGTGACATTTTGTTTGTTTGATTTCGTTTTTTTTGCCACCGACTTCAGAAGCTGCTACACTAGGCCTATATCGAATAACATATCAATTTAGGCTGAGGCCAAACTGGCGTACTTTCCTAATTCTGTGAGTTATGTATGGAGTCTCATACATACATAACTTGAGTTTGAACATTTAGTAGTGTACCTAATTTACGCTATACCTATTCGGTTCATACGGACGACGCAAAATGAGTCCAGACTTTTAATGTAACCGAATTACGCGACTCACAACTCACATTTACACACGATTTACTTTATCTAAGGATGAGGCCAAACGTACGCTCGTTTGGCCTCATCCTTAGATAAAGTGAAGTGTAAATCGTTTTGTCGCTGACCGTACATCTAACGGTTGTGTAGTACGTACCTACCTTTATGCTATGTCACAGGACACTAGTGGGTACCTACATCGCGAACCATCTGTTTGATCGTAAACTTGACGGGGACTGTTAGCGGAATTAGACCCGAGGTCCGAGGTAGATCTATGCGGGCGGTTGTGGTTCAAGTGAGAATGACGTTACAGCACATTGGATTGGTTATCGACCGCACAACCAATCAACAACATCCAACATTGGAGACAAAACTAGGCCATTGGGAATGTTAGGTGCTAATAATTTGATGAAGTGATGCACTAGCTAGAGATACAGCATCGGAAATTTGACTGTACCTGTAAGTAGAAAATAAATGTACAAAATATTCATTTAGGTACCGTCAAATGTTTTAAACATTGAACTTACCGCTCTGTAACTCCGGACACAACCAAGGCAAACTGAATATTTCAGGCTGAGAGCCGGAACCGGGCGGCATCAAAGCCATCCAAAGCTATGCAAAATCACAACACTTTAGACTCTAGTTGATGCAAATTAGTATTTTTTCGACGAATCCTTTCAAGATAAACGGAAAAAATAAACATTAGGTATGATTGCTTAAGTTAATCATTCTCTATATCTACATCTAAAACACACATCGAGGCAGGAGACAGGATGTGGGCAAACAATTTATATTGAAATTGACAAGCGGTGAGCGTGACCATTCCAATTAATTTGTATGGCACATGTATCGAGCCGAAACGACGAAGATTAAAATTAATAATTAAGATCTAAGCTGCTTAAAGCTCCTACAAATATTTATAAGAAGATCTATGATAAGTATAAGATTAAATACATCGTCCTGATTTTATTTAAGATTAAAATTGGCATATCCTAGTCGTAGTCGTAGGCGGAGAATTTGTTAAAAGAGAGAGCTTGGTTTTACTATAAATCATCACAATGATTTCATGTTAATTTCTACAAAACAAACACCTGCGAAAGGCGTCTGAATAAATAATAGATAAACTGTTGATACGTAAAGAAGGCGAGTATGAGTGAAGTCCGATCATAAAAAAGCTATCGCTAAAATATATGTATGTCAACTAAGGCTTAGTTATAGTAACAGTAAGTAAAATCGTGTTGGGCTCCATTTGGCTGCGTTAAGTTCGGCGTGCGGCGCTAAGTTCAAGGCTCTATTGATCCACCGCGGCGGGTGCAAGGTTGGAGACGGCTATTTTGGGCCACTATTTTCACATTTCTTTAGTTCGCGCCGTTTTCAGACGCCGTAACACTAACTTAGGTAGAAATATAGCATGCATTTTGTGCTGAAACAGGTCTTACGGCCATTAAGCTAGTTTTCTCGAACTAAATGCGATGTATAATTAGAAAAACGGGAAGTGGATGCACGAGGAGCTAGTCCTACTTTCCTTAACCAAGCAAGTTTAGTTAAACTGCTTGGTCTCGGTAATGTGAGACGGTCGTTATGGCAAACGATGAAGAAACTGTCACAACTCACACTTCACCAAAAACAGTAATTATGTATTTGAAAGAATTTCGTCATTTGGCGCTAAGCAAATAAGGTCACACCTCTAGATAGTCGGTTCGATGTCCGTGTAGGTACAATCTAACAGAAACTTGCATGGCTTTAACGTGACTCACACAGGTTCTAAGAAGCGACTGCGACGTTTATCTGTAGGCCGCATTACCTTTATGTACAGTCAGGTCTGAGACAGATAGACAACCTCATTACTTCTTTAGTCCCTGTAAATATTTAATAATCAAAACAAATACATGTACTGTCTCTCTCTGTCTTTAAAAGAATTTAGAAAAGAAAAAATGTTATTACGACAATCATTTCGGGTTTATTACGACGACGCCGACGTTTCAACGGCAACAAAAGAACTAGTTGCATTTATTGAAAGTATAAGTTTAGTAAAAGGTTTTACGATACTAATAAAATCTTTATGTAGAATAATTCACAGTTTATGGTGTGCCGTGTGGCAGCCTGGTTGTTTTTCTGTATGCTGTATATGGCAGCTAGGGTCGCGTAAAAGCTCTCTTGGACAAAAAGTAAGCATCGAAAGCCGTGACTTTGCACTGTGCAAGAATGTTCTTCCATGAGCTTTTATGGGAAAGAACTTCAGGATATTAGAATACAATCACATGTTTTTGTTGGTAATATATTTTCTGAAATCTAAACTGTTAATCGATGACGTTATTTTTTATCTATTGATCTATAATTTATTTTCTTCATATTGATAGCTTAGCCTGTATGCCAAGTCAATGAGCATTGTGTGGCCCAGTTTACCTTGGAATCGGGATAAACCATGCATAATGAAGGTTGACACTGATCATCTTTTGATGATTGTTCTGTTATTATCAACAATTATAATCAGAATATGGTTGATTCCCACACTTACCTTCTAATTGAGTAATCAAACAATTACATAAATGTACATAACATAAACTTCCGTTAGCAAAAATACGATGCAGATATAAGTTAATCGCAGTTTAGATAAGCTGGTTTATAGTTAAAAGGCTGTGAAAGAACTCCACTACCTAATTGTTTTTCAGCAACTCCCACTCTTAAATCAGTAAGGAAGTAATTGCACGTAAAGTTCTCGGTGCTTATTCGTAAAGCTGTAAACTAAAAGCTTTTAGAGAATCCTTTATAACTGCATCGAATTCATTCAACAGTTTAAGACCAAAAATGAGTGTCTTTTGCAAAATATAAAGCAAGTTATCTCATTTTCTTATTCAAGAGTACATAAAAGTAGAGAATTTTATTTTAAGTTTACTTTTATTGCGTCTAGACAATGTTAAGGGCGCTTTAGACGGTGCACACGAACATAAGAAGCCTCTCTGCTAACTAGGTTATCCTGAGGCAGTATGCTTATCGTAAGTACATTGTCTGCATCTTATAGCTGGCTCCATAACGATAATGGATCGAGCATCGGCTCTGAGCATTAAGCATTATATTATTGGCTCAATGTCCTGCGCGTGTTATGTGCATGTTCGTTTAGCAATCGCTCGGACTGTTATTACTGGATATGGTAATATTGGTAATTGTTGCGGTAATATGTCTCGTGTCGCAGTTACTGTACGAGACTGACCGGGATATTAGCAGCTGAATATTCATTCGAAGCAATTCTGTCTGCCGCCGTAGTTTCCAGGTTTGATAACGAATTTGCTAGGTAGATACTTACTACTTAAAGACAAGACAGACAGAACAGACAAGACAGACAAGACAGTTTAATCGTTTCTCTGGGACTTCGTCGGGCTTCATTGTCTCGGCGCTTTTCTTGTGGTCGCCACTGTTGATTCTGGCTTACAGGAGTTACAGTGGTTTGGGAATAGTGTGGCGGGCTTGTCCCAATTAAAAATTACTACTTCTGTCTAAGTGATCATCAAATGAATCTACTCTGAGTATTTCACTGCATATCGATAAGGACATCGCTATTAGGTAAAATAAGGATATGTCAGTATGATTGTTTTGAACGCGCCCTTATTCATGTTGCATTGCGATGTAGGTATGGAGTGTTCACTGTCCATGCGTTTTACCTGTACATTGCAGGCTTATCTCGTCGGATTCATAGATATCCACACTTTGTACAGTTCCTTTATCGATGCTGATAATGTTTCGATAAAGCGATAAGTGCGTGGTTCAGTTTTGGTTATCGAACTTTTGATACTTTATGTGGCGTTTCTTACCTACTGAAGATATTTATGTTAGTCCGAGGAAAGTAATCTACCTCTGAATGTAGGTAACGTAAACAGAACGTGTCACACTGTCACAGTTTAAACACCGCGGTATTTTGGTTCAACACAGTTTCATAACACTGAAACATTTAAACGATTTGTGTCAGTAATAGCGATTTCACTAACGACATGTGAAGTAACGTTCGTGTGACTTTATTCCAATTTCCAATCAACACGATTCTTATTTGTTGCTTCAGACTTCGTGAATAACAAATCAGATCGAGAAATATTTTCCTCCGGATTCTCCAAGTCAGAGCAAGTTTGAAGCGACAAAAAAGTTAAAACCGTCCAAATTACGATAACTACGCGCATCGCGTGCGTGGTTTCGCAGAACTGCCTGTTCCTTAAATAACCGCGACCAGTATTCGGCGGGTTCTTGTGCTTGCGCGCCGTCCTCGGCGGCGTCCTTTGGAGCAGTCCGGGGAATGCTCTCGACACCCTTATTGGGCTACATAATAACCCATCGCTCCTGCATCTCCTGACGCTTCGATTGTTCGACCTAGTTTGGAGATCGGTGACATTTTTGGCAATGTCATTAAAACTGTTTTTGTTTTGATAGTTGACGATTGCCTTTAGGAATTTAGCCTTCGTATTTTTCTTAAACCTACTACCTATGGTATCTTATTTCTGTACGCAACAAATATGTCTGAATGAAATGTCGTTTGAAAATGTTTAACTATAATCAGAAGTGATTAATTAAGATCTCGGCGGCAGGTTGCAATATTAAACACAAGTGTAACACTTGTTAAGTATCGCCATGACATTTTAAATGAAATTAAACATATGCGAGTTGCACGTAAACAATTTAGGGCCAGAGCCTAAAATACCTGGCCTGTCGCAAGTCGGCGCGGAGCCCGTCGGCCGCCAGCGCCATATAAGGCGGCGGCACATCGAGGCCGGCGCGGGCGCAGCGCAGCCCTCTCCCGCAGCCTCGCGCCTCGTGCCTCGCACCTCGCCTAGCGAGGACTGGAGGACATCTCCGTCACGAGTCCCCACAATCGATACAAACCATCACAATAACCCAGTTAACCTTTCAACTTGGTTCGCAGTACTTTCCGCGACTCCATAATTTGCACAGCAATTATTGGCGAGATACCTACTATCTCAATGTTAATTGTAGGGCACGACAGAGACATAAATGAATATATTATTACTTTTTGCAGAAAGAACCAGATTCTCATAAAGGGGTTATGTAAACAAAAGCTATCTGGCATCAGCGCAGATTCGTATCACGTACCTATGTCTTGTTCTTGTGAGATGATATGGGATGCGACGGTCTTGCATAGATAAGACACGCCGCGAAAACCAGAGCAAATTCTCGGAGTAACAAGCTAATCAAAGGCTGGCTCCCGGCGAGCGGGTCGTCTCGACGCCGCCACCGGTCCTCGGCAATCTAATGTCGACTTAATGGCTTCTTGCACTTAAGCCGCTATAGCATTGAAAGCTAATACAGACAAGTGGCAATTGCACACGGATTGTGGTCCATTCCGTAAGAGCACATGTGGCATGTTATGCGTTGGACTCTGCGAAACATTGCCATTAACATAAAAGTGGTTATGGTGTAGGTACATTCCATACGGTGGATATTTTTTATCTAATGTCACTCGTTCAGGTCAAGTGCTACTACAAAACTTGAAGGACTCGCGACAAGTTTGCAGATCTCTTCAGTCTTGGATGTACGTCGTAAATCGAGAATTACATCTTTGGGAAGTTCGGTAACTCTTCAATTTCTGTAACAGGTAGTTCGTATCGATAGTGTTTAACAACTTGTCAAAAGTTATTTGTGTTCACTTTATATGTAAAACTATTCATGAAGTGCGCCGAACTAAACGCTGAGCCCAGTTTAATTACAACGCAAGTATTCGCAAGACTCTCCCGAAAATTGTGTTGTGGTTAGTTTAATGGAGTTCGTTTTATGATCCAATTCCCTTTTTAAATGAAAACAAAATAAAGGTCCTCCGCTGACCGTGAAGGATTGGTAAAATATTGACCCGTGAGCTGTCCAGTAGTGCCCAGGCCAGCGCAATCATTATTTCTGACCAAACAAACCATTCATCATCTGCCTAGCCTTTTCCCAACTATGTTGGGGTCGGCTTCCAGTCTAACCGGATGCAGCTGAATACCAGTATTTTACATGGAGCGACTGCCTATCTGACCTCCACAACCCAGTTAATACTAGGTAATACGATACCCTTTGGTAAGACTGGTTGTCAGACTTTCAGGTCACTGACTACCTGTAACGACTGCCAAAGATCTATATATGGCAGCCGGGACCAACAGCTTAACGTGCTTTCCGAGGCACGGAGGAAACTCGGTATGTCGGGCGGTCACCCATCCACAGACCGACCTAGGCAAGCACAGCTTTACCTAAAGATCGACCCGAGTGGCAGTTCTTATTAAGCCACGAGCACCAAACAAACCATTAAAACAACAAAACAAGAATAATTCGTTTCGTTACCATTTTGCAACTCAGTGAAAATATTAAAGAATCTAAAATTTACTGTATCATGTGGCGTGGATCGTGGTTCTATTGCTCGATTTGACTGGCGCGAAATATTGCAAAGTCATACCAAAAGGTCTAAAAATTGTAGAGTCGGAAGATCGCAGATCACCAGAGATGTTATCGTATCTCGTATCAGTAACCCAGATACACTCGGCTCAGCCAACATACTCGTAAAAGACGATCTTGAGTTTGCTAATAAACGTTCAAGCGGTTTTATCTGACGGGTCATTAGCTTAGTCGGGCTCTCGCGGTTTTGCAGCACTGCACGCTGGGCCCGGTCGCCCGGTCCTATCGACCTAGATTGTGAACTAATAAATCAATAATCCTAATCATCAATCTATCCGAGACGACATTTATTGCTTAGTAGGTAACCGTGACAAATAACATTAGTGGACTAAGTACGTGCAAAATGCAAATAGACAGAGCACCTACTGTGTAGACAGACATTGGCGACCAGTTCGCAGTGGGCCAGACTGCGCCGTGTAATGAATGTAGGTAATTCGGTCGGATTGAACATTACACACGTATCGCTCAAGTGTTCCAATTCCAACCAATATGTCTATAATTTCTATTGTTCTCCTGAAGTTGTTTATCAAAACAGTGAAAGCCTTCATAAATCTTTTATAATTATCATTCATGTTATGCTGGGATTTAAATTGTACGAAGTTCCTAATTAAAATTCATCCAACGACCCCTCTTAAGGTGCTCGTAGAATAATTTCTTAACTGCTAATTGCGGTTCATTGAACTTTAAATGGGGAATAAACAGCACTTTTACAAAATTGCACTGAGTTTGTGGATGTTGGAGTTGAACAAAGTTTTAAGGAAATAAGGGCTGTCACAGACTGTCGCAAGCTGCAGCGCGGAATAAGGGGAGATATCGTCTTTACGATTGGACATGGCGACAAGTTGTCGCAATTAGAGTGCCTATAGAGGAGGATGATAAATCGCAGCGGGCCGTGCGGCGACAGCGGGATGACACTCGGTATATTCTGATGACTTCTTGAACCGGTCCATTTTGCGATGTCGTTTATCACTTGATCTTTCTAAAGCCACATGTAGCGTTTGAAAGCATTTCTTAGAATACATTAAGATGGAAAGACAAGTAATATATTGCGGTATTTCTTTTATCTTGATTGCATATTTGGCAACAATTAAGTTGGCTACGACCGCTGGTTTTTTGCAAATCGAAGTTTTTAACCTTTAAGTAGGTGTAAGTGTAAACCTGCTCAACACGATTACATGAAGTTATTTAAACACGAAAACAACAAAGTCGTTGGCATCGAAACAGAAAAAGGTGCGTTTTGTGCGATAGGCACTATAATTCCTGCTGATAAATTAAAATTCCAAAATAATGCAAAAATAACTTATGACGTAGATCAAGCACATTTTTCAGTCGTGGTAGTATTTAGTATAATGTTCTGGCAATCAATTAATAGACTGTGCTGGTAGCTGATACCGATTGACGCACGTGCAGATATTGCACCAACAGCTTTAATATTGACACTGATAAGATATCTGTACAGTATGGGACATACAAGGCACGCACGTATGGTTTCGCAAGTAAACCTAACCAAAAACAAATGAGGCATAACTTTTGGAACAAAGCTATCGATCCGCGGAAGATGGAGTAGCTCTCGCAACCTAACAATGCCTAATTGTAACGAAGGTCGGATGTTTTCCCGGTGCATTGACACCTTACAGCAAGTGCTATGTGTTGTTTAGTCTGCAGTCAACGACCTCGAGTGTGGTATAAAAAGTAACGTGAACCTGCCTGCCGCATTACTGCAAATTGACTCCATATCTGACGATAGCGACCCGATCAGCCGGGCTGCCCGCTAAGTATATTGGCTCTCTAGATGCACTCGTGTGGCTACCTATTCAATTCAATCTAACATTTATGATAAACTATTGCTACCGATCTATCTTATCATTTACATAACATAGTCTATAAAATACGCTCGGCTCTAAAAGAATATCTGAGACTTATGCCTACACGGAAAACGGTTTGAGGCCGTTTTGCATAATCGTAAAAAAACAACGTAGAATATCTTTATGATTAAGAGCCGAATATCGTGTTTACGATTTAGTAATATACATAGAAGTCGATAAGGGGATTAACAACTTGATTTCAAATGCTAATGGAAATGTTATTTGATCTATAAGCGAAGCGTTACGTCTAGAACGGACTGCAGTAAAATTCTCTAAAGGAGAAAGTGTAATTAAAAACATAATGGGATCTCTTGAAAATCGTTGCCATCTGATAACATAAGGTTCAACGAAGATCCTGTCCGTTCGGAATTTTTCAGATAAGTTAATATAAATGACTGTTGTTACGTCCACAGTTATCGCTGCGGTGAAATATTGTCTGGTCTTTTGAAGCGGCCGGGGACAACGCATAAATTTAACTTTTGTTAATTAAATGTGCCTTACTGACAGCATTAAACAGAAAAAAGAAAGGCGACCCGTCACGCAGCAAGCCGATATATAGCCGAAGATATTGCCGATACAAGCCATCACAGTCTACGAGCGTCCATTAATAGTAAAGTGCTAGTTTGGCCAAACATAAAAAACGTAACAGCTTATGTAAAACCTCTCCATTTAAATTTCGATGATGTATGTTGCATTTATTCTAGCGAGACTATCGATTAAATTAATCAAACGAACCCCTGAGAACGGCGCGGGCGCACTCAACGTATCACTCTTGACTTTCACTGATCAAATTTTTGCTAAAAGCCGGTCCACGTTTCGCGAAAGTGGTTGGTCTGGTGGCCAAGTGTTTCTGTATCGGTGGTTAGAGGAGAGCTGGATAGACACGCCGCGGTGGCGTCGTCGCACAGATCCTGTTACAATTACCTTTAGTAGCGCACCATACGTTTATGTACACGTGCTCACTGCTTACCTGATTGACGGACAATAAATACTTGTACAGGTAGGTACTACAAACATTATTTTGATTCTAATCATTCTCCTCTCTCTCTATCCTCTCTATTTTAATTTCTAATCAGAGGCCAATTACTTTTAATTTAATAATCTACTCTTTATAAGAAAAGCTCATATATGTACATCAAAAGCCGCTACACTTTTAACTTTGCGTATTATTATTTTTATTGCGTAGCTAATCAGAATCTTTTTGACAGTATAATAAAAATATGATAGTACGCCATGTGTTTAAAAACTTATAAATGTGATTAGGATGATACATTTGTCTTGTGCCCTTACATTTCCAGATCTTTTTTAAAAGATGAAAAGACTTCATCTTTGGTACAAAGCACGTGCCAAAGTGCTAATATTACATTCATAGAATGAATTTGTCGAACTGAGAAAACCTATCACGTTCGTTCGGTACGTTTCACTGACATGAATTGTAAAACGAGCAGGCTAGATATTGGGGACTGATAAAGATGGCAGTTTGATAGTATATGTGGGCGTTGATGTAATAGAATGGATAAAAGGATTATATAAAATAGGCATATTTAAAGAACTGAAATATAATATACTTGAGAATAAAACGAGAGTCCTGAGAGCATACAATACAACTTGAGCTATAAAAAAAAAAATCAAATACAATAGGTATTTCGATAGGTACCATAATATTTGAAGATCACCTTATAAAGCACTTCCGCTTATCATTTTCTATGCAATAGGGATGTTTACTGACTAAAAAAAAATATGATTCTAATTAGTCCGTCTGTTAGATTATCGAAAAATATTGGACACGACGTATTTTTTGTTTTATCAAATCAATAAAAATTTACGAAGATAAAACGCGTCAAAGATTTGAGTGGGGGGTCGTGACGTCACTCGACGGTAAAAAATGTTATACATGTTGTATGTGTTGTTGTTGTTGTTGTGTGTTATGTGTTGTTGTGTTGTTATTGTTGTGTGTGTTGTATTAGAATATGACGTCACACGAGTTTTCAAAGCACTGTATCGTGCTCATTGTTTGTTTACGAGAAAATAGAAAAAATACGTGTCCAATATTTTATCAGACGGACTAATTAGATTTTTTTAGTTAAATGTATTACCTATTGAAATGTATATCAGACTGCAAAATAACAAGTCAGACGATGAAATGAAACAAATAAGTGAATATTAAACCTTTACGAATTGATTGCCAAATAATGCCAAAAAAAGGATCATTTTAACTTCAAAGAGAACATGGTAAAAACCATGAAAACCCATGAATTGTTACCTAATTTTAAACACTGAGGCAAAACATAACGGGCGAAATGTGGGTGCACTATTAGGTACACCTCTGCCTAAACCTTCGGGGATTTCAGGCGTGATGTTATGTTATGTGTGTGAGGCAGAATAAAATACGAAAGGATCGACAAAATAGACGTAGCAATAAAATTTTAAATCTACAACGGTGCGTACAAACCGCAGCCTGGCAACTTTCTATGTCAACGAGCTGCGGTAAATCACTTGCGTGCATAAATACTTGTGGCTCCATACATATACTAATGTATATTACATGTAGCTGGCTATAAACAATACCATTATTCAGGACGGGACAAAAAGGGGCTTTGGGTTGTATGCAAACAACTGCTAACTATCCTACCCAGCCTTTGGGTGTTCCTTCAAACTTCCCCGTTTCCACCGGACGTTACTCCGCCCGTTTCAACCAGTACCTATGTTACCAGATAATTGAATTTCCTTTCTGATGAAAGAAGGTTTTTATTTTCATCCCTGTTAAAACGAGCAAAAAGGTTTTATTGGCTGACAGGGATATTTCTTTGTGAAGGCGGCGCTTTTAATTTTTATTATCGTTTTTATAGTACGGTTTTTATTCGATTTTATGTAAATTAATTTTCTTTTCGACTGGAGGCTAATATTTATTGGTTGCCCTAATTACTGGGTAGCTTTAATTAAGTTTCGTGTCTTTGAATTTCGGTGTGTTTTAATTTAATAGGATTATTTTTATTTATTGTCTAGAATCTCCTCTGTTAACATGTAGGACCCAAGTAATTGAGCTTATAAGTATCAAGAATACTTATTTGATGAGAATATACTGACGGAATTGCGAAAAGTATACGTAGTTACGAAAAGTAGACAGCATGTCTCACTCTCAACATCGTAAATCATTCGCTAAAATGCCAACAGCAGCCATTATCCCTTCATGTGTGGCTCTATTTTTTAGGATTACAGTAGCACGAGCGCCCACGCGCCCTTCATCAAAATTCAAGTCACGTCTTAACAAATTGATATCAACGCACGATTTTAAGAAATGACGTGTATAAAAATACACTTTACCCACTCGATTAACATTCGTGCTCGCCCTAAAATGATAAAAGAGTCGATGCACATTGAATGCATAATAGAGGCGTCCCGCGATGTGCTTATAGCGAACTGAATCGAATCAAACGATCCTTCTTAGAATTCCGTGTTGGGCGCCAATATCGACACCATCCGTCTAGTCGACTTTTGCTTTGCTTTAATCTTCGTGTTTTATGGCTATTTTATTGAGTAGGAAGATGTGATTAGATTATACAGTTGTGATTTGTCAGAGTCTGATTAAATTGTCCAATTCCAACAAAATGGATTAGCATAGATTGTCTGGAAGGCCAGTTACGTAATAAAGGTACACATTTGCATAAAGGACACTCCATTTTCTACGTTGTCTAGATTAGAGTTGGTGTAGATGTATGATGTTTGTAGTTATCACATTGTAATGTATGCTGTATGAATAATGTAGAATTCGTGTGTTAATGTAATCAGATTGTTGACTGAATGCAACTGTCGTGACTCCATCTGGGAATACACTTAGCTTCTGCTTAACTACCGTCGTTTGTCGACGTAGATTGTTTTACTAAAAGTAACCTTCACTTTTTTTTTTATGTTGATAAAATTATGCTATAGAACTATCAAAATTAGCGAAGAATGCAAATCGTTAACTGAATGGAATATTAATAGACTGCTATTTGGACCTCTAACACGTTCACTAGCTGATAACATATCAAAGGCTATGTAGCGACATCTGGTGCATATCGGAACATGTCTGATATGCAAATAGAGCACCGATACCATGTCGAGACTGAGATACAACCTTTAATTCAATCGACGCTACAACTAATGAATTATTCAACACTAGCCAGAGATGTCCGACTGCGGACAAATTTTTAATGTCATGCAAAGTCAACGTAGACCGCGTATTTAAATCGATATGCTTTAATGTAACAATAAAATGCACTAAAACAGAAACAGTAAAACTCATGTATTAAATGCACTCGCGAGATCCAGTACAAAGTAAACTGTTATCCAGGTTAATTAGCAATGGAGTACGTAATAAAACTTGCGAGTAATTGCTGAACAACATGGAGTGCTTGTAATGGAAATGTAGCAAATTGCGGCGCTTGAGCCCTTGACTCCGGAGACTTTCCCGTATTTTTGTTTTGCTTAATCAGGGATAAAGCTTAATGTAGAGGAAAACAGTTTTCCCCGAGAGATTTTTCGTCGCGAAATTTTTTTCTTCAATTGTTGAAGTGATTGGTACACATATAAAATTATTTATTTGTTACGTAAGCGTAATATCGACAGCGAATTTGTCTTCTTGAAAAGGGCAACCGCTTTGCCTACATTTTCGTGCCTACATTGTATTTTTTGTAAGATATATCTCCGCAATAAAACAAAGTTCTTTGCAGCTATATTTCTTTTTCTGAGAACCAGTCTCGTCATCTTTAAATTGCAGGCATTTCTGAGACGATTCTTGTACCGATTTTATTTTCATATCGTGAGGTAGACGGACAGTTTAGTTGTACAATAATAGCTAGGAATAAATTACTGCATATGGCGCCGTCGGGTTAACTTATCGTCTTAATAGTGGGACACATGTCCTGTGTATCAGTAATGTTATATATTGTAGGTAACTTGAATGCCAGCGCGTATCGATAGCTGTGCTGCTCCATTCACATGCACGCTCTCGATCCGAACAAATTAACTAGGGTTATAATCGGTCCGGAATGTACATATTATGATTAAAATTGTCATTGAATGTGGAAGATTTATCTGACAGATAAACATTTTAAGGCCATGTGGTTTAAAAGTATCTTTTTAAAGATCTTATTGGTTATCTCCACCCAAATTGCGTTTTCCATAAATATTGATTTCTGCATTGCAAACGCACGATTCGATAAAAAAACACGTCGAAATTCCATAAAAAGTTCGATAAAGTTGACCGCAAACCATTCAGGCTTCGATATTTGCACGCAAATCAGTTTATTTGCAGTCGGCTTTTGGTGTTCGGTGAGAATAAATTGCATTTTCAATCGATACCGCTAGTGAGTTAAGCCACCGTGTAATTCGTTCGTGGGAGTAGTACTTATGTACCTAGTCACTAATACATTAACTTCATATGCTTTACACATGTTTCCGATCGTGTATCATTAAAACAAGACGTCACTTTTGGTTCTAAAGTTACTAATGAGGAAGCTTAGAAGTATGTTTATTTTATTTGTAAATCACCCTGTGATACTAGGGAAAACAAAATATGTTATCCTGGGGATCAAGCAGAAAAAAGAAAACCCGAGACTATAAATCTAAGACAGACAATTCGTCCCAAGGAGGTGATTCAGCTGTCTTAGAACCGCAGTGAAAGGAAAATTGGATGACTAGGAAATAACACTCCTTCGAATTAAGCCATAAGTCAAGCCGTTCGGTCCTCCAGAGCTGAAAACGGTTCCACAAAGTCGTAGAGTTGCTATATTTGCTACACTTTTATAGCAATGACGGAGTAAGCTCCTGTTCGTTTATCTCCACGCGGTTACAATAAAAAACGAAGTTTATTGCAGAACTGTATTCATAGTGGTCGGACAACAAACGTTGCGGGCAGTGCATGGAGGCTGCAATTATATTTAAAATAGCCACCGCCGGCAGCCCGCCCAGCTTGGCTACTGGCGGCACTGGCGCTATGTTGTATCTGTGGCGTGTGAAAATACCATCAATGGGACTCGCTTCAGGCAGAGTTGTTGCACACTTGTTTTATCTCTGCACTTAGCTTCTCAAACGTTATGTGGCATGGCTTTTCAAAACAACTGACGCTCATAATGGACGTTACACTACAGTAATTAATGTCTGTCTAATATTTAACATTGCCATTAATTTCCTTGTTTATAGGAAGTATTGTTACTGATGTTATTCGTACTTATTTGCTAACATTAACTTCAGATGGGTTGTCTGTATAAACTATCAGTGTTTTAAGCATTTTCATGAATATCTTTCTCCCCATGTTATCACTGATGAAAGGGAAGACGTTTTTGCTTTGGATAGCGGTATACACTCTAAAGTGGGTTTATTATTAGAACTGATAATAAGTCCATCAACAGTTCGTTAATGAGGTCCGTCAGCGAGCCGGTAGTTTTAGCTCTTGTTTATGTGTTCAGCTTCGATTGCCTTCAACGAGATCAAATGTAAACGTTCTTAAACTTTCTTGTGTTATAGCTTTACTGAGATACTTAGTCTTATGGCAAAGAAAGTAGGAGGGACGTATCAGAAAGATTAACTCATGTCTTTGGTCGGTACAGTTTGTATAAGGTCACTAGAAAGCTGAGGGACCGTGTCGACCCAAGATAAACTTTTTATACGAATACTTAGTTTGTTCTTAGAACGAATTCTGAGTTCTACCACCCAGATGTGCCAAGAACTTCAATATTCTTGTTTACACGAATGACAAGGTAACTGGTCACAACTTCACAGCGTGGACACCAATTCGGGCTACACATGTCGCCGAAAACATACCGGAATATGTTTTAATTTTATTTATGAGAACAGCACTGTCATTATGCCTTATGAGTTTTGCGGAAAGCGGTTGTAGTCTCGTTTTACGAGGCGACTCGGATTTACTCGTGTCCTCCCAGACTTATTGCTGTATGCAAATTTAACGACACGATGATTATTTACAGGCGTAACAACTGCATGTTACCGAAGCATATGTTTACGTTTGGTAAAGTGATTTATTATTTTAATACGTTCATCCACATCTGAGAAATAGTTCCCTGTCTGGAATATGAAACAACTTATCTCCACAGAAATTATTGTCCATTTTTGGAACCATTTCATATTCGTCATTAGTTGCCATAAAGCGCATCTGATTAACAAAACAACCGTAAAAGGCGGTTAGATTAGTAAGATATGCGTCGGGAGTTATCTCACGGAGGCGAGTTATCTCGACATCCTACAGGAGTCAGTAGCGGGGTCAACGCCCCTCGGATATCACGTTTCTCCACAAAAACTCCGACGTAATAAAGCATTGAAATACCTCTCATCTGTCATCTGATCTAGTCGCCGCTGGCCACTCCGTGACGCTTATGTGTTATAACTTAAGGCTTACTGTCTCACCAGTAAAGGCTGTTTATTGAGGCCTTTTATTGTGCGTCAGCACACCCTTTTGTGTTGCTCACAATATAAATGTTGTTATTTTATTGAATGCTAGTGTGATATTGAAAGTTGTTGTGTTCTTTGTTGCAGGTACGTGTCTAGATTAAATGGATATTGGGTCATAATCTGTAAGTACTCAAGGTTGAAACTGATACTGATGACATTGATCAATTAAATAAAAAAACAAGCAGCCATAGGTATTTGTTGAAGGTTGAAGAAGGTATAATTGTGAGGTACACACATTCCATGTTTGAGCGCAGAATTGTTCTCAGTCGTATCAGTTACGGTAGTGAAGGATATAAAGACGTTGCCCGTTCGTTGTTTTTTCAAGCTCGCAGCTCGCGTTGACTTGTATCGTGAACATTACGAGGCTCGGTGCCGACAAAGTGCGCGTCGGCGCGGACAATCAAATCAGTCGCGACAATTTCTCCGGCGACTGTACCTTCGTCCTTTGTGTTCTCAGCCACATCTCTGTTACCACGTTCATGTCACACATTTGTGACGCTATCCACAATATCTTTTGTCACAGTACAGTTTCGTGCACTGACAGCTTAACGGTTCTCTTCATAACTGCATACTTGCATAATTATCTTGTCATGTAGTCCACTTGAAGAAAAAAGCGACACAGAATCTCTACAGCTACAGTTGTATCATATCTTAAGTATCGGATAAATGTATGCAATTATGCATTCCATGGTTATGATTTGGCCTATATAAATAATATCTACAGACCGCTTGCTTAGCACCACATGGCTATGAGTATGCATTTATATCTGTACATCATTCCGTCGGGATTCTGGGTCACTTCCATGCAGTCCTATCGATTTCGAAAGGTCGTCCGGTCCTATTGCCACTAACGGTCGACTGATCGATAATCAAATAGGGTCGGGTTGTGCATATTTGTGAAGCCCTTATCTCCGCTATAAAAAGCAGGTAGGTGCATTCCCAGAAGTGAAGAGCCTCTCAAGGGAGCAACGCGGGTACGAGCATTTTAATGGATTCGTTTGAACGCCACGGCCGCTTTTGGTTTTTGCGCAAAACTTTTACGGAGAATTTGCGAGAAAAAATAATTGGACACCACATGTGCGTCCCTTTTTATATTTTTTGGTAAATGAATTTCATTAGCACTATGCGTAGCTCTGATTTCGAGTGTGGCCGATGCCCATTCAGTAGACCCTGGGGCATTAGTACTAGTTAAGTGCCATTCAAAGTTTTTCTGGTATTTTTTGTGATGACCTCCGAACCCAAAGATAAAATAAATGTAGCGGCAAGCGGTTTCTGTTGAAATTGGATTCATTTGGTTTTTCGAATTCCTCAGTTGGTGGTCACAGTAATAGGATGTCGTTTGATGTCATCGTATTTTTTTCAGCCATATGCTCCGTGGTGACGATAACATCTTAGGAATATCAACTTTTAGGATTGATTTCTTATTACCAACTTAGTAGCACTGTAAAACGCCTTTCACTTTATAATAGCTATGTTCCTAATTATGTATTTGAAGCGTAATAAACATTATTAAATAATGTTCGTTATGTAACTGCCTGGTTAGTGTTAGCTACATGTATGTGTGTCGCATATGGCTCGCAGATATTTATATCCGGATTTACCTTGTTCTTTTTTTATCTTCTAAATTCGGTAGCTTTTACCAACATAGCCGAATAAACAATGCTCTTCCACTATAATCCACATGAATGAGTATTCTCATGTAGTGGAGGTGGTCGGCGGAGAGATCAATAAATTAACATTACGCCAGATTACGAGGTGACCGGGCGTGACTCAGTTGGTCGAACGTACGCGAACTTAACCACCCTGCTCAGGGTTGCCGACCCCTCCCTCAGAGGCCGAACACCAGGAGTTTCCGGATATAATATACCTACTGATGAAGAATTACCATAATATGTCACTATTAGAAATTGTAGAAGTCGCAGGCAACAGTACAATACCGTGAGTTTTATTATCATGTGCGCACTGACACTAATATCTTGCTCAGCTTATCGCGCACGGTACCGAAGTAACCCATTTCTCTGAGTTAGGTCTTTGTGCGAAGTGATAAGCAGTTTAGTGCATTCACATGCAACTCTCCATATTTTCCA
This sequence comes from Diarsia brunnea, assembly GCA_949774965.1. Lineage (NCBI taxonomy): Eukaryota > Metazoa > Arthropoda > Insecta > Lepidoptera > Noctuidae > Diarsia > Diarsia brunnea. The sequence goes on from OX459009.1 coordinate 12,606,969, forward strand.
TACCACGATATGAACCTACTCAAGCAAGTCTTTGTTGGGAATGATTAAGATTAAACAAAAATAGCTCTAAAAAACTTTGAATACATTTGTTGGTAAAGCTTAAAGCTTTAAAAAAGTTGTCAGCCCTACGTGGTCGCGCCCCGCGGCAAGGCCTGACCAAAGTGTCACCACATTGAACCTCGTTTATGAAAGGTCACCGTGCCTTTAAATGAAAACTCTCATTTTCATTTTGATAGCATAATCATGTTAACGATGCCAGCAATTAGTGGAGATACGGCGACTACCAGAGATAACAAGGTGTTAATTGGTTTAGATTTTGATGAAAGATGAGATGAGGAAGGGAGGGACAGTAATTTTGGTCATAAAGCCTGTATTTATATTCCCAGGGTTTTTTATTTTATCTATCTGTGTTCTCAAAAATAAAACACAGTTTTTGTGGTTAAACTTATTGCTGTACTAGATGTAACTTGGAGGTCAGATAACGCATTGGGTTAGAATAGGTTAAGTGTCATGAACTTACAGCCAAAGGAGATGCTTTTGTCGGAAATGAAGCTATATTTACCAAACAAGGAGATGCTCGTTGAGAAGGGTGCGTAAAGATATATGAATTCTTTATGTAGATACCTACGTATATCAATAAGGCTAACACGAGCCCCTTGTATGTATATATCAAGGCTCGATCAGTCACGCGCCATGCGTAAATTCGTTCCGGCCACGACCGGCCTCTGACTCAAACTCATAATCACCGGTAATCATTTCGGATTGATAACAAACTCCGCGAAACATGCTATGAAAACTGTTAGCACAAATTAATAGGTCAAACTACGCACTGCGTTGATTATATTGCTACAGGTCTAAGCTCTAAAGGAATACAAATATTATAAATCTGCAGTAGGTACCTAAATATTTACTCATTCTTTTTAAATGATTCAGACGGATCCAAAAATATAATGATCTGTGTCCTTCTTTAATCCATCTTTAGCTATGCTCATTCCTCAGTGATTCATTGACGGAAAATCAAATCAGCGTGGGAGCTTTAGCACCTTCTTCATAAACCGCAAGATATTTGTAATGTTGTATGCAAATAATTAATTTTAAGCTAAATATTTGCTGTTACTTCACACGATGTAAAAGTTTTCGAAACACACTGGAGTTACAATAATAACGGAATCGTGTTATTTCACTTAAGGTAATGCACAATGTTGATTGATGGCTTTAGTAGTACGCAGTTTTACTTCTGTAGCAATTCCATTTACATTTTTTACCTCTTCCGCGAACTCGTTATTTTCTAAATCGATACGTTTGTTCTCGTCCCCATGCTTTATTTATTATTCAACAACAAACATTGTATTTGCGCGAGCGGAAGGATATTTCCCGCGGCGCGGCGTGCCTATGTTTATGCCATGACAACTCCATATGTTGGAATCTAAACCGAAGCCAATAAAAGCACAAAGCTGGCTCGGTGACGTCTTTGTGCATCGTACACGTGTTTATTGCGGATGCCACGCCCCACATGTGAAATAATTTCGTTCATATGTTATTCTTAACACTGTCATCAAACAGTTTTGTTTCGCATACAAAATAAACTTTATTCATTGGAGCGGCCAATATAAATACAAACTCAAATTTAACGGTAAAAGTTTTACAAATATTAGCAACGTTTGTTTCATAACTTGAATTGCAAGCCTGATTTACTTTCAGTGCATTCAGTTTCAAAGATAAAGTTGTTCTGTGAACCTGAAATTCTTAGCAAGCCAAATGAATAGTCGTATTTTATTCAAGCTTGGTGTACACTGTGTACAGTTTACTTTTTATTGGCCTTTTACTGTGGAACTATCGTGCGATCAACTATAATTTATTTAACTTAGCGAAACTCTGTTCAACGTCACTCGATGTGAAGCTAAGTTGGAATTACATTTTGGTCAAGAACCATTCCTGGCTATCCCCATTTAGAATAAACAAACATGTGGATATATAGCAGGGAGATTTGTGTAGAACTGGACTTTCTCAATCCAATGCGGCTGACTACTGAAAGATAAATACAAAGATCTTTGTTTGCCTTAGTAACGTTAGCAGGTGCACTAATATCATGTTCGTTTTATAATGCCGGTTTGTTTTTGCTGGAACAACATAACTGCGATTGGAAAAGATTTTTGCTGAATAAATCTTGGAGTAAAATGTATTGAGTCTTTAAAGTCGTGATTGTTATCTTGTCAAAAATTGTTAACACAAACATTTCCTTGTATCGTTGTATATGACTAAAATGTTTATGTGAAACCCACAATCTAATCAATTCCCAATCGATCAAGAATATTTTCTTCATATTATTATCTCCTCGTAAGTATTTTCACTTTGTTTTATACAAACGCTTTATCATTGTCAAGAACATTGAATAGCATCATTATCACGGATTCATTTATCGCATAAAGGAGAATGTGCGTCTTTGCAAATCAGCGTCCATGCTTTATTGTAGCCAATCTATTGTGGAATAGTCGCATCGAAAAGAAAATAAAATTGTTAAGGGCTATTCCCAGTCCCGTGTCAATATCACTGATTGCAACGAGCAGACCTTTTATGTATTTGCTGAGCTCACACATGTAAAATATGCTGGCGTGAACCCTTCGGACGTAACTGTTCCTCTGTTTGCTACATGATTTCGTACTTAAAACAGATCAAACAAAGTTCTATCTTTGGCAGTGAAGCCTTCCGCGGCGCTTTTGACTCTTGTTTTAATGCTCTTCCGAATTTCCGATATAGATTTGTCGCTGAATCTCAAGTTTTCTTAACTTGTTCTAGCGAACACGATACTCTGCCTTCAAATGATATTAGAGTTTGTTTTATTAAATGTAGGTACTTTATAAGTATCTTTGATTGTTATTAAATGTTATATACATCTTTGATTGTACTTTAATGTTCAAATAATACTTGGTTTAAAAAGCACTTGCCTTTATTATGATGTTTGCTGTTGTCGTTATTGAAGTTCGTCGAAACTTTTTTGACCAGTATCTCATTCTTAGGTTCATAAAGATTCGTTAGATTTTAATGTCGTTCTCGTGATATTCAAAAAACTAAAAATACGTGAATCGTCGTTCAAGCACTAAATAGACTACAGCATATTTTCAAACATATTCAAACTTTCATCTCAGTAACACAGCCATGCCTATTTCTATAGATAGGTAGTATTTTGATCTGTGATCGGGGCCATAAAAATGTTCCTGAGAAGTGCGTCTGCGTCGCTTTGTATCCGAGTCACATTTTAGTTGACATTATGAAGTGTTGTGCTTTATCACGAAGGGTGGAGGTCGCTATCTGCGGCGGCCAGTCGCGCGTGACCGCTCATCTCGTTACCGCCCGCCCCAGCGGCTCCCTGTCGCTCTGCGTCACCCCGAGCCCCTTCTCACCACGTTATAAATTTAACTTAATTATCGACACTGTTGTCCCCTTGTTCAGGTTTGGAAAGGGTTAATATTTTAATGCATACTCTCAGAGGAGAAAGCAATGAGTTATGACTAGGAGTTAGGAACACTTAATGGCGCCACTCCCTCTTTCTGCTTAACTCGGCGTTATGATTTAGTGTGCATGCAGTGATTAGTGTGCGTGTTGAATTTCTGCTGTGACGTGGTCAGCATGGCATGGCCATATGGCCCACTAAACCACTAATTGGCCAGTGGTCGGTTGACGGAGACTTCCGAACTCATTAGTGTCCATACCAACCTGGTTATGTAATCCGTGGCGACTATTATCCCAGTTAGCGTTCAGATTCAGACAAACCTCACCTAACAAAGCCCGAGTTTTAATTTCCGGAATACTGATTTGTATAGCGCATAAGCCTGAGGCTGAGTACCCAAACTCATTGTTTTTCAACGAGCTAATTTCGTGGTGCACACGCCTCAACGGACTCCCCATTTTTTAACCACCCTTGTTTCTATTAACGCCCTTGTTATTATTAGCCCATATTCCTATTTTAGGCATGTAGGTTAGGATAGCCCCACTCTTGTTTTTGCTAACGTAAATACGAAGAGTTACTATCGCAGCGGTACCTACTCAGGAGCGTGTTAGTTCGTAACACTACTCAAAGTGCTCAGCTTCAAGACACGAACAAGTTTTAGTACTTCCCAACATTAAGTTTTCACGCGGCAGACAAGCGAGAGTCTGCAAGTCGCACTCTCACGCGCCGCCTATAGATCTTCATGCATTTCTCCGCTCGCTGCAAGATCGTGTCGACTCAGTTAATGCTCGGATGCATTTTGTAAGAAAACCTTCCACTGAACGAAAATAATTTCATGCTTTTAATTACTGCTACAGTTTTTGTTGTTCGTCAGAGCAGTAATTTTTGTTTGATAATAATAATTTTCGTAATGATATGCAGTCGAGAAACTTCGTACAATGAAGTTTATATTCCTTTGTTGTCGTGCCCTTTACAACGTTTTGTTTCATAACCAAATGTTTAAACAAAACCTTTAAATGTTTGGAGTGTTTGTCATCATTTTCTAAATATAATATAATGATTTCAGTCTTGTTCTTATTAATTATAATTGAAAGGTTGTGCTCTGTTGTTTCTGCCGTCATCGTTAGGGAAAGTGGGTTTCGTGTTTTTAGTGTGAATTTGATTATTGTTGACCAGTCAAACCCATCTATTTCTATAAACATTCGAAGGACTGAACTAGTAAGGCTCTTATTTTAAATAATGTTTTTGTGGTAGGTATATATCACAAAAATCTCATCATTTATATTCGTTTTGATAATCTTACAAAGAATATTAGTCACGGTTTCGTCACGCAAATCAGATTCTTAGATAGTTTTATTACATTTATTGAAAGACTTCGGTTTGCAAAATAAATTGGTAATTGTTCACACCTCAACACCTCTTATTTTTATGTGCGGCTTGATTGTCTATTGTGATCTTTGTTGAACGCTATATTCTTTAACGAGAACATTACGGTATTAGGAGACAATAAATTCGCGATTACTTTCTAAAATAAAACTGTGTTCGCAGGCGGCTGGCTACGTTAGATCCATACCTAGATTGTGTTCATAATCTAGTCGGTGTATCTTGTCAGCAATATTTACTAAGGACCCATCTGAAGAAGCTTGGGGTTAAAAATAATACTGTGTCTGAGGATTAAAGCGCTTGCAGGTGTCTCGCTTTCGAGATTGTAACCTCTAGCAATAGCCACCCCAGTCTGCGCCTTATGACAACGAGCATTTGGCTTCTTACCCCTTGTTAGCTTTTAATATAAAATCGATTAGGTTTTATAGTTTACGGAGCGGATTTGTATCAGAATTGTAATCTTAGCTTATGGTACGCGTCTTGCATCTATCACCACCTTATCAACTATGATGCGAAATCTTTTAAATGCAGAGAAGACTCAAGGTTTTAAAAGTTTCTAAGCTAACGAACACTCTCTTATCTCTTCCGTGTGAGGAAGGTCCTGTATGCGTAATGCATGAACACTTTAATTGGATATTTGCTTACTTTTTAAAAGCGTCAGTTTGTATTCTTTTGGCACACAATGGCATGTTTAACATGTTAGTATGGTGGCTGGCGGCAGGCTCGGCGCCGGCGCGGCCGCCGCGTATCTTAGTATTCCTTGTATCGCATGTCGTTGGACTATTTCTCTTACGCACTGCGCCGACGACGCGCCACCGACGCACGCGCAAGGTCGCCGGGTGCTCGTCTATCTCTGACGGCGCCTGCCATGTCCTGACACTCGAAAAACAATCCTTTGTCTATACGCATGAGGTCTTTGTGATTTCCCATTTCTATTATCTCATATTAGTTGCACTAAGGTTCTTGGCGCGTCGTCGACTGTCCTCTCGCTTTCGCAATTCATCCTATTTTAGTAACAGGATTCGTATGCTTCAATGACGGTGTTAGCTCCTGCGTCAGACTGCCTTTGGGTCTATTTTGATCATGCTATTGAACTAGCAGGTCCCAGCTATTCTTGGGGGAATTTCTGCATATTCTATTTTGAAGTGGCGGACTTTCAAGGCACACATGGTGATTTACCGCCCTCGGTAAAATAACTCAAAAGCATTGCTGTATATTGGCGTGAGGACGTTGACTCACAAGTGCCGCACCTACTCTACCTTATTTGTCGTACGGATAAGGATAGGTTGGGGTCGCATTCACAGTTGTTTCATGGTCGGAAACTTCACTTGTTTCTTCTTTCATTGATGTTACGATTTAACTTAAGTTAACTTTAATAAAGAGATTGACTTCAACAGTAAATTAAACATTGACGTGACTAGTCTATTTTGCAAATTAAAAACTATGTGAGCTAAACTAAAATCATTTGCGGTTTTTGTGGTAAGACAGGATGGCTCCGTAAAGGTGACTGAATTATTTCTATTTATTTGCACGCGGCATTCGTATGTAGGTATACCTAATAGTCACGGATTATGGTACCTAAATTATACATCTGCGCTCTGTGGTAATAGATGTGACGGTTTAGCGAGTCACATTGTTGTTTAAATGTCTGGCATTGAGCGACCAATCGATGATAGATAAAGCGCCAAGTGTTTGCAGTATCTTATTACTGGGGCGTTAGATATTCGCATTCCGGTCTGTTTTGTGTTACATGCAGATTAATGTACTGTGCCACGTAATTGCGCTCCGTAGTTTATCCTTACACAATTTGCCATTGTATAATATCTATCCGCTTTATCAACACTTTGTCTTATATGTTCCTGTTTCTACAATCACGGGAGTCTTCTTATCGTTAATGTATCTGGAAGACGTATAATTGCGGTTAGAATGAGATTCAGTAGGTGTTGCTTGTTTGAGAAAATAGCAGCTGATGGCTATCCTTTTAGTAGTTATTCATTTCCTCAACTTCAAACGGGAGAAGATTAAAATGTATACGTGCAAAATGGTTTACATATTTTGACCGTGTCCAGGTTAACCCTGAATATTTTCTGCGAAATTACAACATGTTTTTGCGTGTTCCTATAAACATTGTTATTATAAGTTCTTCTCAAGGTTACCGCGGTAAAGATATATGGCTAAACATGTGCCATTCATAGTTTTACACAGCTCAGAAATAGGTATTTGTAGTATATATGTGTAAGTACCTAAGTATAGACAGTTACATACTACCTGCGGTTTTCCTGTGAACTTGCTAAATAAACAAGTTTTGTTGTGTATGAATATTGTTGTTTTTTTATCCTTTCGAAAGAATAGTTTATTTTCCTTGTAGTTAGTAATTAAGTTGTACAGACATTTTCGGAAGTGTGACTCTCATTTAGTTTCCGTGGTTACTCGTTAACCTCGTTTTCCTTACCTCGGTAATTGACTCGTTGAACATTAATATTGCACTCTTACCTTCCATATAAATAAATATACCTCGGAGTGACATGTGTAATTAACTAATTATAACGTTAATACCTTATTATGGCGGTAGTTGTTGAACGAGTTCCAATTACTTACGTCGAGGTTCATTTCTACATAAATGTACATGGAACTCTAGACTTGATAGGCGAGAAACATTCCAGCATAAGTTAAACCACGGAAAGGCATTAAATTATACCTAATTAAGCTAATGTAGTTCTACAAACCTATATTGCTGATCTACTTTTCTTAAAACGCTTTTCTACAAACCTACTTTATATCAAGAAGTTGGGTAGAGAAACGTTAAAAAAACGTTTAGCGTAGACCGACTTGAATCTTGCACATTGTCTGTCACTATCCCATCTGTATCATGCATAGTATAGTATTGACCAGAGAGTAACTTTCCGACTCCACAATGACTACATTGTAACATTGCACGACCCACCCTTACATGACACTGGTATTTTTATACAGAGAATCGGGTAAATTCGCCATCAATCGGAGGGACGCGTGCCCCGGGTAAGCTCGCCCAGATTACGCTGACGATGAATGAACGGAACGAGTGAACATATGCGACCCTCTGTTTGTCCGTGACGAGGAAAATTGTGATTACATTCACGTTTATTACGCTATTTCCTTCCATTAGGGCAGTGTTTTTATGGATAAAGCCTGATACCGCATTAAGTAATCCATTGGAATGATTGCTTTAGGCAGTTCGCTGACACATCATTGCGTATGAAATTCTACACGTGTATGTTTATGAAACCAATGTTCCCGTAACTGATGCGTTGAAAATGAAATTGTTATCATTTGACTTCCCAAACACGAGTCTTTCCTGATGGAAATCTGTCAGAATTATGAACTAGTTTGAACAACCCGCATGTTTGCGGATGCGGTCAACGGTCAGATGTAAAACGAGCTTAACTATTTGTTGTATCGACGCGCAACGTCAGAACGAAACAATGGCGAGTAAAATATTAATATTAATAGTGCACGTGGTTGAGTGGTTGGATAACATTCGCATGACAATGCCACACTTCCTACATGGTGAGTCTATCACGCTTTATCGACGTTTCACATTAAGTTATGAGGATCACAACATAAACAATCTGAGAGGTCTTAACCGATGTTTGGTCAATCGAGATCGTTATACGTCCGCAGAGCACCGAAAGCCAGTTTATGATAGTTTGTCTATGCCTATAAATAGTTTAGGCGTCAAATAGTTCGCGCATCATTTGGTGCCGCCTGCAGCTGTACTCTGATAACAAGAGATACGGACTTGGCGGCCGCAGGATAATAGAACCTAATTAAATGCGTTAATTATCGCTGTTTCAAGAGCCGACATATTGAACGCAGTTTGTAGCATTCCAAACTCTTGCAGCACTGATTCATGATTATGATCATCAACACTTCTGCGCAGCAAGCTTTGACTCTACTTACGAGTGATTGCCTGGTGGTGTGACCATCCCACCAACTCATAGGTCACCGGTTCGAAACCAAGACACACGCACCTCTGATTTTCTCGATTCATGTGCGTGTTGTATAATTATTACTTGTTCGGTGCAGGAAAACTTCGTGAGGAAACCAGCATGCCTGAGAGATATTTCTCGACGGCATGTATAGCCAAGTCAGAGGCCCATTGGCAGCAATAAGAACTAAAAACACCAGGTTAGGCACTAATTAACCACACGATAATAAAAATCTCGCCAACAGCAGTCTTTCGATCGTTATCTAGTAATACAGCGTAGTTGGTTCAAAGTTAAGTAATATAAGTTATCGAAAATGATTATCACAAAGTTAAACGTCAATTTCCTATTAAAATTAAATGTCTGTTGTAGCCCAGAAAGTTTCATAACAATATCGATCGCGTCCTAAACGGTTGAACAAGATTTCATTCCATGTAGGTACATAAAGCTCCCCTTTTCCTCTCGAAACATTTTAAAGGGGATCGTGAAGAAGCAAGCGAAGTGATTTTTAATCTTTATTTACACCCGAAAGAGCTGATTACCCGATTCTTTCGGCTTTGCGTGAGTGGCTGATAGGCTTGACTGAATTCGACGATTGATTGTTTTTTTTCTAGCGTTTTTGTAATCAGAGTGTAGAAATACCAATTGTTGTCAAGGCCAGATATAATACTTACCAAATATAACTTTATCTAAGTCTTTATATCTATGACCAGTGTCAGATTTCAGATAAAAAATTAACTAAATATCCACTCCTCGTGTATGTTAGATTTTTAAATCTATTACAAACTGGACACGTTTTACCAAGATTACCAATAGTGTCTGTAAATAATTTGACATTGAAACTGGAAAGTTAGAAACCTAAGCATTGTGTAAAGCTACGTATTTTACCGTCTGAGTAGGAGTCATTGCTTTAATGGTGAGGCATTAGTCAGTCCTCCAGTCTTTCAGCTCAGCACATTATATGTCGATGTTTACTTATATTACTTACCTAGTACAGACGTCATCACCTTTTGTGACATCTTTCGTCATCTTTTTTTTATTAATAAATCATTGTTTTCAAAAACAACGGCTCTTATATCATATTTCTATAAGTAGAACATTAAATAGTTATTGTAGGTAGTGCCTATCACGTATAAAGAGATGTCAGGACCTAGCACTGACTTGTTAAAAAAATAAAGCTAAATACAAAAGTATAGCGGATATAGACACGAGACGTAATATTGCGAAAGTTGTTCCATTTTCGCTAAACACGCAAAAAAATATAGAAGCGATGGTGAATATTTTGCACGTATTTAGTAACGTTCACGAACGTTATGCAAGTATGAGAGTGTGAGTGCGTCGGCACTCGAGTGCGTATCGCAGATTGGAGTGCCTGCCGCTGTCACGTCGGAGGAGTGCGCTGTCGATGTCAGCCTCCCGGCCCTTCGGTTCCTTTGCTCGCATCTGTCTGATGCGCAGGGCTGTCTCGAAAAGAGTAGTTGTCCTCCTAAAAGATCAGTCTCCAAATAAGGGAATTGGGTTATGTTTCTATGGTAAACAGGCCTAGATATCCGTGTAGGTAGAAGTTACTTACGCTGTGATACCACAATTTAAAATATTTGCTTCAAAACTGTAAACTGCATGTCGAATTGTAATATACATAACGAATGACATCCTGTGCGATTATTCATAATCTCATAAATATCTAAGCATTTGGTAGTTGTAAGATACAGTAATGTTTATTTTTCAATCACACCAATATTTACCTAGGATAAAACCTTAGGAGTGGTACAAAACCATTTCTTTCCGGGATACTACGAACTCATGATGTGCACACCGATAGAGCTGCTTTATATAACAAAAAAAAAACTCAATAAAAGGTTTAATAGATAGGCCGGCTATAAAAAAAACTTGCCTATTTCTGGTTGCAAAAATCCGTAGTGTTTTTATCAGTGGCAACCCTAGTAGACGCAAACATTTTATATTTACGTTTATGGATACGGGTTTAACGACAGTTTAGGGATGATTGAATATTATCTGTGTCTGAAGGAGACGCTGCGTTATGTTATGAGCAATTTGCTCTGATTTGCAGTAACTACATGTATTTAGAGATAATGTGCATTAGAATACCGGGAAAAAGGCTCTGACAATTATATAAGTAAAGGTATTTTCCCGTTAAAGTAATGTACAAGCTTGTAATTACCCCACTATAGTTGTATATAACTGCCTTTTATGTGTATTAGGTATTATGTTATCATCGCGATAAGTATTGAGTATTGACATGCCGTATATTTGCAGTTGTGAAGGGCCACCACTTAACACGTGGACACCTCCAATGGACATAAAAGCACTAACATTACGACCCACACTAGACAAATTGGAGACAAAAAACCTACTTATTGTGAAAATATCGCTTAACTATACAACTTATAATCCAGCTTATCAGTAGGTGCTGAACTTATTACTATAATCAATTTCAATTACAAAATATAATATCCAAACAAGTTTCAACAAACAGTTAGAACGCGAAGAAATTGCTCGGCGAGGAAGTCTATCCAATTCCGACCTCAATAGGAAACCGAGGACGTATTGATGAGCGCAATATCACTCGCAATATCCTCCGCGGTAGCTAACTTATTGGAACACTGAAACTTCGAACGTGTTGTTTAAACGCTGTTCAACAACATTGATCGCTGATTCACTGCTAATATTTTTGTTAAGTTCACAAACATTTCGGTTGGGCACGCAACAATCATTAGCTTGTAAAACAAACTGATTGCCTCAATTATTATAGATGAATCATGCGATCGTTTAATTTTGTTTCTCTATTGTGTCATTACTCAAAATCATAGTTCGTTGACTACAGACTGACATTGGAAGTTAGATTGTGTGGCAATGGTCGGCGAGAACATACAACAGTACAACACAAGTTTATCTGTATAAACAGGTACATCACTAATGCTGTTGATGGACGTACAGAAGCGACGACGCGACAGGTTATACATCAAAACGTCACTGGCTCGAGCGCTCGTTTTGCCTGTTTGAACACCCGAACATCACTGATGGGTGCCGATTGCCGATAGGTTATCGGTTCGATTGATCTCACTAAGTAGCTGTGTTCCCACACACGAGATCTATGTTATCAACTCGAGTTACGACCGAGGATGTTTACCATTATGATATGGGCGTGAGCTTTAATTAAGCGACTATGACCACACGGCTGGAAGCCTACAGTACGGCCATTCATTCAAAATAACATGACTTTATGACTGTTGCAACTTGCAATAAACTCGAGTTAAGGTTTATAAGTTGGGATAACATTACTTAGCGTAAATTAGTTTAATTAATGAGTTAGTAACATTAGGTAAAGTGCATGAGGCTACGATTACGTTACGTCTCGGTTCCGTAGCGCTGCGCAGCTACATACGTAGCGTTTTCGTAGCGGCTACGCAGCAACATACGTAGCGTTTTCGTAGCGGCTGCGCAGCTACATACGTAGCGTTTTCGTAGCGACACGTAGGCGATTGCGTAGCAGCTACGCAGTTACAAAAATCTGGTGTCGACTACACAGGTTCGCAGCGTGTTCGTAGCGGTTCATCATCAGCCTATAGTGTTCCCACTGCAGGGACTCAGGCCTCCTCTCTAGGCGAGGGATGGGCTATAATCCACCACGCGGGCACTGGGCCCGCGTGGTGGATTATAGCCCATCCCGATTGGTAGATGTCACATGTATTCGATTTTTTTTGTTCTAAGACATGCCGGTTTCATCACGATGTTTTCCTTCACCGTTTTGAGAGCAGTGGTGTTGAAATTAATTACACAAAGTAATTCGCCTGACTGGGTTCGAACCCACGACTCACTGTTCGTAAGTCAGGGCCGCCACCACTGGGCCACCACTGCTCGTAGCGGTTACGCAACTACATTAGTATTGGCGTAGCAGTTACGCCACACTTATATTTATGTGAAGACACCCATCTTCTTAGTAAGTAAAAAAGTGGCTAGTAATACTTCACCTTGTCCACGAACAAGTCACTTGGGACATAAAAAAAGTTTAAGGGACTCGGTAAATAGCTAACCTACTTACTTAAAACTTTTTCTGGTAACTTTGGAAGAGGCTTCATTAGAGCCCGTGAGCGAGCAACAAAATGTAATTGGACTTCACCTTTACGTTACGGATCGCAGCGGCGCGGCGGCGCTCAGTTACGTGAGTTAAAACAAAAGGAAAGTAATCTAACTACATCCTAACTACTTTCGGCGAGATGGGTTAGATTAGAGTAGCTGTGTGTGTCATGATTTATGACAAGACACGAACATTTAAATATGTTAAGGTTCTTCCATTTCGTCCTATCAATAAAAAAGCGATTTTATATGTATAGGTATGTCACAAAACATTATTGTGTCGAATGAACCCTAAAGTCGAGCGTCCACTGATACGTAGGTTGTTCACAGAGTAGCTAGCCACGTTAGCTGTAAGTTCAATTGTCTGGCAGACGCATTCGTGCGTAGCGGAGGTACCTCACAATGGACTACCCCGCCTACATTTTCATACAACGCTCTTGTACGCTTTACACGTGCGTAGCGTCTCCAGGACTGCTCTGAAATATCGCATTTATACACATAATATATACTATTATATTGTTTGTAGCCCTAGGGGAGCGAAATGGTACAGAAATGAGAGTACTCCACATCGGTCGTTTGGGTAGAAAAAATGCGGAGGGTGCCAAAGACTTTCATCCTATATACCGGGAGATGGGTGCGGGGTTGTGTACGAGCCGACTCCGAATAAGTTCCGAACAGTTGTCCAAGTGCTCAAGCTTTTGACATTATAATACTCCTATCGTAAAAGAATAATACCTTATTTGAATAAAATATTTAATTCATTACTTTTAATCACAAAGAGAATATTTTATGAGAATTTATTTTGTTTGAATTCGCAATTCTGATTGTTGAAAAACCCTCTTCGTTTGTGTGAGTGGCTGAAGAATTATCAGTTATTTTCATAACTGATAATTCTGAAGTAAAGTCCATAAAATCGAATATCAATCAATACCTTCACAAGAACCGCTACATCCATACATACTAAAGTACCACCTATTTCAGAAAGTAAAACATACAATTGCTGATGTATCCATTCCTAGACATTGTAAAAGTAGGCACACCTTGCCCGAGTGCATTACGTAGATCACATACAATATTGATGAAAATACTACAAGCTAATAACACTATTTCAGTGCAGGACCACTATAATGTATAATGTAACGTCTAGTTTTCTCTCTGGAGAGTCGTGTCGTGTGCCCAAGCGAGTTGCGACTTGCGACTGCCGACAGCGGTCGCCAAACTTTGCCACGCTATATAGTTTGTCGCACCAAGTGGAACTGCGAGCAAAGTACCGCTTTGTTTCGAGATTAGTTGCAATCACTTCTCTCCCACTGATTAGTACCAGCTTGGAACCTGTTCATTGGTCTCCAGTAATTTATCTTGCGGTGTTTGCTTGGGCACGCTTGTAATTATTTGTTGGGGATCGCTTTTCCGAGGTAGAATGAGTCACTAGTAAAAGGAATACTTCTGTACCTCTGTGGGGATTACGGTTAACCAGGATACGAGCCTGTACAGATAAATACTGTATTGTTTACATTGGTTTCATTTTTGACGCATTTTTACGAGTCGGCAGAAACATGTTGAACTTGTTAACGAGCTATTTTATTATAAAGCCGTAAATTATCGCTAACTTTCTAAACTTGATCGCAAAACGCATTTCTAGTAATATAACCCGGGTTAGAAAGTTTATTTAATTTTATGGTACAGACGTTAATGTTAAAATCATTTACTTACCGGTTAGCTGACAGTAGTGGCAAAGTTGCCTATAAAAGTCATCAATAAACAGTCAGTGTCAGTTCATGTTTGAGAAACTCTGGTCTTTATTTGGTGCCAACCATCTAATGCATAATTCCGAAGTGGTGGCTGTCGCGCTAACGCCAAATTTATGCCATACGTCACATTAATCTAGATTAAGCGTTATTAAGGAACGGCACTTATAAGTTTAAGTTACGATTATCGTAAAGATGACGAGGGTAATGGGCATTTACGTCTTCGTCTCGTAAAACTTTATGCTACAGCTACCGACTTCTACCTACATCTTAAAAGTTCTACCTACTTGTATTAAGGACGGAAATAAACTGCGCCGTTCAGTGCGCCATTCCCAAGCACAGTTATGAAAAATAAAGCAATAGGTACCTACTCGTCTGAAACACGTAGGTACCAAATGATTGTCGCGAAAATATTCCAGCAGATGTTTGAAGTAACTTCGAGGATTTTAATGAAACAGTTAGCAAATAAAGCAAAACCCGTACGCGACTGTGCGGGCTGAGTTTAATCAGAGGCAGTGCTCTCGAGCCGAGGGCACAACTGTGCATCAGACGAAATTGTTTGAAGTCGGCTCGAGAGCTCGGTGCTTGCCACGACTGCCACTGTTCGATCCGAGTTGCGACGACGACGTTGACTCGTTACACTAATTTATTAGGACACAAAGTCCCGACGTTCACGATTCAAAAACGTGCTGGGACAAAATGGCACAATATTGCTTGACAAAACGTTGCCTTGTCTGAAAACAGATGCATGAAAATGCTGTTAATTTGAACTTTACGATATCATGAATCAACACTTGTAAAGTAGTACTGAGGTATCCGTTTTCCAATTACTGGATAATTACCTGCTCGCTGTAGGGAAAGGCTGGAACTCTCAATGGAAGGCAAACGTTATGCCTTTCGGAAATGGGAATTTACTTGATGGTGATAAGATGAACATGAAATTTGATATTGGAATACTAACGAGTGGTAAAGTAACTGTTCAGATGTTAAATAAAATTTCCATTGAAATTACTTCTTTTTTTGAAATCCATGTTATCCAATCTCCGTTTCATGAAGCTATAATAATCTTAAGTTAATTAGGTTTTAAGAGCGCCAAATGTTTATAAATCCCATCTTATTATGCGACTGTAACTAATCTCAGAAAATGGTTGTGTTGGAAAATAAACCACCGTAAACTGATTGAAGGCTTTCCTTTTGCACAAAAGCCACACCTTCTACGTAGCTGCCCAATAAATTGCAGGCGCCATTTCGGAACCTTATCGATATGTTTGCAATATTTTCACCAAAACACGAGTTAATATTCGGGGCACGTCGTCGTATATAGTTGGGCCACGGGCCCCGCGCCCGCGTATTGTCCGCGCGACTTGCTACAACGCGGCAACGTGTCGTTTGGGTGACTGCCAAATCTACGTCGTGACACAAGCTACAAGTGTCAGACGTTCACTGCTGCCAGACGACGTTTCTTCCCGACAGATGCATAATTGGGGCAGAAATGAGGACGCGATTAAAAGTTTAAAATCATTTTCCAGTGAATAAAACAGCAACCATGTCTCAAAAGCTCGGGAAGCTTTCTTCGTGGTGAATTTTTTGTTAAAATCGCTATTGTGAACGTGCCGCCCGTTGTACAAAAAGTCGACGAATCCCTAAAGAATTGTTACCGTGGTTAAAGAGAGGAAAAAAATCGTTTCTATTCTTTGGCGTCTGCATATCTATAAAATGCACTGCAAAATTGCATCACTCGTCCCTCCGTCGCCCCTCGCCCTCTTGTTGGGACTTCGGAGGGAGATCTTTTCAATTCGCCCCCTTGGACTTGGTTGCGCTGTTCGCCTTGTTGATGCGGTGATGTTATTCAATTCACAAGATGAATAATATTTTCCAATTTACATTTTTAATAATATTTTCATTCTAACTACGTTAAGTTTATGATCCTAATTTATTGTAAGAGTTTATAAAAAACGAATAAAATAAATTTAACCAATTTGGGCAGTCAATGTATGTCATAATAACCTCCTCCTTTTTTGAAGTCGGTTAAAAATGATAATTATCGAAATTAATATGAGGACCACGTATTGAGAATTGAATGGGTAATTTTATTCAATTGCTTTTTGACGTGAGAGTTACTCAATACACGTCAGACCATATTATTGTTTGATGTAAAATATATTTTAATTCAATAAATAAACTAATTTAAATGAATAGGTAGCGGCAAGTTCTTCGGCTTGGGTGTTAGGCGAGAAACCATAATAATGTTCTAGCTCAAGCCGCTTGTTAGTAAACCCTATTGTCTTTCAAGTGTCTAATAATTTCTACTGTCTAATATACCTACCTACATACATTAAGTTGATATTCGTAGAATTAATCTAATCACTGTATGTACCCCACATACATTTAATCTACAAGTGTCTTCTTCTACTTTTATCCTTGTCGAGTACTCGCTAGGTAAGTGAAATTACCGCTGTAGCATGCAAGAAACCTTTAACATTGGGCTTTCCGATAAGAACCCAAAAAGAGACAAAACAGCTGCACCTCTTGTTTCAAATTAACAACAAGACCTTATTTATTGTGTAACGCGTTATCTATGGAAACACCGGTATAATACAGTCGTGCGATGTAACCGAACAATGTTGGCCAGTGTCTGACGCGTCACATATCATGACAGATGACACACTCCTGGGAATATAAACACTGGCCTGTTTGTATCCCCCGTAACACACCTACGATGCCGTTCACACGCATACTATTCACGTTCCTAATTGCTACTCAAATTAGTATTTCATGGAATTCAATTTACTGAGTCAGTCAGCAGTTACTCAACTTCTAGACATAATGATCGCCATGCACTGTAATAAATGATGTGATGTTAAAGCGCCATGATAGTTATATGATCATAGTTTTGGATAGTTATACGTGGGAAGTTTTATCTCTTGGGATAGGTCATTGACTGAGCGTCGTCGGCAGTGAGGTAGTGTTGAACGTCGTATTATGATAAACATCACTGTATTGAAAGGGAAACTCTATAGGCGGTTTACGAAGTAATATTCTTATTACTATAAAAAAAGATATCGGGAACCATAGCTATATTCAACCGCATTCAAAATTCAACCCCATTATAGAATCGCTTAGGGGATGCTTCAATAATTTTCTCGCTGTTTTGTGTACACCCTCTTAGTAAGAAACTTTCTTTGTTTGTATTTTGCTGTTGATAATATGCGTTATTTTATCAGTCACCGACAGAACAAGATAGATATCAACTACATAACTCTAACTCAACTTCGACCTGCTGAATAATCTCGCTAGTATTTTGCATACACGCTGGTGTTATTATCAGTTGCGATTATCTTAACGGATTCCAAAAGTATGTCGTCGCAGCCATTACGTGCCGACAATAAAACGCTTCTCGCTTCATCACCATCTGTGCGACTGATTGCGATCTACTCTATTTCTTACAAACCTACCAACGCACTTATCTATGCAGATATATGCTACCTACTCAAGTGCGGTTGCACTTTATCTACATATATGCAAAAAAATTAACACTCAAACGTAGAGATGAACGTTACGATTTTATTTTACCTCTAAAAATGCATCTCCATTTTTTATACTTCCTCATAAATATCTTGGCAGCCATGACGAGAAACTTTTTCCGAGGAATCGTTCCCATATTTGTAGGAGACGACGACGTGCAATTTTTCCTGTTGGATGTTCAACTTCGTCGTTTGCTACAGTTTCAAGTTTTATGAATGAATCTTATCTACCCGAGAACAAGTTACCGTAGCTCCGAACTTGTTAAGCAAAATTTTATTGTATTTCTTCTAACATCATTTAACTGTGTACTTGTATATTGATCAAAAGCTTATAATTATCAAGTTCAATGAGATGGTTCCTGAAACCATGTTTGCGTTTTCACGTTATTAAAAAAATATTAAAACAGTTTCAGTGTAAAAGTTATGAAACTGCATGCAGGCAAGTAGTAATCCGAAATAAACATTACTTTACGAACACATGAGTATTACAATGTATGAGCATTTACATTTAGAATTTTCCTTGCTTAGGAAAGTCTCCACATAAACTGCCCATAAATGACCAATAACTGATAGGGTGTTAATACTTAATTAATACCGATTAATACCATAACAGTTATTTGTCGCTATCATTTATGTTTAATGAATACCAAAGTAGTAAGGATGATACATAGGGTATAATAGGTAAAAGTAATTACGGAGGCAGATACCTAATTAGTAATTGTTTTAAATAATTGCTCGATATGACAAACGATGGTTATTTTCACTTCTCACACTCTTAATGTTTCCTTTAGGTTAGGATCACATAAAGATGAAAGCGCTAGGGTGACCTGCGAAATTCATTTTCTTACGTTTCTTACAATTAACCGGTCAGTGTTAGGTTGTACCTATGTTAAATAAAATAGGATTGGCGACCGTAACAAATATGACTTTACTGAGTAATAATGATTAAAATCACCAATACAACCCTCTCAGTTCATTTAACTTCCTTGAATGACTTTTTCATCAAATAGTCACTCAATTGAATAAATCAACTCAAGAGTTACCTATTCATGATTTTAATGATTATTCTCCATAAATACATACCTACGCATTACGTGAGCGAATCATATTTTAATCACTATAAAACCTGACACTGACTTGCAAATTGCAAAAACCGTAAGAAAATTTTAATTTCGCGGACTATCTTAGCGCTTCCAAAAAGGTACAGCTATGCAAAACCAAATTAAGCTGATGTTATTCTATGGAAAGCTCATACAAAGCGAGGTTTGGTTATACTGGATCTAATAGCTTGATGAGTCGCTGTGTGTTACTACCAGTAATTTTCTTAATTAAAATAAAATTATGGCCGTCTAGACGCAAGCCAAGAGGCGCCTGGCTACCGCTATAATGTCCTCCGATTAACACTACACGGTGCTTCAACACTATTTTAAGTTAACTACCTGCTACCGATAAACATCTTCTGAAAAACTGGAAATATAGGTGATGGCAAAATAGGTTTCAGTGCGACGAGATATCTTTAAATAACTTGAAAGTACGGAAAATCATTCTGGGTAGTAATTAATTTTATACACATACTAGCTGACCCATGCAACTTCGTCTGCGTCACATAATATAGCTTATAACAAATAATGTCAACATAAATTGAGTTAAATCGTAACAAACAAAAAATCGTATCTTTCCTCTTTATAATATTAGTTTAGATTATATTAAAGTGTGAATTACTATTGGTATCTCTTACTGTTAAATATACAGTAACACCTTGTAAACATTATGGTGCAGTAAATATTTTGAATATGAATTTCTCCGGAGTCCCCGGAGGCCAGAATCCCCACAAACCTACCGCACCGGACCGAATGACTGCCGCGCGCTTAATTATTTTGTCGCGCGGATATTTTTACATTGCGATATCTTCTAAGATATTTGTTTAAACTGTATAGAGTAAAGGGGACAAATATTCTATATTAAATTTCTGTGCTAACAAAGACATTTATTTAGATATAGATTAATACCATATGGGTTAAATAAGCTTCGCAAAATGTCATTCTTTTTAACCTAACATTTTAATAGTAAAAAATGGTTACAGTGAGTCAATCTTAAAAGATAGACATATGCTGTCGCGGACTTTTTTTTAGAACTTTTAAAGAGGAACAATTCTTTCATACATGGTATTTGCGTAACTTAAACCGTTTTCGCAGCGCACGCAACGGAAGCTCTCAAAAAGGAATATCTTTTCCCGTTTTTGCAACATTTTTCATTTATGCTCCGCTCCTATTGGTCGTAGCGAGATGTTATATAGCCTAAAGCCTTCCTCGATAAATGGACTATATGACACAAAAAGAGTTTTTCTATTCCATCCAGTAGTCCCAGAGTTTACCGCGTTCAAACAAACAAACAAACAAACAAACAAACAAACTCTTCAGCTTTATAATATTAGTATAGAAATGTGTATTATTAGCGTGATAAACACCTACCGTATCTAATTTTACCTTTTCATACATACATAACTAAGATCAGACTGACTGAGAGGTCGACTCAGGTCTTTTTCACATGGGGGTAGGCAGAAATACAGAACGCCACCTGCTACGATCCTTACATACTCCTTTTGCCTCACCCAAGTTCATACATCTGGTCATACACGTACGCCGTTTAAGAGTACTACGTACCTGTCCTATCTAATTTTCCCTTTATATTGCGTTAAATAAGGAAAATAAACTAAAACGCAGGTTACTATAGTAACTCCTACAAAATGCATTTTTTTAGCAAGATCCGCGCATGCGTGCTAACCCTTCGCGTACTACGGGAGTGCGACCTTCGTAGGTCGGCGCCCCGAGCCCCGCCATTCAGTCCCCTGCCGGTCCTCATTGATTTTCGACCCACTATCACATGGCGAGGTCTACTAGAGCGCGAGGACCATCCATTCGGTTGATTTGGCACTATTAGTGGCACGTGTCGGTTGCCGGTTGCATATCATGTCGAGGACGAATATTCTGGAAGGGAACTGTCATGGCTACTAAGGCTTCATCTCGCTACGAATGTGGGATAACCTAAAGATAGGTACGTACCAACATTACTATTAAAAATATACCGGGTTAACGTTTTTTATAGTTCTGACGAAGTGACCTTTTAAAAGAAGATATCTATTCTAAGAAGATTTGTGATTCATTCATATAAATTAGTTGGCGACTAATTGCATTTCATTAAGCAGAACTTGTTTTATTCCAATTCATTGATTGAATACTCGTCAACAATAACAACATATTTATTTGGGCAGTGTATTGTCATTTTGTGGTCACCGAGTGGTTTCGTTATGGCGTTATTTGTTACATTATTTACATTAGACTTATTTGCCGATCGATTTATTCAATTCAATTCATTTATTTGTAAAAACATGATATCGTTTTAAATGTAACCAGTGAACCGTAGTAATATTTTTGGCATTTTCGTAATACATATTTATTAATCAATTTTATGTTGTTATTCCTTGGATATGTGGTTTCGGTAGGTACCTAACTAACTAACTACCCAGTTATAAGGAAACCACATTAAGAAATGATGAATATCCATATTGCATAAACAAATACACAAAATACCTACCTTAGCAAATTGTGGGACGGAAAATATATTGGACATCACTGTTCTTCCTCTCAAGTTATATTTTTTTTATTTGGGATAACAAACATTACAGTATTACACAGAAATCTGGGTCGTGGGGCTTTCGGGACCGCGGTCCAGGATTCCCCCTATAATAATAATTATTACGTTTTAGTGGTATTTCGGGACCACAAATAAAATTAAAAAAAACTTATGCCTTTGAAAAGTACGGTCAACCAAAAAAAAAAATAAGTTAAGTATACAAATAAAACAAATTTTATTAAATGATAAAATATTTCTTTTATTTCAAATATGAAATAAAAGAAATATAGCCTGACTTAGAATGAAACATAAAAAATGTATGTATATATATATGTATATACAGGGTGTAAATCAACCCATCACACAGCCGTTAACCACACATTCTGTACATCAAACTAAGTAACCCTACGCAAAATTTTTTGCTGGGAAACGATTTTTTTTTTGGGGTCAGTAATCACATTTTGGGTGTGATCGAAGTAATAAAATACTTAATATCACTTTATACTGAATTTAATCGTGGGAAGGCGAGTTAAACAATTTGACAACTATTTGACACTTGCTAGCGATGACAGTTCTACGATGCTAGCCACAGATAACATAGATATACTGTATGTTCGTAACATAAGTTGGGCCGGCCTAAAATCCCTTTAGCTTAAACATAAAATAATTATGTACTTAATATTTAAATAAAAGCTACTTAATTAACATTATTTTTTAATACTAATTGCTAAAACTATTTATTTTAATAAACTTATTTACTTACTTATACTTATTAGTTTTTTACTTAATATAGTTAGCTAGAATAGCTGAAGACTAATCCTCAATGGGCAAAGGAGACACTTTGGAGACCGCTCTGGTGTGAAACTTGCCATCAGCTGTTCTGACCTCAATTACACGAACTTTTGCATCTAATCCAGTAAATACTTTAGAAATTCTACCTATAGGCCATTTGAAAGGTGGTGTGTTTGGATTACGCAGTAGCACCAACATACCTTCTTTTAGATTAGGGTATTCCTTTTGCCATTTAGTGCGCTTGTTTAACAATGACAAATATTCATTTGACCATGCCTTCCAGAAATGCTGTCGTACTTGTTCACAACACCTCCATAGTCGAAGTCTATTAGCAGGAATATTTGTTAAATCTTGTTCCGGATAAGAGGTTGGCGGGCAACCAATGAGAAAATGTCCTGGTGTTAAGTAGGAGTAGTCAGAGGTATCAAGAGACAAAGGGACTAGTGGTCTTGAATTAAGGATAGACTCAATCTGGCATAGAACTGTATGATATTGCTCATAGGTAAATATTTTAGACCCAGTGACTCTTTTTAGGTGATATTTTGCTGACTTAACCGCTGACTCCCACAGACCACCATGGTTGGGACTGTAAGCTGGAATGAATTTGAACTGTATACCCTTTGATGCTGCAAAATCCTGAACTTTATCTTGAAAATTTGAATGATTATGTAATTGGTAGAGTTCGCGCAATTTATTATTGGCCCCTTTAAATGTTGAAGCATTATCACAATTTATAACCGAAGGTAAGCCTCTACGAGATATAAACCTTTTTAGAGCAGCTAGAAAAGCCTCTGTTGTGAGATCTGAAACTATTTCTAAATGAAGCGCCTTGGTGGTGAAGCAAACAAATACGACAACATAACCTTTCGACACTACACTTCGTCTTAGAGTTGATTGTTTAACTTCGAACGGGCCGCAATAGTCCAAACCTACCCTTTCAAAGGCTCTAGCAGGTGTAACTCTACCACGAGGTAGAGACCCCATAAGCTGTTCAGCTCCTTGCGTTTTGTGTCTTAAGCATATTACACATTTATGCAATACACTTTTTACTTCACGTATACCATTTACAATATGATATTTTTGAGACAAGCTACTAAACAAAAGTTTGAGTCCACCATGTAATAATGATAGATGCTCATTATATATTATTATCCTAGTTAAGTGACATTTATTTGGCAGAATAACAGGAAACTTTCTTGCAAAGGAAAGGGTTGAGTTTTGGAGTCTACCCCCTACGCGTAGTAGTCCTTCAGCATCAATGAAGGGATGTAACGATTTTAAATTTGAATTTATTTGCTTGTTTTGTTTTAAAAGTTTTATTTCTTCGTGAAAATGGAAAGTTTGAACACCTTTGATTGCAATATTTAGCGCGTATTTTAATTCCTTTGCAGTAAAGCTTCCGGCATTGGTTACCTTACCCTTACATTTATTAATAAACCTTATTACATAGCAAATCACTCTTTGCATTTTGTACACGCTTGAATATTTAGTAAATAACGGTGAGATACATTCTGCTTTAATTTCAGCAGTGTGACTGACATTTTCGATACAATTAAGTTGAATTGGATATTCAATGTTTGAAGAGTAAAAGTTAGAATTACTTTCACAGTGCAAATAATCGGGGCCCTGCCACCATAGTTTATTGTTATGCAACTCATAAGGACTTGCACCCCTAGATAAAATATCTGCTGGGTTGAACACACCCGGCGTGTGATACCACTTCATACCCACTGTGCAGCCAGTGATCTCTTTGGCTCTATTGGCAACATAAGCTGGTAAATTATGTAAATTTGAGTTTAACCATCCTAAAACAATTTTTGAGTCTGAGAATAGATTTATCATTTGTATGTTTGGTAATACTTTGGATACCTTGTGTATTAGCTTGGCAAGAAGTAAGGCACCATTAAGTTCGAGTTTTGGAACTGTTAATTTTGAATTTAAGGGGGCTACCCTAGATTTAGAGCACAGTAAGTATGCGCGGTATACACCAGCTATTTTTATTTTTACATATATACAGCAACCATAAGCTTCCGTAGAAGCGTCGCAATAACCAAATAAAGCACACTCATCCGCCTCTGATATCTGCAAGTTGCGCGGTATTATGAGATCAGGTACACTTGAAATCTCGTTTTGAAATTCTGACCATACTTTGCGTAATGCTAGAGGTAAAGGAGTGTCCCATTCCAGGTTGTATTGCCAAATCTGTTGAAGTATCAATTTTGCCCTCACTATGATAGGACCAGCGAAACCTAGTGGGTCAAAGAATTTACTGACTGAGCTTAGGACACTTCTCTTCGTAGGTATTTCAGGAGAGGTTACCATGCTCCCACTCATTTTGAATACATCATCTCGTGTGTCGTACGCAAGACCTAACGTTTTTATGACAGGCTTGTCCTGATCTAGATCACGTTGAGAAACACCTAGTTTTTCCTTGGGAATGTCTGATAGTAATTTATTGTCGTTTGAACACCACTTATGTAATTGAAAGCCTCCTAGACTCATCAACTGAACAAGCTCATTTTTTATCTGCAAGGTTAACTCATAACTAGAGCCTCCACATATTATGTCATCGCAGTAACTCGATGATATAATAGCTTGGCTGGCTAAGGGAAATTCATGCTCATACCTTTTAGCTAACTCAACTAAACATCTTGTCGCTAAAAAGGCAGAACTCTTTAAACCATATGTTATGGTTTGAAGTTGCAGACATTGAATAGGAAGTTCTGGTTTGTCTCTCCACAAAATATTCTGGAGCACCCTGTATTGAGGTTTTACTAAAATCTGTCTGAACATATGGCGAATGTCGCACATTAGAATTAATTTATGTGTTCGAAACTGTATTAAAATATCAAATAATTGATTTTGTACAACTGGGCCGTTGCATTGTATATCATTTAGACTAGGATAGTCACGACCCTTGGCGCTAGCATCGAATACTACACGCAATTTGTTTGTGATTTTATCATTGCGTATAACTGCATGATGTGGAAGGAAATTAATTGGTTGAATATTAGGTGAGTCATTATCATCAACATTGATTATTTTTGCATGACCCAATTTTAAATATTCATGTATGAACTCAATATATAATTGATGGTATAATTGATCCTTAGAAAATCGTTTTTCCAAGTTGTAAAAACGCTGCAAAGCAATAGCAAACGAATTTGATGTATTAATGTCACTTGGACTCATTTTGAGTGGTAAGCCTACTTCAAAACGATTATTTTGTAGAGTGACAGACTCTTGAAACACTCTCTCACTTTGAGCATGTTCAGGTAATGACTCCAGGAAGACCTCTGGAACCTTTTCTGTCTCCCAGAATTTCTTAACAATGTGCTCCAAATCAGTACTTACTACTGTATGCAAACTAGTTGCTACGTTACAACAAGGAAAAGAGTCACCTGAGATGATGTATCCAAACCTCGTGTTGAGCATGATCGGATCTGATGGACCTCCTTCAATTTTTCCATCCTGAATAACCCGGAAGAAGATGTCAGCTCCCAGCAGCACATCAATTACTCCTGGAATGTTATATTCATTATCAGCCAATACAATATTTTGTGGCATCATAAAACTGGAAAAATCAAATTTTCTTTGTGGCATAGGTGCAGTGATTTGATTTACAATGGAGCATGTAATATTTGCATTGAAATTCTGAGTCATGGAATGAATAGTGATATTTATGGCTTTCTCTATTTTATTTAACCTTTCACCTAGTGTTAATATATTCTTTTCATGATGGAAGGGCTGAATATCTAACTTGTCAGCTAGTCTGCTTGTGCACAATGATGCTTGACTGCCTGAGTCAAGCAACCCTTGCACGACAATTTTCTTACCATTTGCATCAGATACTAAAAATTTAACCGTTGGTAACAAAACCTTAGTTTGGGGCACTTTATAAGAGTATAGACTCACCGACTGATCCTCCTTTTTCTCATCTTGCTTGCCCTCTACATGAAGCAAAGTATTATGGTCCTTTGATTTGCAAGTGGTGCACTTAAATTGATAGCGACACTTCTGTGAGTGCTGGCCTAAACATATAACACAATGTTTATGTTTATTAACATGAGCAAGTTTTTTGTCAATTGACATTAGAACAAATTTAGGACATTTATACAGGCGATGTGAATCATTACAGACAGTGCAATTTGAAGAAGTTGCTGTGTGCTTCGGGTCAATGACCCCTGCTAAGTTTACACTCTTTGACTTTGATTTATCATTATACATAGGACTGACCTCAAGTGCAACTGCACGCTTGTCTAAAAATTCTAATAACTCATATAATGATGGCATTATGGTGGCATAGTCCTTTTCAGAGTGAAACAGACGAACAGTTAAAGGGTCCAGCTTGCGTGTTACAATGCACATCAAAATGGCATTCCATTTATCAGTGGGCTGCTTTAGATTTTCAAGTGCAGAGAGCTGCTGCCTTATTTTTGCTGTCATTTCCCGCAGTTGTTGGGCTGTTCCACGCTGAATAGATGGCATGTCTAACAAAGTGTTAATGTGTGTTGTAATTACTAAAGATGGATTACAGTACCTCTTAGTTAATAGCTCAATGGCAGAATTAAATGATCCATTGCTTACTGGCAGTCCCTCGATTATTTGCAAAGGCTCCCCCTTGAGCAAGGTCTTTAAATAGTACAGTTTTTCAATTGAACTCAGCTTGGCATCCTCTCCGATAATAGCACCAAATAAGTCCATAAATGGCTGGAAACCGCTAATGTCCCGTCCGTCATAGGGTTGTATATTTATTTTTGGTAATTTTATAGATTTAGCATCACTTTTTACACTGATTTTATCACTCTCACTAACACTAACTGCAGCTTGTTTGAGTCTCTTGAGCGAAGCGCAGAGACGAAAATACCGGTCCTCCAAGGGTCCGGACTCATCATCCTTTTCATCTAGGCATAGTAGTTGGACTTGTATATCCTGGAATCTTCTATACTGCTCATGAAGCTGGAGCTCCCTGGCCTCGAGCTCATCCTGGTCGAGGTCCTGTTTTTCTATAAAATAAGATTCCATTCTCGTGATGAACGATTTGCATTGTCCCCGTGCCGCTCTTAGGCGTTTTATTTCCTCTGTGCTTGACATCTTGTCCGTGTCGACTGTATCTAGCCCTTCGTCGTATTCGTTGTCGCAGACCTCATACAATTCTGAGTCACTTGTTGTTGACATAGGATTTCTTCAGTCATGTATGGACAAAGTTTGCATAAAAGTCTCGAAAGCAGCGAAAGTTCTAGTAGAATGTCTGTCGGATGGAGCGAGAGCGAGTGAGACAGATAGCTTGCAATCCAATGGCGAGCGATAAGGACGCAATATAATGTTGCCGCCTCGTGTCGTGGTGCCTTTGTTTTAAGGTTATGTTGTGTGGAGAAAAAGGTTATAATTTAATTATTTTTGTTTTTGAGTCGCTTTTATTTTTGCCTCGCCTTCCCACTGTATTTTTAAATTGATTTATTGTATGGTTGGTATTGTATGATTGATGATTGACGCGTGGTTAAACTCTTCGCGTTACGTGAAGCATGCGGCCGTCAATGTCAACGTGGATGATTGATGTTAAACACTATTTCCGACGCACTGATTATGCATTACGTAGACTGCTCTAATTTTCGGCACCAATTTGGGTGTGATCGAAGTAATAAAATACTTAATATCACTTTATACTGAATTTAATCGTGGGAAGGCGAGTTAAACAATTTGACAACTATTTGACACTTGCTAGCGATGACAGTTCTACGATGCTAGCCACAGATAACATAGATATACTGTATGTTCGTAACACATTTTACGGTAAAACTCAATGTAGCACTCTTAAAACATTGTGCTATTGGATGCTTTGATTAGTAAACGGGTCATGGAGGTAATTTAAGTAAAGTTATAACCTGAAAAACTAGTATTTACAAAAACAGCTGTGAAAAATTTGGAACTTTGACCCCCAATATCTCCGTAACTAGGGGGTTCCCAGGTATAGTCTAGAACAAAAAAATGATTGCAGTAGTAGGGAGAACAAGTGCGCTTCGTTTGCGTTAAGGGTACTTTTACACCCTATATAATATACTAGCTGACCCATGCAACTTCGTCTGCGTCACATAATATAGCTTATAACAAAATGTCAACATAAATTGAGTTAAATCGTAACAAACAAAAAATCGTATCTTTCCTCTTTATAATAGAGACATTTTACCTGAAATAAAATGTTTATTAAACCATACTTACCTTATTCGAAACCTAATAAAACATGAGAGTAGCATTCTTGACTTCCTGCTAGTACTAGCCGTGCGTAAACAGCCCCACCGCTGTCTGCGTCTCGCTCTAACGTCTCTCCTACCACCCCCACTACTCCCACCACCACCTAAGGCAGTTCGCGTGGCGATCGCGAGTTGGGCGTCATTGAATTTGCTCATGTTTTATACCACCAGGCAGGTATTTAAGTTATTAGGTTTCGAATAAGGTAAGTATGGTTTAATAAACATTTTATTTCAGGTAAAATGTCTCTATTAAACCCACTTGACCGTTATTCGAAACCTAATAAAACATGAGAGACGTGTTTGTTATCGCCTGGTGGTGGTGTCGCCAATGTGATCTAGAGTAAATGTGTATTATATTTGCAATGAAATAACAGAGTATTGAAATAAACCATAATTGTGTTTTATTTATTAATCACGACAATAATTACAGCAATCGTTTGACTGTTAAAATAAACTTTAATTAGTTATAAATGATTCTATTATTTAATTTTTCTATTCTACAGGCTCAAAGAGAGTAGTAATCAAATCAGTCTTTGATGCATGATCTGCTCGAATCTCACGGCAATAGAATTTCTTAAAAGTATTGGCCGATTTCCAATTGCCTCTTAAGAGAATATCGTCTAGATGGAACTGTTCCATCCAGTTCTTCGAGGCTACTGCTGATCGGAAGCTGCCCGGTGTGCCCTGTATGCCAGCGTCCTTTAACGTTTTCTTCATCCAACCAGCAATAATAGTGCGGGTTGCTGGTTTGGGGTCTCCAAAAGTGCTCAAAAACAAGTTGTGTGACGATATTACTTCCCTCCTTGGGCGTGACAGATGGATCAGATGTTTGACCCAATGGACTGGGTCTAAACTTTTATTTTCTTTATTTTGTAGAAGTTTCCAGCCTGATTGTCTCCGGTTAGCTGTGTCTGTCTTTGATCCAAAAGCCGGCCAGAGAATTATATTATCTTCGGATTGAATGTAGCGTTCTGGTGAAATCCGAAGGAGTGTAAGATCGTGAACACGTCGCCCCGAACAGAGAAGTAGGATTGAGGCAGTTTGACAGGAAGCTTCGTAGAAGTTAACAGTTTCAGGATTTTTCTGACTTAAGTATGAAATGAGCGTATTAATATCCCAAATCGGTGGCTTGGGTAGTTTGGGATGAGCCAAAGAGATCGCTTTTAGAACTTGTCTTACGAGGGTGTGCGAACTTAATTTTGTTTGATTATCCGGGTCACAAAAAGTCGAGACCGCCGATTTATGAACCAGAATCGTGCTCAAGGAAAGCCCCTCTATTTGATGCAGATCAACTAGGAATCGTGCAAATTGAGAACCAGTCGGTTGTAGTGAATTCACCTCATTATTTTTAGTCCAGTTCATCCATCTTTTCCAAGCTGGTCTATAAGTGTTAAGAGTAGACTTACGCCAACTGGATGATAAAAGAGACCTTTGTTCTTCTGACCAATCCGTCAATGTTGGCTCCCACCCCCACATCTCCAAACTTCGAGCGTCATTGTTGCCACGTTGGGTGGTGGGAGACCGGTTGAGACATCTACTAGTACCTTGGGTAGGTTCCTGATGGTGAACGGGGGACCTAATGCTCTGCTCTTCAGATCTGGTCTCCAGTATACTTTGTCCCACCGTGGAGCGACTATCAGGTAAACGCCTCTTGCTTTGTTTAGGTGTGCTAGTACTCTGGGGATCAAGTGGGGTGGTGGGAACACCCATGCTAGCGTGTAGGTCCAATTCGCTGCTAGAGCATCGTACCTCCTGGCTCGAGGGTCGGTTCTGTCGAGTGTGCAATAGTCTGGTAGGATGTGTGCCCGTCGAGAGGCAAAGAGGTCGATTTGTGGTTGGCCCCATTTTGAGAAAATTACTTCTGTTGCCGTTGGCAGAAGGTGCCATTCTGAAGGAGTCTTCTGACGAGACAGGTGATCCGCTTCCGAGTTGTAACTGCCTGGCAGGTGATAAATCGTCATGTGGATGTTGTGCTGATCTAGGATTGCGAAAGCTTCTGCTGCAAGGGTCACTAGGGCTCGAGATCTCGTGCCGCCTTCGTTGCGTAGGTACGATACCGTGGTTTTGTTGTCGCACTGGACTAGTAAAGCCGAAGAGCTCAGGTAACAACAGTGATCTCGTAAGACATTTATTATGGCAATGAGTTCTTTTTGGTTGCAATGCAACTCCTGTTCCGTCGCTGACCATGTGCCTTGTAAGCTCGTGTTGTCTAGCACGGCCCCCCAGCCGATGTCGCTCGCATCGGTTGTCAGATAGTGTGATGGTAGGGGACAGTGAATGGTTGAAGGGACTCTGTAATTCGTTAGCCACCACAGGAGATCGCTTTTTGCTTTTGGGCTTAACTGAGTTTTTGTGCAGGCAGGTGTCTTCAAAAGAGCATTTGCATGCATTTGAAGGCTTCGATAGTTTAATCTTCCTCTTGTCACGACAAAGCTGGCGAAGTTTAGTACCCCTATAAGTATCTGAAGTTGTTTCAGATCCACCGAACGAGATTGCAGGGATTTCGAAACGCAGTCTTTCAGTTTGGATGCTGTTCTTTCTGGGAGATATTTGATATTTTTCCATGTGTCCCATACGATGCCCAAGAACTCCAGAGACTTTTGTGGGTCTAGGACTGACTTTTTCTTGTTTATTATCCATCCCAGGTGTTCGAGCAAATTTATTGTGGTTGCAACATGGGACTGTAGAAC
Source organism: Diarsia brunnea (assembly GCA_949774965.1). Lineage (NCBI taxonomy): Eukaryota > Metazoa > Arthropoda > Insecta > Lepidoptera > Noctuidae > Diarsia > Diarsia brunnea. The sequence goes on from OX459009.1 coordinate 12,638,501, forward strand.
CGATCGGTTCTGATGGACTAGGAGGAAATCGTCTAGGTATACTAGAGTGCGGATGCCTTGTCCTCGCAGCGTCTGGGCTACCCAGTTTGTTAGACTGGCAAAGGCTTTGGGAGCAGAACTTAGACCGAATGGCAAGCAAGTCATCTCGTACAGTTTTTCGTTGTACATTAGACGTAAGTATCGCTGGTGTGTTTGTGCAATCCGTAGATGAAAATACGCTTGGTGCAAATCTATTTTGGCCATCCAGTCGCTTTCCTGAAGGAAGTCGGGCACTTTGTGGATATTTATAAGCCGGAATTTGTCGGTGTGAACATACTTGTTTAGGTTTTTCAGGTTGAAAATAGGCCTCATCGTGCCGTCGCTTTTCGGCCGAAGAAAAATTGTTGATATGAAACTCGGGGATCGCTTGGCCTCTCGTATTACACCTTCTGATAACATTTCCGAAATGATGTTTGACATCTCTTGCGAGTGTGCAGTTAGACGGTGACGAAAATGTTGACTGAGCGGTGGTTTCCTCTTGAAAGGTATACGGTAGCCTTTTATAATTTTTTGGATGTAGGGCGGTGCCCCGAGTGCTTCCCAACGGCTGAGGTAAAATTGAAGCTGACCGGCACGAAAAGGTATTCTCGAGTCAATTTTTGCGGTTATTTGGTTCTCTCCTATCCCGGCGGGATGAGGGAGAGTTTGCCCTGCGGCCTTTATGACCATCGTTATGTCCTCCTCTTCTTCCACCTTTGCCTCGAAAGGATTGATGATTTTGGTCACGGTAGTTCCTTTTAAAAGCAGGTTTGTTTTCCCGTTTTGGGGCCTGCGATATTTTCGACGGAGGACCATATGACGTACTTGGGCGTTGCGATGGCCCCGGATCGTTCTGCGGTGCAGAGTTTGTGCGATCCTTATTTTTGGACCAAAATACGCTTTTCACGCCTCCTGCTTTTTCCAGGACAGTTGTAAACTTGTCGCTGTCAAATAAGTGGGAACATGTCGGTGGGATTTTCCGCAATGTACTTTTATGATACGGGTCTTTCACCGAAGCTATAATGGCCTCTCTTCTGTATTGTACGAGCTCAGCTCTGTGTCCACAAACTAGTTGAAATATGTCACTTGTTATTTTTGGATACTCACCTTTTGTGAAAATTTCGGTTATTTTCTCGGCAATATTGGCATGGCTTAACTGCTCAGATTGCTGTGCCCATATTAAAAAGCTACGCATTTCATTTTGCATTACGTCCCTTTGTTTTAATAAAGCATAAGTTATACCTGAAAAAGCTTTTTCCATCTGTGCTGTAAACTTAGAAGTATCATAACGCTTTATTTCTTCATTAAGTTCGAGGTTAGTAAAGCCTGGTTCATGAACATACAGCTTTTGTACGTCCGCGTAGCGCACACTGTTCCAATCGGAAAACCCAAAGCGTTGTAAGATTGTTAACTGATCCAAAAATTCTGATGAAGCATGAGGAACCGATGGTTCCTTCAATTTTGTACTAATGTTCAGACTAAACGTATTATCGTGGCATGTTCCGGCGACATCATCAACAGCGGATGACGGAGGTAAGGGGGGTTCATTGGCCTCCTCTTCAAATAAGTCACCGCTAATGTTAGGATCTACATAAGAGCTACATTCTTCTTGATAAAATTCTCTTGGAGTGCTAGTTTGCCGCCGGTACAGCTCGTATTTTAGGTTAGACACTTCGGTTATTAATTTGTTTAACTTATTTGAGCCACGTTTTCTTTTGGATTTGTACTTCCTACGACGTCTCATATTACGGTTCGTACGATTGATTGACGAGGAGCTTGAGCTTGTTGATGAACTACTGCTCGAGCTCGACTCTGTACTTGAAGATCGTTTACGCTTCCTTACGGCATCGGCATTACGACTCTTCTCAACCGCACCTTCCTCCCTCGTTGGAGCGGATGGGCCTGCCTGATCCATGTTTCTATTCGAAATCTAAAATTTTGATTTACTATACTGTTGAATAAAAACGCAATATCCAGAATACCTCAAAGTTTATATCGTTCAAAATAAAAAGAACAAAGAAAAGATTCACACCGTAGGTATTGTAATTTCGCGATATTATTATCTACTAAAATATACGCTGAATACCGAACAATATCCCGTTGGGAAATAAAAGGCTTAAGGTTAGAGAAACCTACTTAAGAAAAAATAAAAAATATCTAATTCAAATAAGCATTCCGAACGGTATCACCGTTTAAAAATTGTTTCGTAAGTATACCTACGTAAAAATCAAAATTTTTTTTTAAATAACAATGAAATCAAACTGTTACTGTTAAAAACGAAGTAATTTACGGATCAAAACCCGAACGGTATCACCGTTTTGGAAATAAGTCAGTAACAGTTTAGGTATGTAGGTATGCAGAAAAAGCAATGGTACTTACCAAGACAGCGAATAATTTACCTTAGTCAATTATTATACACGTTGCACAATAATATTAACAGCGCACGACACAAAACTTTTTAACAAAGTGACTTGTAGGACAAGCACTTTTTACTAGCGACCTATTTGGTCGGAAATCAAAACGCCAATGACGCCCAACTCGCGATCGCCACGCGAACTGCCTTAGGTGGTGGTGGGAGTAGTGGGGGTGGTAGGAGAGACGTTAGAGCGAGACGCAGACAGCGGTGGGGCTGTTTACGCACGGCTAGTACTAGCAGGAAGTCAAGAATGCTACTCTCATGTTTTATTAGGTTTCGAATAACGGTCAAGTGGGTTTAATATTAGTTTAGATTATATTAAAGTGTGAATTACTATTGGTATCTCTTACTGTTAAATATACAGTAACACCTTGTAAACATTATGGTGCAGTAAATATTTTGAATATGAATTTCTCCGGAGTCCCCGTAGCGTAGGCCAGAATCCCCACTAACCTACCGCACCGGACCGAATGACTGCCGCGCGCTTAATTATTTTGTCGCGCGGATATTTTTACATTGCGATATCTTCTAAGATATTTGTTTAAACTGTATAGAGTAAAGGGCACAAATATTCTATATTAAATTTCTGTGCTAACAAACACATTTATTTAGATATAGATTAATACCATATGGGTTAAATAAGCTTCGCAAAATATCATTCTTTTCAACCTAACATTTTAATAGTAAAAAATGGTTACAGTGAGTCAATCTTAAAAGATAGACATATGCTGTCGCGGACTTTTTTTTAGAACTTTTAAAGAGGAACAATTCTTTCATACATGGTATTTGCGTAACTTAAACCATTTTCGCAGCGCACGCAACGGAAGCTCTCAAAAAGGAATATCTTTTCCCGTTTTTGCAACATTTTTCATTTAAGCTCCGCTCCTATTGGTCGTAGCGTGATGTTATATAGCCTAAAGCCTTCCTCGATAAATGGACTATCCGACACAAGAAGAGTTTTTCTATTCCAACCAGTAGTCCCAGAGTTTACCGCGTTCAAACAAACAAACAAACAAACAAACTCTTCAGCTTTATAATATTAGTATAGATAGATGTATCATGAAATTTGCATACAAAAGTTTAATTGAAAATTTGCAGGAGTTAACAATGTAATGTGTTATGAAGTACTGGGGTATCATAAGTTAATAGGAAATTAATCATTTCTTTCGGGCGGTCACACCGTAGCTAATCTTCAATTGAATCATGACACCCTGGTACAAAGTTCAAAATCCAGTACTTATAAATAAAATTTGTTCTTGAAGAAAACAAATAAAATTTGAACTTTGTACCATCAACATGATTTATTGTTTTAACATTAAGAAAATCTTATAATATTCCACAGTATACATAAGTAAACATTAAAAAATCATGTAATTGTTGATCATAATATTATACCACTTTTTCAAAGTTTAATGATTGTTATCGCCTGATCTTTGAAGTAACATCAGATTACGTTTTATTGGTTTATTTAGAGGTGATTGCTAGATATTTTAAAGTGGAACAACTAGATATATATACAGCCATTAATTCGGGTCACCGCTAGCCTCGCCAAAGATCGTTAAAAACAAAAGCTTTTAGTTCCATTACGTTCCCGTTACGAGTCTAGACAGTAAGAGTTAAGGAAAAACAAAATTCATGAGAAGTCTCGTTGATTGGCATAGGATCCATGTATTAAAAGGTCAAGCCAATGACCTCACCGACCTCGCTGGCACACTCCGCACTCACGGGTTACGTGCGCTACCTATACCTAGAGTACCTGCGATAGGCGCCCGCGCACATTACCGTGCAACAAATTCTGCGAATCGACAATCGTCATGATTCATCCGGTTCTACAGCATCTTTGTCATCCAAAAAATAATCGATCAATGGAGTCTGTTCATTAAAGAAAAGCCGTAGAGAAAGTAGGCTGGCAGTCAAGGTACACATTTCTGATAATTTTTGCCAGGTGCTTATTTTCTAACCATTTAAGAGCCATTCAGTTGACATCGGTTTGATAGAGCACTTAAGAAGTAAAAGCTTTCGTTAGCTTTTAGCACAGAATAAAAATTAATGAGTGTCTTAACTTTTTTTATTTCTATAATGTAGCGTTTATTTTTTCTAGAAACGTGACTTAGTAAAAATTGATTAATGTTGAAAAATTGAATAGTGTAATATTATGTGAGGGTACCTACTTTCGGCGCGTTGAGATGTCAGAAACATGGAAGGGGCCCGCAAGGGCCGACGCCCGTCGGGGCTGCGAAAGAGATACCGCGGCCTCGGCGATAGGGCTAAGAAGGAACATGGGTGGCTTTTAGTCAGTAGAAGTCTGACACTCCCTTTCGCTCTGCCCAAGAGCGGGAGGGCTTATTTGATGATTTTCCACACGCCAAAAAACAAAAGGGTATCTACTTTTTAATTTGTAAAAGGAGGAGACTCTATGTATGTTTGAATGTATTTTTTTTTTAACCAATTTCGATGATTTTATTTCGTTTGGAAGAATATTTTTCCGCGGTGGTCCCGTTAAATTTTGGTGAAGATGTGATGCTGATCTTCGGAGATATACAATGGAACTCTTCAATAATAGACAGGTCGGTAGCAAAGAAACTGAATCAAACCCAAGTAACCGAATTCTGAGAGTAATTTTTTTTTTCACTTATTGTGTTTTTGAAGTCGGTTTTATTTTTAACCGACTTCCAAATAGGATGTGGTTCTCAATTCGATTGACATTTTTTTTATGTTTGTACATCGATATCTCCGTCAATTATAGACAGATTTTCAAAATTCTTTTTTTGCCATAAGTTTATTCTTGTGTTACCTTTCTTGGTATTAGTTACTAAGTTGGTTAGTACTTAACACTAAGTAATTCCTAAAAAGACTTGTTACCTTTTAATATTTACCATTGTAAAAACGAATTAACGGATGACAACGATGCAATAATTGCAAGTTGTTTACCGATATTTAATTAATCACTGGTTTTAACACTTTCTTATATAGGGAGAAACAATAGATCAACATGACGCTATTATTCATTAACACTTTGAACTTTAACCGTGTACCTATTATGTTACAAAAGTGTGTGACATTGCAATTAATATGAAATTATTACTACATTAACTGACTGCCTTGTTGGTCTAGTGGTGAGAGTTGCCCTGGGTTCGATTCCCGGGTCAGGTAAAGTGTTATTGGGCTCTTCCATCAGGCATTTCTTAGTAGTAGTCATTGAGACTGGATTAGTGCCCGATTGATGACAATAGGCTCTCCGTCCATTAAATGGGTACATGGCAAATACGGGGTGGGACAGGATGGCTGATGTTAAGGAAGTACGAGGAAGGAAAAATCTTCTTTTACCATATTTCTCAAAATGTTCGAAAAGCATCGAAATCACTTAACTAAGAATATAATGTCTTATTGTACAGTATTTAGGTAGATTTTCCTTTGGTAGGTACTTATACAGGCTCATAGATACATAGTAGAGTTCCTCCATTAACTAAGTGAAGGTTTAACATCATTAGTGAACGACTATATTGATAACTATAATGAAGATTCACTTAAGTTACTCTGTTAACACTATTATAGTTTAATATTCAATCAGTACTGGATTGAGTACTTATTCAATTTAAGTTCGATATTTATTACAATTCTACTTTTTTAACTTATTTCTTTATTAAATTCGCTGCCTGAATAAGACAACCAATCAAGTTATACAAAACCAGATTATGCGGATTATTTTTTTTTATTTTTTTTAAACTTTGACGTTAAACGATTTCCGACGATAACAATTATGGCAACTAACAATACCCTACTATAAATGTACTTACGGTCTACATATTATGTTATTAATGAATTATACCAGAGCCAGTTACATTATGTACTATCAATTTATTGCTAGTATGTCTAGCCAGTTTTATCAATGCTCAATTATAACCTACGCATGTTTATTAGTGCTAAACATTGTTTCATAAAATATAAAGCGGAGCATACATTTTCTTCCTTAACATTATCATGAAAATTAGAAAGTGATCCAAGGAAAATAACCTCGTAATAGGACATAAGTTCCCACATGGCTGCATTCGTAATTTCAAAATCACAATTTACAGTAATTGCTCTACCCACCTTCCTAGATTGGGGATGGACATGTAGATGTCACATCTAAGTGGGAGAAACGATGGATGAATTGTGTGAAGGATGGTGTGGCTCTGGCTGGAAAGGAGGTAAATGCTGAGATGACGAGTAATAGACAAGTATGAAAGAATAAGACACGTTGCGCCGATTCCAAATAAATTGGGATAAGGGCCAGACAATGACGATGATGTGTTATCTGAGTAAATGTGGGTAGTCCAAATGAGCAGAACACACTACGCACTGTTTTGAGTGTGAAGTTGTAATATTTCCGCTCCATAATTACTACAAATGACGCATTATGGAAGATTAGGGATACAATAAGGAAACTCAAAACTATTAGGCAAGATGTCATTTGGTACACATTCGAGGTTCAGTGCATCGACTCGTACGCAGGAATGACGTAGCCGCCTGACTCAGACGCATGTACGACCGGTTCTAATAAATTCAATACAAATACATTTATATTTAACTTGTTTTCAATGGCTATTATTTCGATCATTACGTCTGGACTCATCGGAGCGAGTACATGTGCAATTGGTTCATTTACGATTACGCTCTCGGAACAAACTCGAGCTTTTGTACTTGTAGTACTGAACTGATTAGAATTGTTTAAGTGAAGTGTTTTCAATAAATTATTCAAGATGTGCAAATGCAGGAGATACATTGAAGTCAGAAAAATTACTGCCATTTGGACTAATCCGGTAAATGATCAATTTTGTTTTCGTTTAATTTTATATTTTTGAAAATTTCTCTTTTTTTATTTTGTTCGAGTTATTGTTGTTGTTCCCTATTTCTAAGTTAAAATTGGAACGTAAATAAATTAGTCTACTTAATTAACATGACATAAATTTAGACGAGTCATTGTCGGTTCGGGTCTCTTATCGGTTGCATAAACGATTGCATTGATCGGAAACGGACATGGCCTGCCCCAACACGCGTCGCCCACAATCTCTCGTTGCACAATGCGATCCGTCATTATCGGCTGATTTAGGACGCGCCCGTTCCGCTGCAGCTGCGCATACGCAGCATATGCGCCGATCGTGGGCGGGTGTCGGATCTTAATGCGAAAATTATGGGGACTGGGTGCTGCTGTTCTAATGTCTGTTTTAGCTTAACGTTCTAATGTATGATTGATTGACTGTAGTTTGCTGTATGACAGTAAGTGGGTTCCGTATTGTTGGAGCCTTAGGTATGGGTCCTTGATGGCCTGTGTCAGCCTGTGTACCTATTGTTATAATGGAACTTCTGTTTCGCGTAGGTATTGGGGAGCTGTGGTAATTCGTTCTTTATTGTTAAAAAAGCTAAAGTCCAGTGCCACTGTCACTGAATCATCTCTAGATTCAGTGAATGTCGAAGCAAGAAATATATTTTATTAGTCATGAACTGTTTTTGTGTGATCAATTCAAAGCAAGTAGCAATATGAACTCGACTATTAAAAAAGTCCTCTTCAAAACCTCATGTTTCAGGAGACTAATAATAATACTATTTTTTTTAAATTTACATACTAATGAAAATAGTATGTAAGGAAAATGAATAAAGAGATACTAATGAAAATAAATACTACCTGCAACAAGAGCCATGCATTGTGCGGGAAAATGAAAGGTTGTTTTTGTTACTTGTTTACTAAATAACAACTTTTCATTTTCCTTTCAGTGTTGTTTAAAAGCGTACCTAACTCAGACATTTTTATGTCAGTTTACGTAAATAAGTTTTTCTTTACAATACCGCTGATAAAGTAAAATATTATAAATGTAAGTAAGATAAACCCAAAAGTTTGCCGAATTCAGTAAATCCTTTTAATCTTAACTACACAACAAGATTAGGGAAAATGTTTATCTTTGGGTATTATATAAAAATGAACTTGAAAGTTATAATTTGTAAGCTTCCTCAGAAAATGGGGAATAAAAGTTGAGGATATAAAGCTTATTATTAACTCTTGAAACCTTGTGATATTTCTAAGGCGAAGTCGTTATAAAGCCAGTTAGCGTCTCGTACAGTCAAGATGACGTTATAATGGCGGATGGTGAAACTCTCTTGATTTTCTTTCTATCGTTTTCCGACTTTTTGTTATTATCAGTATCAGTTTGATCTTGAGCTCCCGGAACTTAAGGTGTTGATCTATCCTTCAGCCTGGTGATATTATAGGGACCTACTTAGACAACGCATAGGTATGATGAGTGTTCTTATGGACTGCCTGATCATCGTCGTCCATGTTTCTAACCTACAGAAGTAAACCGTTAAATGTGATTGAGGTTTACTTATGGACCTACGGATGTTGCTATGTCCATAATCTTCTTAAGAATGATTGCTACAACTATGGTGTTATTGTTGCAGTGTATGGCGCGTGCGTTGTACGACAATATAGCGGAGTCGCCGGACGAGCTGGCGTTCCGTCGCGGCGACCTGCTCACGGTTCTGGAGCAGAACACCGGCGGCAGCGACGGCTGGTGGCTGTGCTCACTTAGAGGAAGACAGGTAAACAACTGGATCTACTAAGGTCAGGAGGCCTGGCATGACTGGAGGCGATGATGTGGTCTGCTATGTCTGCTACATTAGATGGTTATTTTAAAGCTAATGAAGTAGGAGATAGGATCCCAAACAGAAGTTCTTAATGTTATCATAAGCTGGACCTCTAAGTTTAACACTCCTTAGCAAGCATATCTACATGTCACCACACTTACCACCATCTTTTTTCGGACGAGCTTTTGATCATTATCTTGACTACTGCCAAAAGCTAGTCAAAAGCTTAAGAACCTAAAGAAGACAAACGACGCATGAAAGCTCAAACAATTTCTGACATAACTTGAGGCACTTAAACTGTTTCTTTGGTGACAATAAACAAGTCACGATTTTAGCGAGTTTGACAAAATAATGATGGGCGTCAGTCCAAATATATGGGATGCAGGGTCACTTGAAGAACTATGACAAGTTTAAGTAAACAGTGCATTTTGTTCTTTTTGGCTGGGATATGCCAAGTAATGCTAATTGTGCCAGACTTAACACTGATTAATTGATTACATATGCCATTCATAAGGTTCTACTACAAAAACAATACGAAAATTATATTACTATATGCTTATTATTTCCTGAACGTGCATTACCAATCTTAATGGTGACGCATCTCACGTCCACATCTGCCTACGACAGCGTCACGGTCAAAGTTGATAATGACAATATTGTTTTATAAGGTTCACGGTAAAATCACGTCATTTTCAGGGAAAACGAAGTTCTAAAAGCAGGATGTTTGTGTACGTGATGTTGAGTGTTTGGAGGCTGTAAACATCACGTAGACACATGGGATAACTTATCATAATGATGTCATTGTTTGCTTATAGAAAATCCTATGTTTACCAATTTCATTACCTACTTGTAGGCATAACTCTGCGAGAGTTCGGCTCCGAGTAAACAGTATACAGGCTTATTCCGATCTTCAAAAGATTCATTAATTTGTTGTTCTTTCCAGGGAATATGTCCCGGCAACAGATTGAGGATAGTAGCTGGCGTGTTCGACGCCAGCGGCGCAATGCAGCGGCGGCGGGCGAGGCCGCCGCCACCCGTGGCTCACCAGCCCATGCCCACACAGCAGTCACCTGCTTTCACAAAAGTAAGCTCCCGAAATTTTACTGCACTTTAGAAACAATTTCTATCGCCGTAAGATCCTCATCATCAACTTTTGTACCAATCTCATAAGCTTAATTTCACGTGTGCTCATCAGATTGAGGAGTGTTCACACTACGATGTGCCTCGCGCTCCGATGCCAGTGCAACGCATCGGCATGTACGACTGTCCGCGCCCGCTGGTGGACTGGTATGACGCACCGCGCGCTCCGCGACCTGCCAGCGCCGATTCAGCGTGCAGCGGCACTGGGTCCCTGGCTTCAGCGACTTCCAGCGCTTCGGCCAACTCCGGCAGTTCGGTGCACTCGGCTGCTTCCGCCTCCAGCACGTATGATGTGCCAAGGTCGCGCGCGCTACCCTTGCCATGCGATGCGGCGCTCGAAGCGCTCGATAGATTACAGGTTGGTAAACAATTTGATGCAACTTTTTAGTAGACGCCTCCTCAGAATGGTTCAGACACAAACTAAAGAATCTCACAAAGTTTTTCAGTCATTTCGGTGGAAGACGATGTTAATCGTCATCCACGCAAATGACTGCTATTCTTCTCGTATAATTATAATAATATCTCTCTCTTTTTGAAACAGAGATTGCCACCTAAAACTTTAAGTTAGTAGCTATAAAGACAAAAGACTCAACGTTTCTTCCATTATGTGTGGTGCAGGAGGAGGCATCGGCTGCAGTATCCCGACTGCTGTCTTACGTGTCGCCGGGCTGGCGGCGGCGCGGCGCGCTGCGTGCGCGCGTGCTGGACGTGCGCGTGGCCGGCGCGCGTCTTCGTGCCGCGCTGCACGACCTCGCCGTTTTTGCCGATGCCACGCTCGCCAACGCGCATGATGCACAAGATAAAGGTAGGAGAATATCGTAACTCGGGTAGAAGATGTCTACTAAGTCTCAGGCAGGATTTGCGACCTTCGCCGGGTTCACCATGTTCGTACCTACACATACATAGTTTTGATCTTGAAATCAGAGGCCATTGTGAGATTTTCTGAGGAAAGAACATGATTTGCATAACTGTAGTGCCATGAATCGTGGTGACTAATAGGTACTTTGTCAAACCAAGGTGATAAATGGAATATTTATGAATCTTGTCTTAAGTCGTCTGAATCACTCTAGCCTGGCAGGTTTTTTGAGTTTAATCAACTTGCTCACGTATTACGATTGTTTCCAGGTATCGCAGTAAAGTTACGTCCTCTCGTGAAGGCGCTGAAGGACGCGGAGCGCATAACGCACGAGGCGACGAGCGCGCTGGACGCTGGCGACTGGGCGCCCGAGCGACTGGAGCGAGACCGGGAGCCCACTGATGGGACTGAGGACGCGCTCGACCAGCTCGTGTCATGCGCGCGCTCCCTTACCGAGGATGTGAGGAGAGCTGCCTCCTTCATCAACGGAAATGCGTCGCTGTTGTTTAGGTAACTACTATTTCCATTAAACAACTGAAAGAAAAAGCTTAGGTGTCAACACCTTCTTTCTCCCCCTCTTCTTGCCTTCTCAAACTAATGAACATGTTCAATTCCAGGCGATCACCTGCAGTATCAGTGCCAGAACACGAGTGGACAGAGGAGTACGACTACGTAAGACTGGAGTCCCGTACGGCGGTGGGACGGCGTAACGCAGAGATTAGGGCTGCGCTGCCAGACAAACTTAGGGCTTCCTTCGACGCTCTCGTTAGAGACGCCGATCATGCGGGCGAGGTGAGACTCCAAACTAATTATTATAAAATCCTACGTTCTTTTATGCATACAATTCGTATAAAATATTTTTTTTTTGTTTTGAAATTTTTTCTCATAAAATATGAACACTGATGTAGAGGTTAAGAGACTTTTTGACATAATGCGAAATGTGGCACAGTTTAAATGGATTCTACAAACCAGTTGCTTTGCCCCTAGTATTAAAAAATGATGATGTTACTAACAAAGCTGTCATGTCACTATGCAGGTGAGCGCAGTAGCAGCGGCGACGCACCTGCCGGCCGACGACCGGCAGCTGGCCGCGTTCTACGCCGCGCAGGCCGCCACGTACGGCGCGCACCTCGCCACCGCCGTCGAAGCCTTCCTACGCACCATCGAGATGGGCCAGCCGCCCGACGTGTTCCTCGCGCACGGCAAGTTCGTCGTACTCAGCGCCCATCGGATCGTGCACGTCGGCGACACAGTACACAGGTAATTCATGGCTTACATAACCTGAGATTTGATTTGCTAATTTAGAGAACCGTTTGGTGTCCATTTCATGTGAATTCAGTCAGGTCATCACATTTCTAAACCAAATAAAACGAAAACTAAATATAACATTTTCCTTTTGAAATAGGAGTGCTCGCCATGCTGGACTGAAGACCCAAGCGCTGAGATGTTCCGACGCACTATCGGACGCGCTGGCGGCGACCGTCGGCAAGACGAAGGCAGCGGCGCAGCAGTTCCCGTGCGCTGGTGCCGTGGCTGCCATGGCTGACGCGGCGCGGGCGCTGGCGGCGCGCGCGGCCGAGCTGCGCCGCGTGCTGGTGCGCGCCGCCGACCCACCCGCGCCACCTGACGCGCCCGCGCCTCCGGAGCCCGTCACACCTGTGCCGCACTCCGCTGGCACCACGCCGCTCACGCCCCTCACGCCACTGACGCCGATCGCCGCGCCAGCCTCGTCGCGTGCCACGCTACAGATATAGACTGTACGTACGGACGTAACGTCCGTGTGGCTCGATGCCGACCAGACGCCTCGGAGGACGATCTCGGGCCAGAAGCTGTTTCGCTTCATAGTCCCGGTCCTCCGACCCCGGCGAGGTGACGAGAAGACCTCGATGTGCCGGTCGTAGTTCTGTTCTCACCTCGCCTTCGGGCGATTGTTTAGATGCGCTAGGCCTGGTGTCTGCTGTGCCGGGACGCGAGTTCGGGCAGAGTGGACGCCCCTGTGGCACCCCCTATGAGTGTAGCATTACCAAAGAAGCCGAGATAGGCCGAACGATGCCTATTGACGTAGACTGCCGGTACGATGAAGAGTAAAACGAAGAGTTTCTATTTAAATGTTAGTATTTATACCGTTACGAAAAATCGAAGGCTGCTACTAGAAGTTTTTGTTTGTGGAGCGTTTCGCCACGACCTAGCAGGGCGAGTTTAAAGTTGCTGGATGCTCATTTTGCCGTAGTGAGTTGAGTTGTCCGTCCAGTTTTATACAATTTTGCATCAGTACCGTATTCGTAGAACGAGTTAGTGAATTTTAATGTGTGGCATTGATTCTGTCGAGATGTATGCAGACGTTTTAATTTTAATGACTCTTATACTCGTATGGTGATCGTTACTTTAATGAACTCGTGAAAATGAAAAGATTCAGACATGTATGCCTGTGCTAAAGAAACGCTGTTGCGATGTATCATCGCTTTCTTGCTATTTCATCAAGCATTTGTATGACGCACAATTGTGCACTTAAATGATGTTTCAACGTTTAGTCAGCTAATCTCGATAGATTAATTAATATAATAATGAATGTGCTACATTTTATGATCATGCCTACTGGCACTATTGAGATAAATGAATTGGACCATAAGTGTAGAACTATAAACTATGGCTACATTTTGCAATCTCGTGGGAGTTGAATGCAAGCCGTAATAAGGACATTAATATCGCATTAATGAATTTAACAGTGACAATATTCTTTTACTATTAACGACTAATTAATTGTTTGAATGTTCCTTCTAAATGGCTCAAATTGACAACGAATGTTGTATCAAGTACCTAAGTTGTAACATTCGTGTAGAGGTCAAGTTTGACGGGAATGTTTTCATTTGCCGCCACGACTGACTCAACAGCTCAATTTTACTAAATTATGTTAAAGCTCACCTTTATATACCTACTACTTGTGGCTTGTCTTTACTTAACTACTTACCCCAATAGCGTTACTGTATGTACGTACCTACGTTTTGTACTTTATACGTATGACACTAGTAGATAGACGTAGGATATTATATCAATGTAAAAAGCATGATGTATATTAGCGATGTGTAATATATTTTAGACGTTGTAGTTTAGTTAGGTATAGATGAAATTGTACAAATGCATATTAATAATTTTAATATTAAATTATAATTTAATCATCTTGTAAAACGCAATCAAGTAAAATATACAAAATTTTCTTATCTATAACTTCGTCTTATTTTTGCACCCTACCTTTTCAGAACGACTTATTTTTGAAGATATTGCCGAAAAAATTCAATAAGTTTAGTGTTGCAGAGCGGTAAACTGGGCCCTGTTTAATAAAACTTACGAATTGTAAATTGTAATTGTAGGTTACAAGTTACTATTCTACAAGTTTCTGTTTAATAAAGCATAAGTTACAATTTTACCATGGTGGAAAACTGACAAAGGGGTTTGAACTTTTTTGTATGGAAGCTGGCATATCAACCCACCGCCGCGCCATTTTGATTTTTTTTAGAAATCACGGCCCACGACAAAACTGGTATGTATGGGTAGAGGACACCTAGACAAATAAAAAATGTCATGTGACATGGTACCCTTTTTTTTTTTTGTGGGCGCGTGGAAAATCATCAAATAATCCCGCTCTTGGGCAGAGCGACAGGGAGTGTCAGACTTCTACTGACTAAAAACCACCCATGTTCCTTCTTAGCCCGTCATGTCGAGGCCGCGGTATCTCTTGCGAACAACCCGCAGCCCCGACGGGCGTCGGCCCTTGCGGGCCCCTTCCATGTTGCTGACATCTCTTTGAGGCGCGCGTGGAACACGAACGCGCCGTCGACACGGCCTGTCGTCGTCATGAGACGGACGGACGGCGAGCTAGACCATCACTCACCGTCCACAGACCCGCGTCTACGGTGGCCGGAAGCCATCACGTGGCCCCCGACGCCCGGAGCGCCTCCCGCGGCGGCTGGGACGAGAGGTTCTCTCCCTCTCACGTTCCGCCACCTCCTTCACTAGCATCACTGCTTCGCAGGAGGAGGCGACGGCGTCCCATTCCTCCTCGCCCCGGATCATGACTTGCACCAGGGCTGGACGCGAGAGGTCGCCGCCGCCGATCGCCGCTACGAGAACACGGCGGGGCTCCGCCCAAGCGGGACACACCTCCACGGTGTGCTCCACCGTGTCCTCCGGCCGATCCTCACAATGATTGACATGGTACCCTAAAGTGTCATGTTATCGAGATATTTTTTTGTTAAGATCGATATATGAATACAATGACTACATAAGAATAGACCTTATACGTTTCTATAGGCGTTGATTATTATTATTACTGTTTATTACTTTCAATAAACAGTAATAATACCTAGTCAGTAGGTACATTTCATACTACCTACTAGAAGAGCGAGAAAACTATTCTTTGACATATTAAAGCGTTTCATTGCGATGCGAAGCGATTTTCTCGTGCGCATAATAATATTCAACCTGGAAACGATTATTTAGATACAATTTAGCGCCTATACACGTAATTAGTCTATTTTTAATGACTGTCGTTGTACTCATTTGTCGATCTTTACCATCAAATATTTCGGTAACGTGACACTTTGGGGTACCTACCGTGTTACTGGACATTTTTTGTTTGTCTA
Organism: Diarsia brunnea; assembly: GCA_949774965.1. Classification (NCBI taxonomy): domain Eukaryota; kingdom Metazoa; phylum Arthropoda; class Insecta; order Lepidoptera; family Noctuidae; genus Diarsia; species Diarsia brunnea. The sequence goes on from OX459009.1 coordinate 12,654,192, forward strand.
AATGTCCTCTATCCAAAGATACCACTTTCATCGTGGGCCGCTATTTCGAAAACAAAAACAAAATGGCGGGCAGGTTGATATGCCACATCGGTTCTATCCCCTTTGCATTGTAGGCTTGTAGCTACAAATCACATATTTCTGTTTAATAAACATTTTCTCTTATCAGGTGACAATTTACAAAGTAGGGAAAACTGTTTTATTGAACGCATAATTGTAATTCCAAGTTTACATAATTTGTAAATTGTAGAAAAATTTCGACAGGTGGACTCAGTGTGTCAGAAACTTACAATTTTGTACCTGTGAGGAAGTGAAGAAATTTTGTACAATTTTGTAGTTTGTGTTGTTTTTCCTTCATCTATACTAATATACTTATACTAATATTATAAAGCTGAAGAGTTTGTTTGTTTGTTTGTTTGTTTGTTTGATTGTTTGTTTGTTTGAACGGGGTAAACTCTGGAATTACTGGTTGGAATTAAAAAATTCTCTTACTGTTGGATAGTCCATTTATCGAGGAAGGCTTTAGGCTATATAACATCACGCTACGATCAATAGGAGCGGAGCATAAATGAAAAATGTTGCAAAAACGGGAAAAGATATTCCTTTTTAAGAGCTTCCGTTGCGTGCGCTGTGAAAACGGTTTAAGTTACGTAAATACTATGTATGAAGAAATTGTTCCCCTTTAAAAGTTCTAAAAAAAAGTCCGCGATAGCATATGTTTATCTTTTAAGATTGACTCACTGTAATCATTTTTTAATAATTAAATGTTAGGTTAAAAGTAATGATTTTTTGCGAAGCTTATTTAACCCATATGGTATTAATCTATATGTATATAAATGTGTTTGTTAGCACGGAAATTTAATATAGAATATTTGTGCCCTTTACTCTATACAGTTTAAACAAATATCTTAGAAGATATCGCAATTTAAAAATATACGGGCGACAAAATAATTAAGCGCGTGGCAGTCATTCGGTCCGGTGCGGTAGATACGTGGGGATTCTGGGGGCTCCAGAGAAATTCAAATTCAAAATATTTACTGCATCATAATGTTTACAAGTACAAGGTGTTACTGTATAATAAACAGTAAGAGATACCTATAGTAAATGTTACTTTAATAATATAATCGAAACCAATCTAAACTAATAGGTATTCTAAAGAGGAAAGGTAAGATTTTTTGTTTGTTACAAGTACGATTAACTCAATTTAATATGTTGGATAGTCGATTTATCGAGAAAGGTTATAAGCTATATTATGTGACGCGGACGAAGTTGCGTGGGTCAGCTAGTACATGATATTTACGTACCTTAAACCGTTTTCGCAGCGCACGCAACGGAAGCTCTCAAAAAGGAATATTTTTTCCCGTTTTTGCAACATTTTTCATTTATGCTCCGCTCTTATTAATCGTAGCGTGATGTTATGTAGCCTAAAGCCTTCCTCGATAAATGGACTATCCAACACTAAAATAATTTTTCAATTCCAACCAGTAGTCCTTGAGTTTACCGCGTTCAAACAAACAAACAAACTCTTCAGCTTTATAATATTAGTGTAGATTTTTCATTGCTAACTCTAAAATATCTTCGCTGTTTCGATGTTGCTCAGATGAATGTATAACAACTGGAGGAGAATCAATGACAACATTTTGTACATAAAATGGTAACGTAAAATTAGATGGTTGTTGTATTTTCAATTCTCTTTCTAGTTTTAATATTTCCAAATCTAACTTGTACCGCTCACGCACGCTTCATAATCTCAAGTTTTTCATTGGCTAATTTTAAAATCAACGGCCATTTTCTGGGTTAAAAGCTCAAAATAATTGTTTGAGTACGATGTCCTTCTAGGTCTATGAGGAACTTCAGTACGAGTGTTTTCTGGAAACGTATTGATTGTAGCTTCATGCGACTCTGATTCCTGGACTTGTGCTTGGTTTGAACCAGATGATTCCGGCACGCTAAGACCTTCTATTCTGGGAGAATCTTTCCCAATTATTTTTAGTACTAATTCATCAACATCATCATATCTACACTTTTTCCCTACTCCCGATCCCGTCTGCTGACGATTGTCCCTTTTTTCCTAAAAATATTGAAATAATTATTAGTAATTTTAATGGCTCAACTAAAACATCACTCTCACAATTAAATACACGTCAAACTTGTGACACCAAGTTGTTTCGTCGGGGATTTAAAAAGGAATTATATCGGTTCTTCCATGTTTGGGAGCTTCTTCTTCAGTCGGTCCCTCATTACTGAGGATCGTGGTCACTGGACCCCTTCAAGCAGACCATCTGCCTCCATCTACTCCGGTCCAAAGTTGCCCTCACCACCTGCTGAAATTTGCTTGAGGAAATAGCCTCTTTTACTTGGTCGGACCATCGTGTTGGCGACCGGCCTCGCGCTCGTTTGCCTTCGGTATTACCAACAATGACCAGTTTTTCAAGGCTGCTATCTCCTTTTCGCATTATGTGGCCGAAATAGGATAAAATACGCTGTAGGCAAACTGTAGACAATCGAGTCTTGATATCGAGTTGGGTAAGGATAGACACATTTGTGCGTTTGGCCGTCCATGGAATTCGGAGCATCCGCCTCCAACACCACATTTCGAATGCGTCTATCCTCTGCCTTTCCCTTGTTTGGATTGTCCACGTTTCAACTCCATAGAGGAAAATCGGAAAAATAAGGGCTCTGACCAAACGGGCCTTCGTTTTAAAACTTATGCCACGATTTTTCCAGATGTTCTGGAGGCGTGTCATAGCATCTTTAGCCATGGCTATCCGTCGTTTTATTTCTGGGACGCAGCTGCCTTCATTACTTATATTAGAGCCCAGATAGACGAAACTGTCCACAGTATCGATGCCCTGGATGTTATAGGCGCCCGATAGCTTTCCCGCACGATCTACCACCATAAGCTTGGTTTTCTGCCTATTTATTGCAAGCCCTAATTTGCCACTTTCCACCTCCAATCTGTACAGTATCTCTTTCATGTCGCTAAGTGTTGTAGCAAGGAGAACGGTGTCGTCAGCGTACCTCAGATTGGAAATCCGCTTTCCACCAACAGCAAACCCCTTATCCCAGCCCTCAAGGGTCTTGCGAATTATATACTCTCCATACACATTGAAGAGCAGAGGTGAGAGAATGTTTGGGAGCTATGTTGCGTAAAACAGACACAGGTACAAAGGTCAGACTTATAACACCCTTCTTACGGCCGGGGTCTTAAAATGTATAATGTCTCAATAACTTGAAATCCACTTAAGATGGTCCTTTTTCTAAAGTTTTGCCATGTTGTGTCCCGAAGATATTTCCAATCTTTGGTGTAGATACTCAAAGATCGTAATTGTTCGGCAATGTCCTTCCACTTTTTTTTTATTTTTATTTCGTGAGTTAGGGTTTCGCTGAACCAACCGAATGGTATTTCTTTATTCTCATAAATGAGAGACATGAGAGACAAAATCGTTATTTTGTTACTTTGTTCCATGACTATTATAACGACTCAAACGAATATAAAAGAAGATAAACCAAATTCTAAATATTCTAAAAATGTACCTACCTATAAGATTTATTAAATTACCCTCGATTTAAGAATCTTATACATTTAGAACATATTATGTAAAATTGTAACTTACAATTACAAATTTGTAGTTACAAAATTGTCATCAATATCTACAGGCGTTTTTTTACAATTGTAAACGTTCATTAAACAGCATTTACAATTGCACAATTTGTAAAATTTTTACTTGTAGAATTCTTACAAATTGTAAGGTTTAATAAACACAGGGCACGCCACGATAGTGGCGGTAAGTCCCCTCTTTGAGGAGTGGCTGGAGAGGCGCCACGGCGCCCTCACCTTCCGTCTGACGCAGGTACTCACCGGACACGGTTGTTTCGGGAGGTACCTGCACCGAATCAGGCGGGAGGAAACGCCCGGTTGTCACCATTGTGAGGATCGGCCGGAGGACACGGTGGAGCACACCGTGGAGGTGTGTCCCGCTTGGGCAGAGCCCCGCCGTGTTCTCGTAGCGGCGATCGGCGGCGGCGACCTCTCGCGTCCGGCCCTGGTGCAAGCCATGGTCCGGGGCGAGGAGGAATGGGACGCCGTCGCCTCCTTCTGCGAAGCAGTGATGCTAGCGAAGGAGGTGGCGGAACGTGAGAGGGAGAGAACCTCTCGTCCCAGCCGCCGCGGGAGGCGATCCGGGCGTCGGGGGCCACGTGATGGCTTCCGGCCACCGTAGACGCGGGCCTGTGGACGGTGAGTGATGGGTAAGCTCGCCGTCCGTCCGTCTAATGACGACGACAGGCCGTGTCGACGGCGCGTTCGTGTTCCACGCGCGCCTCAAAGAGATGTCAGCAACATGGAAGGGGCCCGCAAGGGCCGACGCCTGTCGAGGCTGCGGGATGTCCGCAAGGGATACCGAGGCCTCGACATGAAGGGCGAAGAAGGAACATGGGTGGTTTTTAGTCAGTAGAAGTCTGACACTCCCTTTCGCTCTGCCCAAGAGCGGAAGGGGTTATTTGATGATTTCCCACCCCCCAAAAAAAAAAAAAAAAAAAAAAAAGGTTTAATAAACAGCACTTGTAATTTTGTTTTGCAAATATGTCAGTCATCTACAAAATTGTAGACTTGTAATGTTTATTAAACAATACCCAGGTGTAATGCGACTTACACCCGTTTGCAGCGCGGCACTGCACAGTACCTACGCAGTAGGTACGCATACTGACCTGAAACGTCTAGTTTAAGATATTTGCGAAACAAATTGTCTCAAATACTTTTTTTTAACTTTCATAAAAAATATTTACTTTATTTACTATAGAGATCTAAACTAAAAATATGTATTTAGGTACATGACTATTAAAAACAGAAAAAAATAGGGGATCGGACTGAGTCAAAAAAATATGATTCTAATTAGTCTGTCAGTTAGATTATCGAAAAATATTGGATACGTGTTTTTTGTTTTATCAAATTAATAAAAATTGACGAAGATAAAACGCGCCAAAGATCATGAGTGGGGGGTTGTGACGTCTTTTGTAGGTAAAAAATGTACTGACATGTGACGTTTACGAGGAGTTCACGAGTTTCCGAAGCACTTTAGCGTCTTAATTTTTTGTTTATGTGAAAAAAGAAAAAATACGTGTTCAATATTTCTTGAAAATCTGTCTGACGGACTAATTAGTTTTTTTTTGTCAGATTGATCAGATTTTATTGGATAGGTACCTAATTAAAAAAAAACAGCATATTTCCACATGACTTTTATTATTTGCAACAATTCCTTTTCTTATAATCTAAGTATTACAAGTTTGCTTAATTCTCATTATAATTCAGCTACAAACTTACTTGTAACTAAGGTATTTATAAAAATAATTCAGGCTTATTTGACTAATTTACATCTACAAAGTTAGGTTACTTTCTAAATAACTTTAAATAAACAGTATTTTTCATTGATCTTGTTTTATAACTGAGCTATTAGGCCGTACACACGCTATTACGCGGCGTCCTAATTGGCAACGGTCGTACGATCATACAATGCGTTCCCGTCGCACGACGAGATTAACCACACTAGTTTCTTCAGTGTGTCCTAATAGAGCTTGCGAGTGATCTTGCGTGTGATCGTGCGACCACAGTGAAATTTAATGCTTAAAAAAAACGATCGTACGATCGCGCGATCGATCGTTCAATCAAAGCAACAATTAATCTCTTCTGATTGGTCACGCGTCATCGCGCGAGCAGAACGCGGGGCGGAGGACGGCACAGGTGAGTCGAGTTGAGAGAGAACGTCGTACAATCGACCGTTGCCAGTTAGGACCGTACGATCATTTTCATCGCACGACAATGAACGCATCGTTTGATCGTACGACCGTTGCCAACTAGGACGCCGCGTTAGGGCGTTTTATAGTTCGCCTGCGTGTTTTATGGCTTGAAAAAACTGCGCTAAGGTGAAGGACAACATCGTGAGGAAACCGGCATGTCCGAGAACAAAAAATTCGAAGACGAAGAAATCTACCAATCCGCACTGGGCACGCGTGGCGGATTATAGCCCATCCCTCTCCTAGAGAGGTGGCTTGAGTCCCTGCAGTGGGATCATTATAGGCTATTAAGTACTGATGATGACTGAAAGTGCCAGGGCTGACTCAATTTAAATTGTCATAGACACGCTAAGAGTAAGACCGGGCCGGCTGGCAGGTAGGTAGGTTACATCGACAATTTTCAGCCAAAAAGTACTGTTTGCGCCCGACGTTTTAATCTGCCAAAAATGTCGGTAGATTGCCCACAAAATAAATTGTTAAGGAAAAACTTCTACCTGACATTTAAAAATAATCAATTCATCTATATTCTAAAACGGACGAACATCAGTCCACATATTTTTCTCATTATTAAGAGCTTGGCATTATATAATTTTATAATAGAACGCAGCGCAATTATCTCATTGTCTTTTAAAATTAAACTCATTTGAATCGTGAAGATATCGTCGTTTTATTGAGCACCAAGCTCCAGTGTCTCGAGCAGACATAATTGGCGACCGTGACAGGACACGATCCTAAGGAAAATTCGGAGTACCGAGGTCTGCTCGGTACCGAGCCAGTCGGCCAGCACCGCGCCGCAACCAGTCGGCCAGCACCGCGCCGCAACCAATCGGCCAGCATCGCGCCACATCCAGACCTTGGGAGAAGAACGTACACGCCTGCCTCCATACCAGGGCCTAGCTGGAGTAGGCCAGTATCGCGCCGCAGCTATCAGGCGGCCAGCACCGCGCCACATCCAGCCCTCGGGAGAAGCACGTACATCGGAAGAATACAAGCAGTACTTAGCACCGCCGGACATTGATGCTACAGCGTCACACCGCAGCGCAGCAGCATTTGTGCAGCTAAGTGCCCTTCCTTAATTCCTAGACTTCCGTTTAAACCAAGTAGCCTACGTCCTAATCCAATTTCTGTATGGTTTTCTACTTGTGCAACTTCATAGTTTTTTTTTACATAGTTTCACCTTGTCAAGGTTACAGAATTGCGTCATACTTTCTAAGTATTTCTTTCTTTAAGTTTCCACGAGTCCGTTATTATTTAGTATCAGTGACAACTCGCAAGAATATTCTACGTTGCATATTTCATTTCTTTTTCCGATTTGGTGAACTAACGAGCGGAATTTTCTAGTACATTTCACATCTCAAAGTACCTACATACCCACATAAGGTCAATGTTAAGGTCAATAGTACATTCAAACTTATATTTTATGTACTTAGTTTCTTTTAAGAATTTATTTTAGGAAATTAATTCCGCAGCTGTGCCCATTTTAGTTCCGTTTAGTGATTATTCCGCCGAACATTTCAGAATTGCCCAAGTTTCCCGTGCTTCGCTGAGCGTCGCTCGCTGCCGCACGCGCAGCGCACGCGCAGCGTCCGTGCAAAGGCAGCCCGCAAACCGGTGCCTGCGACTTCGGCCTCCCGCGCGGCAGAGACCACCAACCAGGGGCGTGAGCGTATTCTTTCATTTTATTTGGTTTATTTTAACGTTAGTTTTTCTTGAGTTTATTTCAACCATACCTACACTTCTTTAATTTCTTTCTCGTGAGAATTTTGTTTGAAATTAACAATCATAATGGGTTTAAACGACGAAGCCAAGAACTTGTCGGAATTAATTGTTAGACGTAGTTCCGTCAAGGGCCAAGTAACGAAGTTTAAAAATTATTTAGAAAAAATATCGCGGTTGGACACTTTTAATACAACTCAAAGGGCGGAACTTACACTTAGACTTAGTAAATTCGAAACTTTATCTTCAAGGTTCGATGACTTGCAAAGTCAGATTGAAATTCTTAATTCTAGTGGGTTGAAGGATGAACTTGAAGAACGAGAAAGTATCGAGAAAGAATTCATTAGCAATATCGTAATGGCTCAAGAGTTATTACAAATGCACGCTAGGGATGAAGGCATCCACGACTCAAGCACTCCTCACAATATAACTCATTGCGCTGTCGATCATAATGAAATAGGTTTCAGGCTACCTATGATACAGGTATCTAAATTCGACGGGTCATACTTTCGATGGATGGAATTTCGTGACACGTTTCGATCTTTAATACATGAAAATAGTAGAATTAGTTCAGTAAACAAGTTTCATTATTTAATTTCATATTTAGAAGGAGAAGCAGCACGAATCGTTGCAAATCTAGAAGTATCGGCTGATAATTATCGGGAAGCTTGGAACCTATTGCTCGAACGTTACGACAAGAAGCGTTTATTAATAAGTCATCATCTCACTGCATTAACCAACATTAATCCTGTAAAAAAGGAGTCTGAAAAATCGTTGCGCTTCTTGGTTGACCACGTGGCTAAGAATTTGCGTGCCCTCTCCAACTTAGGACAAGTCATTGAGAATTGGGATCCCCTCATCATTCACATAGTCACTTCCAAATTGGACCATAACACTTTCGTAAAGTGGGAGGAACACTGTAACGCGTTGTCAACAGACACATCTACAATTAAGGAATTTTATAAATTTTTAAACGATCGTGCAGCTGTGCTTGAGTCCTTGCACCGCAGCAAGTCAGACGACGCCTTTAGATCCAATCATGATAAACAGCGTCCAGAAGGCCATTCAAAGAAGCAACCAGACCATACACGTCACACTAAAGCACATGCGTACATTAGTAGTAGTAACCAACCACAAGCACAATCATCCTCATCGCACCTCTGTCCATGCTGTAACGCTGATCATAAAATATTTGATTGTCCTTCGTTCAAAACAAAGAGCGTAAGCGAGCGCATAGCCGAGGCGACTAAATTGAAATTGTGTCTTAATTGTTTAAGGACAGGTCACCCTACATTTAGATGTCGTTCAGGTCGTTGTCTTGAATGCAACAAGAGACACAATTCTATGTTGCACCTTCCTACTGGTACATCTGACAGTTCATTTAGTACAAGCATCGATAGTTCTCCTGAGACGTTGGCTAACTGCAATAATCAAGGTAACAAACATGCTCTTCTCTGTACTGCCTTGATTGATATAGTAAATCCTAAAACAAATAAATGTGAAACAGTACGCGCCCTGCTTGATTGTGGCAGCCAATCCTCTTTCATAAGTCTAAGCCTGAAACAAAGGTTGTCATTAGAGGACTGCCCTATCAATGCTACAAAGGTAGTAGGTTTTGGCAACAATGATGCAGGTACGATAACTGAATATTGCATTGCCCAATTAAAATCTCTAAATACACCATTCAACGTTATTTCTAACTTTTATGTTATGAAGGAACTAACATCTTTAATTCCCAACAAGGTAATTGATATTAGATCGTTTAATATTCCTAAAGATATTATCTTAGCAGACCCTAATTTCTATCAGCCTTCTTTCATAGATATTCTCATAGGCTCAGATTTATTTTGGGACATTATATGTTGTAAGCAGAAGTCATTAGGCCCTAATCATCCCAAGTTACACAGCTCAAGGCTAGGCTGGTTGATTGGAGGTCCCCTGCAACATAAGCAACCTAAGGACATTAAATGCAATCATGTACTTACCCATTTTTCTTATGATGAAAACATAGAATTAAAATTAAATAGGTTTTGGGAACTGGAAGAGATTCCATCCAAATCATATCTAAGTGAAAGCGAGCAGGCATGTGAAACGCATTTTTTGCAGCACACCTGCCGCTCAGAAAACGGCAGATTCTCTGTCAAGTTACCTCTTATCGACACACCGGATTGTCTCGGTGACTCCTACAACATGGCCAAGAAAAGGTTCTACAATTTAGAACGGCGATTTAGAAGACAGCCTGAAGTTAAGTCGCAATATATTGAATTTATCAGAGAATATGCAGAATTAGGTCATCTCTCTGAAATTACAATAAATAATTTTAATTCTAATTTATGCTATTTCTTACCACATCATCCTGTATTTAAAGAAAACAGCGAATCGACAAAAGTTCGCGTCGTGTTCGATGCCTCGGCTCGCACCTCCTCAGGCCTCTCTGTCAATGATATACAAATGGTTGGGCCTCAAATTCAAGACTCTCTTTTCTCCATTTTAATTCGAGCTCGTTTCTACAAATATCTATTAGCAGCAGACGTAGAAAAACTATTTCGTCAAATATTGGTGGACGAGTCAGATCGAAATCTTCAGCTTATTCTATGGAGAGAAGACGAGCGTCAGCCTCTTAAGACGTTGCGTTTAAATACGGTGACTTATGGTTTTACAAGCGCCAGTTATTTAAGTACAAGGTGTCTTTGGCAGTCGGGTGAGGAGTGTGAAGATCCACAAATTAGAACAATTATACAACACGATCTATACGTAGATGACTTAATTACCGGCTGTAATTCTGAGAAGGAATTAATACATATTCAAAAATCTGTATCAGGAGCTCTTAAGGCAGCATGTTTTAATCTACGAAAATATAAATCTAATTCGTCAAGCGTACTCGAAGCCTGCTCCGAAAACTCTACAGACTCGCTTATCATTAGTGAATCCTCAAATGCTCTCGGTTTAGGCTGGAATCCCAAGACTGACAGTTTACATTATTCTTTCGAAATTCCCCCTATCAATGATAAAATCACGAAGCGATATATTTTATCAACATCGTTTAAAATCTTTGACCCACTCGGTTTTGTCAGCCCCTGTATTATTATTCCCAAATTAATAATGCAGCAACTTTGGCTTGACAAGGTTGGCTGGGACGAACCTCTTTCAAAGGAAATAGAAAAGGACTGGCGTAAGTTTTCTAATAATCTATCTTGTCTAGCTACGTTTACACTGCCGAGGCAGGTTCTATGTGACTCACCTGTTGTTACAGAGCTACATATATTCAGCGACGCCTCCCAAAGAGCTTACGGCGCTTGCGTCTATGTAAGGTCTATTGATGAAGCAGGTATCGTGCATGTTAACCTTTTGTGTTCTAAGTCAAAGGTGGCACCAATCAAGGCCTGTACTATACCTCGTTTGGAGCTGTGTGCCGCATTACTAGCTGTCAAACTCTGTAAGGCAGTCGTCGATTCCTTGAGGTTTCCAGTAACTCGTAAACTGTATTGGTGTGACTCCAGCGTTGTCCTTGCTTGGATGCATACTAGCTCTAGAAGGTTAAAGACCTTCGTGGCTAATAGAATAGCAGAAATACTGGAACTGTCAGATGTTTCCTGTTGGCGTTATGTACCTACCTCCGATAATCCTGCTGATCTCGTCTCGCGGGGCGTTTACCCCGAAGAGCTTAAGGATCGTAGTCTGTGGTGGTCTGGGCCCGAATTTTTACTTCAACTCGAATCTTCTTGGCCTACCTTATCAAATAAACTCCAACGCGAGTCTGAAATCCCCGAAACAAAGTCAAACATTGTTCCCAAGATGGATAATTCTTCAATCATTCCATTTCATAAATATAGTAAATTACATAAAATAAAACAAGATTATGCGTATGTGTTAAGATATTTTTATAATTTACGCAATCCTGAATCCAGGCGCATCGACGCCCTTAATTTAGAAGAATTGCAAGATTCGTTTCATCTTTTGTGCCGTAAGGCTCAACAGGAATCTTTTCCTGTTGAGTACGATTTGCTATCCAAAGATAAATCAATTAGTACAAAATCACCCATCATAGGGCTTACACCTTTTATGGACGTAAATGGGTTGATACGAGTAGGAGGCCGGCTGGATGCTTCAGTTATTCCATTTGCTAGCAAACACCCTATCCTACTACACTCCTCACACCATCTTACAAACTTAATCTTTGAGCGGGAACACCTACACAATTTACACGCTGGCCCACAGCTTCTCCTCGCGAGTGTCAGGCAATACGTGTGGCCTGTCAATGGGCGATACCTCGCTCGGAGAACTGTGCGCAACTGCATCACCTGTCGAAGGGTACAGGGTAAGACTTTAACACCCTTAATGGGGAACTTGCCCTCTCAGCGCGTTACGGTGGACTTCCCGTTTCGTAGTGTTGGTATAGACTTTGCCGGACCCTTTTATGTCTCAAATAGAAAGGGGCGCGGATCAAGGGTCACAAAATGCTATTTATGCATTTTTGTTTGCCTAAGGTACAAATGTGTACACTTGGAAGCGGTAAGCGATCTTTCGAAGGATGCTTTCATACTAACCCTGCGTAGGTTTATATCCCGTCGGGGTAAACCTACTGAAATTTTTTGTGACAACGGTCGCAATTTTGTGGCCGCTGCCAAGGAAATTGGCAACCTTTTGAAATGTAGTCGCCAGGCAATAACAGATTTCTCTAAAGAGGAAGAAATTAAATTTTTGTTTTCACCTGCTTACGCTCCCCACTTCGGTGGTATCTGGGAGGCCGGGGTAAAATCCGCCAAATATCATATAAGACGTGTAATGGGCAACACGCATCTAAATTTTGAAGAGATATCCACGTTGTTCGCACAAGTGGAAGCCATATTAAATAGTCGCCCACTTTACCCCATGTCCTCGTCTCCGAATGATCTCCTTTTCCTCACCCCAGGGCACTTCCTGCTTGGACGGCCGCTAACCGCGCTGCCTTCACCGAGCCTAGAAAACTGCAAATCCACTCACCTGAAGCGCTATCAACGACTGGAACAAATCCGACAGCACTTTTGGAGGAGATGGCAGAGGGAGTATTTGGCTGAGCTGCAGCAGAGATCAAAATGGCGCACCAATGACACTCCACTGAACGTTGGCGACCTAGTGCTGCTTCAAGAAGATAACTTACCACCGTTGTGCTGGCGTATGGGGCGCATCAGCAAGCTCTTTCCTGGTCCAGATGGCGTATGTCGAGTGGCAGACGTTCATACGACACGGGGAACTTACAGGAGGCCCTTTAAGCGACTCTGCCCGCTGCCAGTGACGGAGCATTTGATTGAGTGAGAGTTAAAAGCCGGAGACTTTTAACCCCGGGGAAGATGTTTGCGCCCGACGTTTTAATCTGCCAAAAATGTCGGTAGATTGCCCACAAAATAAATTGTTAAGGAAAAACTTCTACCTGACATTTAAAAATAATCAATTCATCTATATTCTAAAACGGACGAACATCAGTCCACATATTTTTCTCATTATTAAGAGCTTGGCATTATATAATTTTATAATAGAACGCAGCGCAATTATCTCATTGTCTTTTAAAATTAAACTCATTTGAATCGTGAAGATATCGTCGTTTTATTGAGCACCAAGCTCCAGTGTCTCGAGCAGACAAGTACTGTAAAAATTGACAGATGCAATACAATCAGCTTCCAAAATGTACAAGGTGTTGTATTAATTCAATTGTTTGTTGCCAGTAACACACAAATGAAAAATAACAACGATTGACAATGGCAACACTTTCATGTACACTTTCATGTAGTGTGGTATTGGTGAATGTAGTGCTGCGCTCGCGTCTCGTCTGCCGTATAGGCAAGTGCGGGGTGCGCGGGGGGTAACTTCATCTCTGCAGCTATTGCTTCTAGCCTCGCGGCCCGAAGCTTTAGCGAACTTTCTCTAGCTTTAGTCTCGCGTTCCGCAGCATCTGCTTGGATTAAATCCTCTATCCTTTTTCTTTTTAACTGTAATTAAAAACAAATATAAAAACACTTGGATTTCTTAAATAAAAGTTCCCAATTACATGATAAAAGTAGGCTTTACCTTTTCAGTTTCCATTTTGTACTTCAATAATTCTATTTTTAATTTTATAACTTCTCTGTTTTCTAGTTGAATTGAACCTGAAATTGAATAGAAGTATTTGTTAGTTGTGATACATTTTACTTACAGGTGTGTATATCCCCAAAATCATTCAGTATCTGATCTGATAGCCTTGCAGTCGCATAAGAGAATGCTCAGAACAGCATACAACTTTAATCTGCTTACCTAAACCTAAATCAGTATTCAGAACAGTGCTCAAAGGGTCCATGGTGGTATTCTCATCACTATTGAACTTTGTATCAGGCTCCACGTAATCATCCTCATCACTGTCGTTATCCGCGTCCATGCTGCTCTGGCACTCAAATAATGGCTCTGATTTAATGTTCTGGAAATGGACAAATAAGCTGATAACTAAATAATATCCTTACACAATTAAATCAGAATGATACAACAAACCTTGTCTGTTTCGACTTTGGGCAACCCCGTTTCCGTGACAATTACATATAACGTATAAATTTAAATTATTGTACCCATAATAATATTATAGGTACATTTTTTATTTTGTGTGTTTTTAATATTTGAATAAAAAAACAGAACAACATTTAAAAACATAAACAAACCTAATTGTATACAATAGTGGGTCGATAATGTCGATATGTCAGCCTCCATACAAAAATATCGAACCCCTTTTAATACCAACCGAAAGTATGAAGCCTATAGAATATACAAATGTTGGGTTGTGTATCTATCTATATCTATATATATAAAAATGAATGGCTGTTCGTTAGTCTCACTAAAACTCGAGAACGGCTGGACCAATTTGGCAAATTTTAGTGTTGAAATATTCGTGAAAGTCCAGGGAAGGTTGAAAAGGTGGAGAAAGAAACTGGAGAAAGTGGTAGGCAGGGTAGTAGGTAGAGTGGAAACTTGTGAAAAAGAGGTCCGAAATATCCCGTGCGATAGAAGAGGACGCAACGTTGCGTCCTCTATGGAAATGTTTTAATAATAATATTTTTTGTTTTTAGCCACAACATAAATATAACAACAACGTAACCGGCGCGGGCGTGCGTGTATGACCAGATGTACGAATGTGGACGAGGCAAAAGGGGTAGGTATGATCGTAGCAGGTGGCGTTTTGTGGTTTCTGCCCACACCGATGGAAAAAGGGTGAGTTTAAGGTTTATCCCGTCGGGGCTGCGGGTTGTTCGCAAGAGATACCTACCGCGGCCTCGACATGAAGGGCTAAGAAGGAACATGGATGGTTTTTAGTCAGTAGAAGTCTGACACTCCCTTTCGCTCTGCCCAAGAGCGGGAGGGGTTATTTTATGATTTTCCACCCGGAAAAAAAAAGGTTTTCACACCACCTGCTCGAAAATGTCAAATTATATGTCAAGCAACCTTAACCTAAAGTGAGTCATTATTGGCCGGGGGCACAGCCGGTCAATAATGTTGTACTGGATTTCATTATGACCCGCTGGTCAATAATGTGATTTGAATTTGGAATCTCACATGCTCAGCTAAATTGGCAGTATAGTACTAACAAACACCCAGAAAGAGGAAAGCTATTCTCGATACCCTTACTACGCGTGGATGATATTCTCGATTTCCTACAAAATCATAACGACTGCTTCTTCATATCGTTGCCATGTTTTCGAAGACATAATATTGTAAGAATAATTAGATAACTACGAACCATTTTTTAAAAGGAATGGAATAACATTAAAACTGGCATTAATAATAACAAATACCGTACCGCGCCGTAATACCCTTATAGTACTTGGCTGTAACATTAGTTAAAAGTTGTTTGTGATAATGTTACCATTAACCCGTTTGTGCATATAACTAACTAGTTCTAAATATGTTATTCTTACTGTTTGTTTATTTAATAAATACTTTGTTTTTCGTACTATGGCTATTATTTTCTCACAGTAGGTGTAAAAAGTAGAGTATCCTCCTCTGGGCTAAAGGTGTCTTTGCCTTGGGCTAGCTTGAATCCCTCGCTGCATTCAGGATTCTTGTATTAACTCCCTCGCTTCGCTCGTGAGTTAAACTCTTAACTCCCTCCCTGCGGTCGGGAGTTAAATCCCGAATCCTTCATTGCGCTCGAGATTCAATATGACGCCCGTGACATAAGACACAACTTTAGCCCCTCGGTGCATAATCTACTATTATGTATGTATATATTAATATAACATGGGCGATCGACGTCAAACACAATAGACGGTCAAAAAAAGCTGGTAAAGTCAATGTAGCACTCTTAAAACATTGTGCTAGTGGATGCTTTGAATAGTAAACGGGTCAACAATACCTAAAGGCTTTTTATTTTATTTTATCATGGAGGTAATCTAAGTAAATTTGGAACTTTGACCATACCTGGGAACCATAATTATAATAATATTGTCTAGAACAAATAATTATTGCAGTGACGGTGAGAACAAGTGCCTTTCGGCTTTGTTATCGGTACTTTTACACCCTTTATATGTACCTATTTAATGTGTTTCGAGAGGCACACTACGAGTACCTACCTATTCTAGATCTCTAAGAAGAGTATTTTTTTAGGTTAAGGCAAGATAATTATTAATTTATTTTGTTGTTTTTATTGCGATTTATATGAAGACTGTCAAAATTAGAAAGTAAAAATTAGTCGATAGGTATGTTAATTGCTTTAGAAGTTGCATTTATATTTCATAGTTTTACATATCTCTTGCTCTGTAAGTACACCCTTACACCCCTGAATGCCGGGGTGTATGACTATCATTACAGCATAGGTTTTGGAATTTGAAAAAAGAACTGTCATACTCATACTGCACGAAGAATATTTTTAAAAAGTTAATTTTTTTTTTCTCGGTATCGATTAATTACTCGAATCGGAATCTAGACAATTTATTTTATAAAGATTTTATTTTAAATATGGAACTATTTGTTTCCACATCGTATGTTAGATGGAATCGATTTAAAAATCAAACTGGCCAGCAAGATTTGACGCGCTTGCGTGCGTGAAAAAAAAAAGGCAGTCTACTAGTAGGCGCGAAAGCATCGCGAAAATAATTAATTTTCTTGTTTGAGTTCTTTTTCAAAAGTTTTAAACATGTCTAGTGACGAAGACATAGATCTAACGCCCGATTTTATTAAAGAAAGAGCAAAAACAGTTGTCGAAAATAATTTTACTATTAATTTTAATTAAATAGGTACACATTTTTTTCTTCTTAATAAATGTTCATTGAAACCTGCTGTCTTGTTGTTTACTTACCTCACAATCGATATGTAAAGCAGAGTATTTATCTCGGGCGTAAGCATCAATTGCATACTCGGGTTAATTAGCGCCTGAGCGAAGCGAAGGCGCTAATTAACCCGAGTATAAAAAAAAGGGGGGATTAAAAGATGTTTCGAGAGGGTACCTGTACCGAATCTGGGACATCGAATCTGAAATGGCCGCCACCTCCTTCTGCGAAGCAGTAATGCTAGCGAAAGAGGTGGCGGAACGTGAGAGGGAGACAACCTCTCGTCCCAGCCGCCGCGGGAGACGCTCCGGGCATCGGGGGCCACGTGATGGCTTCCGGCCACCGTAGGCGCGGGCCTGTGAACGGTGAGTAACGGGCTAGTTAATCGTTCGTCCGTCCTATGACGATGGAGGCGCGTTCGTGTTCCGCGCGCGTCTCAAAGAGATGTCAGCAACATTGAAGGGGGGGTTGTTCGAAAGAGATACCGCGGCCTCGACACATAGGGCTAACAACACACCACATCTATATGACGACATGGTTGGCGCAATGGCTGGACGATTAACAGTAGCACTATGTGTCGCAGGTTCGATTCCCACACGGTACAAAAAAAAATATGTCTTGGGTTTTATCTAATTTTAATTTAGTTTAAAAAAAAATAGTATTTTAATACTGTGTAATTGGTAATTTTTTATTTGTTGACTATTCACGAAACATAATGTGTGTATGTTTACTATCACCGCGGTTCAGAAAATGACATCAAATGATTATCGCCATCTGTCGAAGACGAAGATAAACTGCTAAAAAAGAGCGATCAAACACTATAAGGTTTAGGCTATGTAGATTTTGAAAGCAGCGTCATTTAGACTTATATCTACGTACCTTTTGCTATAATAACTTTTTTAAAGTTATCTTGTGAAGGCATTTAGTAATAAGTACCATATTCGTTCAATAGATGTCGTTGCTTGACCATAACGATAAGTTCTTCTTGAAAACTATAAATTCATATATCTCTTGATAGAGAGCACCGATTACGATGAAACAAAGACTAAGTAATAGCCCAAGTTACGCACAATATTTATGTATAAAAGTTACCTACATTCGTTTTGTAAATTTGACGTGATGCTTAGTCATCGAAACAGACAAACAGACAAACAGATAAACAGACAAACAGACAAAAATTCCAAAAATGCTGGAAATGTGTTCTGTTGGTTATACTTTAATACCCTGACAATTTTTTTTTTAAATATTTTCGATGTACAAAAACGATTTCTCTACAGATTTATTATATGTATAGATTGTATAGTTATCAATATTTCGTAAAATAAGAACAGAAAATAAGTTTGTAAATATATTTAAAGTAGTTTGTAATTTCGTTTTGTTGTTTGCACCTATCATAGACTAAGCTGACTATGCCTAATAAACGTAAAGTGACGCGTGGCCGAGCTCTCCAAAACTATTGGTAAATTACCTACGTTTCATAATAGATATTTTGGTATATAGATATATCTATGATATTATTTTAATTTTAAACTGCCTTGTTGGTCTAGTGGTCGTAAGCACGATGCTGAGCATGAGGTCCTGGGTTCGATTCCCGGGTCGGGCAAAGTGTTATTGGGTTTTTCCATCAGGAAATTATAAGTAACAGCCACGGAGTCTGGATTTGTGCCCGGTTGATGGCAATAGGCTCGCCCCTATTATATGGGACTTAAACATAACTGGCGAAATGTGGGTGTACTATTAGGTACACCTCTGCCTAACCCTTCGGGGATTACAGGCGTGATGTTATGTTATCTAACTATTTTGTCTTGAGATTTTCGTTTGATGGAAGATGGAGATCTAGATGACTGATGATGTCTCGTACCTAATGATGGTCTCTCATACTACATGATACATTTTGAAGGTCTGATGAAGACCAGGTAACTGCTTATCGGTTCTCAGTCACGGAAATAGTCAGAATGCTCCAACTTTCAGCTTTTATCTCATTGAGCACGGATGCTACTACATGATACATTTTGAAGGTCTGATGATGATCAGCTAAGTGCTTATCGGTTCTCAGTGTAGTAGTTAGAATGACCTAGCTTTCAGATTTTATCTTATTGAGCACGGATGCTACTACATGATACATTTTGAAGGTCTGATGATGACCAGCTAAGTGCTAAATTGTTCTCATTGACGGATATAGCTAGAATGACCTAGCTTTCAAATTTTATCGATCTGAGCACGGATGCTACTACATGATACATTTTGAAGGTCTGATGATGACCAGCTAAGTGCTAAATTATTCTCATTGACGGATATAGCTAGAATGACCTATCTTTCAAATTTTATCGATCTGAGCACGGATGCTACTACATGATACATTTTGAAGGTCTGATGATGATCACCTAAGTGCTTATAGGTTCTCAGTGACGGGTGTAGTTAGAATGACCTAACTTTCAGATTTTATCTTATTGAGCACGGATGCTACTACATGATACATTTTGAAGGTCTGATAATGATCAGCTAAGTGCTTATCGGTTCTCAGTGACGGATGTAGATAGAATGACTTAGCTTTCAGATTTTATCTTATTGAGCACGGATGCTACTACATGATTCATTTTGAAGGTCTGATGATGATCAGCTAAGTGCTTATCGGTTCTCAGTGACGGATGTAGTTAGAATGACCCAGCTTTCTGCTTTTATATTATTGAGCACGGATGCTACTACATGATACATTTTGAAGGTCGGATGATGACCAGCTAAGTGCTAATTGGTTCTCAGTGATGGATATAGCTAGAATGACCTAGCTTTAAAATTTTATCGATCTGAGCACGGATGCTACTACATGATACATTTTGAAGGTCTGATGATGACCAGCTAAGTGCTTATTGGTTCTCAGTGACGGATATAGCTAGAATGACCTAGCTTTAAAATTTTATCGATCTGAGCACGGATGCTACTACATGATACATTTTGAAGGTCTGATGATGATCAGCTAAGTGCTTATCGGTTCTCAGTGACGGATGTAGTTAGAATGACTTAGCTTTCAGATTTTATCTTACTGAGCACGGATGCTACTACATGATACATTTTGAAGGTCTGATAATGATCAGCTAAGAGCTTATCGGTTCTCAGTGACGGATGTAGATAGAATGACTTAGCTTTCACATTTTATCTTATTGAGCACGGATGCTTCTACATGATTCATTTTGAGGGTCTGATGATGATCAGCTAAGTGCTTATCGGTTCTCAGTGACGGATGTAGTTAGAATGACCTAGCTTTCAGATTTTATCTTATTGAGCACGGATGCTACTACATGATACATTTTGAAGGTCTGATGATGACCAGCTAAGTGCTTATCGGTTCACAGTTACGGATATAGCTAGAATGACCACCATCGGGTAAATGGCACCATCAGTCTCCACGGCCTCTTCGAGCTCTTTCAAATGAGTCCACACACGACGGTTCTACGTGGTGCCATCAATGAGATCCTATACTTACCTTCGGAGTCTACCATCAGGTAGCTGGTATCATCAGTCTCCAAGGCCCCCTCGACCTCTTTCAAATGAGTCCAAACACGTAGGAAGCAGGCAGGCTAGGGCAGAGTAAGCTGCAAGAGCAAGCTAAGTGAGCTCGAAATTGTTTTGACTCCGTGCCCTGGACCAGTTAAAATGTTTCGACCTATTGCAGTTACTTGGTCGACTTAGACAATGTAAACTAATGTAAAGTTTCGAGAGAAAGTAGGCTGCAAGAGCGAGCGAAGCGAGCTCGAAAATTTTTCAGCTACAGCCTCGAATAAATTCAGATATTAATGATACAAAATAATCTCAAATTCATATTATAAATATAATTTGAGATCAAAATGTCCACATGTTTTTGTAACCTTGTGTTTGCATGCCAATATTACCGTTAAGGTCTCCGGTCAGTATTGAAGGAACCCGGAGGAGTCCCTTAACCGGAGGCCTTTTTTATGCCTCGTAAATCATCAAATGACTCTTCCCGCTCTGGGTGGTGCGGAAGGTAGTGTCAGACTTCTACTGACTAAAAATCACCCATTGTTCCTTCTTACCCCTTTGTGTCGAGGCCGTGGTATCTCTTTCGAACAACCCGCAGCCCCGACGTGGGTAGATGGTTAGGTTAACTAACTACCAGTGGCGAGGCGTGAAGCATAAGAAAGGGAAACCGATGAAATAAAAAAAATGGGTTGTTTTCTATGTATTTTAGATTTTTTGTTTGATTTTTTTTTTTTTCAATTTATGTATAATATCCCATACAAATATATATATTTACTATGCATTTAACATTCAACCAACGAACCTAAACCATAACCTTCAATCAAGATTCCCTTATTATTGCTGTCAACTCCTAACCGTTGAGGAGTTGTACCTTCCTTCTATAATCAGCTCACTTATATAAGGAACCTGAAAGAATACCACTATAAAGGGTGTAAAAGTACCCTTAACACAAACGAAGGGCACAATGTTCTCCCCACCACTGCGATAATTTTTTTGTTCTAGACCATACCTGAGAACGTCCTAGTTACGGAGATATTGGGGGTCAAAGTTCCAAATTTTGCAAAGCTGTTTTTTACTAGTTTTTCAGGTTATAACTTTACTTAAATTACCCATTTACTATTCAAAGCATCCACTAGCACAATGTTTTAACAGTGCTACATTGAGTTTTACCCAAAAAAGTCGTTTCCCAGCAAAAATTTTGAAAATCGGTTCATAAATGACGGAGTTATGACATTTCTCCCCGACTTAGTTTCGATTCCTGCCCGTCTTAACTCGATAATATATGGCTTACTGAGTGCCCTACAAAACCGTGTTATAAGTCGCGATGTCACGTGGTTCAATTTCATACGAATTTAGTTTTCTTTATTCTGACACCAAAGCACCGGGTTATTTGGCTCTGGCTGTTGCTTTCTTGGTTGACATGAAAAAAGTCTTGCCTTGTAGGTAACCTATCTAATAGACATATTTCAGCACGGGTTGTAGGGAGAAAACACATTGTTATAAGTACCTACTTAAGTTGTTTATGAAATAAAAGGAATTGTTAATCAATTTAAATAGGTACAATTATGTATGTTTGTTTATATTTTTAAAAGTTCTGTATTTTATTGAAATATTAAAACATGCACTTTAAATATGTACTATTTAATTTTGGTATAATAATGGAAATAATACTTCATAATTGCTGCGAAAACGGGGTTGCCCAAAGTCGAATAGACGAGGTTTGCTAAATCATTCTGATTTAATTGTGTCTATGTAGGCATGTTTCTCCGTATATATCTATGATGTGGAATGTGTAATTACAATGAATTACAGATATTGTATTTATTATTTGTATTAATTCTAATCATATTATGACTTGTGACTGGGAGTGCAGCTGCCTGTACTGGTCTACTTATCAATCAACAAATAAATAAAATTGAAGTGTCTGTACTTAATTTCAAAATAACAGCTTTTTACCTATTGTGGGGTATGTATATATACTACATATATTAAAATAAATAAAAAAGGATTAGAAAGCAAAGCCCTTGAAATTGTTAACTAAATTCGGTTAAAATAGGGAAATCATATATTTTTACTCAACAGCAACAGTTAGTTTGAAAAAAATGCTTAAGATTTGATTTGAGGCAACCATCAGACCAGCGAACTGGTCAGATTAGATATAAAAGATAAAAATCAAAAATGCTTACACTACCCGTATCTTCTAGCTTTTGGTGTTTGTTGTTAAATTGCTTGAAATAATTTTTAATTTTATTACTTTTTACCAGTCTCCTCATATTTGTAAACTTAGTGCGCAAAACTTTAGTGGAGCGTTTTTGTGGACTTAGTTTATTGTATGAACCAGCTATCTGAAAAACAAAAAAAATTGTTAAACACTTGCTTTTCCTCTTCTTCATTATCGGCATAATGAAGCAGAGGGAAAGCAAGTGTTTGGTAAAAAGATTGGTAGGTATAGAATAAAAAAAATACTGGTTTTTGCCTTACCCTTTCCCAAGCTCGATTTTTCATTTTATTAAAGTTAGATGTGTTTGTTTTTGAAAATATAATGCTTTTCTCCTGGCGTACGCATTGTAGCAGTAAATTGCATTCATTCAGTGAAAAATTCATTGACCTGGTTATGTACCTTAAACAAAACAAATGAATTCATATTCATTATGAAAAATGGCTGAGAAAGACCATTAAAAGATACATAGAATTTTTATATTTTGTATGGTCTCCATATTTTTCTTTTTCTTGGTAGGAGAAAGAAACTATTGTAGGTACCTACCTGTCATTTTCTTTGCCACCATCATCTGCAAATGAATGGAGAAGTTATTATTATAATTAGAATTCACTGCTTAAAAACGACTGTTATATAGACTTTGAAATTAAATTAGGTATAACCCTTTATTGTCCCACTGCAAGGCAGAGGCCTGCTTTCCCTCCCACCACTTTTCGCTGTCTAGTGCCTTTGTAGGGCAATCGTTTGAGAAAGAGTCCAGCATATACATGTTAATTTTAATTTAGGTATAAGTATTTCGTAATTTACAAACCCATTGAAGAATCATTAGAATCCTTGTCTTCATTGGCATCCCAGTGTCCTTCTGTAGATTCTTTGTGATTTTCTGTTTCTGAAAAAATAAGAGGGAAAGCTGCTAAGTAAAATATGACAATTTATATTTTATTATTTTGTATAGATTTTTTTTTTCTTTGTTGAATCATGCAATCAGCCCTTCTGAGCAGATCAGTTATTAGATTGATTAACTGGTGAGTCATTCCTCATAAGGATTGACTGCTACTAGATATGGCAGCTTAAACACAACTGCCCAGTTCTAATATCCTGCTATGTTTCAGCCAATTTAGGCTATTTGGTATGGTAAGCAGTGAAGCTATCTGGTTAGGGTGGTTTTGCAATCTTATTCTGTATTTTTTTGCACATGCTTGTCTCTGAGTTTGTTATGAACCAGGGAGCATTGCTAATTTGTTTTAAGATTAAGTTTTGGGTTCTTTGAATCTTGTTTATGTTGGAGATGCAGGCAGAGCCCCACAGTTGTATCCCATATGTCCAGACTGGTTTTATGGCAGACTTATAGATCAGGAGTTTGTTTTCAGTTGACAATCTGGAATTTCTTCCTAGCAGCCAGTACAGCCCTCTGTATTTAGAGTTGATTATGTTATGCTTGGACTCTATGTGTTTATTCAATGTACGTTGGCGGTCCAAGTGTAAGCCCAAGTATTTTACCGAGTCATTGTGATGCAGCTGTCTTCCATTCAGATACAGGGGGGGGACAGGTTTTTTTTCTCAAAGTAAAGGTAACTTGGACTGATTTATTTACACTAGCTTTAATTGTCTATTTGTTTAGCCACTTGCTAATTTCACTGAGACTGCTTTGTAGTTTATTTGAGGCCTCCACTGGATTTGTACTTGTAGATGACACAGCTGTATTAGCTGTGTCATCTGCATAGGTAGCAATGGTAACTCCTGGTGATTGAGTAGGTCAGCAGTAAAGATGGTGTATAGGACAGGACCAAGAACTGAGCCCTGTCGAACACCAGCCTGTGTATCATAGAAACCTGATATACTGTCTCCTCTTTGATTTGGAAGATCCTACCACAGATGTAAGATTCCAGGATTGGATAGAAGATGTGGGTTTTATTGCTATTTTGTATTGATTGGTGTAAAATAGCTTGTTTAATTAAAATAATTTTAAAAACGATTGGCTCAATGTTGCAAGTACTCCCAACCATACCAGATTGGATACAATAATAATTATTAGTTTGGTTTAACACTTATTACCATTAAGATCTCCATCAGACTCTACAGGTTCCTCAACAGCCCCAGTGCTGTTCCCCACCTCATACATCATGGCCACAATCTGACTGGTCATCTCATCACCACTGTAACTTGAATCCAACAGATTCTTAGACATTGTTCTTGCCCTCTTCTTCATATTATCCCATTTTATTTTTAGACACTCTACACTTCTCTCATGGCTGAAACCTTGTCTATTAAATATTTTCGCTATTTTCACCCATGCAACCTCTTTAGCATGGCAGGCTGCAGCAGTTGTTGATTTGTTGAATATTATCGTTTTATATTTCTCAATTATATTCATTAACGATTTTACTTCTTCTGGGCTGAATGTAGGACTCCTGTGCCGGCTGTAAATTAGGTAATAGGGTTAGTACCAAAAATAATTATTTTATATTCATAAGTTTTGTGGGTACCTACTTGAAGAACCACTCTACTATAATTTGAAGAATTACCATAATTTGGCCTACATAGACCGGCTATTTAATCCAGGAATATTTTACGTACATTTTTGGATTTACTTACAAGAAGGCAGAAGGTGTAGGTTCTTCCTGACCGTTATCTTCCATCATATTATTTTTGTGATGAAGAAGTATTTTTAGTTTTATATCTCCAACAAGAAAAAGCCAAGTTCAGAAAAAAACAACAAAAACCCGATCGAATTCTTATTGTTATGACTTTTGATGTTTATTGTTTCTATTTTGACATTAGCAAACAAACCATCAACAAATCTTATTTGCCAATGACAAGTAAGTTATATTTTATTTAGGACTTCGGATAGGAGGCTTTATAAACTTTATTGCGTATCTTTTGAAATGTCAGTGGCTATCATAGTGTCCATCGATTAACTGTCAAATATGTAGTTATGGTTTAATAAATAATAGTATATTCAATTATAGATTTATTTACAATATTTACAAACTACAATAATTGTAGTTTGTAAATATTGTAAATTATTTACAGAACTAAAATTATAATAAAATATATACAAGTATCAAAAAGAGAAGAATTACAGGGCGTCAAATTTTTTTTATAATAGTTAGATAATATAGTAAATTGATGGACACTATGATAGCCACTGGCATCTAAAAAGATACGCAATAGCCCTACAGATCTCGAAAAAGCTGCAAAAAAAAGCAAATTGGTTTTTGAACGAATAAATTAATGTCACAATTTAGAGGTTAGATTGGTCCAAAATCTTTATTTTGAAGAAATACAAGATTTAAAAGTACGTAAAATCCAATTTTTTATACATTAATGAGCATATTTAGCATGTCTTCAATTCACCAATTTCTTTCTCAAATAGGATTTTCTACAAAGAACCTAAGTATTGCACTATATGAACCAAAATGGCGCTCTGTAAAAATCGCGAGCAATATACCTAGCTCACGTTAAAAATCTGACACGCTTCATACGACTGATAACTTTAAGTAATGAGATAGTGATTGTTCTGGTAAAGTGGATGCATTAACCTCGTGTTCATAATTATTAACCTATGCCTAGTGAGATATGAAGGAAGTGATATTAGCTATTATAACCTTCGTATGTAGCGTATTTTTAGTTTTTGTCTTTGTGTTATTTTGTAAGTAGCCCAATATGCTTGTCATTTGTACATGTTACTAACTGATTGTCGTAGAAATACGATGATGCAAAAGTTACACATTGCTGCCATGTGTGACATTGTTATTGTCCTTTGTTCCAGGTTGGTACATTGTGTGGAAGTGTTGTTTGTCGAAGTTCCGATTTGTGCGTGAACTGCTAGGTGGTATGTCAGATACCCCTCCAGCATCTGAGATCAGGCAGCCAAATAAAACTAGGAAGATTCGAAGAGAATAATATTAAAGTAAGTAATTACTTCAACATGTTTGTACCGTATCTTAAAAAACAAGTCAGTGTTCACAACAAGAACAAAGAAAAGTGTGGACACAATCCTTATGAATTTCTGTTTTTCTGAAATTGAACTTAATCGTAATTGTTTAAATATATACAATATTTTCCAAAATGTTTCCAGAACAAGACAACATGAACATCCGGTGTGCACGGCCCAGTGACCTGATGAACATGCAGCACTGCAACCTGCTGTGCTTGCCGGAGAACTACCAGATGAAATATTATTTCTACCATGGACTGTCATGGCCTCAGCTCAGTTACGTTGCTGAAGATGAAAAGGGACACATTGTTGGTGAGTTTTTTTTTATTAAACCTCTTATTCAATTGATTCTTGCACTTGTTTGGACTATTTGTCCAGAATTATGGCTGCATTAAACATTAAATCTCACATACACAAACAGCCATCATTAGTAACAGTTGGCCACCTTATACTGATCCATGGTAGACAAAGCAAAGGAAGAAAGGAGTAGAGGCCAATGCTCTGCCTTTGGTAAATCAGCATGATTGTGGATCTGTGAACTAAACTAGTTATCTGAAGAAAGTTAGATTAGATTGTTTTGTTGTGGATCCATGTTTGATACCAAAGCTTAAAGTCTTTTTATAGGTACTAAATAGTCCTACTCTAGAAACACAGTATTCATTGATAAAATGAGTATGAGGAACAGGACTCATAAGCTAAGCTTTACTGGTCATTTTCTAAACATTGCCCACAAAAAGAGACTTAAACATTTCTTTGTGACTGGAGAAAATAAATAGACTCTATTTATTTTCTCCAGTCACAAAGAAATGTTCTATTTAATAGAGGATTATACAGATTTTAAGTAGAATTAACATTTTTAATTTGAATCATTGCAGGCTATGTACTAGCTAAAATGGAAGAAGATGGTGAAGATAACCGTCATGGACACATAACCTCTTTGGCTGTGAAGAGGTCTCACCGTCGCCTTGGACTTGCACAGAAACTTATGAACCAAGCGTCACTGGCTATGGTGGAATGTTTTCAGGTAATTGCATCGAAAGTTTTCTGCTCATGAGATCTCTCAAAAAATCTAGTGAAACTTATAAAATTTAAACTCATTTACTCTTTTCTTTTTATGGGTAAACATTTATGATATTTATTTACATTTGATTGATTTCTAATTATATTCTAATGATTTCTATGCCATTTTAATTATTCTCTTTGCTTTATATAGGTATTTTGCCTGAAATAATACACAATTTATTTTAATTTATGTACCTTCATGTCATTTCAGGCTAAATACGTATCTCTACACGTGAGAAAAAGCAACAGAGCAGCACTGAACTTATACACCAACAGTCTTGGCTTCAAAATACTAGAGATTGAGCCCAAGTATTATGCTGATGGTGAAGATGCATACTCCATGATGCGCGACCTTAGCGCCTTCGCAGCAGAGAGCAAGACAGAACTCCCACCCATTGAGAACTTGGAAATCAAATCTGAATCTGCAATTATATCACAGTGCTAACATTATGTTTATGTAAATAAAGCATTTATCTGTAATTTATTACAACTTTTACTGTTATTTTGTTACATTACTAAGCTTTTATTATGGATTGAAGGCCTGGCAGGCATTGAAATCAAAATAGGATGCAATGCTGAATGTGGAAAGACAGCGGTCAGTCAATGTCAGTGGTGAGCTATTGAGTTATCCCAGTGGGCCTGGGCTGGTAGATGATATGGAATCTCATGACAGTTTTAACCTTTTGACCGCCACGTCAATAACGACAATCTGTGTTCTCTATGCTAAGCGACAAATTCCTTATTTTCGACGTGCCATGCCGTCCATGGCGTCGTGAGCACGTTTCGATTAGACGTCCGTGGCGGTCAAAATGTTAAGCTACAACAAAACCAATATAGGCTTCCTATTGAAAGGACAGAGGGAAGTTGAGAATGCTGAGGGTGTACGATTAAGAAAATCGCGGGGAAGCACGCTCGCTATAAAAAATTGTACGAGAAGTGCCACATGTGACACGCCAGTTTTAGCCTAAGGAATTAACCAGAAGAAATAATTATTTTATAACTTTTACATCATTTCTCTCTGAACTTGTTCTATGTTACTTGGGGTCGGCGCAACATGTATTTTCTTTCGTCCTACTCTTTCAACTTTCATTGGCCATTGTAAATCTTTGAAAAAGTTATAGCCGTGTCCACCACCACCAGTAGTGTGTACCAGTGGCTACAGTGAATTATCTTAATAATGATTCTCACTGGCCACCCCTCAGGGACTGGGAATTATTTTTAAAAGTTGTGACATTGTCCACCCGGGGTGGACATGCAGGCGGTGGACAGTGGTAATAATCGAAATAAAAGAAGTGGTTGGAATTTGCAGAAAAATCAAAGTACTTGTAGGCTTTTCTATTACTATAATTTATTAGTCATAATTCTATAACATATTAGTAAAAACTT
Source organism: Diarsia brunnea (assembly GCA_949774965.1). Taxonomy (NCBI): domain Eukaryota; kingdom Metazoa; phylum Arthropoda; class Insecta; order Lepidoptera; family Noctuidae; genus Diarsia; species Diarsia brunnea. The sequence goes on from OX459009.1 coordinate 12,683,062, forward strand.
AAAACTATTGTGAAAGTAACAGTAAGTACAAAAGATTATTCATCTTCTTCAAAGAGATGTTCTAGCTTCAGCTCCACCTTTGTGCCAGTATCTTCAGACTTCTGCAACTTATCTTTTTTGATTGCAATAACTTTCTTTTCTTTTTTCTTTGTTACTCCCACAACATATTCTGGCATTATGATTTTATTGCTTTTAAATATAGGTTTTTCTTCTGGCTTAGGTGCTTTTCTTAGCGTTGATGACATGACGAAAGTAGGTTTTTTGAAGAGGCCTTCATCTGGATCTACATCTATTTGCATTGCTGATTCAGCTGCGGCTCTCTCCTCCATTTCACGAAGTGATGCTAATGCAGTGGCAGTATTTGTGGCATCAGACATTTGTTCTGGTGTGACATCGGCTAGAGAATAATACTTGTATTTCTGAGGGTTCTTAATATGGTCTGGAATTCTTTTAGCCCTGAGGCATTCGAGAAGGTTAGCTTCAGGCCTCTTGTATATACTCTCCCTACCTCGGAATTGTTTCATTTCATGTTTCAGTTTCTTGTATGTGAATTTGTCGATAGTGCCGTAATCTTGCGGTGCAGCTTTGTTTGTTTTAGAATAACCATACTGATCTTCAGCATCTTTTAACTGGTTAAAGAGGCTTTTTTGCCTGTCTTGAAAAGATGACATCTTGGAACGACTTGAAAACACTGCAATCAAATTATTCAATTATTTAATATTGCACTAAGTTAACCGAAATCGTACTAAAAACTAGTGATTTTGAAATGCTTTGTACTGTGAATTACTTTTATTAAAATTGTTAGGACTAGGTTAGCCATATAACCACTGCATTATAATAAGATAAATTTATTAAATATTGTTTTACCTATATTTTAAAGTAAACTAGATTTGTAAATAAATCAATGTGTTGGGAAATAAATTCCTAGTTTGTTGCAGTTACATTTGACACTGACATGAGTTGTGACACAGATGTGACAGATGATGTTTGACAGTGAACAGATACAACAAGTAACAATACTAGTGTATAGCTAGCAAAAAAAAATTAAATGAGGCAGCAAAAAGGATGTAATTTCATTTGAAAACTGTTTTCAGCTCTCCTACGCTGGTAACAGTTATTTATTTATTTATTTATGAAAGGTAGGTAGGGTAAGGGAAGGTTGGTAGGTAGGGTTTTTAAATGAAACAACATCATTTTTCCAGCTTGCCGAGCCCAATTTAAGGAATATTTTTGTGCGGCTTTTAAGGTTCTTCTGTAACCGAGTAGCGCCCAGGGGCTGAAAAAAAAGCGGCTGTTGTCCCGCGGTGAAATTGGCAGACGGCAATTATTTTGTCATAGCGGTAACATCCTGGAAGAAGCTGCAACAAGAACGTGGATCTTGACAAAAATAAAAGTAAGGCCTATAGCCAGCAGACTGTGAAGTCAGGCTATGGATGATGATGTATTGGTTCTTTACGTACTTAATTAGGCGCTTGAATAACATTGATATGTAGTCCCTGGAGCACTGTTGGTACACATTTGTGAAACAGTGCGTGGTAAAACTATTTTATATAATAAAATATGGCGGCGCTTGTTCTGACTATGGCGATGCGCCAAAAAACTTTTCAGCGGTCTACTAACAATGCCTCCTTGTTAATGTCACTCGAGAAGTCGAGACAAATCCGTGAAACGATTCCGTGGCTACCAATGTGAAAGAAAAACACGACGTATTGCACTCGTAGTTTAGTTTTGTTTTATGAATTGTTCTTCTGACATTGAAAAGTGCCTGTAATGGTTTAATTGAAATAAATGCTTTGAGTTTGAGTTAGACACTTAATTGGCCCGACCTGGAAATCGAACTCAGCCTCAAGGCTCAGCAGTGACCTTATTTCTTGAACCATTTTTGTTTAGGTCAGATCTAAACAAAAATGGTTTAAAGATAAAGATTAAAAAATATATGAATAATATCTAAAGATTGATAATTTATAGGTTCTATACAAACAGCTACCAACCAGAGGTCCATTAAGTGTCTACAGCGCTAGGCTAGCACCTTATCAGTTGCCTTACGAATGTGGGCATTTGTCATTATTTGTATAAAATTGTGCATGTCTTTTAAAATCAATCTTTTAAATAAAAAAGTTGCTATTCCGAAGTAAGTTATGAAACAAACTTTTATTATTTTTCTATAATTTAAGAAATCAATTAGATATAGGTCTATCTATACTAATATTATAAAGCTGAAGAGTTTGTTTGTTTGTTTGTTTGTTTGTTTGTTTGAACGCGGTAAACTCTGGGACTACTGGTTGGAATAGAAAAACTCTTTTTGTGTCGGATAGTCCATTTATCGAGGAAGGCTTTAGGCTATATAACATCACGCTACGACCAATAGGAGCGGAGAATAAATTAAAAATGTTGCAAAAACGGGAAAAGATATTCCTTTTTGAGAGCTTCCGTTGCGTGCGCTGCGAAAACGGTTTAAGTTACGCAAATACCATGTATGAAAGAATTGTTCCTCTTTAAAAGTTCTAAAAAAAAGTCCGCGATAGCATATGTTTATCTTTTAAGATTGACTCACTGTAACCATTTTTTACTTTTAAAATGTTAGGTTAAAAAGAATGATATTTTGCGAAGCTTATTTAACCCATATGGTATTAATCTATATCTAAATAAATGTGTTTGTTAGCACAGAAATTTAATATAGAATATTTGTGCCCTTTACTCTATACAGTTTAAACAAATATCTTAGAAGATATCGCAATGTAAAAATATCCGCGCGACAAAATAATTAAGCGCGCGGCAGTCATTCGGTCCGGTGCGGTAGGTTAGTGGGGATTCTGGCCTCCGGGGACTCCGGAGAAATTCATATTCAAAATATTTACTGCACCATAATGTTTACAATGTGTTACTGTATATTTAACAGTAAGAGATACCAATAGTAATTCACACTTTAATATAATCTAAACTAATATTATAAAGAGGAAAGATACGACTTTTTGTTTGTTACGATTTAACTCAATTTATGTTGACATTTTGTTATAAGCTATATTATGTGACGCAGACGAAGTTGCATGGGTCAGCTAGTTGAACATAAAACTGAAAAATCTGCAGGATGACAGAGCGAGCTCGAAACTGTTAGTACTACATCGGGTTGGTTATATTTTATTTTGACCATGCGGAGGGACAATATAGGCTTTTAATAATAATACAGGAATCATACAACTAATGCGGAAAAGTCTCTGAAACCAAGAAACTACAAGAGCGAGCGTAGCGAGCTCGAAAATTTTCGTGTACGTCCTCGAATAATTTGTATTCTTTTCGTTTCATTTATACAGGAATGAGAATAGGAGGAGCTCTTGTAATATTTACCAGAATTATGAAAGTATAGTAGAATGTATTAGCGAGCGTAGCACGCGAGAAAATTTTAGCATTTCGCCTCCAATATATTGACCTCTTTGTAGTTGTCCGATTTCGGGAGGCGAGTTGTAATTTCAAGTTCCAAGATGAAGAGAACGCAACAGTGAGCGAAGGGAGTCGAGCCCCGGATAGGTTAGGTTCTTTTGGTGCATTAATATAGAAGAAACACACACACACACACTAAACACACACTTACAAATTAGGTTATTTTTGTTAATCAGAGATGAGAAAATAACTCCGTCAAGTTCTCCGTCAACAAACTGAAAAGGGTGTAAGGTTTAGCATTAGCGAAAATTTTAGCATTCTACCACGGAATAGTTAGTTTCTTTTGTGCAGAAAGTTATAAATATACATACTCGTAGTTTCCGAAAAATTGCAATTTTTTTGCAGTGTTTGGGGGTGGCCCCATGGAATCGCCCCTGCAGATAGGGCTGGTCGTAGCGGAAAATGGAAACTGCGAGAGATGTCGTGCGGTGTTCCGGCGGTGGCCGGGGCTGCCTTCAAGCGGCTCTTGCCCAAACTGGGGGGTCCAAACGGTGAACCTCCTTGCCAGATTGCCGCCATGGTATCTCCGCTGCTGCGGCCGTGCCACGGCGCCGTCACTTTCTGCCTGACGCAGATCCTCACCGGACACGGTTGTTTCGGGAGGTCACTGCATTGAACCGGGCGGGAGGAAACACCCGGTTGTTTTAATTGCGAGGCTCGGCCAGAAGACGGTGGAGCGCACAGTGGAGGTTTGCTCCATTTGTTCGAATAATACACCGCGGCCCCGGAACACGAAGGGCTAATAAGAAGGAACAAGGGTGGGTTTTGTCAGGAGAAGTCTGACACTACCTTCCACTCCACCTAGAACGGCGGTGAGGGATCATTTGATGACCCCTCCCCGCCGTCATTTCCCGTTCATATTTCTACGTTAAAAAATTTACAAGTGCGGCCTGTTGTAACCTCGCACCCCTAGGCACGTGCCTAGTTTGCCTTAGGGATAATACGCCTCTACTACCAACTTAAATGGTCGTATGGACATTACAAACTACTGTCGTCTGTAAATTCTTAAATAAATTTTCAACTTTATCGCTTTAGCATTAGGTTCAAGGTTCATTAGAAAAAATTGACAGTATCGGGTACGTTGATGTGCTGGTGCCTGTACATTTTAGTACCTAATTAGTTAAACTGCCACCTACGTATAGGTTTTCCATATTATGAGAGATTAGTTTTTAAGACGACCACGCTGCTGCTGGCACGTGAAAGTGGTAGTTGATGCCCGTGCAGAGGGTGGCGTTTGTCTTGTTCCTGTTTTCCCTTTTCAATACGACTTGCTATTTCACGTCGTACGTCTTCAACATTGCAGACGTACGACGGATACAACATTGCAAGGGGGGTAGGTCTTAAGCACCCCGTTACAATGCGACAGGTATCGTTTAGGTGCTATGTTAACCTCTTTTGCATTGGCGGATCGAAGCCACACTGGGCATGCGAACTCCCCAGCAGAAAAGGATAGACATAGGCTGGTTGTGCAGAGGACCTGTGGCGATGCTTCCCAGCTGGTGGATGTAAGACGACGAAGGATATTATTCCTAGTACCGACTTTCTGTTTTGTTTTCTGGCACTGATATTTGTATGTCAGAGATCGGTCTAGAGTGATACCCAGGTTACGAGGTTGGGAACAATGCTCTATGTCATCGGCTTGCCACGATATGCTGAGAGCTCTATTTGACTGACGGTTGCGAAGGTGGAAAACACAGGACTGGGTTTTGGATGGATTTGGCCGTAAGGCATTTTCAGCGTAAAAAAATCCGAGTGATTCCAGAGCTACCGTTAGTTTTTCTTCAACTTTTTCGAATGTTAGCAAGATCGTCTGCATATAAAAGCGTTCTGTTTGTGGAGAGCATGGTTGGTCGTTTGTGTAGATGTTAAATAAAGCTGGAGCTAACACGCTACCTTGGGGAAGCCGATTTTTCCACCACCTACTTTTGCTGTTAACAAGATGGACTTGGAAGCGGCGGTTATTCAGGATAGCGCTAAGAATGCGTGCGAACCAGAATCTTTAGTGAGTTCACTGTCTTTCAGTAGAAGTCACTTGATGTTGACTGTATCATAGGCTGCTGACAAATCGACGAATACAACACCTGTGAAATTATTCACCTCAAAGCCATTTTCAATGAACTGAGTCAGTTTGAGGGTCTGGTTGGTGTATGACCTGCCTGGCCTAAAGCCAGCTTGCTCAGCGATAAGATTTGGTTCGATTTTAGGGATAAGGCGGTTTAGTAAAAATCTTTCGAAAAGTTTGAATGTGTGGCATAAGAGGGATATAGGTCGGTAGCTTTTAAGGTCTTTCGGGCATTTTCCTGGCTTAAGAGCGGCCAACCCGTCTTACTTTTCATACAAACGCTCGTACGTGATTATGCCGTTATTACAGATCTTTCTTTGAAACTTTTGAACTAATTGGTATCTTGTGAACTATATCTAGGTTTCTATGAAAACAAAAAATCAAAATTTAGAGAAACAAATTCAGTATAAACCTTCAAAATTCTACTTTTTTGTAAAAAATTACCCAAACTTTGGCCGTTCATAATGTACTTATACATTTTAAAAGTAAAGAAAATATTGTGATAGAAACCTCGCAAGTGTAATGGAGATTCTGAATGATACTCTTTTATTCCCAAAACTTGTAAGGCTTACTGAACTACACGTATTTCCTGGAACAAGTTTTATGAAATTTCCGCACAATATTTTTCGTTTAATGTTATCGCGTTCTTATTTCACGATCGTTACCGAATGCCAACCGAGCGCTCAGGCGCTATCTCTTACTTTTCGCTTTGCCTTTCTTTCTAACATTGCGCTGGATGAAACGACAAGCTTTTCATTCATGCTCGCGTTGACGAAAGACGGACCGGGAAGGGCCCTCTTAAGAAGAGCAATCACCTTAGCACGCCTCCAGAATTTAGGTATTCTGTACTCATGGAGACAAGAATTGAAAATCGATAACATCCAGGATTCAGCTATCGTACCAAAATGTTTTAATTGATCAACCCCGATGACATCGAATCCAGGAGCTTTACCATTTTTTAAGTTTTTTATCCCATAGATTATGTCTGATAAATTAAAAGGGTTGCTCATGGTGGTGATACTGTCATCTAGCGAAGTACGGTGCGACGCAAGCTTGCGCAACGTAAACTTTTTGAACTACAAAAGGGAGCTCCACAAACAGGTACTGAAGAATGTCAGTGTCTCCAACCAGTGCAGTAGCCAAAAATACGGAGTTTGAAACACCTGCGTCAGGGCCGATGTCGATCCGACACATCATCGGTTAAAGCTCGAAAGGCGCAGTTGCTTTTGGATGCTGCAAAGCAAAAGGTACAGATACGACTGGAGCTCATAGACAAACAGCTAGAAGCGGACTTAGCTGAACAACAAGAAGAAGAAAAATACAGTTCACACGAAGAACGCGCTCATGACGTGACGTTGAACAATGGCTTGAACGGAGTCATCACGAATTAATGTAATCGGCCCCCGTCATGGGAACCCCTTGGGCAAGTTGCATCCACCTGAGTCAGAACCAGCCGTGTCTGCTAATGCTGTCCTCTTTTCGCACCAGCAGTACCACCAGGACTAACCACGTCACGTCAATACACCTACACGAAGAAAATATTTAGAATAGAATTTTAGGCTGAAATGGTAGACAGACGCTGTCGAACAAGGATGTCACCAGCTCTTGAGCCAGGGGAGGGGGGGGGGGGAGGGAGCAGATGGGTGCGAGTAAATCGAATTTGTAAGTTTATTAGTTTCGGCTACAGATTGCTTTGCAGTTTGGCAGATATGTATTAATGTAAAAGTATGCATCGTTATTAAATAAATAAAAAAAAGATAAAGTTCTAAGGATAAAAGTAGAAGTTACTAATTCTGAAGAGTTATTAAAGAGTATAATATAATAAAACTTAACTTATCTTTAGTCGTTTTATTCAGAAATAGATGTTACTTAATCGCGTTAGGGAGTCAATATTACGAATAAAAAGAACTAGGACTGCAAGAGTGAGCACGAAAATATCAACACCCTGCCTTGGATTGGAAATATTACCCTTTATACAAGACTTTATTCGACTTGCAGACAAAACCAAGATTCTAGAGTAAAGTTTCCAGCGAGAGGCTGCAAGAGCGAGGGAAGAGAGCTCGAATATTTTTGCGTTGGTTTAAAGAAAATGTGTATGTTTCTAGCCGTAGTAAGAGTTCTCAGAGGCTCATTTTAGCCTCCACAACATTTTAGTTTTAAAGTGATCCTACTGTACGCTTTTGTTACTATTATATTAATAACGTACTTACTAACTTATTTTAATAGTTGAATTGGGTTGTTTATTTTTAATTAGCAAAATAAAGTTGACTGCCAATCAGGCACACCATCGGGTATCCGGCCCATCGGGTATTCGCCCGACTTGCCCTAAAAATAATGTAAGAGCTTTGTATTGTCTCTAAAGCTAAACCTTATGTAAGTAAGCAAAGTTAATATATTCAAGATAAAACTGCATCATTGAAAGAATTATGGAGATACGTTATTCATCGCGAATTCGCGAGTCGTTACCGACGAAAATGATGATATGAATCACCCCTAGTTATCCTGTTGATGGTCTTGGTAGGTCAAAAACTAAGTAATATCTAAAAATAAATATTATAACAAGGAGTATGTTTTTGTTCCTATGACTAACAAAAGGTCACCTCCTACTCTCTTTGGATGTAGAAGAGCGTGGTCGTAAAAATGCATTGACGCAAGTTTGCCCAAACATAACATAGTCGATTGTAGGTCATATTATCTTGGTGTGATAGAATACCGGCCTGTTATCATGCTACGAGTACTTCTTTCATTCGTCGTATTGTCATCATCGTGTGGTTAGTGCCTAACTTGGTGTCAGAATGTCTATGCCGCCCATGGACTTAGCATCCTACTGCAGAATAGAGACGTCTTGTCAATAAGAGAAGGGACAAATGGTAATCCCAGCACTTGCTCCAGACGAATTGCCGCTTTCAACCCTATTCAAAAGTGCTTCAGAAATTAAGAAAAAAAAACTGGTGGGACCTTCTTAGCGTATGTCCTAGCCGTTAATCTATCTTTCTAAATAGATAAAGGTGCTACTTTAGTGAGCTGGTAATTTATTGGGAATTGCTGTTAATACTGATAAACTAGTTGGAGATCTTTGACCGTCGTTCCAGGTAGTCAGTGGCCTGAAAGTCAGACAACCATTCATACTAAGGAGTACCATACCCAGTACTAACTGGGTTTTGAATATCAGATAGGCTGTCGCTCCATGTGAAGTACTGGTATTCAGTTGCATTCGGTTATACTGGAAGCCGACCCCAATGAAAAGGCTAGGCAGATGATGAGTGAAAAACCAGTGAAGTGATCGACTACGCGTCTATAGATTCTATTCTATTATTGGGGGTTTGGGTTTCCGCACTTGGTCCTTAAAGTGGACCATTGTGCGTGAGCCATGTTGGCCGATCACTCTAACCAGCCTACTTCCCTCCAGAAGCAGATCAGACTTCCCGGTCTCCTCAGGGCATCCACAAGGGATCTTGGTGTTCCTAGGTTTTCCTCACGGATCTTGGTAACGCCTGTGCACTCAAGGAGCACATGCGCCACCGTTTCCTCCGCCTCCATGCATGCTCTGCACAGGGGACTGTCTGTGATTCCTAGGGTCTGGAGGTGCTTATTCAGTGAACAGTGTCCAGTGATGGTCCCCGCCACCAGACGCAGGCTATCCCTGTCCAGGCGCAGAAGGCGCCTGGTCAGCTTTATATCCAGGGATGGCATAGCTTCCTTGGATTGCCTACATCCTGGTGTCGAGGTCCACCACCTCTCCGCTTGTATTAGAGTGTGGTCTTTTAGCCAGCTTCTTAGCTGCTTGAAAGGAATGGGCACAATGGGTTCGGGTCCGTAGGGTTTTGTGCTGGATCCTCTTCTGGCAAGTTCGTCAGCCGCATCATTTCCGAGTGATCCGCTGTGACCTCTAATCCATTGTAGTGTTACCGTGTTGTGATTCAGTACCGTGATTCGTTCTAAGGCCTTGTGGCATTCTAGTATAAGTCTCGACGTGATCTGATTATTTTTTAGGGATTGAAGAACTGAGGCACTGTCGGAGAGTATTCGAATGTTAGTATCCGTAACCTCCCTGGCCTCTATAGCGTGTGCCGCTTGGATAATACCTACACATTCTGCTTGGTAAACAGAGTTTAGCATTCCAAGTGGTTTGGATATCTTAATGTTTAGGTCGTCGGAGAACACCCCGACGCCTGTCCCATCGTTGGTTTTTGATCCATCAGTGTAAATCCTTAGCTCTCTTGTACCTGAGTAGTCACACCACTCTTCAATGAGCTCTAAGTTGTAGTGTTTTTGGAAGCAGTGGGTCTTCAGGATTCTGTCGATGGGTGATGTCATCATCGGCTGTTCTTTGATTGCATCTTCTTTGATGCGTGTGTGTTTGATTCTGGAATCATTTCTTAGGGTGCCGGATACTTCGAGTCTGAAAGTTGCTATGGCCGCCTCCTCTCTTACGACGAGGTGTAGGGGAGGTAGCCCCAGCATCACCTGTAAGGCAGCAGTGGGGGAAGTTCTCATGCTGCCGGTGATTGCTACGCAGGCAAATCTTTGTAGTTTCTCGAGATCCTTTTGGGTTGTACTTAAGTTGGTCCTGGGCCACCAGACTAAAGAGCCGTATGTAACGACTGGTCTAATAACTGTGGTGTATAGCCAGTAGGTGATTTTGGGGCTTATGCCCCAATTTCTCCCGAGGAGTCTCTTACATTGCCATAGGGCTATACTGGCTTTTGTGATGATGTAATCAGTGTGTTTTGCCCAGTTCAGCTGTTTGTCCAAATAGATGCCCAGGTACTTGGTTTCAGTTGATAGGCTTAGGGTTGTCCCAAAGAAGCTTGGCAATTGTAACGTTGCCAGCTTCCTTTTCTTTGTGAAGAGGACGAGTTCGGTTTTGGTAGGGTTCACTGCTAGTTTGTATTCTTTGCACCAGTCTTCTACTATTCTTAGAGCTTGGCGCATAAGGTTGCATAGTGTGTTTTCGTGTGTGCCGTTTATTATTATGGTCAGATCATCAGCGTAACCCACCGTGTAGTAGCCTCTGCTATTGAGACGTTTGATGAGGCTGTCTACTACTAGGTTCCATAGAAGTGGCGAGAGGACACCACCCTGGGGGCAGCCCTTCGCCACTATGGCTCTAGTGGTGTCGTTTATCGTAACTTGTACGGCTCTCAGTCTGAGCATGTTTGTGATCCATCCTCGCAGGGTTGGGTCCACACCGTATTCCTCGAGGGCTGCGTTGATGCTATGGAAGATGGTTTTGTCAAAAGCGCCTTCTATGTCAATGAAGACTGCTAGTGAAGAGCATTTGTGGTCCACTGCACATTCGATCTTGGAGATCACACTATGCAGCGCAGTTTCTGTTGATTTTCCTGTGGAGTACGCGTGTTGTTGTTTGTGAAGTGGTTGCTCCCGAAGAGGTCCGTCCCGAATGTGTCGGTCACAGAGTCTCTCGAAGGTTTTCAGTAGGAAGGATGTTAGGCTTATTGGTCTGTACGCCTTGGGTTGTGTGTAGTCTGGTTTGCCTGGTTTAGGGATGAAAATGACTTTCACCTCTCGCCATGCAAGTGGTATATATTTCTGTGCTATGCAGGCTTGGTAGATGACGGTCAGCCATGGCGTTAGAGCGTCTACTCCCCATTGTAGCAGGGCAGGGAGGATCTTGTCTAAGCCTGCGGATTTGTATGGTTTAAACGTATTTATTGCCCATTTTATTCTCTCTGCGGTAACCATGGTGCGGGCTCTGGCCCAGTCTTGGTCACTTGCTGTGTGGGTTGGCTCGTCTGCCCAGGTTCTGTCCTCGGAGAGATGGCAATCTGGGAAGTGGGTTTCCAAAAGAACTTTTCTTGTTTCGTGGTCCGACTTGGTGTATGTGTTGTCTGGGGTTTTCAGCGACCCGAGGGTGCGGTCTTGGTCGGTAGATAGGATCTATCTCACACGCGCGGCTTCGCTGTTCGATTCAATTTCTTCACAGAAATTCCGCCAGGCTGCCCTGCTGGCATTCCTGACTTGTTTTTTGAAGGTGTATTGTGTTTTTTTGTATGAGTCCCAGTCTTCTGGTAGTCTGGAGTTTTTGGCTCTGTTGAATTGTCTGCGCATGGTTTGCCTGAGCTTACTGAGTTCCGCATTCCACCAGGAGTTACCCTTGCTCTTGGTGTTTGGATCTTTTAGTTTGCAGCAGGCGTGATATGCTTCAATTATAAATCCCGAGAGTTTTGTTACGGTGTCTTCAAGTTGTTTGGGGTCTATTAGAATTTGGGGTGTTTGGTGCTGCGTTAGTAGGCAGGCCAACAGCCGTTTGTAGCCGGGTACATTGGTACGGCGTGGGTTGCGTCTAGGTTCGGGTTTTTTTATGTTGGCTACTAGTGAGAAGCGAATCCTTCTATGGTCAGAGCAGGAAGGTTCGTTGGATACGTGCCAGTCAGAGATAAGTTTTGCCGCGCTTTCCGAAGCCAGCGTTAGGTCAATGATCGTTTGTCCGCGCGATGTGACCCAAGTGGGTTCCGAGCCGCGGTTTGCGATGATAAGGTTAGTTGTGAACAAATATGTGCATAGTACCTCACCTCTAGTGTTGGCTTTGTTGCAACCCCAAAGCGGGTGATGGGCGTTTGAGTCCGTGCAGATGACCAGGCCCAGGTTGTTGTCCTCACAATACGTTACCAGGTCGGCCATCCCTTTTGGTGGGTAGTCTTCATCCTCGCCAGGCATATATACCGAGGCTAGGACGATATCGGGTGCGTCGCCGTCGGTTTTGAGCCTGACGGCTGTTAGGTCTCTGGAACATAATTGCGTGAGTGTTTTGTGTGTTGTTTGGGTACATCTCTAGGTATGTAGACACATGTTCGTGGTTTATCTGTACCTTTTGTGTCGAGGATCAGCTTACCTCCGATGTTACCAAGGCCGCATACTCTGTTATTACGGATCCACGGCTCTTGGATGAGTGCAAAGCTTCGGGGTTCTGTCTCCAGTGCCCTGCGCAGGCAGGCGGTAGCCGTCTGGCTGTGCTGGAGATTGGTCTGGATGATGTTTATGGGACGGGATGGGGGCGGCAGTGGGGTGGAATTAGGAGGAGATTGATCCATCGGATGAGTCCCCCCCCTTTTCCAGCCCATGCTGGTCTTCGCTGGGTGCCGGTGATGATGACGAGAGCAGCAGCTCATCTGTCCACCCTGGTGATGAGGTTGGCACCTTTTCGGCGTCGGCATCAGCCATCACCGTCCTGGCCATCTCCTCCTCCAGTTGCGTCATCATCAGGTCAGGTTCAGTCGGAGCCGGTTTCGTCCGTTCAGCGTCGGTGTTGGTATCGGAGGTGTCGGAGGGTTGGGTGTTGGGGAAGAAACGCACGTATATCGACCCAAGTAGGTACGATATCCGCCGCTCCCTCCCCAAGACCTTTTCGACCTCGTCCGGTGGGATACCTAGGGTTAGGTAGGTCCCGTAGTTCTCACCACCGACCGATGTCGCCCTGTACAGGGACCACCTACCGATGTACCAGGGGTTCTGGCAGGTCAGGACCGTCTGGAGCAGCGTTATCTCTCCATTGTACCGGGGTACGAAGAGCGCCGCTCGGGCCCGTGTCGGTACGTCGGACTGTCTCATGACTGTCAGTGTCGCGTCAGTGTTCGGCAGTCTAACTTTGGGCACATTCTGGGTCAGCCAAGTCAGGGCGTTGTCGTCCTCGCACCACATATGAACCGTGCCATCCGCTACCCTTGGGTAGCCACGGAAGGCCGGGACTTTGGAGGGGTCGGTTCGACACGTTTCCACGATGTGGTCCTCAAGGCTGAGCTTGATGTGCTCACCTTCGTCGGTTGTCAGGTCTCGGGATGGAGGCGAGAGGCAGATCGCTACGGCGAGTCGCGCAGGGATATCCTTTGTGGCCCGCGCGTAGGTTCTCTGCTCCCCTTGAGCGGCCTGGGTTCTGACACGCTTGGCATCCCCCTGGAGCGCACTTGGCGAGGCCGTGTCGTCCGGGCGCTCCCTCTTCGCCGCTCCCTGTCCACTTGGACCCGGTTGCGGTTCTGAGGCGCTTGGCACAATACTCTGTGCCAGGGATACCCGGCGTAGGAATCCAGACCGCTTGCCACGCTTCCTCTGTCGGTGTCGGTCTACGGTCGCCTCGTTGCGGTTCCGGTCGCTTCCTCCGGATGGTCCTGGCGCGGGCAGTGACTTCTCGCGCTGGGTTTCCCCTTCGCGAACTGTTCCTTGCCCGCTCGTTTCCGCGTCCGACTGCTTTTCGCGCTGGGTTTCCCCCTCACGTGTCTGTAGCCGGTCGCGTACTCCCTTACAACTAACCGTTTGTGCTTCGCGCTGGCTATTGCCCTCGCGGAGTTTGCGCAAACGGTTGTTGAGTTCTCTTTCTCTGTTCCGGATCTTTCCGCGCTTTGTTCTCAAAGCGCGTACTTCGTCCACAGAGATAAAACCAGAACCACCAGATTCTGCTTCCTTTCCCGTCCCGAGAGAGTTCATGTCTCTCAGCCTTGCCTCGATCTTCTCGCGCTGGAGTGCCAGCGCGCGGAGTTCGCTGCTAAGACTGGAGAGTCGGGCTTTGTCGTAGTCGTTGTCAGGGTTGTTTGTTACACTGTTCCGAACGATGCTCTGTTGCCAGGCCCTCGTGGAAGGTGTAGCAGTCGTCAGGGTAATTGGCGCAGGAGTCGCAGCCGTCTTAGGGTCAGTAGGCGCAGAAGTCGCAGCCATAGTCGTGTCGTGTGGCGCGTGAGCCGCAGCCGATGCTGTTGGCGCCGAAGCAGCCAGCTGCGCAGAAGGCGCAGCGCTATGCAGATTAGTGCCCCCCCCCAGATTACGGTGGAGGCAGACCGACGAGTCGGTGTGGGATTCCCCGGCATTGCCGGGACCCACCAGGGGAATATTATTTTTTCCTTTCTGCGACATGGTTGTAGGCTGTGTGGGCTTTTTTGGAATTGAGGTTGCCCGTCCTCATGGACCGAAAGGAGAAAAGGGAAAAAGGAGGGAGGGACTGGGCGTAGGATCATGGGAGTGGGGTGTGGGATTACCCTAGGCCTGGTATTTGGCTTTCGGGGAAAGTGCGAGCGCCCGGGGGTTTTTGTTGCGTCTATTTCTTAAGGAATTAGACCAAGAACAGGGTGGCAACCTCGGGAAGGTGAATCCCCTAGACTTGCCTTGAGGATCTACGCGACCGTAGCGCTCCCCCTCAAGACCCCGCCACCCTACCGCCTCTGAGGGAGGCAGTAAGGTAGGCCTGCATCTATGCTACCAAGCAAAGCATAAGCATAGCGTGTCGTTGTGCAAACCGCGAAAGCATAAATACAAGCCCTCCCCGCGTCTATAGATTATTACATACTTAGAACATATTTGCAGACAGGCACTCTCTCTTTCAGTCTTATTTGTTTTTTACCTTCAAAGTGATCCTAATCTACACCAGATGGTAGTTTCAGTTGATAGGTAGTTACTAGGCAGTACCTTCCTACTAGAGATTGACAAATTTTAATGTTACAAAGACACAAAGACAGCATAGCTCTCACGCAAATACTTAAAGTTAGTAGGGAATAAACTTTTTAAGAGGTGCTTCAATTGTATTCGATTCGATACATTTACATAAACTCATGCCTTTTTCCTATGGGGGTAAGCAGAAACTGCAGAATGCTACCTACCACAATCCTTACATAGTAATCGTTTCGCTTCGGGCACGTTCAATAAATATATAATTTCATTATTTCATCGTTGTGAGTAATACCCATCTGAACTTTCTTAAGAATTACCAATAAAGCCATTAAAAGGTGACCAGTGTTTGACAGTTCTATATTTTTTCACAAAGAGTCCTTGGCCAATTTAATTCATTAAGTAGATCCCATTACGCTGGTGGTTAGTGAGGATTACACTAAAACAATAATGTTTGTCGAGTAATTACAGCCGCAGTAGGAACAGATTAGATAAAGTTATGAACAAATATTATTTTACATATATAAGTTGTGCCATTGCTTCATTTGTTTAATAGGCATAGGTAGGTACATACATAATATAGTCCAGTATGGGATTAAATGCTTGAATAAACAAGAGCATATTTACAATGATAAGTACAAGACTTACTTTGTCAGTTGAGGTTAAAAGACTTTACCTAAATAATTTAAAAGTGCACAAAAGAATGTAAAAGAGACATCGTCATGTCAGCATAGTTAATAAAAAAAGACACTAAACTTTAAAACTATGAGGTCACACATAATACGGCTAACTTAAGACTAACTTGTAACATTTATTAAATGTAAAAAAAAGGAATTGTTGTTTACCATGTCTATTAATCACGTTTAACAGTACTTCATATTACGCACACCGGAACAACCTTTGACAAACAAAATGGAAACCGGAATTAGTTAGTGGTCAAATTATTTCAAACATATTGAAAAAGTTTAATGTAAATGTAGAAGTACAATATAAAAGAGACTAATAAGCGTCGAGATTAGAACCTCGAACACAATGTGAACGTCCTACAATGTTATTGTTATAATTTTAAATTGCGCGTGAGTCAGTGACGGCGCACGCTGCGCACGCGCTTACCGGTGCACTACCGGCGTGGCTAGGAGTAAATAAATGTATTGAAGAGGAGAGAGAGAATTTAGAGTCTTCATAAAGTCTTGTTTCTTGTTGGGAAAACTGTAAGCAGTTGACAAACTACGTATGTATTGTAATGATACAGTTATGTTTGAAGATTCTTGTATTAATTTAATGGAGACTTGAAATCTTGTATTCAGCTGAATGTTACCGTCTTATACATATACTTTTCTTGCGTAGAGACTATATAGATTGAGGTGGCGAATTTAGAGTTATATAATATACCAATTGGTAATGGTTGGCAAAACTGGTACGATTTGCTCATTAATGTATCTAATCTACATTATCTATAAGCTTTATAAACCAAAATCCCTTCTGACTTTGTAAGGCACTTATGTGAAAAGTGGTGAAAATTCTTGCGGAGAACAATAAGACACGGTCATAGCGCTCCATTTATATTTTTTATACTCTGGCCTCGGTCGTACCGTAATGTAAGTAGGTATACCCTTTAACTACGTGCTCCAAAACCACGGTGGGTTTTGTTTACACCGACTCATTCATCCATTCATCACATAACAGAAGCATTTTTGTAAAGGAGTAGCTTTGGGGTCCTTTTACTAAAACAAGGAAGCCATTTATAAACATTAGTTCTTTCTTAGAAATATTGTTATTAAGTAAAGCAAGGCCATGTTTACATTGTATGGTTACGGTGATCGCTTTTGTTTTACCTACACGTTTTATTGTTTTACTAATTTTGACCTAGTTTGTTTTTATGAAGTTAGTAGATAAATATGCAGTCGTTCCATGTAAAATGCTGGTATTCAGCTGCATCTGGTCAGACTGGAAGCTGTCCTCAATACTCTGGTAAAAGGGTTACGCAGATGATGATGATGATCAAGTCAGTGCACTAGGCAGCGTACTAGGTGTCGCGTTGGCCGTGTTTTCTGGCATTTAGAAGGTACTTTTTAACATCTTAGAAATGCGGTTAGGTACCCAATTGTAGACTACTGCTGAACCCCTTTCAGGAAGGTTGTATTGAAGCAACATAGGTACTATATTCGATAGCCTTTAGCACTCAATAATGGTCAAAGGTACCTTCACCTTGTCTGTACCTATGAGTTTGTTTTTCATTAGTTATAGGTACTGCATAGATTGACTCAGCGTTATTCATAACGTTAATCTTATTTACATTTTTGTTCTTAACTTGAAATAAGCAGTGCTGAAAATATCAACTTGAGTAACTGAAAAACACATCATCTCTCGGACTCTTCAGAAATGCGAATCTTAATCAACTTTTAAGCCTTCATAAGTCTAGTAAATCTAATTACCACTGATACAAACCATTAATCGTAAATCTACGAAATAAGTAAATGAGATGCAGTTGCAGTGAGAGGTCAGGTGAAACATGGCAGGTGAGACATCAAGCTGCGTTCATAAAGCTCACGTAGAGCTTGTAGTCGTTTAGTCAATAATGTCTGGTTACTATGTAAGTTGTGCGGCTACTGTTTGTTGTGATGTGTGCGCCGCGCATGCGCGCTGCCGGGCGGCGGCTGCCCAGCGCACGCCAGCGACCACTTATCATCGGAGGTTCGGCGTGAGCGCGCCTCTCCAGTACGCGCAAAAATCCGCTGCTAATATTAGCATGCGAGACGCTTTAGAGTCGCACAGCTCGTAACGCTTGCTCCGCTGAAGGCGGATCGCTCGCAGCGCTTAACGGGCGAGGTCGCGTAGGGCGGGCGGCGCGCGCCGATGCGCCCCGGGCACCCTGCCTCGCAATACAATACCCGCCACACGCCCAACAGGACGTGCTCCCAAGTGTCGACTACACGAATATAACAAATCATTTAACATTTCATACAATCTAGTACTATTTCGTATTCGGTGAAGTGCAGTATTGAGCCGAGGTGTCGGGGCGGTGAAGGTTTCCATCGGGACTTGTGATTCACCACTGAGATGTGACCAGTTCACTGCTGTCTGACAGATCAGCGCACATCACAACAGGTAATAAAATTTTGTTTTGTTGTGTTTTTAGCTTTGGCTGACTTTTGTTTCATGAATGCCTTTTCACTCAATGATGATGTAGTGAAAAGCGGGCGTGAAACAGCGGGGATAACCAATATGGTTGATGTTTGCAGTGAAAATAGTATATAAGTGAATGTGTGGCGGTTATTGTCAAGGTGTGTGTTATACGTGAACACCTAATTACACATAGACGTAGGTTTTTATGAAATAGTTTATCAGGTGTCGTGCTTCTTATTATCAATGGCTGGTACATACTTGGTGTACACTTGTTGAGGCTTATAACTTTGTCCATGGTATATGTACCTACGTTACCTATATACCTAAGTACCGCCGTATATCAATGATTTGCGATTGCGATATATTTTGGTTCGATATTAGGTACCTGCGTTTGTATCTAAAACCACGCTCCTAAGTCTAGTCCACTTAATGAACTATTTAGTGTGCAGTAGGTAAGTTGATTCTGAAAAGTTCCGCAAGCATTTTCTTTGTGATATAAATTATATCTTACAAAGAGAAAGAATCACCAAATTAAATATCACTGGGTAATTTTGTAAATTACACGTTCTGTAAAATAAAACGGAAACAAGTTTCAAAACAATATTTCACCGAAATTTCTGAATCATGACAATTTGGCATCACTAACATCTGGGAGCTCTATAGAAAAACTCAATTTCCCACACATTGCGAAATGACAAACAGTTTATTAATAACCAGTTCATTAGAACTTTACGATTATTCATATTTTTGTCCGATTACTCTTATTGGCACATCTCCAAAACACAAATCATTTGAATCACACTTGAAGTATCAACATTCATTGAAATGTTCCAAGAATTTGTAATAACCTGTACGTATGATGCAGAATGCACTCGCTTATGAAGGGAATGATCGATATTATACTTGCGAAGACTCGGGATTCAATATGCGAGGTATACGTGGAAAATTTATATTAACAATATGTTTCCGATTTTCCACGACGAATGTTTACATCCATGAATAGAGACGTAGAATAGAATAGAATAGAATATTCGTTTATTTGCTTAGAATATAGGTATTTACAATAAGGTGGTTACATCATATTAAAGAATCCTTGTACATTCTACCATTTTGGCACAGTAGAATAATCGACTAGGAAAAGGGGAATTTATTTTTAGCTCAAAGAGATTTTTCCATCAGCAAAGGTACAATATAAGGTAAAGGTGAGCTGGAAAATATGCTTTGGGAACATTACCGAACGGCCAAGATTATCATGACTCTCAGAAAACTGTTAGCCATCTCTTACAACGATCACTGTCTCAACGCGGTACCTACGTTGATTACTCGTTACCAGGTGGCCTACCATCCCGTCGGGGCTGCGGGTTGTTCGAAAGAGATACCGCGACCTCGACGCAAAGGGCTAAGAAGGAACATAGGTGATTTTTAGTCAGTAGAAGTCTGACACTTCCTACCGCTCTGCCCAGTAGAGCTGCTGAGCGGGAGGAGACATTTGATGAATTCCCACCCTAAAAAAAAAAAGGTGGCCTTCCGTGACGTCAAAAACTAGTATTGTTTTTATCTTTTTCCAGAATGAGAAAGAGACGTCGCTAGAAGTCCTATAAAGCTCCATCTCTTCCCTTCACTTGAGTCACATAAATACTGCTTTAAGACGTCGTAGTAACCTCCCAGAAAACTAGTCTCCAAACTGTACTGTCTTGAATACCTTGTCTCCTGTCTCACCACTGTACTTACTTCTGTTTCACCGCTGTTTAATCATTGTACTGTCTACCGCCTCAACACTACATAGTCTCCTGCACTCCTCTGTTTCAGCTCTGCACTGTCTCCTATCTCATTTAATATTGTAGCAGTTTAATAGTCTTGATTACACGATGTAAGTGGACCGTCTCACAACAGTCATAAGTCCCCATGACAAAGTCAGGCACATGAGTCTTACTTAAATAAATATAATAGAATTTATCTGAGGGTAAAGTTTACTCCCTGTAAAAGTGTACAGTGGATTCAGTCAAACATGGCGTGATCAATCAGTCGAGAGAGCTCTCGAGTCAGTAAATATGATTATTTCAGGCGCACTGTCTAATGAGCTCGGTGGAGCGACACAGACGTCGCTAGGGATGACTCTTATGGAGTACACTGATGAAGCTTTTGCTTTGAATTACTGATGTGGTACTAAGGAAAATAAATGTAGACCGTGTTATATCGAAAATGTGATAAAGAAAGTATCATATATGGGTATTCCATGAAATAGGTATTTCACCAACATTTATATCACTGACCTAGGTATACCTTAGAAGTAGGTACTATGAAATACAGGTTTTCATAGCCTTTCAAGTATCGACGTACCCATTATGACATGTACCTAAATGAAAAAGCTTGAGTGCGTTAATAATTCTATATTTTAATAATTTTATATTTAAATTACGGATCCGTTTTCAAAATATTACTTTTAATTATTAATAAAAATATATAAATTGATAAAAACGAATACTTTTTACGCAGTCGGGTTTCTTAGTTTTTACGAGTTGAAAGATTTTCACTTTTTACGCTCCGATCATGGGGCCCAAATGCGTGTCTCCTCTTTAAAGAAAATCTCGCTGGACTTCACGCAACAGAGGGCTGGCTCTTTCTGCCATTCAATGTGGCCATTCACAGGCTGATGCCACACATTATCCTATGCGTCGCACAGTCGGGTAAAAAGGAAACAAATGAGTAAATAATAACGAGTAACCACAACAGAATAGGTAATTAGCTGCAAACAGTCCCGTCAGCCTGTACTGTGGATACAGACACAGCCTTGCTATGTTTCGCACTATATTAATATAATTAGCTGCGGTTTGTACCTACGCAGATTATAATAACCATAACAACATAATGACTAAGATCACTTTGAATTGACATTGATATTGGGAACATAATGTGTAATGCAGTGGCTAATAATGTCTGGAGATCAAATATTTGAACTTTTGTAAAAATGGCCGCCCTGCGTATCTTTTTAGGTTTCGTGCCAAAAGGGTGGAACCCTAGTACTAAAAGTCCGCTGTCTGTCCACCAGTCGGTGTAGCACGGGCCGGAACTTTAACTGAAACGTAACACTTGACATTTTTAATACTTACTGTGTATTACTATGGACTCTAGATATTATAATAAAATAAATAAATAAAGTTAGTAGTAAAAGGGTGTCCTCATACAACGTGTTTTATACGTAAATATCCGGTAAAAGACCACGCCCCACGGTCACGTGGCCGGTATTTCCTCTTGTCAAATACATTGTTAAAATAGTTATTTGTGCAACAAGAGAGCAAAGTGGGTTTTTGCTGCGAGTGTTGATTTTGAATCCCGAGTAAGCGAAGGATTCTATAGTTGAATCACGAGCGTAGCGAGTGATTCTAAAGTTGAATCCTGAGTGTGGCGAGGGATTCAAAGGCACGAGATGCAAAAACACTTTGCTCTCGTGTAACACACATAACTTTTCACTTCAGCAGCGAGAACACTTTAGGAGATAAAATAATAAACAGGAATAGATTGAAATAACTATTTATTGTGAATCAAAATAATTAACATTGTAGGTAGAGGTACCAATTCAATAAAATTAGCCTTATGCCCAACTGACATTCTTTTTGGAAAAGATACGAGTTTTGCGTATGTTTCAATACGCACGTTATGTTTTGTTTTTAAGGCTTGTATTCACGCCAATGACCTTGTGCATACAAACTACCTCTCTCGGTCGTAGATACGGACTATAAACGGACGCGTTTTTCATTTATTATAATTAAAATAATACATGTTTTTAAAAAGTAACAAAACCAAATTATTTTCCTTTGTATTTCAAAGCAGTAGATATTTTTTTTTTATTATTTTGTTAAAAAATGAAGGAGTAAAATGGTTCCATTCAACGATTTGGAGGTGATTTTGTGGATTTTTTTTCTTATTATGTGATACCGATACAAAAATTGTGGCTAAACCAAATTACGTGTCATATCATGTAGATTACTAAAAAAAATTCTCAGATGTAATTTCTCTGTAAGTGCCGGTGAAAAACCGCTTCATCTGCACGCTGTTTTTAAGCTTTTTCGAGAGAGGACCCTTAAAGTAGCTTTCAACATTCCGTAAATACTCCACATTGTAGATGATCGCCTCGTCTGTGATAAATCTACAAAATATGATAGCAACACCGTCTCCGAAAAACTGCTTGCGCCCTTTGTAAGTCTCCATTCATTGAAGACATGGTATGCTTTCAGATATTTTTCGCGAGATTTTTCGGGCAGGAAACTTAATTCTGCATTTTTTACATTATTCTTCAATTCCTCGGGTGTTAAATAGCAGACTTCGTCACTGGACTCACTCATATTTATTTATTATTATTACTTTATTATCCAAATTTTATTGTACTTTGTAGCTAGCGTAACAGAGAATAAAACAATACAAATTTGAATCCCGCTGTTTTTTTTTAATTCGTTCTGTAACTACACTCGCGGTATTCTGTCTCAATATTAAAAATTGTTAAAACTATAAATAAATAAGTAGATACCTACATGATAAACTTCGTATTTTTGTTTTCAACATTCTTCATCTTGATTTAAATATAAAAAAATATAATTCGATTATTCGAAATATAACAATTTTTCATTTCATCACGTAATTTACAATATTACGGTTATCGATTTACAATATCGGTATCCGAACGTTTCATTACTTGTTTCTTTTTTAGGCCTCTAATAAATATGGAATTTGAAAATCAAATTTCGAATCGACTTGACTGTTTCCATCTCTCGCTTTTTTCGTATCGAAGTGAAAGTGACAGAACAAAACGAAGTTGAAATTTTTCGAATTTTGTGAGTAGACCTGCACAGTTCTCGGTATTAAAAAAAAAAATTAAAAAGTTACTTTGTCTCACGCTCGCAGCAAAATCGAATTTTGCTCACTGTCTGTAAACAGCAAAACCTGCTTGTTTGAGGTGCTGAGGTGAAAATTCTTTTCCCTTTTTGATCATTACGTGACAATGACAGGATGCCATAAAAATAACAGCAGCGAGAAAATGTTTTCCAGTACTTTCACAATTTTCTTTTTTAGATATTTTTACCCTTTTAGTAATCGTACTAAAAGCTTTGCTGGTTTCTTATTATAATGACAATGTTACGGCTCAAATAACACATTTCCTTTTTGAAAAAGAGGCCTAGAAGTTGCTCTACCATATTATTAAGTAGGACCATCATAATCAATCAGCCTATAATGTTCCCACTGCTGGGACACAGGACTCTTCTCTATGAGAAGGAATGGGCTATAATCCATCACGCGGGACAAGTGCGTGATGGTAGATAGTCACATGCCGTCGAATTTTTGATTCTGGGATATGTCGGTTTCCTCACGGTGTTTTCCTTTACCGTAGGATACAATTTTTAGGCTTAATTTTTTTTGTTTTTGTCTCCGTAGGGCAATTATCGAACTCTACGCGGGCAAAACCGCGGGCATAAGCTAGTTTAAAATGATAGCTCGATGTCGTGGAATGGAAAACCAAATGATCAAATAATAATAAACAAAACAAGGAAATACTTATCATAAACAGGCAACCTACCCAATAGTTAAACTTTAACTTTAATGGAAAATGGATAGCAACTTCCATTAAAATTATTTAAAGCTATAAGCCAATGATAGCTATTGAAGAAGAATAAGTGGAACTGAAAATCATTTTCCTTAATCGAAATACTGTTAATTTAATATTTAATAATGTAATCAAGAAGACATTATTAACTACCAAGCGTAGTCTTTATCAAATAAATAAGCTGATTTATCAAGAAAACAAGTCATTTGCCTGATGAGATAACCCATCGGCAAAAATACTGGACCTAATTACGAATTTTCGTCCCCAGTTCATTTCCCATGCTTTTGTCTAGCACATACTGCCACTGCTGGGCAAAATTCTCCTTCAAGTCTTTCCAAGAGCTCTATTTCTGCCCCATAGGGGATTATTTTTGAAAACCCTAGTTTTCTTTTTTATCTTTTTTTCTTTAGCCTGCCCTTTCCACTGCTGGGCAAAGGCCTCTCCCAATTCCTTCCAAGAGCTCTTTTCCTGTGCCGCCTCGAACCAGCCCTCATGGCACGCGTCTAAATCGTCACGCCACCTTTTTCTACGTCGGCCTCGGCGCCGTCTTCTGGCAACCATCGTGTGGAGGCTTTTGCCCAACGGTCATCGTGCATGCGACTGACGTGACCCGCCCAATCCCACTTTAACCTAGCGGCCTTCTTGCCAACGTCCACTATGCCCGTTTTGGAGCGCAGCGTGGTGTTTCGAATCCTGTCTTGCCTTTTGACACCCAAAATGGTGCGCTCCATTGCCCTTTGGCATACTCCAAGGCGGAACCTCTGAGTCTTGGTGAGTGACCCTAGTTTAGTGGAAATAAATTCTTTTGATGCTAAAGTCCATCTGAGTTTTTAATTGCGTATACATGCATGATTTCATTGACTTTACACAACTATGAATGGAATATTCTAATTCTCGTAGATTAACCATTCATGCACTACAACCGAATTAATTATTTTCCGTGATGTAAACAATTATCGTTTATTACTGAATAATTCAAGTGTGTGTGTTCGCTTAATTCAATGAACTACGTACATACCTACCGATGACTGTGCTAGACGGGCTTTGATTTGCGAAGCTAGTAAAATACGTCATCCATCATGGACGAATTTATGGTAACTTGCCATGGAAATGTTTAGTCCAGTTTTATGTGAATTCTATCCAGAAAAGTTTCCTTTCAAGTAAATGTAGTGATTAATATTATGGGTTTATAAGCCCATCGCTCCGAAATTCTCTCGCAGTATGATGTTAGATGTTCTATTGTAACGGTGATCGACAGCGCGACTTGTGCTGTGAAAATAAAGTGAGTACTTTTTCATAATCATTGTATCAAAAGCTTAGGGCTGAAGTCGTTTATTTCTAAGTGATCCTGGACCTACATTGAGTTTGTTGACTGTCGTGTCCCTCGAGAATTGTGAAAAGGATGTTGCCCCTTAGTATCTTATTTGTTGTTATGTGTCCTGAAAAACTGTAGCTAAAAAAAAAGTTCCTCGATTAACGGGGAACATTTTACATTACCGAACTTAGGAAACCAATTTTTTTTAAGAGAATACCAATTCTCTGTTTTATAAAAACCTAAAATAGTAAAAATTACAAAGTTGAGCTGTAAGACTGATAAAGTTGTATTAACTTATTGAAGTCTAAATAAAATACGAGTATTGATACGATTGAAGCTTTCAGCAGTCTCATTTCAGTAAATAATTCCATTATAATTTGTAGCTTACGAAATGAGCAGGAATTACTACTTACAACGAGCTTATGTTTGTAAAGCTCATGTTACAGAGGCATTAGCTGCTTAATTAATTCATTTAATTTGTAGACTACGATTTTATTTTCATAGTCTACATTTAAGTACCCACAAAGAGGTAATCACATTTTGTTTTAATTTCGAACCGTTGTAAAAACATATAAACGTTGTCCTGAAAACTTATTAAGATTAACATCAGAGCTTTTTTAAGATTCCGAAGTTTTGTGTACCAAAGTATGTAATATTTCAGTATTTATTGAAAACTTTGACTTTAAAGAACATAAGTAGATCTTTACGAACTCGTACAGTATTTACTGAACTTGTCGACGTTTACTTCAAAACAGTTAATGTAAATTCGGAAGTACGCATTAGTTAGCACGTTACTTATTAGGCGTTTGATATTGAAGCAAAATTCTTGAAGTTCACATCGGTAGGTACATAATATGTGCTAGTTGCCATGATTCATAATGTACGTTACTGTTTATAGATGAAGCGTAAATTAATTCCGTCAGATCTGTATCACTCAGAATATTGACCTTCCCGTTTTATTACCATTTTTAACGTTCAAGTGGTTTTAGTAAGTTTAAAAAACTAGCTATAAATTGGAGTTACGATGAGCGTAACTGCGTATCCCACATGATACGAATATAAAGTATCTAAGTCGTACCGAATGTTACCAATAAACAAAGAAATGACTAAGTAATAATATGACACATCTTCCTAAAAATTGCAAGTAAATAATATGTTAAGTTTATGAGCGGTCGTTTGTATCTTTGGCTGAAGCAGCTGGGTTATCTCAATATGGCCATCGGTAATATATTTTTTATTTACGAGACGTTTAAACGTTTAAAAATACTTGGACGTATTACGTGGCATTAGGTATTGACTTTTTCATTATTAAGTGACGCATTTAGACAGCTTTCCTTCTTGATTATAATAAATCTAATTAAACGTTTTACTTCCGATTATGAAGTGCGAAATTATAGAGCAGAATTATATATAACGAGCGGTCGCAGCACCGCCAGGCTATTTCCTCCGTTGACACTGGTTCTAAATAGCCGTTCTAATGCTCGTCATGACTGAAAGTTAAAACTACCTGCCTACCTACTGCTGCCAACTTTCTTCTTTTTTTCTTTCATTAGAACCTTCTCCTGACAATTACAAACACAACAAAAAAAGAATTAGCGAAATCGGTCCAGCCGTTCAGGCGTGATGCGATGACCAAGGAAATATGGATTAATTTTTATATACAGAAAGAAGAAGATTGTTTGCTCAAGTGGTATTCAATTGTGTGATTGCCTTCAGCTGAAACACAGAGTCTATTATATTTCGTCGCTTCATTCTTCAGATACAAATAACCATGTAGTGCCTTTATTCTACAAGGCTCTATTCGCATGTTTAAAGAATCGACTTTAGTCGATTGGATTTTTTTTTTTTTTTTTTTCTGTGGTGTGGACCTCACTAGCGTGGCGTGATATTTGTGCTGTCATTCCTTTTTCTTGCGAGGCACCGTTCGCACTACTGAATATTAAACTAGTGAATATTTCGTGCTCAGCAATATATAATATAATGCCGAAAAGAAGAAATCAGGATAGAATTGAACGTTATCAACGTAAAATTCAAAAATTGGACAATCAGCAAAGAAAATATAAAAGAATTATTTACTCGTCATCGGAAGACTCGGACAAAAATTCAGGTTAGTAAATCGTTACTTATTATGTGTGTTTGGGAAAAATATTTCTATTTAAGAGAAATATAATCTCTGCTATAATGCCTGGAGGTTGACCGTGTGTCATCACGAAGGTAATTTGTAATTGTCTAAAGGACGATTACGTTTAAGCAAATAAAATGCCTGGAGGTTGGCCGTGTGTCATCACGAAGGTTACTCACTATACAGCCTAGAGGTTGACCGTGTGTCATCACGAAGGTAATCTGTAATTGTCTAAAGGACGTTTACGATAACGCAAATAAAATGCCTGGAGGTTGGCCGTGTGTCATCACGAAGGTTACTCGCTATACAGCCTAGAGGTTGACCGTGTGTCATCACAATGGTAATCGGTGATTGTCTAAAAGACGATTACGTTAAAGCAAATAAAATGCCTGAAGGTGGATCGTGTATCCTCACGACGATTATTTATAATACCGTCTTAGTGTCGTTTTATTACCTAAGAGATTAACCGTGTGTTAATACAATGTATGAAATAAAAATGATGTCTACCCTCAATTTTCAACTTTTATTTTTCTATTGTTTTAGACGACCCACATGCTAATGACGCTGATCCAGACCCAATAGGGTTAAAAGATCATACTGACACCGATGAGGAGACCAAACTTAATGGCGAGCAGGAATCCACCCCAGTACCTGAATTGGATCCTGATATTGTCTCTGCCTTAGGCGAGACCATGGAAGAGACGACAAAGTTTGGGCCAAAAATCCACGAAAACCTATCGCGCCTTTGGCTACCTATACTCCGCAAAGGGATAAATAAGGAGATAAAAGACAGTCTTCAAAAACAGTACCAAATTCCGGAAAATTGCTCTTTGTTACATGCGCCAAAATTAAACCCTGAAATTTCGGCCGCAGTAAACGAAGGTACCCGTATTCGGGACAAAAGGGTAGGAGCGATACAGCAACAACTAGGTCACGGCATAGCCGCCCTTAATAAAGGACTAGATTTGCTGTTAGACGATGGCAAAGACAAAGTTCAGGCCATTAAATTTTTAAGCGACAGCTGTCGCTTGCTGTGCGATCTGCACTTTGAGGAAACGGAGTCGAGAAAGAAGTTCGTCACCCCGGGCTTGGATAAATCTTTTCTAAATATCATGCAAGATAGTGATCGTGATGAACTGCTTTTTGGAAGCAAACTTTCGGAAAAGATAAAAGCCACGAAAGTCATTGAAAAACATGGCTTGCAAATCAAGAAGCCCGCTACGATATCTAAAACACCTTCTACTTCATACCAGTCGTCATTGAACCGGCCGCGCCCCCAGGAAAACTGGGGAGGCCCTCCTCGCTTCTCGTCGAACAGGGGGGGGAGGGGAGGGCCAAGGAGAACTGCCCCAGCACCACGCAAGCCCTACACAGGCGCAGCTCAACGGAAGTCGTCTGCCCAGAGCAAACAGCGTGCGGCAGCTCAACAATAGAGGTACACGCTGGGAGAATCCAGCATTTTTATAATTGTTGGCTTAATATTACTGATAATTCATTAATTCTTAAGTGGATATCTGAAGGATACTCCATTCCATTTTTGAAAAAAGTAAAACAAATGTCGGCTATACCTAATTCTGTACCCCCGAGCGACCAACCGCATATGTTACAAGCCATCACAAAATTATTAGAGCTAGGAGCTATATCCCCATGTCATAGATCCAAAAATGATTTTGTTTCCAAAATATTTTTAACGCCTAAATCTAATGGGGGTAAAAGGTTTATT
This sequence comes from Diarsia brunnea, assembly GCA_949774965.1. NCBI lineage: Eukaryota > Metazoa > Arthropoda > Insecta > Lepidoptera > Noctuidae > Diarsia > Diarsia brunnea. The sequence goes on from OX459009.1 coordinate 12,711,837, forward strand.
TTAAATTTAAAGGCTTTAAATAAGTTTGTTTCCACTGCTCATTTTAAAATGGAGGACCATAGGACTGCAGCTAGACTTTTACCTAAAGGTGGTTTCATGGCAAGTATTGACCTAAAGGAAGCATACCTTTTAGTCCCTATTTGTAAAGAACATCGTAAATACTTACGTTTCCAGTTTGATCAAACATACGAGTTCAACGCAATGCCCTATGGTTTATCTGTTGCGCCTAGGGTTTTCACGAAGTTAATGAAGGAGGTTATTAACCATCTAAGACACAGGGGTCATAGGTCAGTAATATATCTCGACGACATTTTTTGCATCGGTAATACTTACGATGAATGTCGTGACAACGTTAATGAAACAATAACATTGCTCAAATGCTTAGGTTTTGTCATTAATTACGAAAAAAGTTGTCTGGAACCTCGACAAATTTGTAAGTTTCTAGGTTTTATATTTAATAGCATCGATATGTCACTAGGCCTACCAGATGACAAACGAACTGGGATTATGCGATTGGTCACTAAGTTTTCTTCTCTTTCCAAGTGTTCGATTAGGGAACTGTCACAATTGATTGGAGTTCTTACTGCAGCCTGCCCTGCAGTCAGATATGGTTGGCTATACACGAAAACCCTTGAACGTCAGAAATATTTAGCCCTTCTAAAGAACGGTGACTTTGAAGCAAAAATAAGACTGTCGGAAGTCATCTTACCTGACCTAGAATGGTGGAAACGGAACATCAACTTAACTTACAACGCGTTGAGAAGAGATGATCATTTCGATTTAGAAATCTACACTGACGCTTCTAGGACCGGCTGGGGGGCAGTCTGTAATGGGAATCGAGCTAACGGTGGCTGGAAAAATCAGGAATTATCTTTCCACATCAATTACCTTGAATTGCTAGCGGTATTTCTAGGTTTGAAGTGCTTTGCAAGCTTGCATTCTAATTGTTCTGTATTGCTTCGTGTGGATAACACAACTGCTATTAGCTATATTAACCGAATGGGAGGAGTTCGGTTCCCACATTTAAATGAACTGACAAAAACGATTTGGCAATGGTGTGAGAAGCGAAGTATATTTCTATTTGCGTCATACATTAACACTCATGACAATATAGAAGCCGATGAAGAATCTCGGAAAATTAATGTAGACACAGAATGGGAACTATCGGATTGGGCCTTCCAAACGATAGTTCAAAATTTAGGTGAACCAAAAATCGACCTATTCGCTTCCCGTACCAATACCAAATGTAGCCAGTACATTTCGTGGAGACCGGACCCGGATTCTATAACAGTTGACGCTTTTACAATTAGTTGGCAATCTACTTTTTTCTACGCTTTTCCACCGTTTGCTTTAATCCTAAAATGTTTGAGAAAAATAATTAACGACTCAGCCACTGGCATCCTAGTCTTTCCTTATTGGCCTGGCCAACCGTGGTTTCCATTGCTGAGAAGAATGCTCATGTCGGATATTGTTTTCTTAGATCCTAATGAGGACCTTTTGCGTTCGAATTACAGATCTCGTCACCCGCTTCACAGCAGCCTTATACTGGGAGCCGCGACGCTCTCAGGGCAGCATTTACGAGACTGAATACCCCGGACGTAGCGCTAGACTTAATGCTAGGCTCCATTTCGGATAATACTATGCAACAATATTCCGTCACTTACAAATATTGGTGGCAATTTTGTCTTGAAAATAACCTCAATACCTTTACTGCTTCGGTATCATCGGTCATAGCCTTTCTGGTGGATCTCTTTCAGAAGGGAGCATCATACGGTACTATCAATAGCCATCGATCTGCCCTTTCATTACTCCTCGGGAATAACATTGGAGCAGACGAGAAAATAAAACGTCTACTCAAAGGTATTTACAGGCAAAAGCCACCTCGTCCCAAGTATAACACAACTTGGGACCCAAAAATAGTACTGGACTACGTTTCCCAATGGTACCCCAATGATAATCTTGACCTTACTATCCTAACAAAAAAATTGACAATTTTATTAGCGTTATGTACTTCCCATCGAGTACAAACTTTCTCTCTTATTAGAGTGCAAAATATCAATAGATCCCCCACTGGTATACAGATAAAAATAATTGATATGATAAAGACTTCCGCAGCAAATCGAGAACAACCCGTTTTATATTTACCATATTTCGTAGAAAACCCGAGAATATGTCCTGCAAAGACTCTCGATGATTACCTTGAGGTAACATCTGCTTCACGACCCGAAGGAACCGATAGTCTTTTGCTTACCGTTAAAAGACCATATAGAAAAGCATCGTCGCAAACTATCAGTAGGTGGATTAAGCAGACCCTAGCGGAGAGCGGCGTCGACGTCACAGTGTTCAGTGCGCACAGCACGCGCCACGCCTCCACCTCGGCGGCGGCCTCCGCTGGAGTATGTGTTGACACCATCCGGAAGACGGCTGGTTGGGCTAGTTCGTCTCAGACGTTTGCTCGGTTCTATAATCGACCCTTAATTGATGAGGGAATGTATGCTCGATCTATCTGCGCCCTAACTAATTTAAATCTAGAATTATGAATTAATGTAATACTAATAAATCAAAATACATTTAGGTATTTATTGTTTTTGTCTGTTGTTCTAATAATGATTTAGGAACTTAATAATTTATAATTATTTACTACTAAGAACAATTTCTGTTTTTTTGTTATCAAAATTAAAGTTTTCTACTGATAAGTAAAGTTTTATTTACTAATCTGAGAACCTATCTCTAAACATCTACATGGTTATTTGTATCTGAAGAATGAAGCGACGAAATATAATATAAGATCAAACGAACTTCTTGAAGTGAAGTTCGATCATTATTATATGAGTCGCTTCATTCGAAGATACAAAGTCCTCACCCACCCAAACCCATCGTAGAAAACTGATCTCTAAACAAGAATGACAGCACAAATATCACGCCACGCTAGTGAGGTCCACACCACAGAAAAAAAAAAAAAAAAAAATCCAATCGACTAAAGTCGATTCTTTAAACATGCGAATAGAGCCTTGTAGAATAAAGGCACTACATGGTTATTTGTATCTTCGAATGAAGCGACTCATATAATAATGATCGAACTTCACTTCAAGAAGTTCGTTTGATCTTATATTATACGCTCTGTCACAAACTCTCTGTTTTTCGACCCTCAAATCCCATTTTTAGACATTACCCAAAAATAATTGAAGCTGTTTCATATTTTACTGAAGCCGTGTGGTAAAGGTACTTGGGTAGGTCATGGCACGAAATTGACCAAAGACTATTATTTTAATTTTTCTCTTTGTATGAACTAGTCTAAGTATATTACTTTGATATATATTTATTTACAACGAACAACAACTTTTATTAGGTACTCGTTTTGTGAATTTTCCCTTTGAATTTGTACATAAATAATATTGTAAGCGGTTACATATTACGGTTGACAGATAACGCTGAAAACAATAATAATATGTACAGGACCTAGCTGTTACATTTATTCCTGTTTAAAGGGGTTTGAGTAAACTTGGCGTCGTTTTGAAGTTGCGCGGCCAGTGATGAAACTTGGATATTTTGAAAGAACAGAATAAAGCGATCAAAAGTTATTATGGATGCATTTATCTATATCTATTCGGAACGGAGATATTTGGTTTTGTATTGCTTATTAAAATCGAAGAAGTTAGTATACTCTATTGCACTGTTTTAGGTTCCTGCCGTATTTTTTTGAGAATTCAGACGGCACGGTTGGCGCAGTGGCTCAAGCAGTTGACTGCTGCGCTACGTGTCGCGGGTTCGATCCCCACACGGAAAGAATATTTGTATAATCTACAGATAGTTGTTTTGGGTCTGGGTATTTGTGTATGTGAGTTTAAATGTTTGTGAACGCACCTACGATACAGGAGAAATTCCTAGTGCGGGCCAACGTTGAAAAAATAAAATAAAAAAATTAAATACGTACGTAGATTGCATAGCTCGATGATGTCTGTCTATGGGCCGATGCATTAAAATAATAACGACTTGGCATTTTCTTGAAAATTTTGATCGTTTGTGTATTGTGACTGACCCAGCATACCTTTTTAGACTCTTATATTTTTACGATTTGGATGTATAACGTCATGGATGTAATTAACAGTGCATTTTGCATTTGTTGCTGGCGAAGTCTGAATCGTGTTGGCGGGCCTCGTATTGGGCATTCATCTAGACGGACATTTAGGTACGCGTACATTCTCGTAGAAAGAGCTACACAAGGGCTGGATGCAATATTGGATCACTATTGCTCATGTATTATTGGGAAACAGAGCTTAGGCTGCTGTTCGCATGTAATGTCAAATGTAATAATTATGATACATGGGGTCGGGCAGATATATCAAAATAATCTGACTCCGCCAGCACAATTTTAGATACAATTATTCGACATGACATTGAGAATTAAATTAATGTACGAAGTGAGTTAAAAAAGTGTTTTTATTTATAATGTAATCGAGTATGGCAAATATGGCAATGTGATTTTATTATTTCCCTAAACACACAATACCAACTTTACATTGACATGTGATTGTAACACAGTAAAGCCAGCTCTAATATCATCATATGCCTAACATTTTCCCAACTATGTTGGGATCGGCTTCCAGTCTAACTGGATGCAGCTGAATACCAGTATTTTACATGGAGCGACTGTCTACCTGACCTACACGACCCAGTTAATATTGGGTAATACGATACCCTTTCGTAAGACTGGTTGTCAGACTTTCAGGTCACTGACTACCTGTTACAACTGCCAAAGATCTATATATGGCTGCCGAGACCAACAGCTTAACGTGCTTTCCAAGGCACGGAGAAAACTCGATATGTAATGGGTGGTCACCCATCCACAGACCAACCTAGGCAAGCGTGGCTTAACCTAAAGATCAACCCGAGTGGCAGTTATTATTAAGCCAGCTCTAATATCAACCTTGTATTAACATAACTAAGATTTCTTTACGCAGGACAGTAATTGAAGTATTTATAATAACAACATTTTTGTAATCTTCAAACGCAAATATCTCAGCTTAGAAATTACTTAGGACTAAAATAATTGAACATATAATATATGTGTATTTAACACAGCACAACAAAATGACATGAAAATTAAAAGTGGCCGCTGAAAAAAAAAGTGACGCCACTAGTCTATACAAAGTTACCCAATGCTCTTTTGCCTATTTCACGATGACTGAGTAGCCACTAATTATTACCGAATAAATTAAAAAACGGGACAACATTTGTATGGAATGATTTGTCAAGTAATTTAACGGGAACATAATCGTCGGTGGTGTAAGAGGATCTGACTGGCGCCCTCAGAAATGTTTAATGATTACTTAAGCCGTCAGTAAAGATTTGACATAAAAAACCTTTACTAAGTGACGGCTTAAGTAATCAATAAACGTCTCTGAGTGCAGCAGTTTGTCTTATAATTTTAAACATAAATTAGTTCAAATGTTCCTAGTAGTCTAATGAATGGAATACCTAAAGTGCGTGTGTGCTACACTGTTGCCAAATTTCCCGATGCGATGACGCAGGGTTTTCAGTGGAGACCATGTACACTTGACCCAGTTGGCCGTAAGTAGGGCGCTCCGGCAGCCCGGGGCCGGCGCCCGGTCGCAGCTCGGCTCCTGTACCCGTGTGTAAACTATCCGGTGCTTCATAAAACAGATAAAATATCAATATTTCATGGCCCTTGTTTACGTACCAATAAGGAAATCACATTACAGAGCACAAGGAAATTAGATTTCGCAAGAGGAGGCTGTTCAAAAAGAGGGAAAGGGCTTTCTTTTGTATCTAAACGCGAGACTTTCCCTGAAACTATATGGTTTCTTTCAGTAAAGTTTCTCCCACTTTAATTGGAAATGTCCTTAGAGTAATTAACCACGACCTTTAAGGCTTCAGTTTTCGGTCTCGGAAAAACCAACGGAAATACCACACACTTCCGCCAAACTGAAATTATTTTTATGGAGTGTTACAAATTGTTTGTGTACTTCAAGTTCCAAATATGAATAGTGTTAAAACTATGTTAACTAACCGTTACGCGTGACATTTATGTAACTATTACGTACTACTTGTAATTATTGTACATGTTCCGTTAGTTGTAGGCTTTGTGGCGAAGAAAATGAATCGGTTGATAACATTTAAATACACGGAAAAGCGGTCCACGAGCGACGGAAGTGGCTTTGCAATTGTGACCATAGACACTTGCGCCGCTTTTGTAAGTATTTGTTGACGTAAACCCTTGCCAAGAAAATGAAACAAATGTTACGTTTATTAAAATAAATACGTTAGGAAGTTATTTTACCTTGTCTGTACCAAAAAAACACTACCGCATTGATTTTTACTAAAAAATACAATGATTTAAAACAATGAACGATGAATATGACATTAGACAGACATAATCCATTGTAATCTTTATGTATACTTTTTATTTCGACTCCAGTTTGAGGCTACAAAAGACTACTTAGCACAAACGACGTTGTTGGCAGGTCTCATCTATAATTTCAATGCCAACCTCCGTAAAAATGTGTTATTATGAAACTCAGAACCGTATGAACAAACAGCATTCGGTCATTCTGAAAATGATGTTGTTTGCTTAGCTTTGTGCAGATAACGAGTCAATATTGTAAGAACTGTTGCTGCTAAATGACCTTTATGTAGCCATTTAAATACATAACTGTTCTACATTAACAGTTACTGGGGAAACGTAATATAAAAATCACAAAGTACTTTGTAATCATAACGTGCGTCAGTTTTACACGGAGCTTAAATCTCTAAGGTGCATTTCAGCATGGAAGGTGTAGTGCGCAATGTAATAGAATATTCAATTTCTCATGAAGCTGAATTCTGAACACGTGTGGCGCGTTTAGAGCGGAAATATAGGTTGGGACCTAATCTTGTTACTGTTGCAAGCGGCTGCAAGCCATGCAGATTCATTTTATTACGTGAGGTTCTGTTTTATATCCAGTAAAGCTTCATGTCCTGGCTTGTGGTGATCATTTTGTTTAAAAAATATTTGATATTCTTGAATGAATTGCTCGTTATTAGGAAAAGCTTATGATCTTTTACTATTACCTACACTTATTTACAATTGTTTAGTAATAATAAATAATTTTAAATAAATAAATATTTTTTTTTATTTGCAAAACATTTTTATACAATATTTGTGAAGCCCTGACTCCAGAGCTAGATATTAAAATATCTATTAGTGACCTGTCATTTCAGCGTTTCCCATAGCAATTAATTTGCAAGTTGGCAAGCTGCCATAACAATTCTTCCTTATTAAGCCTGGCTTCCGTCTGGTAATTCACTCACACCTACAATGATAGCTTTAAATAAAGAAAAAATAATTTCTGAAACTAGACAGACTGGTAGCAGAAATGCAGGTATTAAGCTGTATCTGGTAAGACTGGAAGCCGACCCCTGTAGGGGGCACAGATGTATCTGTGGGAAAACGCTAGGCAGATGACGGTGAATTCCTAAAACTGGCATGATATAGCAAATCGTAAATGTACAGCCAGTGTTCCACTTTGTAGTTGGTAAGCTGATAAAAAACTAACAAACTCATTAAATAAAGTTTAACTAAATCTGGAAGTTTTAGGAATTACAATACTTTTACTGGAGGCACTGTATGCGTATGTTTAATGAAATATTTAATTTACCGGGCAAGTACGCTGGGTACATAAACATTTTTTGATGTAGACATAGGTTTATCGTGGAAACTCGATCTGTCATCCCATCGGGACAATTTATTTATGGAAATTGGTAACCTAGTACATTTGGAGAGCCTACACTTGAAAATAATGAAAAAAGTAAATTTCAATCATTTCTCTTCAGTACTTACCTGAATCTATGCAAAGTCTTATCAAAGCTGCTTATCAAACGTAAAATTTTGTTTTCGGTCAGTATACTCTCATACTCTGCTAAACTGTTATTTAATTAGAACAGTAATGAATACATTAATTGTTTAATATTTTACAAGTTATTGAAGTTACTGTAAAAAGTATTTATTAAATCTTCTCAACGGCTACAACTACTACCAACTGTGTACACATTCTTGCAATATTGCCAATATTAGTTTTCTTAAATCTTGCTATGGATTATAATGTTTGTATGTGAATTGGGGACAATGTTAAACGCGCTTACGTCTGGTCGGCGTACCCGCGCCATGTTTGCACATGCGCGTGCGCGCTATACGGTGCGCCGGAGTCGATTCACTGCACATCCATTTCCGCATGTCGCAGCCGCGTTCTATTTCAGAGACACTCCTGCTCCAATCTGCCATGTTTCTTATGCGATTTACTGAAAACACTATTTAGCGCAGTTTGTAATTTAAACAGCTGTTGCCAAACATTTATGAGGTATGCCATGAATAAAATACGTTCAACTCCAAACATAAATTAATTAATATTCTTCATAACTTTTTGAAAATACTGGTTAATACGGTAACTTTAAATACGCATCTTAAAAGTTACTGTTGATTCAATTTATTATTCCGAAATCAGAACTCGTTTATGTAAATATATCGCCCCAATTTTCAGGTCTACCGAAATTAATGTAATATCCAATTAGAACTATACTGTCCATGAAATATAACGATAAAGTTGAGATGGTTTAATTGTAGAGCCTTGGCGTCGAAGCAAGGCCACCACTCACCGAGTTATCGCAGCCTAAGTGAAGTTAAGCAACTCGTAGGATCCACGCATGGCGGGTGTTGAGGGCGTCAACCAACCGTAGCAATCATAATAAACTTGATTTTCATAAGAGAAATGTGTGAAATAGCTCTGAAACGCATTGTGCAGAAATAGCCTTATGTAAAAATATGGAGAATTATGACTTTAGAAACTTAATCAATAATTCTTCTTCTTTCTCGTTTCCTCAAGTCATGAATGAGGGTCGTGATCACATGAGGTTGTTGCCTTCTCCACCAACGCCTTCCATGCTAGACGGTTTTCAGCCATGCGGACAGATGCCTGAAAATTCCCAATCAAAAATTCAACCAGATATAAAGATTCGAAGTCAATTATGATATCCCAGTTCACTTTCTCAATTCATAAAATAAAAATTTCACCAAGAATTCAGCCTTAGAAATATATCCTTTCTGTGCAGCTGCAGTCTATTTAATTTCAGTAGGAATACAACTAGCTAATGAGAGTTCGCAACTTCACAAGTAAATTTCATTACTGCTACAAGAATTTCCGAGAGAATATTCTAGCAAGCTGTTCTTGATATTTTAATAACTTGTGCGCCTCGAGCGAACATCGTATTCAAAGAAAACAGACATGATGTAGAATATTTTCATAAAAACTACCTGAATATTACATAAAATACGAGTACTACGGAAAATATGTCAGCTATTGCAAATGGAAATCGAAATAAAGTGGGTTTCATTGTTCGGCTTCGAACGAAATGGATCTCCTAATCAGATACACTCGATCATATGCGTAGGTTGTTACTTACAATATTATATACTGAAAGTGAACCTAATAATAATGAATATTAGAGTACATAGCAATAAAATAACCAAGAGCTATATCAACGTCACTACGTGAACATTATGTCGACCTAGAACTCTTACAACGCCCTGTCCTTTCACAAAGAACGAATGATTGAAGTTGTATGTACAAAAAACGTGGAAATACACCTGTTATTAGTTTATCGACTCGCACATACCTACCTATTGTGCTTTCGTAACATTGCGCCAATGGATAACTGTCTCTAAATATAGGGCAAATCCAGCCGGCGTGGCTATGCGAATGTATGTGGGTTACCGGGGGCATCACAAATAACCGCGCTCTATCGTAAAATGTCCCTACATTTCGACATTAGCTGCATTATATGCTTCTGGCGAAGTAGGAAGTTGATCCACGGGATGCGTTGCACAACACAACAGAAATGGATTGGACAACACATTTGAAAGGTCTGTTTAACATTTTTTAAGGAAAAACACGCCATGAAAGAGACAAAATAAATACCGTTGTTTAAGAAAATCTTGTCAAACAATGTCGTGAAGAAGGTTTTGAGTATGAATGTGATGGGTATAAGAGTAGAGGAAGACCAAAGAAATGATGGATGGACTGTGTTAAGAATGATATGGCAAAAAAGGCGGTGCCACATGAGATAACGAGAAACAGAGAAGTATCGAAGAAGAAGACATGCTGCGCCGACCTCAAAGGAATTGGGATAAGGGCAAGATGATGATGTTTAACAAAATCTTGGAAGTATTGATGTCCGGTTAGATCCGCTTAGAACTAAATCCAGGAGACTATATGCAAATACTATTCTAAATAATGATCCGAAAAGAGATGTGAATATGCGTCATTAGGTTGATTAGTAGCAAGAGATAGATCACGTTTTGATCGTCGAATAATTACGTTAACAGCACTGTTTGATAAGATTGTTTATCCCAGTAATCTAGAAATGAAGGACCAAATGATTACCTACTACATAGGTAGTTGTGATGTGATATACCTAGATGTGTTTGTTATCGTAAAAGGGTAAGAGTCTGGTGATTTGCAGCTTTACTTTTGAACTATCAACAGTATGCCAATAACAATGATTGAAGATCAAGAGTGCATCATTTTCCACAATCTGTTTTGTCCTAAACTGTTTATTTATCGAAGCACTTGCGAGAACCGCGATCGTCTTCAGAAGCATTTCAATGTGTATTTTTGTTTACGCGTCAGGGAATGCGCGGGCGCCGCGAGGTGACGCATGCGTTTGCATGCGTTTCGCAAAACGGACGCGACGCGCGGTTTTACTGCTGGAATTTACTGAACAAAACCAATTGTTCCGAACCAACATCAATACAGTATACCAGTAATTTAATCTGTTACTAAAATTAACAGAATCCAATAGAGTTAATTAAATTGGCGCGTGCCTCGAACACTAATTGGTAGATAGACGCCACTTTCTAAGTAATCCGACGGATATTTAGTTTCACCCTGATAGGTACTCAATCAATCTATTGGGAATTTGAACCCTTATTATTATTAATCCAATTAGAGACAGGATTTGCTTATCTAATATTCCGAATTCCTTAGTTTGCAACAAAACTCGTACAAAGATTATAACGAGGTACGATAATTAATGAGATATCTTAAGTCAAAAGGTTATCAGCTATGTTCTGGGTTTAAAAAACCGGGAAAGAACCACTTTTTCTGCGCATTACTTTATATAATTTTAGATAGTCCTACGTTATTTTACATTGCTACTTAATCATCCTTTTCAAACTTGCCGAAGATTCTGCGAGATTTGCTCATAAATCGAGTCCCATTACAGTTACAGTGCAATAAGGTCGCGATATAGATATAATGCAGTAAAGAATAGTAATTAACAGGTACTCTCATTTACATAGGGATACTAGTTCGCTAGAAATAGGATTAATGGACTGTGTGAACAGAACCTACCTGCGAAACCATTAGCGAAGTAGCTCATAATGCGATGACATGTAAGTGCGGCACGGATACCTTACCTACTGCGTTAATGATTGAATATTGAATCTTCGAGGACTATAAATAAAAGTAATGTCTAAAAAAATATCTTTCTATCTACTACTGTCCTTATTAAAGATAAAGGTTAAAGCTCCAAATAAATTCTTTCTTTCTTTCTTTTTTTTTAAATTGGTCTGTTTATCTTTGATTTTATAACTTACATTCAATTTTCTTCTTAAGGGCAGGTAGACCAAGCGAAATAGGCATTTAACGCTACCAAGAGTTGCCCGCGATTGCCGCAAAGCGAGCCGTGCGCTTACGTCGCGAGGAGTGTCACCTGTGTCACATTACAGATAAGCAGGCAGTAGGTCAACTTGTCTTATTGATTTATTTTTAAATAAAAATAAGAGATTTGATTAATTAAAAACTCGTTTTATTATAATTTGTAGTAATAGCGAAGTCTTTCGTTTTTTTGTAATAAATTAATTTGAGTAGATATTTTAAATGGAATAAATTCTGAACTATACTTATTACATTAATTGATGTTTTAGTTTCTAGGTCGGGTATTCCAAATGCATTAAGTAACGCAAGGACGACAATGCCGCAAAGATCGCGTCATTATTATCATTTACGGAACAGATTAGGGTGATCATCGTAGCTTTTTAGTCGACCTTGTTTAGGGTTCCGTACCCGAAGGGTAACCAACGGGAACCGGGGGGGGTACCCTATTAATAAGCCTTCGTTGTCCGTCCGTCCGTCTGTCAGCGGTCTGTATCTCATGATCTATAATAAGTAGACGATTGAATTTTTCACAGAATGTGTATATCTCTAAAAGAACAAATACGAAAAATTAAAAAAAAAATATTAAAAAAGAACTCGATATTTGAATGGAAAATCGTATATTTTTTAATACAACAACGATAATATTATCAACTCTGTATCTCACGCATATGATAATCACCAAATGTGTCAAAATTATTATTCATGTATTCGGGGGGGTATGAGGAACAGGGTGTAAAGTTCCTCATCCCCCATAGAAAAGGGAGGATCCTCCGACCAGACGGGTGTTGTGTCCGACATATTATGTAAGTCGGGATTTTCTATATAGGCTAATGTCGCGGATAATGTTGATAGCGCGATGTAGGAATTGCCAATTTAGTTCGTATGTGTTGCGATAGATGTCGCTGTCGCCACATCACTCCCCTCCGAGACCGGAGGTCGATAGCAGACTGAGTCTTGATGCTTGCCAGGCCAGTGGAAGGTTCCAGTGAGTCGGAACCGGATGCCGCGTAGTTCTCGGTGAGTCGGAACTGTCTGCGGTGATGCCCCAGTGAGTCGGGGTGATGCTGCATTATGCTCCAGTGAGTCGGAGTGATGCTGTGCTGCGTAGTGGCTGGCTGCTGCGTCGACCAGGAGAGAAGTGCGTCTCTGCTTGCTGACCGGCCGAAGTGCAGTGTGCTGTGCCAAGGTCGCTGATGAGGCTGAGGGTGATGACCAGGTATGCGCTTCTGCTGCATGCTGGTGGTCAGGATACCCTTTGAAGCCGTGGTTGGAATTTATCTTTGAGTACTTTTTCTACGATGAAGGAGTCTTCTGTGTCTTCAGTTTCTCTAAAAAAGAGAAATATGGTAAGTCTTACAAGTTTGTCTTACACATCCGAGTAAAAGCATTGTATGTAAAATGCGGTAAAAACATAAAATGTGGTACTTACGTTAATGTTACAGTTTTTTGTGTATCAACTGGATCCAATCCAATAAAAGAGGTTTTGGATACATCAGCCGTGTTTCTACATGATGCATTATCCATATAGTACCTGAAAACCCACCCACATTATGTTAGTTAATGTACATTATGAGTATCCAGGACTTTAATACAGTAGAGCATCGATTATTCGAACGTCGTTCAACCGAATGACAGACTCCTTTTTCCGTTTGAGGTACGGAACCCTAATCTTGATCTATGGTAATTACATGACGCGGGCTAGCGGACTGCTAGTAAGGGTAACTCGCCGTGCGATCAAGGACCAAGCCCGGGTCCGCGGCGCGTCGTGTTCTACGCGCGCCTCAAAGAGCTGTCAGCAAACTGACGGGGCCCAAATAGGGTTGCCTGCCGGGGCCACGAATATGTCTTACCAGGATACCGTGGCCCTGGAACGCAAAGGGCAACCGAAGGAACAGGGTGGATTTTAATTAGTACAAGTCTGACAGTCCCTTCCGCTCCACTCAGAGCGGCAGGACTCATTTGATGATTTTACCACACGATAAAAAAAAAAGATAATTACATACCTATTTTCGTTTGAATCCTCAGGTATCAGATTTGTTGCTGCGGCAGTGTTCATGTTAGTTTCTTCAGGCTGCCCAACTAACCTATAACAAAAAGTAAATGGAGTACCTATTTCACAGATGAAATTGATAGGTAGATATAGTAATTTACTGTTCGTTAGCAAACGCCAGGTTGAGATATCGAAATAGACAAAATATGATTTAATTTTATCAAAAATCTTAGCGTTCTCTAGTAGTACTGATATTTTTATATTGTGGCTCGCCACTCGCCAGGCAGGATACCGAACGAAAAGACAAAATATGAATTATCAAAAATCGTAGCGATCCTCGGTACTAATATTCATAAACTATAGTACGATGATCGTAAGTTTTAGACATTTACCAATCAGAGACTGAAGTAAAATAAAAATTAATTTTGAGACCAAATTACATTACAATACAAATAAAACATTTACGTAGGTACTTACTTCTTCACATATCTTTGGAGTGCATTCTTTCTATTTGTGTCTTTTATTGCTTTACACGACTTTTTTCGCCTGCGTTGTTTATTGCCCATTATAATTTATAACTAACAAGCAACAAATTCTCAAAAAGATGGTATGGTGCGCGTAGTTGTCAAACTGACACAGGTCCGTCGTCCATAAGCGCCAACACGCGACTGAACGGACCTGTCCGAGCCGCCGCGATCGCTTTTAATTCTTATTTAAACATAGTAATTGAGAAAATCATTTTATCAATTCAAACTCTGCGAATTTGTCTTAAACTAATTAGTTTCTTAATTATAGTACAAAAATTAAATGTAAAAAATCAGTAATATAGTCATAATATTGAAAAAACGATCTAAAAAGGGGTAACTTTGCGATTTTTTTCTATCGAGTGAAGTTCATCAGGTCTTGCAACTGAATGCGATTTTGACTAGATAAGATCCTTAACTAATACATATATTTTTTATTAAATTTAAAACACTGTATTTTTTGTCTCAGATTGTTTTAAAAAACTTAAATTCGGGTCCACCCAGCCTTAATACACAACATTGTTAAAACTTTTTCAACAATATAAATCAAGTATTAAAGCTTATACTAAACATTTAGTACCATACAACTTGTATCTTCAAACTTGGGATTGTGATCTTTTTACCCGAGTAACAATATTTGAACTTGTGAACATTTGACCACGATAGCTAATGATATGCAACGGACAATCCTGATACTAACACCCATTTAATTTAATATATTTTTATGTCGACAAGGTTGCGTGGTCTTATTTAAATAACCTGCGCTACGCAAACTCTTTCCGTCACATTGGTCTAGGTCGCGGGGATCCGCTGGATGCGAGACGCACGGGACCGGTCAATGTGGCGACACTTAGTGGAGGCCTATGTCCAGCAGTGGACGTCTTTCGGCTTAAATGATGATTATGATCTTTGAAACTCGAACACCAGCCAAAACTGCCCTTGGTAGTGTATTTAACACATAAAGATGATTCGTAACACAAACTGAGTAATAACGATTCTTTATAAGGTGTTGATATGTTCATAGAGGATATAACAAGAGGTATTAACAGTATGTTAACTAGCGCTACTTAGCGTCTTGCACAAGGAAGGACTTGAAACGAAACATAATAAAACTAACAATGCGTTTAACTTATTGCGGTCTATTGATTGATGTAGTTGGTCACTGCGGTGAATACGTTATTATTATTGATAAATAAAATATGAAAACATTAGGTACCTGCCAACTATTTTATGAGTTTACCTCACAAAGTAAATATAATATACCAGATTAAATACAGAACAAAATAAGTGGTTGTCTAATGAAAGTGTTTCTTTAATTCCAGGTAGTGCAATCAGAAGAGAATCACAATGACGGTGGTGACAAACCCAGCGCGGACCAACTCAGACAATGAAATCCAGTTGGCCGGGCCAACTGGATTTCAGCCGCCGCAGCCCCGGGTTGGGATCGAGCCGTATGAGGAATTCTACGAAGAGAGTGACTTCGCTGACGTGGAGCTCCAAGAGCACGCGCGCCTCTATGATGACGAGAAGCAGTCCGACATCGTGTTTGAGGCTGGCATCAACGGCGACACATGGCGCTACCCCGGCCACCGGCGCGTGCTGGCAGCCACCAGCCCTGTGTTCGCCGCGCTGCTCGCCTGCAAAACTGACGTCATCGTCGTTGACTATATCGATCGCCGCGGCTTCGAGCAGCTGCTGCGCTACCACTACTGTGAGACCACACAACTCAACTCTGTGGGCACGGCGCGCTGCGCACTGGATGCCGCCTACAAGTTCCTCTGCGTCCCGCTGGCAGAGCGATGCGCTCGGCGCCTAGACCAAATGTTGGACGCAGGTGTCGCGCTTGAGATACTGCGTGACTTGCGGTTCCTTTGCGCCCGGCTGCCCGGCGCCGCCTCCGCACCGCCGCTGCCCGCTTTCTCCGACGACCAGGCCGCTCGCTCCCTCGCGCAGTGCTCCCGCTGGTGTGACTCTCTGGCTCACAACGCCCTGTTGGTGCTCGACGAAGACGCAGATACAGCCCTGACTGATGAACGTCTGGAAGAGCTAACATATGAAGACTTAGCACTAATAGTAAAACGAGACACTTTGCGTGTGTCGAGTGAGCTGGTGCTCGTGGAGGCTCTGTCGCGGTGGGCCACATCAGCGTGTAAGCGCACCAAGCGGGAGCTGACGTCGGCCAACAAGAGGGCAGCTCTAGGAGAGCTCGCGTACTGCCCACGGTACCTGCTGCTGGAGGGCGAGTTGCTGGAGCGCGCTCTGAGCTTAGAGCTGCTCGAGCCTATGGAGCGCGCGCTGGTGACGGCACGCGCGCGCAAGCTGTCGGCGCCGGTGCCGGTGGGAGCGGAGCAGGAAGGGCTACTGCGGCGCTGGGCGCAGCCGCGGCCCGTGGAGCCAGCCGCGCTGCCCGTACACCTCAGCACACGCTCCCTGCCGCCCGTGGAGGAGCCGCAACCCAGCAAGCTGTGCGCGCGCCGCCCCAAGCGACCCAAGCAGCCTAGCTTCGCACCAGAAGATAAGCAGAAAAAGAAAGGATGCTGCGCATGTTTCGGAGAGGGACTCTTACGTGCCTTCATTTGTTTGTTCGACTGAGACAGGGAGCCGACCTATGTGTAAGGTGTTCGTTTCGCATGCAAGAAGTGTGTATAAAAAAACAATAATATTTAAGTAAGACTTTCGACTGAGTGTGTACAGATGTGACAAAACTCTTAAAAACTATTATCTACTTACGAAAAACTATCCAATCTTTCTGACTTTTGTCTGACTTCCTTATTAAGTGTGAAAATACCTAAATGTTGGATGTAAAAACAATGCGAGTTATAAGTACATGTTACGATTCACCAATTCTTAAGTAAAAATAATAATTTGGGTCCTATTTGGATAGACTTGGAGAGATTAAGAAAGTAAAGAATGACATCTTTTGTATTTTTTTACGAATCGAAATTTAACTATTCATAATGAATGAATGTATGACTATTGAGTATTTTTAGCATTCGGTACTTATGATTTACAGTTACTACTATGTTAATGATATACCTATTTAAGAGTTTATTTCTGCAGCTGAGGATTAGAGGTTTTATGTAATTTTTATGATGTCCATTTTAAGTCTGTGTTCATTTATATCTTATTTTAAAATAGTTTGCTTATGGCGGGAAGAATCGGTAGCGAATTGGTGGAAAGAATAATTACATTTTAGCGCATTATCGCGTATTCATGTAGTGGAATATTTGTATGTTGTGATATCTAATTAATAATTCTTTTTTGTATTATTGTAGCGCGTTTATTTTACTTGACAACATATCAAATTGTTTAACAATTTGCATTTACAAACGTTTGGCGAAATTAATTGGTGCACAAAATGTCATTATTAAGTTACGTTTCAATTAGTTGTTATTAACTTTATTGCATTTATTGACAAGTGTGTCCATCATACGTTAAGAGGTTGTCTGTTTATTAGATTTTATGCTTAATATCAGTCAGCGATGCAGATTTTACTGGCAATGATATACCTAAATTGTAAGAATTTCATGAGTAACTTTCGAAATCCAAAGAGTTTACTGCCAAAATATATGTTTCTCTTATTAACAAAGAAACATTTCACAGATAACCTCGTTTTTAATTGAGTAGCTTCGCTTAGTTAAATTTAGATGAATTGTTTAGTATAATTCTTCCATAATTTAGTAAAATAGTTACCTAAATATTCACTAGTCGTATACCAAGTACATTAATATGTCGAGGATTTTTATGTGTGTAGGAATTTGTTTGAAACAAACGTTCGCAGAACGAATTACTTTTATAATGTAGCTTCAATTGTAATCAATTTTAAATTGTGCCATATAGGATGTGGCTTTATCAAATATAAATGTTTTCGGTGTTTTCAATCATCTTCTTGAAGTATATGTAGAGAGTCTCTCTCCATTCATAACGTCGTTTGCAAAGTTAAAAAAAAAGCTTTTTATGTAATAAAATTACTTTTTCAATGTATGTCCGTGACGTTTTAAACGAATATAAATGTGAGATTATAATGGAGATTTTTTCGCTAATGTAATAAATTAATTTATTGTAATCACGAACTATTATGTTCGGCTCAGAGCTGTCAATCAAGGAAACCATCCTGAGACAAATATATGATGTTAAAATATGAAACATTGTTTTTATTCTTTTTGGTATATGTGTACTATACGTATTTGGACTTCTCTGTAAGAACACATTGTTGGGCGCAAACCCAACCGTTATGTAACGTGAATCAAGGCATATTTAGGCAAAATTACTAAATAGGAAGGTAAGTAAGTATGTCATTACTGGCTGATAAAATATTTTTTTTTTTTTTTTTGTTAGCCTACGTTGTGTCCCACTGCTGAGCAAAGGCCTCCCCTTTCTCCTTCCATACCTTTCTGTCATGTGCGATCTCTGGCCATGTTAGCCCCGCAAACATTATCAGATCGTCACGCCACCTTCGCCGCGGTCGACCTCGACGGCGCTGTCCTGCCTCAGGCGTCCAGTATGTGACGACCTTTGCCCATCTCTCCGGGTGCATCCGTGCTACGTGGCCTGCCCACTCCCACTTCAGCCTGGCTGTTTTTTCTCCAACATCAGCTATTTGAGTTATGGAGCGCAGGGTGGTGTTTCTAACGCGATCTGTTCGCCTAACACCTATTATGCTGCGCTCCATTGCTCGCTGGCAAATCTTGAGTTTGGACTTCTGTTGTTCAGTAAGTGACCAACTTTGTGCACCGTAGGTTAGGACGGGCAGGATGCACATGTCAACGAGTTTTTTTTTCAGTGATACTGGAAGGTTTCCCTTCATATGTTCTTTCAGGGCCCAGAAGGTCTTCCAGGCATTTTGTACTCGTCTTTCGAGTTCTTTGTCTTGCCTGTTTTGGAACGACACTATCTGGCCCAGATAGGTATACTCGTCGACATAATGTAAACAATGCCCGTCTACTGCGACCCTACGTTTCGTGCTGTTAGTCATGATCTGGGTCTTGGATCTATTCATTGAAAGTCCAACCTCAAGACTTGCTATGCTCAGATCTTGGAGCATTGCTTGGAGTTCTGGAGCTGATGTGGAGAATAACACAATTTTATTTTATAAACAGTAGTTATAAGTTATAACAAATTACTTCAAAGTTGCTCTACACTTGCCTGTGAAAACGACGAGCGATGAATACGCCCTGACAAAGTTATGTCTAGTTATGCATATCAGCTAAAACAAGGTGATAGAGGCATATTGCTTATGAACATGTAATTTGATTGAGGCTTGATAAAAAGATTTGATGATTTCTTGATTCTACTACAGTTTACGATTTTAAAGTAACGTCATCATCAACAGCTTATTAATGTTCCCACTGCTGGGACACAGGCCTCCACTCTTTGATAGGGCAACATAAGCAACATAAGTAATACTTTACCTAAAAATAAACACTTCCATCCGAAAACATTTTCATATAATTTAGTCATATAACTGTAGAACGTATCAACGTATACACCGCAATCGATAACAGAACAATAGTAACTATAGATTATTGCACTCCAGCAAATGCATTATATTTGTACCTAATGTAAATGGCACGCCGTACCACTAGACAGCTAAATGTGCGTTACTATTGAGTCACGGTCTTCCTTCTCCTCGGCGATGGGTTCCTGAGACCTGAGAGTCGTCGTAGTGTTAGAATGTTGGGTAAACATATCTCGAGAGGTGATCATTTCTATTCTGCACACTTTCTCATTCATGTCCAGCAGCGCCAAACTGACGCCTAGCAAATTACTATTGAGTTCTGTCACCGTGTTCTGGATTTCCACCATCGAGCTGATTTTCGCATCGAGTTTTTCGAATTTTTCTAGGATGGATTTTCTTGCTTTATTCGTTCTGTAAACTTCCTTATTGACTCTGATACGGATCGCGCTGCTAAGTTCTCTGAATTTCCTCTCGAATGAGTCGTCTTCTACGCTGTCTCGTCTCTTTCTGTCGCCGGTGTTTGTGGAGAGAGTGCGGTACTTGTAGCCGGAGGAGCGTGCTGTGTAGCAGCGCTTGTCAAATAAGTCTGGCATTTTATGAAAATGTTATTCGGTTAATTACATATTTACAAAGACGACATGCTTGAGTCCTTGCTTGACACCAAAGCAAAGAGTAGTTCAAAGAGTAGAATATTTACACAAAACGGAAAAGAAAGCCGAGTCGCACAATAATTTAATTGCTAAAATAAAAGTGGCGACATCTATTATTCTGGACCAACCATACCACGTACGTACTAGTGGGGTCCCCTATAATATGTATTTATACATAAACGCCCATTTCCCATGGGGGTAGGCAGAAACTACAGAACGAAACTTGCTACGTTGCTTACATACTCCTTTTGCCTCGTCCACATTCATACATCTGCAGGGTTATTGCGTAACTTTTTAAATGTCAGTGACTATCATAGTGTCTATCGATTAACTGTCAAATGGTTACGGTTTGGTACAAAATGGAATTATAATTATTCCAATAAGACAAGATTGTTTCTTTCGTTCAGAAATTTATTGATAGGCCGATAAAGTTCTTATTTTAAGACTAGCTGTGCCCGCGACTTCGTTCGCGTGCTTGTCGGAAACTAAAATGCGTCGCTTAGATAAAAGTACATTAAATCATTGCCCTGCGCTAACTTACTGCCGCTGTAGAAAATAAGAAGAGGGTAATGCAAAGTACTGACAATGTCTAATACTAAAGTTTAGATGCATGGATGTTTGTTAATCAACCACGTCAGAACGGCCGAACGGATCTTGAAGATATTTGAAACAGGTACATTATAGTCGACAGGTACAGTCGTTGGCGCGTTCGTGTTCCACGCGCGCCTCAAAGATATGTCAGCAACAATTAAGGGGTCCTTTGGGGCCCCTTAATTGTTGCTGCCGTCGTCTGCCGGGGCTGACGGTTGTCTGCAAGAGATACCACGGCCCCGAAACACAAAGAGCTAAGAAGAAACGTGGGTGGTTTTTAGTCAGTAGAAGTCTGACACTTTCTTCCACTCCGCCCAGAGCGGGATGTGTCATTTGATAATTTACGAACCACAAAAACGGGGGATTAGAGCCTGTTTCGAGAGGTACCTGTACCGAATCTGGGACATCGAATCTGAAATGGAACCCCGTCACCTCCTTCTGCGAAGCAGTAATGCTAGCGAAAGAGGTGAACGTAAGAGGGACACAACCCCTCTTCCCAGCCGCCGCGGGAGACGCTCCGGGCATCGGGTGCCACGTGATGGCTTCCGGCCACCGTAGGCGCGGGCCTGTGAACGGTGAGTAACGGGCTAGTTAATCGTTCGTCCGTCCTATGACGATGGAGGCGCGTTCGTGTTCCACGCGCGTCTCAAAGGGATGTCATTAATATTGAAGGGCTTGTTCGAAAGAAATACCGCGGCTTCGACACATAGGGCTAACAACACACCACATCTATATAAAGACATGTTTGGTGCAGTGGCTGGACGATTAACAGTAGCACTGCGTGTCGCAGGTTCGATTCCCACACGGTACAAAAAAAATATGTCGTGGGTTTTATCTAATTTTAATTTAGTTTAAAAAAATAATATTTTTATACTGTGTAATTGGTAAATCTTTATTTGTTGACTATTCACGAAACATAATTATGTTTATTTAATAACACCGCGGTTCAGAAAATGACATCAAATGAATAACGCCATCTGTCGAAAACGAAGATAAACTGCTAAAAAAGAGCGATCAAACACACTATAGGGTTTAGTTTAGGCTATGTAGATTTTGAAAGCAGCGTCATTTAGACTAATATCTAAGTACCTTTTGCTATCATAACTTATTTTATCTTGTGAAGGCATTTATTAATAAGTACCATATTCGTTCAATAGATGTCGTTGCTTGTCTCATTCTTGACCATAATGATAAGTTCTTCTTGAAAACTATAAATGCATATATCTTTTGATAGAGAGCACCGATTACGATGAAACAAAGACTAAGTAATAGCCCAAGTTACGCACAATATTTATATATAAAAGTTACCTACATTCGTTTCGTAAATTTGACGTGATGCTTAGTCATCGAAACAGACAAACAGACAAAAATTCCAAAAATGCTGGAAATGTGTTCTGTTGGTTATACTTTAATACCCTGACAATTTTTTTTTAAGTATTCTCGATGTACAAAAAAGATTTTTCTACAGATTTATTATATGTATAGATGTATAGAAGATATAGATAGATTATTTTGTCTGTTGTTGGTTTGATTTAGTTTTTTGCTACCGTACAAATATTTACTATGCATCTTTTCATATTGTTACCAAGCCATGTTATAGTAATGGCTTATCCCCAGTTAGACTTTTCAAAAACCGCTCAACCGATTTCAATAATATTTAAATGGAATTTACCAAATCTGTTCAGGCGTCTTCGAGTAATCGGTGAACATACATAAATAATTATCATTATACTTATATTTAAGTTCTTATTTTTAGATTATTTTCGCGGTTCTTTCGAAAGACATCGATACCTGCCATCTAGTGAGGTTTGTTATGACTATGTAGCTGGGTAAAATTTTGGGACAGAATTCAGGATGTCGCCACGGTTTTACAACCCATTATTGCTTAGTTTTAAGCCCCCCCCCCCACCAGACACCTAAGACCAAAGATTAGAATACTTATCTTGACACCTAAGAACAAGAACGAATATTCAAAGTTAAATCACTACATTATTATAAAACAAAGTCCTCCGCCGCGTCTGTCTGTCTATCTGTTCGCGATAAACTCAAAAACTACTGCACCGATTTTTATGCTGTTCTCACCAAAATGGATAGAGTGGTTCTCGAGGAAGGTTTTAGTTTTTTTTTTCGAATTTCAATCCCTGAGGGATTGAAATAGGGGATGAAAGTTTGTTTGGATATTTTTCGACATCCACGCGAGTGAAGCCGCGGGCATCAGCTAGTGTCACATAATTTTCTACTCATTGCAAATGTCATTATCATAACTTGCGATCATTTGTATGACTTTCTATTTCCATGCTTCAGATAAAAGCAGTTTTGATGCTACACAAATCTATCTAAATAAAAAACAAGTCCTGACTGACTGACTCATTACTGTTCTTTCTGTTCTGTGTAAACCTCCTTGCGCCATCTGGCGTGTATTTTAAGTTTTAACTGTCGAAACACGTTACCGCTTACCACTCTGTTAGTTCGTTGACGTTAAGTGGTAAGTAAATGCCGCTTGGTTCATCGTATTGCCGATAGAGGGCACACAGAGGCACGTTCGTTTGAAATACTTGATCCAACAGGTGGCCTGAAATTCTGTAAATCGAACATGCTTTCAGAATTTCATAGTACGGGTTGTTTGATATCCACTGTTTCACTTACTGATTGTTAATGTTTTGCGGAGCAACGAACATTTAGAGAGCTTTTGAATATTGTCCTTTCTTTGTAACTTTTCATGATTTCATCTACCGCGAAGCATTTATTTAAGTATTAACGTATACTTCAATTTTTTATGTATACTCGTAACAATGCTCCAAATTAAATCTTTGTTAAACATTCATATTCGCAGTTCAATAGAATTCTGTTCGGAGAAAAAAATCGGTTGGACAAGGTAATGTGGCATTTTGAATCGAACAAACAATGAAATGGTCATTTTGAAAAGAATCTATTCATAGGCCACTCGAAAAAGCCTCATAAAAACTTGGTTAAAAACAATAATAATTCAGTTTAGTGTATGGCTCACAACGGGGTGCAAAAACGCTGAAGGTGATTTTTTTCAAGCTATTGTATAAATGTGAACAAAAAGGGGTCCAACAGGTTGGGACTGCATTATTCTCAGATAAATTTATTTTTGATGAAGTGCAAAAGTCGGTGTTGGCCTTTTGACAATATTTCGGTAAAATTTGTGATTTGGGCACAATGTGGACACAATCGTCCGTGAAGGGTTCTGCACACACATGGGCCCAATATGTCCATTGTGCTTTGTGAATAATGAATGTCCGTGTGAGAACTCGCTTCTCATACTAGTTTTTTGTAATAACATATTATGGAGTTCACATGAATGATGATTTGACTAAAATAGTTTAATTTCATTCTGAATATTACGCACAATGATGAGTAATGTTTAGTAAATAAATTGCGTGAAGTTGTAATAAAGATGTATCCCTTATAAATAAATAAAGCAGACGTGCCATTTAAAGCCAAACTAAAACAGAATCCCAAAAATGTTATTATAATTTCACAAAGAGAAAATGTTCCATGAAAAACTTTTGTTATTTCAATGTTCAGTTCTATTATAAAATACACAGAGTTAAACTTAAATGTCAAGCTGGTCGTATGATGTTGGAAGTGAGCGTGTCTTCCAAACTTGCTATTCATATAATAAATACCAATTTTAACTGTTGGATAGCAATTATCCTTGTCTATTTGTAGGGCACACCCACTCCGCGTGTATTGTCGGCGACAGCGGATTTAACGGGCCGGCGGGCACTGGACACGCCAGGTAGGTACCTGGGCTGTGGGTACCGACAGATCATAATAGAACAGCCGAATAGCGCCGATCTCCAGCCACTCCACTTATTGTCAACTACACAATAACACTTACAACTAAGCGCCACCTCATACAAACTTGACGTTTTTTTTCTAGTTAACGTAGTTTTGTAGTAAATTCTGACAGGTTTCGGTGACGCCAGGGGGACACAGGTAGTATTTTTTTTCGGAAGGGTCTTTCCCCAATTTAGATTTGGGCAGATACCCCTCAGGTAAGTTAGCTATGATTGATTTGTGTAAATGATACGTTTATATTTATGATATCAATGAAATTCTATTATTGTCGTGATTCCCATGGTCTATTAAAGCATCTGGAAATGTGAATAATATTGTTAGTAACTTATGGTAAGTGCCCATTTATCTAATGTAGAATTGTGCGAGTAAACGTGCCTATGTTAAATCAGTAGTTGATAGGAAATTGTATCTACCTATTGTGTCAAATGGCAATATATACGTACAGTTACTTTAGTAATACAATACATATTATAAATGTCTCAAGGTACATTTTAGATAGTATAAATAAATTAGTCTCACTCGGGTAAGTCCAATTCTCGCTAGCGACGGCATTTTAGAAT
This sequence comes from Diarsia brunnea, assembly GCA_949774965.1. Lineage (NCBI taxonomy): Eukaryota > Metazoa > Arthropoda > Insecta > Lepidoptera > Noctuidae > Diarsia > Diarsia brunnea. Next base: position 12,737,149 of record OX459009.1, read on the forward strand.
ATCTTACTTCAAGATTCATTAAATAAAATATTACGTAATTCGGTGATGAATACTTAGATACTAGTCTTGCCATCTAAAGTTTCGACCAGATTATTTTATCCTTAATCGCAACAATTAACATCTATTACCATCACTTAACTAAGGTTATCTTAAGAAGATATTTAATTTAAAAATGTAATAAAACACAAGGTCCATGTTGATATTGTCCTATTTAGTACAATTTAGGAATAATTGTGTAATTTTCGCAACTGGGGGCCATTTTAAAGAACTCATTAGTTAGCCGTATTGGTGGTTCTATTACATTACACATAGTTTTGAAGTTATTTAAAAGTTGCCGTGTGGCATGAGATGTTAGGTATCATTGCTAATTAATTGCATTAACATTCCAAAGTTTAACCGTTTTGGCGAAACTGAGCTACAAACGTCTCTACATACGATCAAACATAAATTAATGTATCGAAGATTCGCGTTTGTTGTGAGTAAAAACCGTGTAAGAAGATGTCACATAATTCCTAAAAGGAATTTAAGGGGCACATTCTTGTGGCCCGTCGTGTCTAGTGTCTGGGCTCTACTAAACATTCCGAGATAGTAATTCGACACCACTTTGCCGTAGACTAAAAAAAAACGTAAATAATGTTGATGGTGCGCCCCAAGAGTTAACTTTTTGTGATGCGTGTTTTTAGGGTTACCAGTGCCGCACATTTGAAAACTGCTAACCAAAATTTTTTAATTTACATAAATATTATCTGAATATTTTACATAAATATTATTTAAACCAAACGGTACAATATTTAGGTACGTACCTATTTGATGTGTAAAACAAAAGTAATAAATAGCAATAATTAAAATCATTAATAATTACGTAGAAACGTCGACGTCCTAAATCGTAGACCCTGCGTAGGCAAGGTCTACGATTTTCGTAGCCTTTGGTCCCTTAGTGCTACGAAAGTTTGACCTACGATATTTTTCTCCATATTCGAATTATTTCAGAACTTAAATGTTATTAACTTGTAAAAGAGTACAATTCCAAACAGTAGCAACACTGAGTCAGCGTTGATCGGTTTTATTGGCGTCAGAGCTCGGGGGCCACGTTCAGCCATAAACTGTTCTTTTTTACTTTTTATTGATACATTGTCCGACACTAGGCCTCCAGATTAAAACGAATCGATGTGACTAATCAAAACACTCCTGAATTAGAATACATGTGTTATTTTTTTTGGGATAGTCAATATTTAATTCAGTTTATCGTACTTACCTATAATATAACCGATTTATTTTCCATTCGATACTCAATGCAAAGTTGGATTAGTCATGAGATTTGTCGAATAGCAATTTGTTGTACTAATTTTATATTTGTTGAGGAGTTTAATTATTCACTTGTTTTAACTTTCAGTAGATGTTTATAAAAGTCTGAGCTGATTAATTCTTCCGTTTTCCTTTTGAAGTCTCTCAAAATGTAAGTAGACTTATACAAGGTAGAAAATAGGTACCTACCTATTATTTGTTTACTTCAAAATGTCTCTGGTAAGTGCTAAAAGGTTTTTCATTCTATTAGGTGTCGTGTAAGCGTGTGTACGGTTCAACGCAGTAAACAATAGCGTCGGATCGCCGCAGCGGCGCCACCGCTATTACCTCACATCAATGGGAACATCTTCTTTCAGATAAACGAACACAAAATGTGCATAATTCAGAGTGTATATTTGTGTTTGTGTGAGCGCTGCGAGCTGCCAATATCGTCCAAGTATTCACTGCCAGATAAAAGTGTAAGTAGTTATAGTGTGTGTTAGCGGGCGGCGTGCTGTCGCGGACAATGCGCGATGTTAATTCCTGCCGTAAAAGCTCTAATTGGTCGTTTTTCACCGGCGAGGAGGACGGCCGGCGAGGCCGAGCAAAAAGTGGAGCCGGCGCGGAATGCGCCCGGTTGAATAACCAGTCGTCTGTTGAACGACGCGCGACGTTACTAGCTATAAACAAAGAGCCTGTTGCGTAAAAATACGTTATCCCGAGCGTACCATATCGACGTGATTTATTTTCCTCGGCACCGCCGACGGTCGCCACCGACCGCCGCCGCCGCCGCCGCCGCTCCGTCGTCGGAGTGCGCACTTTCAACTCGAAGTGGGCTTATTTACGTTGGCGCTCGTTTATTTTTTTCTCAGATTATCGGAGCTGCGCCAAGAATGTCGAAATCATTCAGGCCAGTAAGTGGGCAGAGGAATTCGCCATTCATATTGCCGGTGCTTTTAGAATAACAAATATATTTCGGAACAGACGTTTCAGAGATCTGAATAATAATTATCGACAGGTAATGAGATCAGAACTCAGTTTCGAATAAAAATAAAAGGACCACGTTCATGTTGTAAAATAAAGCTAGCAGGAGAAATTATTCAACGGACCATTTAATCGTGTTTGATCTTGACGTGTAAAAATAAACAGCAATTCACGAACACCGGAAACGAAACATTCTTTCGCATCATTATACATATCTACTTATTGAGCTAATAAGTAGATATGTATAAATCTACAAGACATACACATGAGAGCTCAGCACCACACGCTTACATTATCCACACGAGTATTCATACAGAACCATTATTTAATTTAAGCTCGCTGGTTTATAGTTTGTATTTTTACTGGAAACTCATAAAAGTAAACATTGTACGGTATTAAGTTATTTATTGTTTAACGTTATACGTAATTAATAATTACACAATAAAATGTTAATAGGCGTATTATTGTTTACAACCACGAGACCGATTTAAGTAGTTTTAAAGTTGGTAAATATTTTGTCTTTAGTTAGGATTACCAGCCGGTAATGTAGCAACATTACATGGTCTCATAATTTCTGTTCTAATATAAGGTAACATAAAGCTAGGTTACGTAACATTGGTATTCCTGTGTAGACAGAAAAAGCCAGGAATAGGTGTGGTCTAGATAAGCGCAATATGACATCATGGTGTATTTCCTCACTGTCATCGGGTGGGTTTCCCCATCATCGCTATATTTAAACTGCGCTCAATAAAACGAATTGACCACAAACATCAAAACAAGTATATTTCGTGGTTAGATTGATAACGTTAACTATGAGGACATTTAGAATGAGCGCGATTGCACGTCTCATTTAGCAATCGTCAATGATGTATTATCTGTATGAATTGGTACTAGTACTTGCACAATATTAAGTAGGTGTGTCATAAATGTGTAAGTGGGTATTGTTCGTCGTTGTTTATAGTACAAATACCTGCGTGGTACTGCGGCGGGAGCGGGCGCGGCGCGCAGGCGCGGGCAAGCGGCGGCGCAGGCGCACGCTCGCGGGTCATTATCCTGCCGCCGCCGCGGCCGCCTGCCATAGCGGCTACAGTAAAATTGTAGTATTTACGCTTGCCCTACACAATGGTGTGTTTACAACTTATTCGAGTAAATCATTGGAGCTTAACTTACTGGGAATTGATTACGCGGCGGCCTTGTTGCTGTTGTTCACTTTGTTGTATGTTGTATCTACATCACTCTGTTTTGGTTGCTCTCGTGAATCATGGTGCCTTGCCTGTAAATGTTACATTTTAGCTTCAGTCCGGGAGTCTCATCATACGGTATTTGGATTTGCGATGGATATACATAAAAGCTACTATAGAAAAGAGAGTTCATTTGGTGTGTTAGGTTAAGAGATGGTCATTTTTAAGCCAAGTTTCTGCAGTACTCATGAAATTCAGTAACCTTTACTATCAACCTTGAAATACAAAAAAAAAATCAGGAAGTCCCTAAGAAAGTTACAACTCCATTCTCTCTATAAATAGAGCAGCTAGTGAATGACAAAAGGGGTATGCCTACTGGCATGGCCTTTTTCTTTCAGGTCTTTGTGTCCAAACGGTACTCATCGTGAAAGAGACGACAACATAACCAAAAATTCCTACTCTTGAATCACAACTACAATACAGTATCCATAATGTGCATCGTAGAAGGCGAGCGATTACGTTTATAGAGTTGTTCGAAGAAGATCTTTTACCGTTTACCGATAATTACACAAAGAGACCGACCCAATCTCAGCAGATCAGCCATTGCGTAATAAATAACCGAATTCAGGAAGCTCGAAGCACTTTATCTTTAATCATCTTAGAAAATGGCTACCGACAATCAAGAAATGTAGCTGAATATGCAGGAGATAATTTGAAGCACATAATAGTGGGTGAGTAAGAGAACATTGTAGAAATTAATTGGCATAGCCAAGGTTGCGGGGGTCGATGTCCTTGTCGCGCGGCGTGCGCAAACGCAGCGCACCCGCTAACCTCGCGCAGAGCAAGTGACGTGCCACGACCATGTCGATACTTACATCTAGCTCATACGTCACGACATCATTTTTTGACATCCTACTTCTGAAAAAACTGAAGATTTTTTGATGTATTGTTAGAAACTTGGTATGCTCCCACAAGTGTTTCTATGATAGTGTCTAAATGTTTGTAATGCGTTAGGGTTTGGCTGAAAAGCTATTGTAATAGACCTTTTACTACCTAGGTACATATAAATAGTTTTTTTTTATTTTCCACTACTAACTTACCTTCACAAGATAGAGAGTTTTTTTTTTAAAAAAAGCTTCTCGTTTGTTCCACGGATTCCAAAAGCAAATTCAATTCAATTATGTGTTTTGTAGGTTGTAACGTATAGTATACGTTTATAAATACGTATTTGTACAGAGAGAAACAAAGAAAATATTGAAGTGGAAAAGCTCCGAAAATGCTCGCGAACTGGATTTATCTGAAAATTCTTATTTACGATATTTAATGTGATAAACAAAAAAAAAACATGAAAATTTAAAATTTTATTTGTGATATGAATTGACGGTCAGGGCCTGCAGTCTCGACAAAGATAGCGATCGCTTTACGACAAAATCTGGTCGATAAGTGATTTAAGGTGCGTGTTAAAAGTAGCGTGGGCGCTATGGTGACCCGACACTCCTTTTCCGTATTGGTAGTATGTGGTTTATGGTAGAAGTTAAAGTCTCGTATGGTATGTGAAATAGCTATATATTAAATTACTAAAACACTTATAATAAGACAACACAACTGGTAAAAGTTATGGTAAATGGTTATGGTAAATAGTAATGGTAAATGGTAATGGTTGAGTACGAGGTGTCTCTAATGAGATCTAATCGCGAACTGGCCCACATTTAGGTGAACGAGCGAACGCGCATACTTGCATTCGATGCAATTATGCGCTTTCGCTGAGTGTTCGATTAAAACTCGAACATATTCCCGAGAGCGAGAAGAAATGCGGGATGATAGCTAAAAACTACACAATCATAATATGGTGCGTACAAAATAATATGGTGCGTACAAATTATAAAACTACGTTAAACACATTCGTTTCTAGCAATCTTAACTGGTGAGTGTACAAAATAATGATCAAACAAAGTATAATCAAAATATTAAAGTCTTATTGGTCTACTTAAATATTATTACATAATGTTAACACCGATTTATGGTTACACTAGTGAGTCTTCCACAGTAAAAGCAATATTGTCATTGCCTGTGTGCATATTTTTGTCCCGTTTGATCGCACTATAGTTCGCGCTAGGCCAGCGTTTGGCATAATTTTGTAAACGAAAACTAGTTTCACTTTTATCTTTAAGATCACTGGCACTGAGCACTTCACTATATAATTCGTGTCTTCTGGTTGGTTTCGGTGTCAGCGGAGCTGCTGCAAGCTCCTGTTTGCAGCAACTCACGCTGCGGCGTCGAGGTTTCGGGGGCGGTGGAGTCACCGTCTGCTGGCGGTGAGATCCCTCGCCACGCTGCCCAGCTGTGGTTTTGCAGCACAGGCGGCAGCGCCTGGTCTGCCACAACCAGACTGCTGCTACGCATAGACCGATCGTCATCAATACGTAACATACTGCGTATTGGTGGATATCGTGTGGCGATATATCGTCTATTCCTGAATCACTTTTCTTCAGCTCTTCTATCGCTTCCCCCAGACTGGTCATGGATATGGTTAGGTTTCCGTCGTCACCAGTCTGTCTTTCATCAGGGATTTCGATGTTAATCAAGTGGTTAATTTGGTCGAATTCAGGCACATAAATGGTTGGCGTAATGTTCATTTGGTTGGATTGATGCCGTATTGAATATAACGAGAAGTCCTTTCCTTTGATGACGCACTCTTGACCTATGGTAATGACTCCGGCTTGGCTCAGCTGACGAACTGTTACATGATCGCCGCATATTATTTTTATTGTGTAGGTGTCACAACAAAAGTAAAAATGCTGAGAACTCAAATGTAATGCAAGCCATACGTTGGTGCAGTTGGTTTTTTCTATTTTACATTTATTTGTAGCCGAGTTCTTGTTGCAAAAACTTTCGTCATTTTGCACGTCTGTTATTGGCTTTAGCAGCTGACACATGTAGGTAGTTCCATGGTGCAGACATGCTGTTAGTTCCTGGGTGGTCATGCTGAAGAAAGAATCCTTCTTTAGATTGACGGCTACGTATTCGGAGACCGGTAGAATGGTGGTCTTAATGGTGTTCGTTTGGTGCGGTACAGGTATTATCTTGTACAATTTGAAATTGTCTCTGGATACTAGTGGTATAGTAACTTCAATTATGACAAATTTTTGAGTCGCTCTGGCTTTGACTTTCAGTAGTTTGTAAAGATACTGAAGATCTGTGTCTAAATTGGTGATTGGTAAAGTGAGTTCGCTTGGCATCTGTCCATATATGGTTTGGAGCTCACGTTTAAGTTGCGTTGGTGGCAGTAAGTGTATGTTAATTTGACCATGGTAGATGTCTGTTAGTGCATTGAGCAACGTGTCTTGAAGTCGTCTTAATCCTTGCAGCAAGCTGTTTCCGGACATCGCTGACATTGTGAAGTCATTGACGTATGATATATTTTGTATTTCGCGTTGGAGAGTGCTCGCGTTTTCTTGCAAGTCTGAAAGCTTTTTGTTTATTATCTTGTGCTGTTTATTTACAGTGGTCTCCATCCTCTTCATAAGGTTGAACTCAGCTTCGATTATGGAGGTTTGGTTTTTCCATAGATTTGAAAGATGTTTTTCATTGTGGTGAATGGTTTCAATGTCTTTCTCGTACTGGTCAGCGAAACGTGAGTCTAACACACCAAATAAGTCATTCGCTAGATACCCGATACCGTTGATTAGACCTCGTCGGCGGCGGCGGCTGGTATTCCCTGCGACGCGACGCTGTCTGGCGTGGACATCAAAATGCTGTGTTAGCAAAAGTTCGTTGTAGTATTCGAGTTCCTGGTATTCGTGTCGGGCTTGCTGCACTATCATACTACAATGGCTTTGTGTTTCAATGGTTGTACACAATTGTTCTTGATAATTTGCTATTTTGTTATAGGTGGTTATGCCTGTCCAATAGGGTCCCATATCGTAATACATGACTAATGTCCATTTATCCCTGATCAATTGCACCTTTGAAATAGGGTCAAAATAAAGCGTCTGGTTGTTTGGAAACGGTTTGACGCCATGTAAGGCGTAAGATGGAAAAATCTGCATAAAGAAACACAGGAGAACAGTTGCTATGGTTGCAATACTTGGTTTCGGTTTTCCTTTCCTTTGTGGCAATCTGGTTGTTTGCTTTGTATCTGTTGGTTTTGGTGTCGTCACATTATTTTGATTAACAGGCAAAACGGAGAGTTTCACAATAGGGCGTTTCATGATTCCGTTTTTGGTTTTTAACGAAACCGCTCTGGTTAGGCCGTCATTTCCTGGATGTGTGTCGACCACACGTCCAAGAGCCCATTTTCCTGGAGGCAGATTTTCATCATGAATAACCACTAGATCTCCAATTTCGAAATTTTTTTGTGGGTTCATCCATTTTCCTCTTGATGAAAGTTGTGTCAAGTATTCGGTCTTCCATCGTTTCCAAAGATCTTGGAATAATTTGCTGGTTAGATGCCATCTGGTTCTAGCATCTTGCTCTGTTTCAATAACAGTTGTTCCTGGTCTTCCCGATAAGAAATGAGCTGGTGTGAGGAAGTTCATATCGTCTGGATCCTCAGATAAGGCGCAAAGAGGTCGCGAGTTGAGGCACGCTTCTATTTTAGCTAACAATGTAGTGTACTCCTCGAAGGTTAGTCTTTGTTGACCAATGACCCTCTTCAGATGATGTTTTAGACTGCGTACTGCGCGCTCCCATAAGCCGCCGGCGTTGGGCCAGCTAGGTACATTGAAGTGCCATTCTATGCCCATTTCCGTTATTTCGGTTATGAAACTGTCACTGAAGCCCTTGTGCAGCTGGTTAATGTCTTCCTGTATCATCCTGTTTGCTCCCACGAAGTTAGTGCCGTTGTCGCTATACATATGTCGTGGCGCCCCTTTTCTGGCTGCCATTCTGGTTAGAGCTGCCAAAAAGGCGGAGCTGCTTAGGTCTGACACAAGTTCTAGGTGGACCGCTTTCGTGACCATACATATAAAAACAGCTATGTACCCTTTTGTGGTTTTGATACCCCTTCCTTTGTTTGCTTTCACCTCTACGAAGCCTGTGTAGTCTACGCCGCAGTGATAAAATGCATGTTCTGGATTCACTCTTGGTTCTGGTAAATCGCCCATGAGCTGGTGCTGCCGCATGGGATTTTGCTTTCTGCATATGACACATTTTCTTATAAACTTTTTTGTAGCCATATATCCGCCGATAATCCAGTACTGTTGTCGTAGATTTGCCAACGTTAAGCGCGCTCCGCCGTGCAAAGTCAGTTTATGAGCTTGATCGATGAGTAACGTGGTAAGCTGATGGTTGTGAGGTAAGATGATGGGATGTTTCATCTCCTGACTCATGTGGGCATTTTCCAATCTCCCCCCCACACGTAACATTCCACGTTCATCTATGGTTGGGTTTAGACTCAAAATTTTGCTTTTGCAGTGCACTCTTCCGTGTTTGTGTAATGCTTCTAGGTCATTTGCAAATTCTGCTTGCTGAACGTTTATGATTATCAGCTGTTTGGCGTGACGAAGCTCGTGTAATTCGAGGTATGGTCGGTGTAGTTTTTTCTTCAAAGTAGGCATTCGCATAATCCACGCAAAAATACGTACGATTTTTGTAATGGAGCTGTGTTTATTTATTAAGTCATTAATAATTGTGGTAGTCAGCGATTTTGTTGGTTGTTCAGTAACCACCGTGTTGATTTGGTTTAGTACGGACGGCTTTACTTCTAAATTCGTCTCAAAAATGGTATGGTGGTTTTTTTGGTTTGTGTATGATGGCAGCCATGACGGCCCTTGCCACCATAACTTGTGGTCTTTGAGTTGCTTGACAGTCAAGCCACGACTTGCACAGTCCGCGGGATTATCTGTCGTCTTCACATATTGCCAATGTTTTGATGGTATGGTTTTGTTTATTGTTGTTACCCGATTTGCTACGAATGGTTTCCATCGGGATGGATCTCCTTGTATCCACCCTAGTACTGCAGTTGAATCGGTCCAGCAGTAGACATCAGTGGGGTAATCTGATAAGCAGCTTTGAACTTTTTGCATTAGCTGGGCTAACAGATGTGCGCCCATTAGCTCAAGTCTCGGTATAGATAAGACTTTACTTATGGGTGCCAACCTGGCCTTCCCCGCAACTAATGTAATGGTTGTCCCTTCTTGGTTTGTTACCTTGCAATAGATGACACAAGCGTATGCTTTATTAGAGGCGTCGCAGAAACCGTACAATTCAATATGTTGGTTTTCTCCCATACCTAACCATCTCTTGATTTTTATGGTGTTTATGTCCGGAAGTCCTCGCTTTAATGTAGACCATTCTGAGTTCATTGCCTCTGGTAGGGCGTCGTCCCATTTTATGTTAGATAACCAGACATTTTGGAACAGGAGTTTCATGGTAGTGCTCAGGGGGGTTAACCACCCTAATGGATCGAACAGCTTGGAAATGTCGGAAAGTAGAGCTCTTTTGGTAATAGTTGCTGTTGATTCTGGTTCTATTTTTGAGTTAAAGGTGAAATTATCTCTCTGTGGAGTCCAACGGAGACCCAAAGTTTTGGTAGAATCGGTCTGCTTGAACTCGTATGTTGACTGCTCACATTGCTCTCTCTCCAAATCGGTTAACAGCTCTGGTTTATTCGAAGTCCATTTTCTAAGGTTGAATCCTCCCAATCGGCATAATTTTATTAGATCGGATTTCAGTTTGTCTGCTGCTTCCATTGAATGACGTCCTCCGCAAAAATCATCCATATAAAAACTTTCTTCTAATTCTTTTGCTGCGTCAGGATATTTTTGCCGTTCATCAGATGCTAGTTGTTTTAAACACATCATCGCTAAGAAGCCTGCTGGTTTGGTTCCGTATGTTAGCGTGACGAGTTGAAACGATTGTATTGGTTGGTTTTTTGATTCTCGCCATAGTACCTTTTGGTAAGCTTGATCTTCTTGGTGCACTCGGATCATTCTATACATCTTCTCGATGTCGGATGTATAAACAAATTGGTATTGCCTCCATTTCAGGATAAGTTCTTGAAGATCCTTCTGTATATTTGGACCCCTGAACATGACGTCGTTTAGACTGTATCCTGATGAGGACTTTGCTGAGGCGTTGAAAACTACCCTCAGTTTGGTAGTGGTAGATTCAGCCCGAATGACTGCATGGTGTGGTAAGTAGTATTCGGGCGTCTGGTTGGTACTGCATGGTGTCATGTGGTTTAATGCGAAATATTCGTCCATGAATTTTTTGTACTCTTTTTTCATTTCGCTGCTTTTCTCAAATTTCTTTTCTAAATTTCTAAATTGAGCTAATGCTTGTGGTTTGGTTTGACCTAACTTGTCAATGTAGTCCGGTTTTAGTGGTAGTCGGACTTCATATCTTCCGTCCTCAAGTCTCTTGGTGGTCTTGATAAAGAACTGAAGACATTCATGGTCATCGTTGGTCATATCTATCTTCTGGTTAATATCTTCGTTCTCCCAATATTTCAGAAGGTCTTCTGTGTTGTTGAGAATCACGTTGCAATGGTAGTACGGTTTCATAGAACCACAGAGTAGCCATCCTAGTTGCGTCTGTTGAGCGATTGGTTGCTTGTCGTCGTCCCCTCTTAAGATTCCTCCTAGCATTATTTTGCTGTAAACATTAGCGCCGAGAAGTATATCTACAGGTCTGCTTATATGGTACTCTGGATCGGCCAATTGTATTCCTTGGATATGGTTCCACGATGTTGGTTTGGTAAACGTGTTGTTTGGTAGTCGCTTAATCAAGTTGTTCATAACAATAACGTTCGTGTCACAAGTAAAATCACTATTTGTAGACTGTAGTGTTACCTGTAACATTCCCTTCGCATTGTTTTCTTTTTCACCAACACCATAGATTTGTCCTTTGAAGTGATCCCTTTTTATTCCCAATGTTTGCGCTGCGTTTTCGGTGATTAACGACAGTTGAGAACCCTGGTCAACTAATGCTCTCATCTTGTGCTGTGTTCCATCTGCTCCTTTAACTTTTATAATAGCGGTGGCTAAAAGTACCTCAGACATGTCATCCCAAGATACGTGAGATGACCTAGATGATTTTTTGGTTGCAACACTCTTGTTGTTGGTGTTATCTGCTGACGAAGTTGGACTTTGTTTTGCAAATGCTTCGTGAAGAAGCGTGTTGTGCGTGCCTAAGCATTTACGACACCGTTTGCTCGATTGACATGGTTTGTTGCTATGACTGCATAGACAGTTTTGACAGTAATTAAGTTGCTCAATTTTATTTGCCTTTTGCTCATGCGTCATTTGCAAAAAATCAGGGCAACGCCACAATCCGTGCTCTGAATTACACAATGCACAGGTCATCGATTGCGACACATGTAGCGCGTTCATGTTAGACTTTGAATTGTCTTTGTTGCCTGATTGATGGTTATTGTTTTTATGAAAACTTTTCTTGTGGTTTGGGTTATGGTACTTGTTTGATTGATGCGGCGTGGTATTTTGGTTAGCTGGTTCCTGCTTGCGACGAGAAGCTTCTAAGGCTGTGAATTTCGTTTCCAAAAATTCCAGGAACTCTTGCAGTTCGGGTAGCTCTCTAGGATTTTTGACCGACTCTATATAGTCGGTAAAGGTATTGTCATCTAGCTTTTGCGCTAAGAGGTGCACTAAAAGTGGATCCCAAGTTGTTATATCTACTCCCAGATTCTGTATAGCGTGTAACGTCTCCTTGGTTGTATCATGCAGCTTCTTTATCGTGCTTAGCGACTGTTGTTGTATGTTGGGAAGCCCGAGCAGTATTTTAATATGGGTTGTGAAAATTAATTTCTTGTTACCATACCTGTGGCTTAAAATCTTCCAACATACATGGTAATTGTCGGAGCTAATCTGTAAATGGTGAATCAGACGCTCTGCTTCTCCCGTCACCTTGCTTTTAAGAACCTGCATTTTTTGTGCATTAGACATTGACGGGTTTTTATCGACTGCTTCGCTAAACAAGTCTTTGAATGGAACCCATTGGTTATAAGTCCCATTAAACACGGGGATGTCCATTTTCGGAGCTGACTTTTCACGGTGCCTTACTGCCCACATCTTTTGGTTGATGTCGTTTGTCAGCTCGTTGTACTTTTCCTCGTGCTTGCAGAATTCGCTTTGGTACGTAATATCGTCGCCTCCATCCTCACTTTCAATTTCCCAATGAAGTTTGTCGATCTCCCCCCATCGGCTGTCCAGTGATTTAAGAGCGTTCTCGAATTGCCATTGATTCTCAAAGCTATCCACGTCGATATTACTCACGGTTCTCATGAACGCTTTGAAATTGATATTCTGCTTCTTTTTCAACCCGTTTAGCTTGCTGGAGTCTCTATCTATATAAGGAAAAGTGTCTCGCCGTGAGAACTCCTCATAGCGGGACGACGACATACCTGGTTGGGGCTGCGCCGCTTCTCCTTCCTGGTCTGCGCCTAGCTGTTGTTTAGCCTGGTTACCTGGTAATGGTTGAACCTCTTCCGCTTTGTGTTTACGGGGAGTTTTATCTTTCAGCTGCGTCGCACCTAGCTGCGCCATGGTTTTGTCTAAAATTTCCTTAATTTTCAAATACACTTCCTGGGCTGTTTCGAAACAACCCTTTTTGAAGTAAATATGGTCGTAATTTCCAAACTCGCATATTTTCTTATGGTTTTCGTGGTAATCGTGCCAGTATGCTTCTAACATGCCAGCCTTGCGTTTGTAATTATCGATGGTCTTCCTCTCAGATCCATCTTTTTTAAGATTGGTCAAAAACTTGTTCAGGATTTCATAGAGCTCAGTTTGGTTCATGAACAGAGAATCGGAATCCATTTTTTAAGTTATCTTTTAATATATTTGGTAATGGTATAAATAAATGGTTCGATCTGACCTTATGTGCTCCAACTAACCGCCTCTGCAATCTCAGGTTCTTCAAATTGCAGCGATCTTCTGTTCGTGTGGCACTGTTTCACTTGGTAGTCACTGGTAATTGAATGCTCGAAGGACCTGTTAAAAGTAGCGTGGGCGCTATGGTGACCCGACACTCCTTTTCCGTATTGGTAGTATGTGGTTTATGGTAGAAGTTAAAGTCTCGTATGGTATGTGAAATAGCTATATATTAAATTACTAAAACACTTATAATAAGACAACACAACTGGTAAAAGTTATGGTAAATGGTTATGGTAAATAGTAATGGTAAATGGTAATGGTTGAGTACGAGGTGTCTCTAATGAGATCTAATCGCGAACTGGCCCACATTTAGGTGAACGAGCGAACGCGCATACTTGCATTCGATGCAATTATGCGCTTTCGCTGAGTGTTCGATTAAAACTCGAACAGTGCGGATTTAAGGTGGACGTGAGCCGGACGCGACCCGCCGGTATTAGCTACCAACTTAAATCCGCATCGTTATAGCTTTACGACCGAATTTTGTCGTAAAGCGATCGCTATCTTTGTCGAGACTGCAGGCCCAGGACTTACTTCAAAATTTGGCAAACATGGCCGGAATAAAGTCGTCAAACATTATTTTAGCGGAAGATATTATTAGATAATCCAATGTTGTTCATATAAATAAAACTTGTTTTCCAACGAATGAAGCATTGCATCATTTCATCAAACAAAAAGTTTCGACAACTTTATTCAGCGCTCTACTTTCAGAAATACATTTGTATGAAGTCATTCGTGTGGTTTCCTGGTAATCTGAATGAAGCTTCTACGAGGGAAAAGTAACGTGAATTAAATTTCGCTGAAACAAATGTTTTTATAACAACAGCCTCTTTTAAATGCTTTATTTTAAGGGTCGCATTTTCAATTGAAAACCAGTCCATTCCAGTTTCCTAGAATCCATCCAAAAGTCTGTTTTTAAATCTGTAAAAGTGAACACGATATCCCAAATATCGAAGTCGACCCACAATTCTCCGAAAAGCCTTTTACGTTCCGAACGTACCTATACGCGCCAACCCGCAAACTTGTTTACGTGCCTTGACTTACAAAAATATTCGTAGCCTTTACGTTGCTGCCAATTTTAATCACTCGAAATTAGCATTAGCAATTTTAATGGAAATATAAATCTATGATAGTGAACGGCATTGGCGCTGCGCGTGCGACTACCGGGCTACGCGGCCCCGCACCCGCGCCTGCGCCGCTCGCAATAATTGTCAGCAATCATTTGTTTATGGGCGCTTAAGCTTCATCATTTCGCACTACACTCATTAACGATGCTATTTTAAGAAGCCGTCTGTTAGCGTGTCCCACATTGGTCCTATGCTACTACTATTGATATAAATGTGAGTTTACTAAAATTAGGATGTTTGATAAACACTGATGTGTTTGCTTTTTTGTTTTCTAGAGTTAGTCACGTAAATATAAGACTAAATTGCACGTTGTATTTTTATTTCGCTTATTTTCGTCTGTTATTTATATTTGCACGTTGCAATAACATGATGCGTTAGGAAACGGATAAATGAGAAACTAGACCAGCAAACTGGTGAACGTAATTTTGATACGTTATAAAATAAATAATATTTTTTATTTTTTTATTTTCCGATTGATTGGACTATGCGGTTGGACTACGTGTCCATAACGAATAAAATAGTCAAGATTGAAATGATTAAATCAAGTCAAACACAACCACTAGGTTACTATTCAACTATTTAATTACAAACAAAAACATTAAGTAAGAGATCGACCAATAAAATATGAGAATGCCACAAGCGGTGATAGAAATAGATTGTTTTAACAAAAAAATAGAAACTGTCGTATTACGTAAACATCGCTAAACTAGTGACGTAACACCTAGCTATCAATTCGGATGGCCTGACTTGTGTAGACACCTACTTTTATTTACCTAGGCTATTAGGTGCGCTAAGAATTTGTTTCTTGCCGAGCTCCGAGTCACCGAGTGACCGTTCGCCGACCCGGAAGTTGCAGTTTAATAGAAAAGAAATTGTTTAGTAGGTGCTTGTTCAATCATATTGTTATTTATTGGTGTGAAATTGTAAACTGTTTGCTTTTTTTACTGAAAATACTGCGTCTGTAACATTTTCATCTTAGAAACCAGTATTTTTGCCACATCACATAACATCCTTTTAGTTCTTGGTCCTCACTTAGCTTATCCTCACAACTGTTAGATGTCCAAAACGTGGTACTATCATTAATCAGTCTCTCTATTTTAAATTCAACCGTTTAGTCTCAATTCGGAATGAGCGCGCTGCACGAAATTGGCCACAACGTTGCGTGTTCGCTGCACGTGATTCTCTCGATTCGTTTCGTGTGGGCAGTCGCAGAACAAGGACTACACCGACTACACTTGTGTGTTGTGATGTGACCCATTAAACGAACAAACACAGCGAACCTGTTCGTGTCGATATTCGCAGCATTCGCCGCCGACCAGATATCGGCTTAACACACGCAAACGACCAATGATGCCCTCCATAACCCCTTTTATCTTTCCATGTAGGGACCCGCCCGAACTTTTTCTGAGAATCGCCTAAACTCGATTTTTTTAGTTTCTCTATCTTTGATAAATGTTGTTGCTTTTGTCAGAAAACTTGTAATGTATTTTACGAATTTTATTTAATTGGGAAGCCAAGAAAAAATGGAAGAGAAGTTTTAAACGATGTGATTAATCGTGTTTTAATGTTATAGGTACTTTATATCTTTGAAACGACTCATATTTCAGCTTTTATCACACTGACAGAAAATAAAAAAAATGCTAATGTCCTTTGGGAGATTCTCACGAAGATAAGGCGGGCACACATCGCGTGATCACGCATCTGAGGCTTCCCGACAAGCGCATGGGAATCTGCGCTGTTCGGTGATAATCACGCCAATGCAGGCTTTTTATTTACCTAATAAACTGATAATATTGTAGTTAGTCACCGCCACAGCCACAACGAGATGGGCTTATTATTTCTAAAGTTGTTAGCTAAAATCACACGATAGATCTCAAAGGAAGTAGATTTGCTACGAATTTATGGTCTCGTAGCTTCGCGCTCCAAAATAGAATACATAGTATACATAAATGTAGAGATAATAGTGCTAAGCTGCTCGGTATTCGCTACATTGCTCGGCTAAAACCATAAATAGAAGTTGTTTTGTCATCACATAATAAAACAAGCTAAGGATTGCAGACGACGAAAAAAAAAGAATGGCACAAACGCCGGCGGCGAGCTCAGTACTGCTTTTATTACTTCACGAGCGAGAAGTTTTCTTTTTAAAATTTCAATGAAAAATCATACGCACACGCACTGCCATTAAAAAACTTGCATTCCACCTTACCATTAAAGATGTGTGTTCCCAGAAAATGAACGCCTGGAATGCAGCTGTGCAAACTACTTCATTAGGGGCCCGTAGGCATGGAACTAAGCCTTCCACCATCATTATTTTTAACATAAAAATCTCTATTTATGAACACGGATCTAAAAGTCCTTCGATGTTTTAAAATTGATTAGGGTTTATTCCATATTTTGGACTTACCCACTTTTGCTCTGGTCCTTCATGCAATTAATTTCTCCGCAAGGAAAAAAACCCGAGTCAACGGATATTCTGAAAGAAAAAATGCCTGTTCCCAGTACTGAATAATGTAATCTGTTGGAAAAGAGCAGATTCTACCCTGCCAATGCCGAGCCGGACTTAATGCCTTAGGCAGACTACATAGGTTAGGGTTCTTTGCTCTGAGCTTTCGTACAGACTTCACATGTTCAAGTTTCATTCTAGCCTTAAATTAAACAGACCAGATTTCAAAATAATAACTCTCTTGGCTGAATTTGAGCACTCACGAATTTACCGACAGGTTAAAGAACCTAAAAGTAGTAAATGGTTAGAGGTAAAATTAATTACAAGCAAATCAGCGAGTAAGGCAATAAATAGCTTAACAGAAATTTTCTCACAGTTTGGGGTACCATCAGAGATTGTGTCTGATCATGTACCATTCGATTCTAGAGAATGTCATGAGTTTGCAGCACAATGGGGTTTTAAATTTAACTTTTCAAGTCCAAGATACCCACAGTCCAATGGGATGGCTGAAAGAGGAGTCCAAATTGCAAAGAAAATGTTAACAAAATGCAGTGAGGATAACACAGATATTAGATTAGCATTGCTTCAGTATAGAGCTTCACCAGTATCGGGAACGAATTTATCACCCGCGCAGCTGATGATGAATAGAAATTTAAGAACCAAATTACCAGTAACTTACCAATACTTGAAACCAAAATTAAATACAAATGTAGAGATACAATTTAAAAAAGTTAACCTAAGAAATGAGAAAAAATATAATGAAAATGTAAGAAAAAAAGATAACTTTACAATAGGACAAGAGGTATGGTTCAAAAAAGAACCTAAAAGTAGTAAATGGCTAAAAGGCAAAATTGTCAAAAACAATAATTACAGATCATAATATGATGTTTTGGATACCAAAGAAGGATGTGTGTACACCAGGACCTCATATTATCTACGACCTCAATAGTCTGCTGATTAACAAGGGCTGGGTGTGAAGAATCAGTGGATAAAAAGTGGGCCAACAAACATATTTTTTGTAAATAAGCATGTTAATATAAATGTCAAAGTTGTTATTGCAGACAATGTTAGTTGTAGTGTATTAATTGATTGTTAAGTTAGTATAATCTTTAAATAAGTAGGTACACAGTACATACAGATGTAAGGAAACTTTGCATTATATACTTTTTTTTTTTTTCTCTTTTTTTTATTATATAAAAAGGGATAGATGTAACATATGCCATTATTACGAATAACGGAACGCACGTTTGACAGATGTCACTAGCACTGGCAGCGGGAAGCGGATGCATAGGAATAGCAATCTGTACTTAAAGCGAATAGTATTAAATAAATGTGTCGCTCTATTAACTGTTTTAATTATTAACAATACAGTGCGTATAAGATAACATTATAATTTGAAAACTGTCTGTCTATGGCATAGACAGACACTTTTCAAATTATATATATGGGCATAGACTCTATGCCCATATGACCACACTTGTTTCATCATTGCACACATTCTGTCATCATTTCTGACGTGTTCGTATGCGTCATTCATTTGACTACTGACTACATTGAGGATTGTCTGTAGCAGCCACAGGAATGTGCTTCGTGACCGGTCAACTCTTCTGACTTCCCACGACTCGAGACCTCAACGAATTATTTTTATTTTTTCTACTGTATTGCCGCATCTCACGTTACATACAACCAATCCAAGATTAGGTTAGGTTCAGAGGTCGAACGTATTCAGGAACAAGTCGCGACTTGTCTGTTACAATACAGTATGTAGGAGTCCATACTTAGAACAATGTATTCATATCACAACGTTTTTAGCTGATAAAATTGTAATGCGCCGAACCAAGTCGATAAGCATTTGTGGAGCTGCTCGAGTAGATTTTTTTTTTGTTTTGCAGGAAAGGCTTCATTAAAATAAAGTGCACGCATTGACATTGGTTTGATGGATTCAATTTGAATCACTCATTCATTATCATTGCCAGTATAAAATGCACGTCTTTACCCCTCGACTTGCCTATTATGTAAGCCCACACAACGATACTTATGTAATGATACTGAATCAATTACGACGAGTATGGTGGAGTCGAGAAAAAGTAATGGACGCGAATAATTCATGGTGTGTGCGCTCAGCTTTACATTGAATGCTTTCAAATCGCACAAACAATCGAGTGTACGCATCGAATACCTTTTTCAAATATTTCTTTTTCTCATTTCGCCGTTTCCTTTTCTGGCTTAGTGCCACATGTTTTATTGATGGCCAGTTCATTGATATGGCTGGCTCGTTCAGGCGGTGGGTGAGTGGCCACTTATATGAGCCATAAAAGGCCTAGCCTTGGCCATATGGGGAAGCCGTCACACAGCGAATGCATTCATGCGCGCGCGCATATCAGATCGACGGGTTACAAAACAAAGTGACGGGCGAATTTGTTATACGAGATTATACCTACGTGATCCCTTGAGGCATTGTTTGTGAACATTTTAAATCACAGGAAAATTCTTTGAAAAACTGCGCACTGCCAAAGAAGGTCATGATGTGGAAAAAGGTAATAACTATCGAAGCATCGACTGGCGTTTAAATCTGTGCGCCGTGGCATTTGTTGTTATCAATCAGTTCTGATTTTCTTCTGTTGTCTATTGTACTTAGGTAGGTACTCTCAACTTTACGGTCCAATGGATTATCAAATAAAAATAGGTACTATTTACACTCGTCGATTTACACAAGGATAATAGGTTTCTTAGACAAAATTGTTTGCTGGAGGTATTGATTTATTCTTGTATAATGTCGATGGACTTTGAACCCTTTTAAAACTTTTATGGTGCAAGCCATGGTCCGGGGCGAGAGGGAATGGGACGCCGTCGCCTCCTTCTGCAAAGCAGTGATGTTAGCGAAGCTAGGTGGCGGAACGTGAGAGGGACAGAACCTCTCGTCCTAGCCGCCGCGGGAGGCGCTCCGGGCGTCGGGGGCCACCGTGATGGCTTCCGGCCACTGACTGAGTATTGGGCTAACTCGCCGTCCGTCAGTCTTATGACGACGACAGGCCGTGTCGACGGCGCGTTCGTGTTCCACGCGTACCTCAAAGAGATGTCAGCAACATGGAAGGGGCCATCGCCCGTCGGGGCTGCGGGTTGTTCGAAAGAGATACCATGGCCGCGACACAAAGGGCTAATAAGGAACATGGTTGGTTTTTAGTCAGTAGAAGTCTGACACTCCCTACCACTCTGCCCAGAGCAGTAGGGAGTGCAGAGGAGTCATTTGCTGATTAACCCTCCAAAAAAAAAATGGTAAACTGGATATATCTAGTTTAGTCTCGGTGACTAAGAGATATTATTACTTGTAGTGAATTTAAACATCCTTTTTAAAATAATCCTAAATCTTTCCAAAAACCTATTTTTATTCCTAACCTCAGACCCACTAGACATAACGCATGATGTGTTATTTGACTATGTTACTAACCGTTTTAGTCAAACAGCCAGCTATATAGAACAGCTTTAAATGGAAATAGTGACAAATAGTCGTACAATAGGGTTTCTCTTAGCCCGCTGCTAGATATGGACTATCCCGAAAGAGGTAGGGTAGATCGTATATACACTTATTGTTATAAAA
Source organism: Diarsia brunnea (assembly GCA_949774965.1). Lineage (NCBI taxonomy): Eukaryota > Metazoa > Arthropoda > Insecta > Lepidoptera > Noctuidae > Diarsia > Diarsia brunnea. The sequence continues at coordinate 12,757,656 of OX459009.1, forward strand.
GGTGAATGTGAAAGTATGTCACAGCTTTCACGGCTAAATAAAGAGATTACTTCTTCTCATAGTAGCCAGATGTGAAACTCCAACCCTATCTACATCTACAGTTTGAAATCATAACATAGTGGACGTGTAAAAGTGTTTTTGTCGAACTAGTTGCAGAAATTACAACAATTTCATCAAAAAACTGACCGATTCTGATCTTTTTGGAACACATTAGTTTCACGATATAGAGGAGCTGTTGCCAGTAGCTTCGCTCGCTACAACTCGAAAATTATCCCACGGGAAGATAAAATCGGGATAAAAACTATCCTATGTGTTAATCCAGGTTATAAACTATCTGTGTACCAAATTTTATCCAAATCCGTTCCGAAGTTTTTGCCTGAAAGAGTAACAAACATCCATCCATCCAAACAAACTTTCACGTTTATAATATTAGTAACATTAAAGTGAGATGGGGTACGATCCCACTTCAAAAGTGGCTTTTCCTGCTGGCCGAGATACAAGAGCAAATGAAATTCTTCTGTCCATTTTCTTTTTTTACTCTTTGGGACAAGGGCAGACTCCTATGTGGCAGCGCCAGCTAAATCAATATCGTCTCCTTTTATCTTTGTTGAAGATTTGGAAACATTATTTTTGTCAGAAATGTTGTAACTGTAAGTTTCCTTCAACGAAATCTGATTTCGTCATTATGCGGATCTTTCGAAGAAAAAAAGGAAAAAATAAAAAAAAAAACATTTACATGTTGTAGAGTTCGCTGGATACGTCTAGCGAATTCTGTAACAATTTATTTGTGAACCTTAAAAAACCTTTTTAAGGTTCAAAAAGTTTTAGTTAATGTTTCAACCACAGCAGTACCTAGCCTATTTACCTGGAAACGTTTAAAAGAAAGAAAATAGAACAAGCGTAAAACCTACATGTCTGGAGCAATCAGGGTTCCCAATTTTACGTTTACAACAAAGTTTCAGTAGTTCTACTTTCGCACATCGATGTTTCTTTCAACTGCGCAGTTAAGATCACACACAGTTTACGTATTCACAATTTATAGGAGCATGTTGGTACGTACTAGGTGTTTATGTATTACGAACGATTCCCAAATGGTGCTTAACAATTTACATAACATGTAAATGTGTGTTGTGTGTAAGCAAACAAGCGAGATGGCGGGCTGACCCGTCCGCTGTACGCTTGTAGTGTCGGTGTACACTAGACGAAATAGTATATGCGATGCACGTGTCGCTCAGCTGATAGAGCGAGAGGAACGAGGGGAAGACACCCTCCGCCCGCTCCACGCCCGGCGGCTAAAAGGGAAGGGAATCGACACTCTATCGATGTACGATGAAAATATTTGGGTTTTAGAGATCGTATTCAGCGAATAAAATAAAAATAGTCCGGAAACCCCATATAGATTTTAAGTAAGACGTTTCTACAGAAAGAAAACATACGTCATAAGATAAAAGTAAAACCTAAGTTCTCCTCTTATCTTATGCTGTTCTGCTAAGTGCTCATTCTCAAACAGGGCGACATCCCAGCAGACGCAGGCTTCCTGGGAACATTATCTGCTTTGGTCTTTTGAGTAGGATACGAGCCTAAAACTAAAAGCTCTTAGATCAAATCTTGCTTTACATTCTTGTGGGTGAATCTTAGGAATGTAAGGTGGATCTAGCACTTCTTTCCTCTATGGACAAGATTTTATTGCGCTGATAGTATATCTGGAATGACCTAGGAAATTAATGAGAATTTGTGACGATCTATTAAGGTCATTTTTACTCGATTGTGTACAGTCGAGTGCAATGGTTACTTAATTAACACTGATAAGAACACTAGCATTGATCTACCTGACATGTAACACCTACTTATTTCTTTATCTTTAGATCAAACATTCGATACCTAATTAACTTTGTGAATAAAGCCTATAATATAATTCAGCTACAATGCCAAAGAAATATGAATCACAAGAAATCTGATAAAGCACACTGATGCATTTACATTTTAATGTTACTCATTCAACGTGATTATTGAATTAGCTACCATAGCACACAACAAAAGTGATATCCACGCAGTAAAACAAATATTTAACAGTCTTGCGTAAGATTTCGTACAAATTTCAAATGACTACGGAATGCCGTTAAATCTCCAAGGAAGCTGAAAGCTGTGTTATGTCTAGTGGGTATCGATAGTAGGCTGTCGTAGGGCTGGGGCACCGCCCTATTGACGCACGTGTCTCGCGGCCAAGGCTGCGCCGTGAAAGCTCTGCGTAGTCTGTGTGTACACCGCCCACGCCCGCGCACACCGCCGCCGCGCTGCCTCCACACTCCTCACACACGCACACAGCCCTGCGCCTGTCCGCGTGAACCTCTGCCGCGTGCTCTGTTGCCAGGCTTCGTCTCTCCGTCCCTCGTCGGCCCGTACTGTCATACACTCATTGTGTACTATCACACACACCACGCGCCTCTGTGTGAGTCAACACGGATTGTTTACATGTGTGTTTGTTCTTCGAGCTTCGTAACTTGTTTGGACAAATTCTTAGAATCACACAATCACACTAATGCTAGTGCGGTTTATCTGGCTTGAATTTCGTTGATCGTTGTTCCTTGTCATAGTGAGTGGACAACGTGCAACACATTAGTAGTGGCTTGATAAACATTCTACTGATAGCTGTCCAGGTAGTTGGAAACAGACTAACAGTTTTTCACAGCATGCCTGTATTAACTAAAAACATAAAGCAAATATTATGAAATCCCTGAAAGTTTTTTAATTACAAATTGCCAGGAATTTTCCATACTTACACATAATGTCTGTAATATATGTAGGTAAATGTAAAATTCCTAAAAGTTACAATTCTGAAATAAAAAGTAACAGTCCTGAAGTTAAAACCGAAAATTACACAAAGAGTTTAATAACATTTTTGCAGGCGGCGTTTATTTTGTGGCGAGATAAGTTAAACATGTAATGAATATGTTAGAAACAGGTGAGTTAACGTAGACTAGGCTGTATTGTGCTACCAACTTGTTCGTAATACAATGATCTCATATTTCCATATCAACGCCTAGGCTAGGCCGTAGGTATACCTACACCACATCCTACATCCAACCCAGTAACTACAGCGATTAGAATTGCCTACAGTAACTTGTGTCAGACGTATTAGTCATTATGATATTATAATTTTTACCCTGATTTTCCGGTTGACCATAAGAACCAAGCAAAATATAAAAATAAAACTGAATGCACTTTAATCCTTAAAGTAAACAGTCCACAGATACCTACGTTGTTTATTTACGAAGAAGCAAAAAATCACACCTCTTATCTTCACTCATACAAAATCGAATCGTGTTAAGTACTTTTTCACACGACGTGGCACTTTACGCACACCCTAAAATAAAATAAAATCAATCCCCGTAAAAGTACCTACAATCTCTATCAAAAATGAGATTAAAAGCCCCCGGGCGCTAGAAAGCATTTCACTGGAAGCTATCATTAGGAAATGCAGTCTGTTGTCAGTTTGGTCCCTTGACCACTATAAGTTGGCCTGGCCTGGTACTTGCGAGCATCCCTTCATAGAGTACGTGTGACAGGGTGGTGATGTACGAGGTCTGGGGGATCTTGTTGAGTGGTCTTTCGCGGCGAGGGTCGCGGGGCTGAGGGAAGGGGTGCGGACGTGCCCTTGCGCGCTTGCATCTGGGTTACGGGGGCGCCGTTGCATCCAGCCCCTGCCGCCGAGATATCGCGACCTGACCTATATTTCGACAAGGTATGTAAATAGGCCCTGTTTACAGAGCTTACTCATTGGAACATAATATTTACCATCCCATTTTTGTGTCTATAATAGCACTGGTATTTTTAAATTGAGATATAATTTTAATTTCGCAGTAAATCGCAGTTTTTGAACGCTTCTACATAATTTAGATGTTTATTTCGTAAAGGTCAAAGCTTTTCATGAAATTCTATGATGGTAAAGTTTAAAACTTTTAGTAATAATTTACGTGGAAATTGGTGCAAATTATGTATATGTCAGAATATATTTGGTTTTTAACTGATTTCCAAAAGGAGGACAAATTGTGAATTCCTTTCGATGATTCTTTTTTTTGTTTGGATTACTACTATTTCGTGTGGTCCCTTTTTTTGTTGAAAATCTGATGCTGATTTTCGGAGATATACAAATATAATATAATTCTTCTCTCTTCTTCATGTCTTCAAATTGGTCGTGATTGCTGCAATCGCTTGGATTGTTTACACAACTCCATTACATAACAATACGCCTGTATGCTTTGCGGGGTATAATACCAGTTGTGTTTAAGTTCCAGTTTATTTGGATTAGCATATTAACAAGACATACATTATTAACAATGTAAAATTAATGTGTAAAAAAAAATTTGTATGGGATATTACCCAACTAAAACCGGCCAAGCACGTGTCGGAGCACACACTAGTTCCGTGGTTACCCATCAATATATGCGGACTTACTAAACTGATTAACCTCAATGCCTACCTGCCTCCGAACGATGTTTTTTATTGTAATAATAAAACAAACTTACATATTTGAAGTTTTTAAATCGGTGCTCCTATGCATTACATTCAGGAAAATAGGTTTAGTAAGGAAATTTTATAAGTTGGTCGACTATTACTCGTAAACATGTAAAGCCTACTTAGCTGTGACGGTGGTGGATAGAGGTGGCCACACTTGAGTCTAACAAAAAAAAAAAAAAAAAGATACAGACGAATTGATAACCTCTTCCTTTTTGGAAGTCGGTTAAAAATTAGCACTTGAAAGTTTAATATTTCACAAACGATAATCCCTTAATCGAAAAAGGAATTGAACAAACTTGCATTATTTTTAACGACCTCTCCAATGATACTACACAATGGGATTTGCGAGAAAAAATAATCTTTTAAGCGTACCGGAGATACCCCAAAAAAAAATTACAGATTTTATTTTACCATTTTGTCAACGTATTTGTATGTTCAAATTATAGCTCTCTAACACTAAGCGTCTTTGAGCTATAGTGCGGACAGACGGACAAATGGACATGGCGAAACTGTAAGGACTGTTGACTACGGAACCCTAAAAATGGAATAAAAATATGTTTTTCAATTGCATACATTATTTAATGCGGAGTCATCTAACACAAGCATCTCCTTGCTTAAAAGGACCTCCAAATCGTGTTTGTTAAAACTCTATGTAATTGAAATAAACATTTTATTTTTGCAAGTATCAAAAAGGGAAGAATTACAGCGCGTTAAAAAAATCGTTAATTCAGATTGTATTATAAGAATGAGATAATTTTCGACTACATTTCTAAATTATAAGTATTTTAAACCTAAAAATATTTAGATACATAACATATCGTCACGGACAGGCGTGATGTTGTGTTATGTTGTGTTGTGTGATTAGACAGAGATTTACCCATTAGGGCACCCACATATGCCTGTCGGGGCTGCGGGTTGTTCGCAGATACCGCTGCCTCGACATGAAGGGCGAAGAAGGAACATGGGTGGTTTTTAGTCAGTAGAAGTCTGACACTCCCTTTCGCTCTGCCCAAGAGCGGGAGGGGTTATTTGATGATTTCCCACCCCCCAAAAAAAAAAAAAAAGGGCACCCACATATTACCAATTATTTTTAAATCCCATGTAATAGGAGTGAGTCTGTTGTCATCAACCAGACTCCGTCGCTGCTACTGACAAATTACTGATGTATAAACCCATTATCACTTTGCCTGACCTGGGAATCTAACCCAGGATCTCAGTAGTCGCACTTCCGATCACTAACCAATGAGGCAGTCAAATATATGTACTCTAAACAGCGCTATTTTCCACAAAAGTCATTCAAGGTGATGAATAAAAGAATATTATTTTTCCCAATCGTCCTAATGACCCAATTCCACGGTATGAATGATACCCCGGCGGCGCAGGCGGGTATTAGGGAGGCCCACCCCCCGCCGCATGCCTAGGAGACACCGCTCCACGGAATGCGCCCCTGAAACCGCATACTTTATTATTTCAACGACGTATATTTAGCCAGAAAACTATCCACGTTCCTATATAGCTCATTACAGTTAATGTAAAACCCCAATTTCAGACGTTTATTTGGTTTCCAAGCAATAACTTATTCAGAAAGGATTTGTCGAGCAAGAGTCTGGCTCTCAAGACGTAATTGGGATAACATTGGGTTTCGCCTCCTACGTTCAAATCGATATTTAGGCAAACGTGGTAATTATTTGTTTGATCAGGAGTATTATTAGAGCCGAAGTGTGTGGCGGGTAACGATCCATTAGGCTTGACGGACGAGCACACGCAGGATTGCCACACCATCTCACTCGCCCGGCTGACATTACGGAGAAACGCTGATATACTGCCATGACTCTTGCTGTCCTCATATATCAGAGGACCTAACAAAGATGCGAAAAATAATAATAATATAATTCAATAAATTGTTTATTTATCCAAATAATGCACACAGACAGTTTAAAAAAAAAGAATGAAGATAATAATATAGCTTTGAGCACAAAATGTTTGAGTCTACAATAATAGTCTATGTATACAAAATAATAATGAACCCTGCCTCTTAAACTAGGAGACCTGTATTTTAAGAGACAGTTATCATTTATGTTATGACAAATTTTCTGTGAAATAAAATATAGATACCTCTCTATTTTCCAGGTAGGTACCAAACAAGATTCAGGTAGAAAACTAGTTTCAACAGAAAACTCCTTTCACTTCCGGCTTTTCTCCGAAACGGCTGGACCGATTTCGAAGGGAAGTTAACTGTCAGATAGCTGATGTTATAATTTAAGGAGGAACTAAGGCTACTTTTATTAGTTCCTCCTTAAATTTTTTTTAATTTAATTTTTTACTTTAATTTTTTTGGAGTGTGAGATATCATCAAATGACTTCTCCCGCTCTAGGCGGAGCGGAAGGGAGTGTCAGACTTCTACTGACTAAAAACCACCCATGTTCCTTCTTAGCCCTTTGTGTCTGAGACCGCGGTATCTCTTTTGAACAACCCGCAGCCACAGATCTGTGCGCAGCCACGACAGGTACCCGCAGCCCCGGCAAGAAGTCAGACAGCCTTGTGTGCTTTCTCGAAGCACAGACTAATAGAAAATTCTATTTCTAACTACTTTCTTCAGTAATAATGTATCCTTTATCCTGTAAATTATTTATTTCTCAGCCCAACTTTTAGCAGAATAATCCTTAGGAAATATTTAATGTAAGCTCAAGGTTTAAACGTGATTATTTCAATGATTACACCTACAGAGCTACACTTTACTTCAATATACAAATTAATGGTCTTAGATAAGGCTTAATTACGCTTCTATTTATCCTGATCCTGTGTACACAGGATCCTATCATCCGCTTCTGTAAATAGGAATAGTTGGGAAATACATAACCTGTTTAGGTATTTACATATTACCAGTTTATGTCTTACCTACTAAATACAGGAAGTAAAACGATGAAAACTGTAAAAGAATAAACTGTAACGCAGCTAACAAGGCTCTTCTTCAGATGCAGAGAAGAATGCTGTTCCACGCAAAAAGTGCTTAATAGGTAATTAAGATATTATTATTTCTATTTAGTTAAATATTGATGAAATCACTACATAATATTATAAAACAAAGTCTTCCGCCGCGTCTGTCTGTCTGTTCACGATAAACTCAAAAACTATTGCACCGATTTTCACGCTGTTTTCACCAATGGATAGAGTGGTTCTCGAAAAAGGTTATAGTATATAGTTTGTCAAATTTTTGACATCCACGCGGGCGACGCCGCGGCCATCAGCTAGTAAAAAATAAGAATAAAGGAAAGTTTTTTATTAAATACTAGCAGTTCCCGGCATGCGTTGCAATGCCCTTTTTCCTACCTACTACCTGCCTGTGTACCAACTACCTACCTACCTACTACCTCCTAACCTACCTACCTACTACCCTACCTACCTACCTACTACCCTACCTACCTACTACCCTACCTACCTACCTACTACCCTACCTACCTACTACCCTACCTACCTACCTACTACCCTACCTCCTACTACCCGACCTACCTACTTACTACCCTACCTACTACTCTACCGACTACCCTACCTACTCTACTATCCTACTTCCTACCCTACCTACTACTCTACCTACTACCCTGCCTACCTACCTACCACTTTCTCACCTTTTAAACCTTCCCTGGACTTCCACGAATAATTCAACACTATAATTAGCCAAATCGGTCCAGCCGTTCTCGAGTTTTAGCGAGACTAACGAACAGCTATTCATTTTTATATAATGTAGCTGTACCCCGCGTGCGTTGCGATGCCCTTTTACCTGCCTACGTACCAACTACCTACCACCTACCTATTACCTATCTACCTACATACTACTAATTTCTCACCTTCTCTGGACTGCCACAAATGTTTCAAAACCAAAATTAGCCAAATCGGTCTACCCGTTCTCTAGTTTTAGCGCGACTAACTAACAGCAATTAATTTTTATATTATACGCAAACACCATTTGAAAAATCGTTTTTCTATTGGGAAAGAAACAGTAATTATTTGTGATTATTGTGATAATGTCGTATGGTCTGTTTGAAGTTGTCATTCGTTGACTGAACAACTGAACGTCACTCAATTGTTTTGCCTTCCCGGAACCTCTCCACTAACACTTGAACTTTATAGTACGGTATTAAAGCTCAAATTGATTTGACGTTTTAGTTAGAAAACGTTTGTATGGGAAAAAGAAAAGGGCTGTTTTTAGGGCTTTTCCGGCCATTATTCGAATTTTTCAAAAAATCAGCCAAATCGGTCAAGCCGTTTTCAGGCTATGTCGTGACAACGAAAAACGGGTTTCATTTTTATAAATAAGAAGATAGATAGATTAAAGGCGATTCTAACAAATATTCTATACAATAAAAAAATACAATATGGTTTTAGTTGCGCATCAGTTGCATGCATCATATGATACAAACTTGCAGTAAGTAATGACAAGTATTTACGGAACCACTCCGACATTTAAACTATTCTGCTAGTTCGCCGCCTACGCAGCCATTTTTATCAATCATCAGCAGTCTGCAAACATTTTTCTCTGAATTTATTCTATCTACATCTAGCACAAAATATAAACATTTGGATACCAGAAAATATACAGACTATAGTTATTAGTGCAGTAGTGTTCATTTACTATTGGTTCTTAGCAATCAATTGTGAACAGACTGGTGTACTGTCTGTAAAGTTCAACAATTCAATTTGTTCCTTTTCAACTGTGCACTTGCGACTCGTTTGTCAACGTCAGGGGATTATCAGAGATGCAACTCATACGCTGAAGGAATTTTAATCACGATTTAGTACAAGTACATCTAATCAATTACAGACTTACTACATCTTGATTACTCCTGATAAACCTAGTATATTTATCACACCAGCAAAAGGGTTTTTCGATAATGAAACAAACAAGCAGAGAAAGAACAAATGCCTACAGTTAGATTTGGTTATCTTTTTTCCTCAAGCCAGAAATTCAGCGTAATGATGATAAAAAAAAGATAAAACTAGATTATCTTTCTAACAAAATTGCTAGATTAGCTGATTGAAGTCTGCCACATTTTATCAGGAATTATTGCTGTCTGACGTACATTTATTTGCAAACATGATTAATCTTTATGTAATAAATAAGAGTGGAACAGAAAGAGCTTTCATTTGAATCTCTTAAGGTTACATATTTGTAGCAGGGCTGCATGGATCGCTTCGTGCAATCAAACGTTTGGCATCGCCGGTGGCTGACTGGCACTGCTACCAGCGACATTAGTGCGTGTCACTAAGACGCGATAATAGCACGATTAATTGTCGTTGGAGTTCAACCGCTTAGTAAGAAACTGCAGAAGGACTCTTGGAGACTTATAAAGCAATCTAAAGACACAATGGTACCATGCAGTTGCGTGAGAGTAAACGACGTTATTTTGACACAATATGTCTTGTCTTATCGTTTGTTGCCTTCTCTAGTATCAAGAACAGCTTATTCACAGAGATGATGTATACTACACACACACCACCTACACTGTCCAGGATGTGTCGGTCGTACGCAACTTCAGGAAATAATTTCGAAGAAAAAAGTAGCTTTGAAAACTCTCTTTCCCGATTTTGAACCATGACCTTATGGAGAAGAAAACAGAACTCCGAACAATTATACAAAATGTTCCAACTTTCTATAATATACAGTAAAGACTGACTGTTGGTTGGTAATGCCTCTATTTTTTGACTTTCAGGTTTTGTTTTCAGGAGATGGAAACCAGATTTCTAAACGTCTTCTTTCGAACCGTTGGTATGTCAAATTCCTTGAAACCAGGTAGTGGTCACGTTCATCGCAAAGACGAGTCAGAGGTGTTTTTAACGCCCTTTTACGAGTAAGCAGGAATCCTGACACTTTTGTCACTCCAGCTTTTTTAAACTTTTGAATTCAATATGAGAAGTAAGTCTTCTGTTTGTGTTGTTGGTGTGGTATCACAATATGCGCACGCGCTGCTGCCACTACCGTGACATTTGCGCGGATCATTCGCACGGAGAACAATGGGGATCATGTACTCGACGTATTTACCGACACATTCATATAAATACATCTTATTTAACCGTTTACACTGTGACTCATACAATCAGTACAAAAACTTAAAACGTAACTTCATTACATTAACATAACACTCTACATAATAACCAACTTTTTAATATTCTTGAATGATGTAAAAGTGCAGTCTTTATGTTAATTAAGTTATTTTAAAATCTAGAATCAGTCAAGTTGTGCTTATTCAATATAGTTGTATGATAATATTAATATTTATATAATCGTTTATTTATAAGAAGGGGCACATTTACATTTACAGTACTATAGAGCACAGTTGTTTTTTTTGCCTGAACTAGGTTGAACCTCTGTTTCAGGCTATAAAGTGCATAAATATCTACTTAAAACAAATAAAGTTGATATAACGTTTGTTATAACTCACCAATATTTTACCACCACAATCAGTTTTAGTGCCTAGTTTCTCCTTCAGACAGCATTGTTACTAATGCTGGGCTGTTCACTCAAATAAATGAGCATCGTTTGATTAACGAGTCTTAGAAATTCACGGAAATATTTCAGAGCTGGATTGTTTGGGAACTTGCTATCTATTGTATTATTATACTCCTCAAACATAACAGCTTTTATACAGTTACGTACATAAACAATGGGCACTGTTATTCTTTCAGAATATCCTTTCTTTGATATGAAGTCAGATTCACATCTTAAAATAAGCTTAATGAAGTCAAAAGCCGAGTACAATGTGACAATCTAAAGTTAGCGTGTGTTCACATGTACTCTGTGCTGGCCGGCGCGGCGCTGCTCTTTCGTTTGAACGGAGGTACACTGGCTGTAATTAAAATAACTGGTAATGAGTGGCGCATTCTTAGTCGTGGACACGACGCAGATGCATTGCCAGTACTCGTACATTCTCAGCCACGTTCGGTGTCACGAATCAGGCGTTTGTTAACACGATCAGGATATACGATGGGTGGTCGCACACTCTGCTAGATATTAAACTGGATTTATATAAGGAAGTGCACGTAAACAAGCCCAGCTCGTTCCTAATGAGCTGGCACGTCGCTTTGAACTCGTACCTATTTCAGTCAAAGAACAATGTTGCTTTGTCGTTCTGGGAAAAATAAATCTTCACACGGTTGGCGCGTCGCTGTGTTTACTATGAAAACTTGCGGCTCGTGTTTCTTTCGTTACAACACGTATAGGTTTTGCAGTATTGCTATTGTTACATATTTCAGTTGACATTATAGATCGTCTTCACGTTCTCACTTTACAGTTATAGCAACACGCACTAAATGTTAGCGGCACCTACTGTACCAGCTAACTACCTCTGTTTATGTATCGAACATTCGATACTCTAACTAGTAGGTTAGTGTATTTTTTGGCACATTGCAAAGTAAACGCAGAAGAAGTAGCCAATAAAGTTTACGCTCGCCCCGATTGTAAGGCCTTGATAAAAAATCAAACGCTAATACTGAACAGTGGTGTAACAAATAGTGAAACTGAAATGTTTATCTAACAGCTTGGCTCAACGCGTCGTTAAAAATATATCGCGGCACGCACCAGACTGTAGTGCAAATGTAATGATAGCAATTTATATGGCAAACAAATAGAAACTAGACGGCGATGCGTAGGTTTGGTCGGAAATAGACTAGCGGCCGCCCAGACTGACTGAACGCCCTCGCCAGCGAAATAAGAAGAGTGGCGAACCGGCGGCGGCGGCCGAGCAGCCGCGCGCCGCCTACCGCCTGATTAATTATGTCATAACATGTAATGGCCACGTGAATATCTGCACTACCTACATTCATTTACACCAAATTTGTCCCATTCATATTCATATTTTACGAAAAACAAAGGTATATTATATTTAGACATACATACATGGGTTTAGGTTTAATATACTTTATTCTCAAAAAAGACAAAGAGCCACTTACATGAGAACATATTTATGTTAACATAATGTAATAAACTTATTCTAGGTAACATACAATTTTCCATAACAAGATGCTACTGGCAGCTCAGAAACAGTTTATATGCGCTGATCGTATTCAACGCAGACATCATAAACACCGTTTTTATGAGATGATTGTACTTATTCAATTTCCTTGGTGTGTGTCCTCAGAAATGTAAGCTAGAAACGAAAGAACACAAATCCATTTAAGCGTGTTGCAATACGATCTCATTTATATACCAGAGGCTGTACTACAGGTAGACCTTTCACCTTTATCATGTAACTTAATAAGGAGACATAGCTGGAACCTCGTCATTGACTAACCACTGCAGTTTTCCCGCCCACGTCTTCCACGACTCATATTTTATTAGGCAGAACTCCGGAAAATAATATCTAACGGCCAACATAAGTGTAAGGCCGAACTAATGAGGCCAGTTATCTCAGTTTAATTTAAACTAACTCAGGTAATTACCACAACTAATTAGAAATAAAGTAGCTGAAGTTTTTTGTCGGATCATTCTGTGGACTGCGGTTCATAGGTATGTAGAGCCCTTGCTTTACCTACATACCTCGACGAATTTGATCCTAATCCGTGACTTAAAATGTATTAAAACCGAATAATTTAAACTGATCGCTAATATTTTGCAAGACAGATTTACTTGAGTTTCATTATGATCTTTCCCTGCGCGAAATTTAAAGCACTACACGTACTTGGATATCTTAAAGTCACAATAGCGTCAGTGTCAGGTACTCAGGTAGTGAGCTATAACCATCTAAAGCTGGCGACACCGATCATTATTCTCTTCAGAATTTTACAACTTAATTATCAGCACTCTCTTTGCATACAAGTTGTTTCTGCAAATGGCTGCGAGGCATGCGCTGGCACACACCATGAATTCCTTTCAATAAAATAAAAGGGGCGTGACATTCAGATTATTTCAGTTATTTTTCCTTGCCTATGTAGTAGTGAGTACAAGTTTAAACTAAGTGATCGTTGCGAATTCGGCGGCTTTGTGAACTGTGTGGGTTTTGGGCTTGGTTTTAATTGCATGAATATTCTATGTTGCACCGCAGGTGACATAGATTATGTGGTTGATTTAATATGGATGTGTTTCATTAGTTTCGTTTCGTAGGTCTTCAAAAACCTCTTAAGCAAACTGAGAGAAGTCATGTTAACAACGGAATTCCTCCATTTCTACTTGCATGCGGTACGTTTAGGAATGATAAAATTGAGTAGTCGGCTTCCATCAGGCAGGGAATGTCAGGTATTATGGTGTATATTATGCATTCGGTGTTCATATTTGCATGCTGTCGACACCGCGGCGCATATAATTCGGCATAACGTCTGGCGGGCAACGAACAGGAATAGTCTAAATGGCAAACACTATAATAAACCTCAATATATTTTACTTTACGTTGTAAATTAAGGTTTCAGACTAACGAACTATAGAAGTCTGAGAGTTATTATGCTGTTCCGTGTCTCAGATTATGCTGAAAAAGCACGTTCCTATCTCCTTCCTTATTTATAGCCGTTTCCCTTTATGCAGGTGGACAGCAAGCTTAGAATCAGCACAATTAGTAGAAGGCATTGATTTATAAATTCGATAATATTAGTGTTTCGCAGCACAAAGTCTGGACTCCAGACGAACGGCTAAAAATCATAGAATTTTCTCGAAAACTATGAAAGGTTTGAGCTTGTATCCAAAGTATTTTCCGATATGAACTCACATCGTTGAGAAGTACCAAGAGTCCTACACAGGTACTTATTCTTTTCTTTAGTAATATTTCAAGAGATATTTCAGTAAAAATGCAAGCTCTTTTGCATCTCGCGAGTGCCCGCTTAAAAGCATTGTATTTTTGCTTCAAAACAAAAAATGTAGAATGCTTTTAAGCACAAACGTCGGACTATAGGCCTCACTACTTGGCACCACTTATTGCCAAGTAATATATGAGCCAAGTGAAATGGTTTTAGGTGTATCACGCTTTTTAAATACGTACTGAATTTTTTAGTATTTAGTAATCCTGTTACTAAAACCACAGAATACCTACACAGAAAAACAAATTCAGAAAAATTAAAAAAGAAAACTGGCCAAGAGCAGGTCGGACTTGCACATGAAGGGTTCCGTACCATTGTAGTAGCCCACTTTAATTTGTATTAATCTTGTTTTAGCGGCGACAGAAATAATCATTTTGTGATAAGTTTGTTTTTCATAGTGTTTGTATGAATGACAAGTTGATATTTGCGGTTTTTTAAATGCGCTGTATCTCAAAATCCACTTACTGTATCTCGTTCAAACCAATTTTGGTTGAAAGTTTATATTGCGATCTACAGCATGTTATTTTAGATTTTTCACTCTCTTAGTTTAAAAGTTAGAGGGGGAGACGGGACACAAATTTTACCACTTTGGCAGTGTCTATCTTTCAAACGATTGATTTTGAGAAAAAATGGTTTTAGGAACCTCAACGTCGTATTTATACACCTATCTTTGGACACCCCACACGAATAGGTTTGATGAAATTTCAATTAAATTCTTTTAGTTTCAGTTACATGTAGCCCCCCTTAAATCTTTTATTATTCTTATTTTTGTATAAAAATCTTAAAGCGGTTCACAGAATACATCTACCTACCAAGTTTCAACTGTCCAGTTTTAATAGAGTGGCTGTGACATACGGACGGACAGACATACATGCCGAATCTATAAGGGTTCCGAATTTTGCCATTCGGCTACGGAACCCTAACAAGGAGAGCTAGTTTTGTAATATTCTCTGATTTATATTCAAAGATATTTAAACTTATATACCTAAGTATTTTATTTCATGGTACGCTCGGAGAACATGGAATACCACGTGTAAAACAAAATGATAGACAAAACATATCACATTTTCCAATGGTTTTTCCTGGAAAGTCCGTTAATTATTCAAATCAAATCATGGCTTGAAATTTATACACTTTGACTTACTTCACGGAATTGTGGAGATTCTACTATACCTAGCACTCGGGAAGCTGGTTTCCACGAATCGTACATCGATTGGATACAGAGTATTTTCATTTAGTTCATAAAATAAACATTCTTAGAAACTGGCGTATTTGTACCGAATTCATCCACATCCGTGGCTGTGAACTATTTCTTTTGTAGAAGCCTGAATAGAACTTTGCTGTCACAATACTTTCGGATACGGATACTGTAATGCATAAATTCTTTGTTTTTGCCATTTTCTTAGGCAACCTGAGATAGTGAATATTCAAGAAGCATGAAATATTTTTCAGCCTGTCCTTAAAAGATTAATGGGAATTAGCTTCTCAGTCAGCCACTTTAGTGTCCATAACAACAAGACAATATATTTTCAGCCCTTATTACGAGGCCTATACAGGGTTACTGGTAACTCGACGTATTCCTTAGTTATCTTTTCTTTTTCGAAAATTTTGCTATTACTTTAAAAAAAAATGTATGGCAAGAAAAAATACTACGCCAGATGTACAAATTACTAGAAATAAAAATAATTCAAAAACTACTGAATTTCGGGGAAACATTTGGTGGTTTCATTTTTTGCATTTTAACCCTACTATGACGTACTGCTACTATACGTCGAGTTACCAGTAACCCTGTATATCTGTTTTCACTAGGGTTCACCTTAATATAATGCCTACATATTATTACACCACTTCTGCATCAAGCGGTGACATTTTAACAGTGCAATAGGCATTACAGTTTAGGTGTCGTTTAATGTTAGAGAAGATAAATCTCAAACATGTCACGGCCGCCTCGTAATTGAAGACTACTAGGTATACCTGCAGTTAGTAGTGAAGTGCGCGTGGGTAGGCAGACGTCTGCAACTCTGCACCCTGCCCCTACCTCTGCCTCCGACACCAGCTTAACTAGTCAACAAACTACTCGCGGATGATAAAGATAACATTGTTATTTTACGTACCAAGGCACACATATACTCACGATCAAGTCATTGAGTTATCACTTTAGACAAAACTCCAAGGGTCGCTCGCTGCGGGTTGTTCTAATGAGATACCGCGGACACAAAGGACGAAGAAGGAACATGGGTGGTTTTTAGTCAGTAGAAGTCTGACACTCCCTACCGCTCCGCCCAGTGAGAGAGGAGTCATTTGATGATTTTCAACCGTCCAAAAACAAAAAAAGGGTCGCTCCAGATCTAACAGTATTTTTTATTTCGCTCAGAAACACACGTCAGTGGCACTCGCGTCACTAAGACGAATCTAACCACGGACACTTTATCCAAATAGGTTCATACGTTTAGGAGTTACGAGAGAACCATATAAACGGATACATACAGAAAGTTCAAACGCATAACCCTCCTTTTGGGCTTCGTCTCAGTCGGGTAAAAACGAAACTAAGAATGAAACTTTCTAACCGTCAAGTTGACGCGTTTTTCCCAAGGGCAGTAGGCAGAAAGCACAGAGCGCCTCTTCTTATCCTAACATTCTCCTTTCGTCTCATCCACTAGCGCCCTGTCGTCATATTGATCTTAAACTAAAAGTAAGTGACATTTGATGACGTGCATGTCACGGTTATGATAACACAAGAGCAAATATTTTGCACACCAAAAAACGATTTTCGCCAGAAATGCTTTTTGGGCAGTATTACTTAGTTTGATGTAAAGAATACTTGGATTTCGACTTAGTGAAGGGTTAGTTTACACCCTGTATACCAAATATATCGTAATGCCAGAATCAAAAACAACAAGAAATTCAATCCGTATTTTGAATTTTAGGGAGTTGAAGTTGATTGTGGAACGAAATCTGATATTTTGTTGTTGTATTGATTCCTTTGAAATTCTTCTATTACCGGTTTTCTCTTCAAGTGGTACTTAACACAAAACATTCCTTGAAGATGGTGATGTAAATAGGCAGTATGATACTAGCTAGAATAGAGGATCGGACTGACTCAAAAAAATATGATTCTGTTAAGTCAGTCAGTTAGATTATCGAAAAATTGGATACGTGTTTTTTGGTTTTTCAAATTAATAAAAATTGACGAAGATAAAACTCGTCAAAGATCATGAGGACTTGTGACGTCACTTGTGGGTAAAAAATGTACTTACATGTGATATCACACGAGTTTTCGAAGCACTGTATCGTCTTCATTTTTTGTTTACGTGAAAAAAGAAAAAAAAATATGTGTTACATATTTCTTGGCAATCTCTCTGACGGGCTAATTAGATTTTTTGTCCGATCCCCTATTCGGCATTGAGGTTAAATCGACATAACTTAGCATAAAGGATATCTTGCTAACTTGTATTAACATATCTTGTTTAGCGAGATATATTTTCAACTAACACACACACAACTACACTGCAAGCAATAAAGGTTCAAAACACTCGATGACTATCATCAAAAGGATCAGAATGACTGCGTTCTGATCGATGGCTTCGATAAGTAAAGTAATATAGTAGATCACATGTGTCGCTATGCGCAGGCGCACCTGCCTCCGTCACGCACGGCGCGACGGTTTACCGGCTACCGAAGTACCGACATTGTGTTCACAAAGAACACGCACTAAACATATAGGTAGGTATTGTAGTATCTGTACATAATATAACTGCAGAATGAAACAATCGATATTTCATATTCTTAAAAATACCTATGAATCTAAGTTTGCGGAAACCCGTTACAGCAATATTATGTTTCATATTAAATCGCCCACATAAGATCCAGAAGGTGTGACAATTATATTATAATAATATATTCCAACCCATACCTGCGTGTGTCCAGAGTACCTGCGTATTACTGGTGGAACCGGAGTCGGGCTTTTGGTTTCTGGCACTCCAGTCATCCACCATTGGCATCATGATGGATACGTTTAATTTAGGCTCGATAAAAACCTTCGATTAGATGCACCTTGTGTTGCTCCACATTGATGTCACTGCGGTGAGGCTGACGACTACCTCGGGCACCATGGCCTCTCCTGCTATAGGAGCGCAGCTCGCAGGTCACATAGCACGGTACGACAGAAACAACGACATTTTATTTTGGTGGCGGCGTACCAACGGGTTTAGCTCCTAACAGCTTGGTGCGTGATGATGAGAAGAGACCAGACGGCATGACGCTGATGCCTTGAAAGGTGAGTAGGCCTTTGCTGTGCTGGCGCTGCTGCTGCGGCTTCTGTCAGCGTCAAACGTCGTAAATACTATAATCTAATTGGTAGTTACAGATTTGAACCGTTCGGGATCGATATGTTCGGGTCATGGGGCCTGCGTGATCAGAGGGCTGGCATATTCTTTGGCCAAACAATTAGCATTGCTATTCAACGTGGCAATAATGGAGTACTTTGGCGCCTAAACGTCCTATTTTTTTATTTAGTAAGCTTTTATTCAGTTCATTTTATATAAATTAGTTCTTTTTTGTAAAGATTTATTTTAAATTAAATTCGTAGTTAAAACGAATTCAAATATTTACCCACATCTTGTCTAGAAAAAGTTGCTCTTATGTTGAAGTTTGTTTTGTAGACCTTTCCTTTGATTCAATAATTGATTTTGGAGAAAACCACATCTTTGTCGACTGACTACCCTAGATGGAAATGCTGAATACCATTTTAAATAAATCGTATTTACATCATAGCTCCAACGTATAATGATTTTCAACAACATTTAAATGGCTTTCAGGAATGTCTGATATGCTTTAATACTCCACTCCATAATGTTTGACCCATATAATAATATGGTTGGTGGAGAATTTTGAGGAAAATGCCGTTTATAATAATATTATTATGTCACCTATTTTGCGGTTTTAATTTCAGGTCGTTTAGATCATCATCTACCTAGCCTTTTCCCAACTACATAATTATGTTGGGGTCGGATTACAGTCTTACTGGATGCAGCTGCAGATGCAGAATACCAGTATTTTACATGAAGCGACTGCCCATCTGATCTCCACAGTCCAATTTGTATTCGGTAAGTAGTCCCTTAGTAAGACTGGTTGTCAGACTTCGGGCTACGGATTATTAAGAAACTCGGTTTGTAATGCGTGGTCACCCAGCCAAGTCAGGTTTCAGGCCGTTTAGATCATGAAGCACAAATACAATTCACAGATCTCTATGTAATACATAATTAGTCCCTGAGACGAACTTCCTTGACATTGTCTACATAACAGTATCAATTTGTTTATGCTCGTTTATGGCTTTGTTTCTACGTTATCTTAGAGCGTTTACCGCAGGCTCACTCATCATTCCTATTCCTGCATGCGTTTAAAACCACCCATGCTTCTTCTTAGCCCTTCATGTCCAGGCCGCTATCTCTTGCAAACAACCCGCATCCCCGCTGGATAGATCTTCACTCCCTATTACACGGGACTTTTAACTAGATACAGCCAGGAAAGTCGACTTACGTTTATTTTCAGAACATAATAGAATTTACTTTTTACATAAACAAACCATCATTATTTCCATTTAAATATAGTTCAACTTTACAATCACTACGAAGTTTATCACGCATTAAAAGGTTTCCATCAGCGCGGGGATAAAAAAACGCGTTTGATTGTGGTGTGCGCCTGCGCCTGAGCGTGGCCAATCGAGCGATAGCCCTTGCAGAAGAGTTCAACGCGATGGTTACTTACGACATTACAAGTACAGCCTACGCCTCGTTGTGTACTCTGGAATGCATTTTTACCATCGGAATCGTTATCAAATCAAGATAATTTGGTTACTTTTTGTTTCTTAGCTACTTGTTGGTGAGCTTTTGTGTTTGTTTTATTTATTTAAACTTCATGTACAAAAGTGGTACATAGGCGGACTTAATGCCACAAGGCATTCTCAACCAGTCAACCTTTGGGTCAAATAGGACATTCAGACACTTGATTGTTATTTTTATATTTCGATGACATTTTTAACATTCTCTTGTTATTACGACCTCATTTCAACCCTTCTTGAGTTTAATTTTTGTTTCCATATTACCTTGATTAACCAGATTACTCTAACAATTTGTTTGTTGTTGTCTAATATGATGAAATTGTTAATAAAACTTCTTCATATTTCTGAGACAATAAGCCATGTCTGACCATTTGTCGTAAGAGGCTTGGCCATTATTGTGAGATAAGTCTTTAAAGGCTTATCTTAGTAACCGTTTCTCGAACACAATGGCACCAGCCAGGATTACTTCTGAGTGCTTTGCTACCGACAATTGTAGCTACAAGCTGAATGTTATACCCTTTTTTGTAGTAACTCCAATTTAACTAAAAGTATGTATTCTTTTAAGTTTTTAAAAGGCATTGCTGCAATTATTAATAAGCCGAAAAGAGACTATTTCAACGTATGTCAATGTAAATCTGTCAGTAAACAAACACAGGCATAAAATGCTTGACAATCTTGACCATGATCTTTAAATGATATCGTTCATATAATTTAAAATGAAGAATATCGTCTTAGTATAAAGAAAGGTGTAAAGAAAGTTGTATGTATCACTTCATAACGTAGCTCCAAATTAACTTTACCAAGTTGTAATTCCAGAGGATGATGGGGAAATTACTGCTCTGTTTGAAGTTTCATATACCTACGTACCTAATTAATGTAGAGTTCATAAAAGGCAAGTACCTACTTCGTGCATAAATAAAAAGTAGAAAGGTCCCAAAGGTAGGTATCATGAGCTCGAGGCATGCCGTGACGTCAGCGACATAGAATTATAGAACCGGTTCCAGAACCTTTCCACTGGAGATGTGTGGGAAATACCTGTTGTACAGAGTACATACGATTACACACAGCACAGAATATTGTCGCCAGTGCACACGAGCGGCCCAAGCCTGCCACTGCTGCCAGCACTGCGCACTGCCAGGACAGGAAACCACTCAATGAGCGAGCTGTGCCATACACAGCATCGTAACGGAAGTAAACTTTCATATTATGTTGAAACGGCGAACACTCGTCCGACAACTCTACATAACAGCATCTCTTGAGCTGATTGATAACTTAGCAGGCGTTTAACAGTTGCATTGCATCATGGGTTTACGTGGCAGAGCGCGACGGCGGGCGGTGCGGCGCGCTGCCCGGCGGCGGCGGCCTGCCGACATTCGGTGGCAATGGCCAACGCTCACACAAGAATTCATTTCGCCCGAGAAGTGTTCGGTTTCAGTCTGGCACGTCGAGCGCTCATATTGCATTTAGTATTTATTTATGTATCGGTGGAGCACAGGTTCTATCGGTGGCGGCGCCGCGGGCGGTGCGGCCCGGGTGCGCGGCTGCCGGGGGACGGGGGGCATACTTACTACGTGATTAATCCGCGCCCCCCGCGCCGCTGGGCGCTCCGTACTCGCGCCGGGTTTCCTCGTCCCCGCGCCTCACGGCCACTCACTACGCACGGGGCTCCGCGTAGTGCCGCCGCCAGTCGCAGCGCGACCCGCGCCGACGTCGCACCTCGTTTCGTGTTCGTCGTCAGATCGACCCATGATATCATTCATGCTAATCTCCGCCCGTTGATTTTCCTGCCGAGTGACCGCAGTGAAACCGGCGCGCTATACCGCGAGTGCCGAATGTTCGTGGACGTTACGCCCGTGTACTTTTCCATCGGAATCCGAGCGTACGAAACCAGTTCGGAGTGGCGGACAGCGGCGCCTTCCCTCGGATGAGATCTCCGACCGGCGAACGTTGCTGTGACCCGCGGCCTGCGATGCTGCGCCCGTGACCGTTTTGCGACAGTGCCACGAAACGTAAGGATCTGTTAGTTGATTTGGCGACTCGCGTGCACGGGCCGCCTTCCTATTTGCATGGCGCATACGAGTGGATTTTATTTTCGTCTGGGGGTCGGTGTGTGCGTGCGCGCGGGTGTGTGAGGCGGCGCGGCGGTGTGCGGCATGTGTGCGTGTGTGCGTGTCCGCGTCAGCCGCTGCTCCCTGCTGCTTTATTTAGGTTGTTTCCGAGCGTGTCGGCAGCTCGGCCTGGCGCCTGCTCACTGTCCCCAATGTGCCCACTGTCCCCACTCCGTCTCGCTAGCCGACTAGTTCACTCCAGCATCCCTCCCTCCCCTATTCACACTGCTACGTTCTTACAACAACCTTGAAAACGCTACTGTACCCAGTAAGGGAAGACACCTACATCTCGAGAATGTTACTCTACCAAATGACACGAGTTGACTTTCAACATGATCATTATTTTATGATAAAACACCGGTAGCATTTTGGACCAATAACGAGTTTTCGTATCTGGCAACTCGTGGCGTGAAAAAGAAATAAACCGGTCTTATTATTATGTCACTATGTTGGCAACATTATCATTTTCCACTATTCATTCCATGTCAATGATCTTACAACAGTGCACGGAATATCTGTGCCTACATGTGCAATTTTGACACTTTGTACTCTGACGATGCATTTTTATTTACTGCCTATCAATTATGGCGAAACAGCTTAGCTTACTGATTTTCACGTGATTTCTATTCAGTAGTATCAGCATATTATTGACCGAGTCTTTATTATTATGTATATTGACATGTTCTCACTATCTCGACATGACCTTTTAGACCGGTCGTCACAATGTCTCATGCGTGATTTTGTTTAGCATTTTTAAAAGGACGCTATAAAAATGTAAATGAATGTAGACATTGTTCAAAAAGGGGATTTTTATGCGGCTGCATCCTATTTCGGTATCCTCACTTTATAGGTACCTCTTAAATATACATTTTGATGTCAAGTTTCCGGCTCAATAAAATATTTATTGCATCGAAAACCTCAATAAACTACAGATAATTGTTATTCGAAATAATGATCGAATTTTATTATTTGTCAGTTCACCTTACTTGTTGAATCGCCTGCATTCGATTTTTCTAAGAAAACGTAACCGCTTTGTATACCTATACAACACTATTGTACTAATTATCTTGTACAATGTAACCGCAAGCGTATTGTAATTGCGGGAATTATAGTACAAATCAGTAATTAACGTAAGTAATTAATATCAATACGTATAAAGGAATTGTATTGATTGTATATGCTAAGCTTTGGGGAATTATCGTTAAATAATTATTGTGACAATATGATAAGTTCTTATCAGTTTACTACAATGCATCATTTTCAATAATTGATGAGTTAAAATTAGACCAAGTAGGAAAAGTACAAGTGGGCAGTTAGGTCGCGCGATAACCTCCGACTTACTGTGCGAGACTGTACACGCAATACAATGTACTACCGCTTATTAATATATCTTTGTTGTCAGATAAGTAGTGGACTCTCACACTAATTTATAGTTATCGTTACTAAACCCAACGTTATCTGCTATGTATGGCAGTTAAGTTTGACTGAGGTACAGCCAGCGGTCACGGGGTGGGAGTCCGGCCATAACATGCCGTCTACCTTCCCGTTCCCACGAAAATAAGACAGGTGCATAGCGGTGGAGTGTTATATCGTCAAAAAAATCTTATTGAAACGGTACGAAACAAAATGAACACTAGATGGCATGATAGTTAACAGTTCTCAGTTTACAAGAAACTGTATTATGCAAGAGCTTATAGACACAAATGAATACAAGGTATTTTATAGAGCAAAATACGTCAAACAAAACATTAAAATTCACTGAAACAAAACAAAATAATAATAAACACTATGCAACACGAGCACTTTTCCGCGATGACGCAAAGCGGTCGCAAGCCGCGGATAATGTCGGAAAATCCTTAGATAAAACTCACCGGACTGCTCACACGTGACTCTCTCAGATATCGAAGCACGTCAATGTAATATCTAGACAAGCCGTCCCGAATCAAATGTGCGTATGCAGTTTTACCTATAGTTCTAATACTCGGTAATGGCATCCGTACCTCTGTCGGTAAAAACGGAACCGTTCTAAGTTCAATTTGCGGTCCGTGTGTTTGTCCCTCTCAAGCCTTTTTCTCAGGAACGCGTGCAGGTATCAAGCTGAAATTAATATCAAATACTCAGGTTTGCTACCTCTTGGGGCACGGAAAAAAAACAAAATATAATTCAATGGGATCAAAAGATATCTCCGTTTAAACCACATATTTTGCGCGTTCAAAAGGGAATCAAAACCTACAGGGTAGGTACTTCAAGTTGACCTAGAGTCATGAAATTTGGCAAGAAGCAATGTCTGAACTGAACCATAAATTATATAGTTTATTAGAAAATATGTACAAGTTTATACGGAGCCCTCGGTGCGCGAGTCCAACCATTCGGCCGGTTTTTATTCAATGAATGATTTTTCACGTCGTTTTCAACTTGTGGTCCAAAAGAAGGGTGGCGTTACATCCTGTCGAGGCTGCGGGTTGTTCGCAAGGGATACCGCGGCCTCGACATGAAGGGCTAAGAAGGAACATGGGTGGTTTTTAGTCAGTAGAAGTCTGACACTCCCTTTCGCTCTGCCCAAGAGCGGGAGGGGTTATTTGATGATTTCACACCCCCAAAAAAAAAAAAAAAGGGTGGCGTTACATACATCGTAAAGCTACCCTCCCTGGATGACAATATCAATTCTTTTCTTTCCAAGCTATTTTAAGGTTATAATAAACTTTAAAGCTACTTATGTTTTAAAAGATTAGAATATATAAAACATATTTTCTTATTTATGTAAAGTATACCATACTACCACATACCTTCATATATTATATTAGACGTCGTAGAGGCCTGCTAAGGGGCGGCTATCACACTGTAAACTAAGTTCTTGTATCAACTAGGCGAGTTTACTCTTTACTCACACTATTTATTAATAGTACTTGCTTTCAAAAGCCCTGCATTATTTAAATACTATAGCTAATCTCCAATGCGATGAAACACTGAGTAGTAACTTGACTGTAATTATACTTATAGGCCTAAATCTAAACAAATCTATTTTAAAACATCAAGCGATTATGGTTTCCCCTTTCCCATAAAAGTCTCCCCTGTTGAATACCTTAAAGAAACGTCTGAAAAGTTAATATATAAGTTAACTTTGAAATAGGGTACATTCATACTTGTTTAGCTTTTTAAGAAAGCAATTTTGTATGGGTGGCGCCGCCGCCCGCCGCACGCCGCCGCCGCCGGCTCGCGGCGGTGGAGCGAATTTTTTTCCCATTTTGCTAATACGTAATCTGTTTTTCTAAATAAGTATACTTTAGCAATCAATTCACAGTTGGTTGAAGGGTGCCATGTCCCCTTCTCAGGTAAATAGACAGTTAAGAATATTCCCTTGAACATCAGGTACCAAACGGGTTATTAAATATGTATTTAAATGAAGACGATTCGGTTTGGTCTGGTTATAAAAACCAGAATGATATTTCGAAATCTTATACCTATCTTGCTATTAATAATTGGTTATTATTTAGATTAATAATGTTGTTATATTTTTTGTGTTATTAAACATTGTATTTTATCGCTTGTTATTTCGATCCCGTATATGTTTTGGAGGCCAAGGCTAAAATTAAGTCACATGCGGATGTCGACCATGCAGTACTTTGCTGGACGACTTGAACTAAGCCGATTTGTCACAAAAAATCTCAGAACCTGCCATTTGGGCGCCACATGATACACGTTGGGTATATTTCCATGTGTTTCTAATAACCAAAAACTGACCAGTTTTATTTTTATTATTCCCAAATGTGTCAAAATCATCTATTTATATTTTAAAATGCAACATGCTAATTTGTAGAGATATATTTTCTTTGCATTTGCTTTATATCTCCGCTTTTAATGGATAAGAGTAAATACTTACCTCATTAATATTTTCACATTTCTTTTACGAAATTAATTAGTAAGTAGCTTAATAATAAAAGAAGATAAGCAGCGTTCGTACCTACCTACGCCCAGGTGTTATAAAATTCAAAATAATTCACGATCTTTTATCAGCAACATTATCTTCTGAAACGAAATTACACGGGCCTTATATCAGCCGATTATATGTGACTGATACCCAGTCCGACATGATATATGACTGAAATAATAAAATATTCAAATATTTAAAATAAATGATAGCATGATGATTAATTGTGACCAAACTGCACTTGCTTGTATGTCTTTATCTACCAACCTGATATAAATGCAGATAATAATTTAATTAATCACGAGTAACCCTATTCATTGCGGCGCAAACTCATCGATATGTGTATCCTGTCCATCCTAACCTACGGTGCTAAGATGTGGTCACTCACCTAAGCAAAACTCTCGTCTAGAAATATGCCAAAGAGCAATGAATGGAGCGCAGCATTCTGGGTGATAAGAGACCAGATAAAATACGGAACAGTACGCTACGTTCAAAAAGCTTTCCAGGTTCAAATGGGATTGGGCAGGTCACGTGAGCCGCATGCATAATGAACGCTGGGCAAATGTCCCAATACAATGGGTGCCTGAGGATGGCCTGCGCCCAAGCCGAGGCCGGGCAAGAAAGAGGTGGCTAGATGATCTAGACGAGCATCACAAAGGCTGGTTCAAGGTGGCGCAGGAGAAAAGTACCTGGAAGGAAATTGGGGAGGATTTTGCCCAGCCGTGGGACATTCAAGGCCTTTGAAAAAAACCGTATTACACGATACATACTAACAGATAATCGATTTCGTCTTGTATCACTCATATTTTACATAATGTATATGAAAAAAAAAAAAATTGAATTAAGGCGTGAATTAAGTAACTAACAGTAATTCTACTTCGTTAAGGGTGCTTGATACCTATTAAATAAACGAGGACCCATTTGTCAGATAACGAACGGCGGCTGCAAAGAAAACAAAGAGATATCATAGCTTGTGTCTCAGATAGTGTTACATACGCACACAAGCAGCCAGGTGTACGTACACAAGTGTGTTATCAGCCAGCTACCGAGCCCGCCTACGTAGCCATATCTGACGGTATCAGCTGTATTAGCCACGATAATACCTCGCATACCTGTATTCATATGCATACACGTTTTATTTTTGTATTTGTACATAGCCAAAGTATGTATGTATATACATAAATAGTTAGCAGACATGAATGAACGCTACGTTTCAACTGTACATGAAATTAGTTAGTAACTAATGAGCTGCTGGAGTCGAATCATGTTCGGAGTTCAACTCATTAGTTCGTGAGGTGTAACGAAACGTAACCTTTTATAAGCGTAGGTAGACGAACGATATTCAAAGGAACTGAGAATCTTTATTGATGTCTTTTTTGTAGACAGACTGACACGATTTTTAACAGCAGTATTCAGTTCGTTGTAAATCACCATCTTTTGTTATCTGTCAATCATTTTTATAGCCACGTAGCATCTTTATCTTTTATATAGGTTAATACTGGCTGTACTATTAACCTAGAGGTGAACTGAAAGATAAGCAGGATTCTGTAAGAATATTTCTGTGCCCATATCAAAGCCTAGGTAACGTAGAGTATGTAGGTAATTGAAAGGGGCATTTAGAATTAATTGAAATAATTTAATTCCACTAAAGGCAACCAGATAGTCTGTATTTATTTTAAACTCGGGTACATCCCCAGGTAGGTACCTACCTCCTGAATAAACCTGATTATAATTCACTCAAAATATGAATAACCAACAAAACAATAGTAGAGGAAATTCAAACATACTGTAAATATACCGTTAGGGATTTTAATCATGTGATTTTTATATAAATACAATGAATATATATAGTTAAAAATAATATAACAATTTAATTTCAGTAAATTATATGAGGAAGAATGTTGTGTTGTTCGTGCAAAAAAAAAATGAAACAACATTTACAACAAATAAATGGTTTGATACCTATGTGTATTATAAATGTATGAATAATACCCTGAAGTATCGAGATAGTAATTAAACAGCTTGCTTTATTAACAATAATTATTTATTAAAGCCTACATTTTGATTAGCAGGGATTTACTTTTAAATAAATACGTACTCTGCCTTGGAATAGAGTCATCTTTATTATTAATTATTATAATGTACATAATTAAATCATACATTTATTTGGTATTTCATTAATTAGATCTTATGCACAGCTTATTTTAAATATGGATCAATTATTATTAACTGTTTTTAAAGCATTATAACTATTTTATGTCACATCTAAAGATTGAATTAATGTAATCAAAGCCATTCTAGAAACTCTTTGTGACACTGTTAGCAATACTCGTAGCTAAACCATCACTATTTTGCATTGGTTTGAAATCTATTTATTTATCTGCAACTAAGCTCGGCCCACTTCCTTACTATAAATAGACATACCTAAGTGAGATGATACATAATTAGCGTACAAGTAAGTAGTGTGAACAGGCAATACTGATCATGCTATTCTCGCGTTCTCACGAGCGAGCGTAAAGGAGGGTATCTTATTGCAATATGTAAACAATCGAAGAGGTTAGTTTCAGTGTTTCGTTACGTTACGGTAACGTCAACCTCTCTTCTTTGTTATCATATCCGTGCTACTCGACCCCACGCAGTCATGAGACATTTAGGTACGATAAGACACGACAGCCAGCTAAATTGCATTTACTTTTAAGATTACACAGATACTTTTAGAGACTGATGTTAAACGATATAGCGTTTGACTGCCAAACGCTTTATAAACAAAATTACAATCAATATTTTCAGTGTATCTACTAGAATTATAAAGATTTCAGCCTGTATACTTAATACCTTGTTCGACTGTACTAGGTAACCAAGACTTTCATATCCAATATTATAAATGTGGACTTTAAATGTTTTGACACTTTAATAACTCTATCGATATTGATGAAGAGCATACGGATAATCAATAATCTGGGTAAGAACTATCAATATTTTCTATTACGCTTCAGTAAAACCCGACATTAATTTTAGTGAAACCGAAGGCTTCGGCTAGTGACGTACTTATATATTAAAAAAAGATAAAAGTATCTCGCATTTGCAAAAAATAATAATAAGTACGTGTTTTTGCTGCTTAAACATTAACCGCACTTTGTGGTACATTCGGCTAAGATTGGAGGAAAAAAATATATAAAATTAAAGACAAAAGGTTACCGTATAAAATTTTTCTTTCACCCTCAAATCCTTTCACGGAACAGATGGCTTCGTGGGCTCGTGTAAAAAGTTTACCTTTATATTATTCAAAAGTTTCAAACTTATTATTAATTTCTTCATTAAAGAAGGAAAGTCGGGGTTTCTAATTATAAATAATATTAGGAGTAATAAAGTGGCTTCTACGGTTCAGAAATAATTTCCTATAAACCCCATATCATTAAAGTTGATTAGCGTGGCTGGAAGATTTAACTTACCAACCTTTTTAATTAAATTGATATTCTAGGTATTATGGACAGAATATAATATCCGTTTAGCAATTCGACGAAATTCGTCAATCAACAATTTAACAGACGTAAATATACGAGTAGCAAGATAGACACGGAAAATGTCATTCAGCAGTCAACACACGAATTTTATTATTATTATCGTGTAAATGAACGAAGTTTTAACTTTATTCACTCGAGGATTTCTATAGGCAGCCGTATAATTTACAGGAAAATCTGCATATTTCATAGTATTGTCACGAGGTGGTCCTGAATGGCGACAGCCACAGATATTTGTTTAACAAAAAGCTGAACGACGACTTTTAATCGCGAGCTATTTCTGGTTCAACTGAAACAATGAAAATCGTGAAACAATTTGCATTTAAATAATATCCATTACAAACATACATTGTTGCAAGGTAAACAATGATTATATTAAAGGGTGTTGTTTGTCAACACGGCCCTTACACAGTTGGATGTTTGTACTGTTGCTCTGTTACCTTGCTCTCGCCCAATGTATACATCTGCTGCAAACAATGCCGGAACTATTATTTTACTTTCTTAAATCGACGATGCACATAAAAGGTGATAGACCTTATGTATGTTACGACGCAGCGAGTCCAAGTACCTCTTTATCTGTTTAATGTTAGTTGACATGTTTTTTTAATCGTTGTCATTAATCTACACAAGTTTTTACATTAAGTAATTTAGTGATACGAGTTATGACACGATAACGTAACATGTAAAGTACTCATCATCAATTAAAGACGACCATTTATTTGTGGACAGACTGACATAAGTTGATTCATAAATAATATGCCTAGAAGTTTATTTTAATGAACTGGTATTTCCAGCGGCGATTGAGAAGGATATATATAACCACTGGTAATGAACTGTGTAAATAACAATTGTTATTTACTAAAAGTCCTACATAACATTAATTTACCGGAACACAATGTTGGTTTTCCGAATGATAAAGCGTTATTTATTTTTGCTGAATACACAGAATTGTTTGTAAGTAAGTGGGATTGACTCTAACAGGAAGAGTGAATTTAGTTTGAAAGCAGGTGTCCGAAATCCAATATGTCGTTCTATGTTTAGCTTGGACATTCCCTGGAACTGCAGAAATAGTATCGACAGATTTGTCATATAGTAACTAAACTCCATAGCTTCTACGGTTTAGACGCAAAACCTGTATCAAGATAGGCGCGAAAAAATAACTCTTTTCTTGCAGTCGGATAAAAAAGAAGACATAAATCACGGTTATATAATTTAATAGGCTATACAAATAGGGTGAATTAGCTATAGGTACTTACAGGCTCTGTAATTTTACATTGACCACACAGGTTTTTTAGGATATTCCATGGATATTTAAAGCATTGAATTATCCGCATTGACAGTCGATTGAGGATTGGTTTATAACTATTATAAACACAAAGAGGTACAGGAGACAAATATATTCGCGAAGTACAGTTTCGTAATCCTTTCATCAAGGCAAGTAAGCAGAAAAATCTATAAGTTCACCAAATTGTAGCTCGGTACATTCTGAGTACTTATCTCGTACGTTCGCACTTTGTGTTGCTTTCTACTAGATTTATTCGAACCGCACTTGATTGATGTTGTTGACCGGCCACGGACCTCCTGGTTGTCACACTAGTCTAAAAATACGACTACCTAACCTCTTTTTGCCTGAATATTTAACATCGACCTCTCGATGTTTCGCCATATTGAAACGTGTTGCCTGCGGCTATATTTTCAGGTAGAAGTTACAAAAGGTAACTTTCAGGCATTTTCTTGAACTGCGTGGGAACTCGCTGAAGAAAATTTTACACGTGGAAAACGGTTTCGCGACTAAATATAGAGATTTCGTGACGTTGCTAACCAAACAAGCAAGTATATACTCGTATGTACACAAAGTTATTCAACACTTGTCGCGTTAACCGTTATACATATTGTCGTATGTCTATTGACACACTGTTATTACTCAGTGATAAAATTCAGAATGAGAGTGATTAGGCTTAAATAACTGGTTACATTCACAGCTTGGTCTAATCAATGGGTCGGCAGCGCCTGCGCAGCGGTTACGTCACAGCTTTCGCGGCTACACTGTAGTAAGATGTTGTGAAATACGGCACTTATGCAAGAAGTACGATACGCAAATACGCCAACTGAGCGAATGTTGCATGTGCCGTGTTAATATGTTAGGTACTGCATTGCAGCTGTGCACTCATGCTAGGTGCCTAGCCGACGAAGAATTGTACGAGCATTGATTTGTTTCATGGTCTTATCAATTGTTATAGAAAGATGTCCCGGAGACCATTGTATACAGAATAAATATTATCAGAGCCAGTTTGAATAGGTAGATTGGGTATAGTGCCTAACTCATATGAATGAAATACCTAGCAGACATAATTTGTCTTCATTTAAATAGTAAATTATGAGTAAAATCACACGGAAAGTGTAAACATATAAAAACTGAATTCCGTAAGATTATCCGCTCAGTTGTTGGAGCAGAACCTCTTAAATATTCAGGTACATTGACAGCTTCAATATCGGTTCAAGACGGCCTTCACGATTTCAAAGGCTTTCATAATTGTACCCGCTTTTGCAATATCCTTTCCGATCAAAACTCTCAATTACAATTTATCAATAAGCCGTATCGTGTTTCATCAAAGATTTCAAATAGAACTAGAGTAAAGAATTATCCTTTCATTGACATAGATTACGTGGAAAACTACAATGAGTTTCGTATGTCCGCACGCATTTTTTATCTTTTAACTAAATAACTGTTATTTGTATTAATTGAATGAAATTAACGGCACATGTTAATAATTAACTTACCTACCAAAATATCTTGGTTTTTCAACTATACCGAAAGAACATAATATTATGTAATATGTATATTATTATTTGTAATACTTAGTTATTGTCGATAAAATAATATTGAGTGACAATGTTTACGTGTTTGCGTTTATCATGGGAGATTCTTACTAGTCACTTATTTATCTTCGTGTCCATCTTAAAACACGCTTATGTAAAGTTGTTTTCCGATTTAGAGATTGGAAATCTAAGATCTTGTTTGCACTTAAATGACAACTTTACGGAAACATGGCTCCTACCTATAGTACCTACCTACTGATAGAGTATCATTACAAAATGCATTTAAGATACACTAAGTACGTATAGCTTTTTGTCCACACGACTAGTATTCTGCATGAAAATCCCAATAAATATAATGGAAAATTACTGTCCTGCGGTAAACATGTTTTGCTTTGAAAATCTTAGACGGAGTTTAACAAGAAAGGAGATACCCCATCGGTTCTCATTTATGGCGAGATAGTAGTAGGTAACTGTAATGAACAGTATATTAGACTAGACACATGCAATCATGTGTATCCATATTATGCAAGGTAAATGAGTTTCTAACGATACGTTACGACACCAGCGTAATGGATTCAACTCCGACCTTAGAAAGGCATTTTGCATAACAAGTTAACTTCAAGTAAAAACCGCAGAGTCTATAATGCATCACGTGAACTTGTCTTATTTGTGATTTGAATGGCTCTCACGTTTTTGATGCACTTTGGTGCATATATAATTCATTGTTATCGATTACTGCATTAATATCCTTCTCTACCTGCTCTGAGATGATTTCTCTAGGAATCCTAGGTCCTTTTAAGCTCGAATTTTCTGCAACCGTATCGCATTGGCCATAAAACATATTTCCTCGTTAAAATCAATTTACTTTGGGGTCAAAATCCGGTCAAGTTACGTGATACAAGTCAGCAACAGCCTCTGAAGTTACTTCTAGGAATGGCAGACTGAGGCGCACATTTGCTGGCTGCAACTTCCAAGAGCCATGACACAGACACTCACATTGTTAGCAGAAGGTATTGGCTTTTCCACATCCTAAATAATTCGTTTTCAGAAGAAGATAAATTATCTCTTAACATAGGTATGTTGTTCTGATGGATAAGGTATTGGATTCCAATATGATAATAGATCTCTCAGAAGTTTCATTTAATTGTTCTTTTTGAGTTGGTTATTTTTTTACACTAAAGTTCTTAATTCTTTCAAGTTTTTCACCTTCAAGACTTTTATTTTTGCTTTGCCCATAAACTTCAATTTATAATTTATCATCTGAGAAAAAACACGACTGCCTTATTATCGATATCGATTATGACATCAATTTACATACATACCAATACCTGCATTATTTATCACTGATATCTACGATGGTTCCGATAACCTTAGTGTAAATTTCCGCGATATACATACGTTTTATCGATTTTCCTGCAGATATAAATAGTATTCTCGTATTACGTGCGTGTGAATGTGTGATATGGATGGAGCTATATCCTATTAGGTGTGAGTATTTACATTTCTCCCTTATTGCTCAATTCATGTTTTGTTATGACAAGAAGAATGCATAGGGTTGTTTCAAAGTTTTCTCCGATTCTAAAGAAAATTCCTCGAAATACATTTTATCATAAAGAAGTTTTCAATCTTTACATTATTATCTCCAACTCTCTACTGTTATTCAATTATTGGTTCCATGAATCAGTTCGCTATTGTTGAGCAACTGCAACTTATTGAATGTAATACTATTTGCTGTATTTTGCAGAATGATCAATTAATTCTCAGAACGCGTGGGTTTTAAAATCGGCATTTCTTCTGAAGCAGGCACTGAGTGTGT
The DNA here is from genome assembly GCA_949774965.1 of Diarsia brunnea. Lineage (NCBI taxonomy): Eukaryota > Metazoa > Arthropoda > Insecta > Lepidoptera > Noctuidae > Diarsia > Diarsia brunnea. The sequence continues at coordinate 12,791,984 of OX459009.1, forward strand.
GTGTATATAACTATGTAATAAACATGTAAATGGTTATGTATGCATGTGAGGCTGTGTTCACGGTTAGTTAAGCGCACGGTGGCGCGGTGGCGGCGATGTGGCCGGTGCGATAGGCGGCGGCCTTGCGGGGCCGCGGGCCGCCTGGCCGCGCCGGCCAGCCTCGCACGTGTACGTGTGAGTGACGTCAGACGCACGCACCGCAACACACGTTCAAGTTCAATGTTGCCTATTAATTTTACTGTGCCTTACCACCAACTAGCACTAACAATAATCGTCAAACGTGACAAACGCTCGACAAGGACGTCCATGCCGTCTGCGCTCTAACTACTAATAAAAACCTTTAACCAGGACTTTAACTAACCGTTTAGAAAGGTGAAAACTGAAGTCGCTGCACGCATATTTAGTGCGCTGTGAACCGTTCGTTTCCTGAGCTGGCTGCTGGCTGGCTTGCGTCGTGTTTACACAACATATTTACACTCTCGAATCCCAGTATTGGCGATTCTGGCTAACGTTTTGAAAACAGCGAGTCGCATCTTCCTCGGTCCATTGACAGAGGATTCTTCCTCGAAGAACGCGTGCGCATGTGTCAACAAGTGCATAAGCGGTGGCCGGTGGTGCCGTGGGGTGGCGTGTGCCTCCATTGTGACGTCAGCAGACATCCGCGTGCATCGCTCTCACTTCCAAATATTTATTATTTACTCTTTCAATTGAGGACGTACCTTGTTTCTATGTCGACCTCGGTCACAACGACGTCTGTTGATAATTTCAATTAAAAACTTTTGTTGGTTAATTGATTATATTCGTAGCACCCGTAAAAAGTGATAAAAGTAGTATTTCTTGTTTACCGGGTGATTCTTCATCCGTGTTACTTGTCAATGTTATCGCTAGTTAACCGTTTTACAAGTAGTACCATCGCAACTAAAGCGTTTGTTCTTTTTTTGTCAGCAAGGTGCGATTATAGGCAATTAGTCAGAACACGAACCGATATCTTGCTCAAAATAGACTTGTTCTAGTGTAGATTGTGGTCTGGTTGAGTTTTTTTGTTATTCTCAATATTATCTGTGTGTGAATTGTGTACGTGACCGACGGTATCACCACAAGCTATCAACGAAATATTTAATTACTAACAAAATATCTGAGAAGACCGGTCAAGTTGAAATATAGACCTCGCCACTGCTGTTCCGTTTACAATAAACTCTGCATCACAACTGATGCAAACGTCATTAAAGTTACAGCGAAGAAATTAAAAGGCAAAAATATTTATTTTCTACCAAGGCAATACTGTGAGATAGGCCGACAGGTTATTACAAAAAGACCTAGAGAATAGATTAAAATTAACAATGCTGCTATTTATCATGATGAGATTCGCAGAACTTGAAATACTCAAGACTATTCAAGTAGCGCAGCCTTCAATCTGAGCAGAGTTTAAAGTTCGCAACACTGCAGTAGCTAGGCCATCGCTGCGTCGATAAAATCAAATGTACTCAACTAAAATAATCGTCGTCAAAGAAGCCTGGTCACATGATCTTACCACGGGTCACTTGATAACACTCCCAGTTGGCAACAACAGCTGGTATAGGAATTATCTTATCTGACCCAATGCCGGTTAAACAAACATCCAAGTGATATTCAGCGCTGTGGCCGAATTCACTCGAATTAACCCGGGAAGTGCACAAACATGCTACTGATAACGAGGTAATATTCAGTGGGTATACACTGTTTGTTTTTCAATCAACTGGTAAGTACCTCGATACTGTAAATGGCAAGATATCGGAACATCAAATCAGGAGTTTATTACTGATATAACGTTACCAAGGGGCAAGGACCTTCTAAGTTTGGAATTTTCCAGAATATTCGCCAAGTAAAACATAATAGTGTTTAAATTTTTTCATTGACGTATTCTTATTCTTATATTGTGTTGTCAACATATTATAAGTCCGTACACGTGCCTCCACAAGATCTATTTTAATATAGTCGAACTTATAAACACTGATAACAGTATTTATTTTTTCTACTGATAAATTGGTAAAACAGAGTGATTCTTTACATTAACATAACACATTTAAATACTATTATGTACACTTTGTTTAAAAATAAATGTATGAAAATGTTTTTCTCTCAACACGGAATCAATCAAATGTAACTTTTATTTAACCTTGGCTCGTCTTCGAGCTGAATTATTGAAAGCTTACACCGATATGTGGCAGATATGCGCGTGACCTCGTACCTACTCACTAACTATGCAAATTCGTTTTAAAAAGAACGTTGGTACCAAACGACTATCTATTTGTTTGTTGTTTGACAGAAAACATTCTACGAAGCACATTGTTTAGTTAAATTAAACATTTGGATCCCAGTTTCTAAGTTGCTTAATAATTTGGAAATAATAATAAGTAACGAAGGCGTGCAGGGACCACGGATAAGCCCAGTGTAGAGTCCTCAAACGAAACCTAATCGATATCAAGTTCATATAAAATTTCTCCTACGTCGAGTTGAGCGTAAGAAGTTGAAAGTCCATTTGAGACACGTGTTTATCAGGTTGGCTATTCCGTTTATGTCAACAGTCCTTGTTACCAAGTCAACCTCATTCAGTTACTGCATTTTGCAAGCGTAATGAAAACCACAAAATGCATTATAGCACAATAATAAACTATTACGTAATGCGGTATCCGATGAATAGACTGAACTTACTCATAAGTTCCGTTTGCCAATCACAAATGGCAACTATGTTTGGTGCGTATACCGAGACTTTTAAGGCGACAAGGCCATAATAATTGAATTTGGCATTTGATAATCACGTCGGTTCCTATCGCTGCGGAGTCGCGCTGTCGGCCGATCAATGGTGGCCGCAGTCAGCTCACCGCTACTTAGCATACAATCGATGGTAATTCCTCCTGGCAGGTTAGTCACGCGACCACTAAGATCTGCTCTTTATATTCAAGGGACGACGGCGCGGCGTTAGCCTACGCGTGTAACAATCACGAATGGAATCTAAATAGAGAAGCAGTAACTGTTCACACGAGGTCAGCATCGAATGTTTGCAAATATATTGCAAAATAGGACACGCAAACAGTTTATAAGGCGGGTCATTTATCAACTTACTTTCTACTTAGTTCCAACCGAGCTCGGTAGCAAGTGATAAGTCAAATCATACATATATTTTAGGTGTTCAATTATTCATGTTACAAACATAAAACAAAGCTTTTAATTAACACAACAATCTGAGTGATAGATAACTGTGTGACCTTTGCAGAATTAACAATAATTGTTATTATCGAGGCACAATGTTTGCATACACGACTAATATATCAGACTCTGAGATAAAGAAGGGTGTGCATTATTTGTTTATTTGTGTGTGGAATGAACGAAGCAGCGCCGAGCGTCCCCTGTGCTGGCTGGCTGCCGGGCTGCCAGCGCGCGCCAGGGGAAAGCACTTGGCACTTTGGCACAAACACTGTCTATTGAGCATTGACGCGACTCTTTGATTGATGACGGCTATTCTCGGATAAGCGTGCTTATTATCCGAAAGTGTTTGGCAACCAGACACGATGTTTGCGACATTGTGAGAGCATATAATGCTGGTAAATTAACGTTCGTAATTTCTGAAGGTTTACTGTATTTTGTAAGTACGAGTACGAGTAACTATTTTTCATGATTGAAGAAAAGTTACAGACTCTTTGTAACGACTGACTGCTGACAGGTGAATATTACTATGGTACTATCTGTAAAATGTTGCTTATTACAAACTCTTAGCAAAATACTTGAAAAAATAATCTATCGTTGAAAATTGTGACGTTAGTGGTATGAGTAATTAATGATTGTATATACACATATTATTTGGTTCATTACCAATATGTTACCTTTTTGCCCTAATAATATGTACTAGGTACCTACTTACTAGTTATGTTGGTACCAACCTAAATCTAATAAGCAATACCCATTTAATATATAATTTTATCGAAGAAGAGGAAAACGTTTGTTTGTTAGGTATTAACTTAAACGGTTTATCCCCAAATGTAGCAGTTTAATCGCTTGATTTCCTTTTAAATATGGCCCCAATTAACCTACGGGGATAATATTTACTGATAAATACCATATATGCCATACAATTCATGGGCTGATCGCAAATTCACAACCTAAACAGGGAAGGCAAAACCAAAAAATAATCATTTGACAAAGAGAATAAACTGCTGTACCTACTGTAAAAGTTTTCAGTGAATAAATATTCGGACTTCTATTTAACTATATACCTTCTTATCTATTTTTCTAATTGAATTTTACCTTTAGCCATTCACTGAAAACGCGAAACCTGTAGATATTCGAAAAGCATACTTTTCAATGGGAAAACTTCAATCAAATTAAATCAATCGCAACCGATATCAATATCTATTCATGACATAAATACTTACCTAATTCTACTTTAAAAAGAAATAGAGGTTAAAAGTTTCTGTGAGCTCAACAACAGATTAGAGCTTTTGGAACCACCGTGCACCGTAAATTGAACTCAATTTTCAATGAAAAATTATATTATCCAACCGGCAAGCGACATCGTCGTAGTACCAGGTATATCCTGTCCACGTGGTATAATTATTGCGAATCTGAGGACGTGAGTTGTGCTACGGCCTACTATATCCGCCATAGTACTATAGCACTATAAGCGCTCCATCAAACCGGCCGAGGAGACGGGAGAGCGCCGATTACGTCACTCACACCTCGCACCCCGATGATTGATTACACCAGATTTTAACGCCGAAAAACTCGTGAAATAAATCAACTTTATTTTAATCGAACAGCATTTCGTGGCCTTCACATTGCCCTCTAATGTCTATTCCTATTTAATCTGCGACTCGCGGTTCCGACCAACACACGACTATGTGGACGACCTTTACCATTTTATTATTGCTAAAATCGTTGAATACCAGATAAGATAAAGTCCAATCATGAAACGCGTGACTAAAAGTTATATAATTAGATAGGTACTACATTTCACTATTTACGAAATAAAATATTTTATCATTCATAAACAAGTTACATTAATTAATTATTATCGTTATTCCGTGAAGTGGGTACAGATATTTCCTTACACTAATATTACGCTATTTTAAATTGCTCATTGCTCAAATAATTGAGGCGAGTATTTCAGTCAAGTCGCCGCCTCTGATTCAGAAATTCATTTTCTGACAGTGCTCATTGTATTTATCAAGACATTAATCAGTAGACAACTGTACCTATCTACTTACATTTTCTTTGTGTGAGATGAGAATCCATCAAGCTGATTATTTTAATTTTGTTTCTCATTTCACACGTCAATGTCCGCGGCTAAAGTGGCTCTACAAGTATTTTTACTTTTGTCGTAACATGTAAAAGCTATTCCGAGTGGCCGTGTCGGTAGGCTGTGAACCGTACAAGATTTTCACGGTTCAGCTACATCATTTTCACCGTTATAAAGGATCAACGGAAAATTTTAGTCGAGGTAGGGCCAATAGCGCCTACTGCGGCTACAAGTGACCATGTGCTAACGCTCTGGTGCTTGGGTCCGGTGCCAAATATAGTTAACTTTAATTAGATTTTATATTTTTAATTATAGGATGGATTAACTTCACATAAACATATTTTTTTTTGTAAATCTTGATATATCTAACCAACAGAGAATTCTACAGCAAATTATTTCGATGTTTAAAATCATGTTAAAAAAATGAATCGAAATTGTAGAGCGATTGCATCAGTCTGGAATGTACAACATTTTTATAACCAAAAGCTTAAAGCTGCGGTTGCTAACTGAGCTAGTTAAAAACATCCGATATAAATGGCACAGGGAGGAGGGATTAAAATTAGAAGTGACCCGGATTTCAAAAGGCTATTCCGTATATCTATCCAATGCAGCCTAAAATAAAGTCCATTTAGCGACGAACGGGCGTGGGTGGAGCTGACAACCGCCTACCATCCACGTTTTTAACAATGTTTTGTTTTCCCACAAATTCCTCGAACACGGATTTTACTAATGCACATTTTCAGGTATCACATAACTCGTGTCGGCATTAATCTGCCTCGTGCGTAACCATGCGTATTGATTTCGACTTTATATTTTGCTATGTCACTGTAAACAAGATTATCCATCAACCTCAAAATAATTTAAATAATAGGTAGGTATAGTTGAGACAAGTAAAGGTCAAAGAATTTGTTTTGAAACGATTATAATACGCAGATTTAAGTTTACATCCAGTGTAGGTGTTATTCCTTGACATTAACCGTTTACTTCGAGCTCATATTTGGTTTTAGTTATAGGCATGAATAGAAAATAGAGTAAATATTGTTTATGGAGGGTTATGCGCGATTATAAATATGATCAGAACTGCCCGTAACTTATATTTAACAAATACGCTCTGTTTGAGAGAAATCGAGGGTCAAACATTTTCAAAAGTGTTGCCAAACAAAATACGAAATAACACACGTACAAAATACATACTCTTTCCACACACGACTGGAAAAGCGTGGGTGCTATCTAACCAATTATACGACAGGTTATAAATATTATACAGATTCATGTCTATTTTAGCTACAAATCCCTATTAGGTAGTAAGTATCTATTAACGACCATTTGTTCTCAATAATTCCATATGACATTCACAATAAAAATATGACAAACAAATTTCAAGAATAAATAATTCAAAAACAGCTAATGGATCAAAAATGTACACTGATCACCTCATTATTTGAATATCGGTCATGAACGACTCGCATGATACATTAATATAAAGCTGTGATTGAATCCATGCAAAAGTTAGTATTTTAGACACAGTTGTCAGCTACATTATATTTTATTCATACAATAATTAATGTAATTTATTGAGGAGTTCTGTAGTGTCACAATGTCATTGCAATGAACTAAATCGTAAGAAAACTGTATTACATAGTTCGGGAACGGTCATTGAACTCGCTAATTAATGCTAATGCTGCAGTCATTCGATGCTATACATATTTACGCCAAATAGTTTCTTTGAAATTTAAATGACCCATAAAAATTTCGCCACAAGCTACTTTCCTAAACCCCCAAGGCACCAATTCTCGAGAGACTTCAAATCCGGGAATACTTCTTATTGTTTCGCAAACATAATCTTTCCAGTAAACAGAACATAAAAGTATAATTTCTACTAAAGGTCCTTTTGTTGAGTGGACAACACTGTAAGCTGTAAGTCGTGGATCTCTATCTCGAGAACATGAACGATAATTGAAACTGCCTTTACAAATACAAATTAATCAGCGCTAGTTTTTCATACAGTCCGCTTGGCACATTGATGGCGCCTGTGCACACAGGTGGCGCACACATTAACACCACTTTGTCGGTGTGCCTGCGTGGGCGACGGTCGCCGCAACTTAACAATAATGGACACTCACAGGGTTGCCAGAGGTTAACATTCCTCAACTTCCGTCTCTATCACCTTGAGGAAAACATTCGCAAATATTAGCGTCATCTTCTGCCTCAAACATTCCCCACCGCATCATGCAAACTTGCTGATTAAATAATTCTGACATGAATGAGAATAGATTCAATGCTAAAATCGTATTTTTGAATATTACTTCCATCGCATAATAAACGATATTTACGTTGTTACACAACAAAGATCTTTTGAAATTGGTCTTAAAACGCGGCTAGCAACCGGTTTGATTTAATTTAGGTATATTTAATTTACAATAGCCACATTGACGTCAATCATGTGTGTTGTGTTTGACTAAACTAATGGATGCTAATACCGCACATAATTCTCAATACGTTACGTAAAGCTGATACTGATAAAGAAGTTACCTATCACTTGAGTTAGTGGTGAGTGTAAACGTCACGCGTCAATTCACGTTTTTGTTTGTCAATAGGACGCACATGTACAGAGCGTGGAATTGCACCACAATTGATGTTATCATAGGAAATATTAATTGGACAGATAAGATTAATAACATGTATGACCACGTACTGCAGACTTACATATAATATGTCAATTTAAAACTTTCGTAGATACAATACTGACTGCCACATTGATAAACCACACAATCATTAAGTAAAAGCCCTTGAAAGATGTGCTAACAATGTTAAATTACAGCAGACAGTGGTTATTCAAAGGTGCTCTCGCTATACCAATCATAGGCGAAGTAATCAATGAATCTTGCAAAAAAATTAAAAGACCAGAGATCTTGGTTTGTAAGGTCACATTGTAAAGATCGACCGAACTGATCCCTATAAATTGTCATAACCTTGCAGGATAACTGAGGCAATTGCTACTTCGAGACAGTTCGGGATTGGACGTTAATACATAAAGTTATGCGTGTTGCACTGACCAAATCATTCCACTATGGCTATGCAAGATGAACATGACAAGCTAGAGAAATACAAGAAAACCCTATTTCGTTTTGACGATGCTATAAAAAGAATTAGCAGTAGATAGAATAGCGAAACTGTGAGGCGTGACGATTTGGACTCGTTCCTGACTGATTGACCAGAAAAGACAAAACACCCGAGAGTTGGAATAGAATGGGCGAGGTCTTTCCCGGCAGTGACACAGAACGGGCTTATTAAAAAAAAGAGTAGGGGAAATCGCTATACTTACCAATAAAAATATTCAACCTTACGGATGGAAGTTTTGGACGGATCAGTTCTGAAGAGAGACTTTTTACCGTCAGAGACGTTTTACAACCTGGGGCATCCCACAACTAAGTTTAGAACCGTCTATCATTACACGATCCTGAGTAGAACTCGATATTCAAGTCTCAATTGGTCCGTTCTGATAAACGCATTGGTTCGCAACAATACGTGGTCTCGATATAATTAACTGTTTATTCTTGAGTTCACACCGCGCCAAGTAATGCTTATCGTACCTACATATGTACGTAATTACCGATTACATGTAACGTTTGCATGTCGACTCGCTACATTGCTTAGGGTTGGCTTGTTTTCTATTCAAGGGTAATAGGGTTACCTAAGAGCTGTAGACTTCACTTTAAGCAAGCTCCGCAGCTTATAGTCGAGCTCCTTTTTCAGAAAAACATCCGAGTTGGTTGTGTACTACCAGATTCGAATAAGATAAAAAGAAATGGAAGACCAAAAAAAACTATAGAAGGACTGTGTTAAGAATGATATGGCAAGGTGTGTCATGAGATGACGAGAAACAGAGAAGTATTGAAGAAGACATGCTGCGCCGACCCCAAATGAATTGGGATAAGGGCAAGAAAATTATGAAATAGTTTCTCGTAAATATTTTCTTTTTCATTAGAGAATAGCCCGACTGTTGCTGTAGATTTAATGACGAATAAATCCCTGATATTTAGGCGCAGCAGACATTACGTAATCAGTACACAAGTCTGGCAGCCGTGGCAGCCCTAGTTGTAATGTCTGCGACAGCTGGCCAGAACAGGTGTGCTTCATATCATATTATAGCATTCCCGCCGATTGGACACTGCTCCTGTACAATTAATTTAATAACTTATGCAAACACGTCTGCTTTGTATGACACAATATAAACATGAAACAGATAGGACTCTACCTACTGATAATATTAATTCGAGTGATACGTTCTAATGCCAGTTTCTACGATTTATTTTGATTAACTTTGGAAATAAAATGTCTTCCTATCGAAAATTTTATGATTACGTTACAAATTCTACAAAGCTTTACATAATTATTATTGTTTAATAACAGGGTCTGTAGGTGTAGCCCGATTTGTACTATTGTTTACAAGGAGTTACCGCAGCATCTCTTTAATTCTTACTAATATCAACACACTTTTGTTTATTTTCTTGAACATTTCGATTCAAGATTTCCGAAAGTTGTGATAAAACTTACTCCGGCATAAACAGATGTTTGATAAACATCCCAGCGAGTCGAATCAAGCGTAAAGTCAAAATAATCCGACCATTTGTAAGTTTCAGCAGGCGGTGTGCGTGACGGTGGGTGAAGGGGAAAAGGGGGTGTTAGGGGGGTGAGCGGGTTGCCGCTAGGGAGGGGAAAGCGAGGGGGGTATGGCGGCCGCTGTAAGACGCGGCGTGAATGGCGGCGGCAAGGTCAGGGGCGTCGGAAGTGGGTTACGGGCGGCGCCCTATCGACCGCCCGCCGCCCGCCCTGGCTGCCACCAGCCACCCGCCACGCGCGCCGCCTAATAACACCATAGTGTTATTATGCTACTTTATAAACGATACTCTCGTAACTTTCCGCGTATTTATAAATTGCCGTAAAATCTCGAGAGTGGTTTGCTACTGTTTGTCTTTTGATGTTGTAGACGTGGCTCTAGAGCCGCACAACTCGATTAAATTCTTTCTATATTTGAGACATCCATTCTAATAACAGGTTCTTTACATACACGCAGAATTTGGAAAAACCAAATCTTAGATCAATGACGTCGCTGTATGCCTGTCGTACAAACAAAAGTCTCAAATAAGGTGCAATCTTGCTCCATTTGCGACTGTTCAAACAAAAAGGCAAATGAGTGGTTGTCAAATATTTTAACAAATAATAATTAGTTGAGCGTTACGGCGGCCATGTTGAGCGCGTGATGTAAGCGCTTCCGCCGAGATCGCTCGCGAATTTGGCTCGCCATTCATACGAGGTTTTTTACCGCGCGGCCGGCGAACCCGCGGCCTTGCTGCCTGCGCCTACGCCGCGCGCCGATACGATCACACCGACAGACAGCGCGCCACAAACACACTAAATTAGAACGTTCTTAATATTTATTTATACTAGCATTCCATTATATCCCAGTGAACAAATCTATTTTATGTATTTTGGACTCTGGAGCTATTTAAAGGTCACCGTACAGTCGTACACATACATACTGTTTGATTAATCACCGTTCAGTCGTCCATTTAAATAAAAGCTGAGAAATAAATCTCGAGTTTTTTAATGAGTTATATCATTGACAACGTGACCTTAAATATTGTATGTTTAGCACCAAGCAACCGTGATTAGTTATGTAATTAGGTAGCTGGCTATCATCGGTGTACGGCCCATGAATCAAGTTTTTAGTTGCTGCTTTCTGTTTAAAACAAGAATAATATAAAATAGTAGTCAGCTATAGAGTTAGGTTGCATCGCGCATCCTGCGGAGTTGCCGACAGGCCGACACTCAACCGTGCCTGAGAGCTAGCTAATTGACTTGAATTTTTAAAGCCTTAGTCACGACACACCATCTCTTATTGTTTTTGTGAGTCACAGTCGCAAACAATGTATGCGATCTTGTTTCCTCATTTGCGAAATTTAACTTTAAACACAAGCGCTATTTCTGTGTGCGTTAAATCTTCACGGTTTTTACTATTACGTAACAAAATTAAATACAGTATGATTGTAATTTTGTACACATTACATGCGTTGTGACTGAATCAGCCGGGAATGCAATAATGCAAAGCCTTAATGTATTCAGATATTGTTTCTTGATTTTCCATGAAACCAGATAAGGAAAGATGAAGGAGCTGTGGACCGATACCTATCTCTGCGATGTTTCCTTAAGAAATATTTAGTTATGTCATTGCTATACTTTACAAAATGAGCTATATTTTCCTTGAGGCATGACTAGCATTTCTTCAGGTTGCCTGAAACAGTTTTACACAGCCAACAAGGTCACGAAAGGTTCGTGACTAAGTCTAGAAAGCCTAGGCTTGTGTAATGTTTCGATACCTATCGAGTTTCACATATTTTGACGGCTTTTATCGACCATTATGTAACGTTTAGATTGCAGCTGAAAAAACCCATGTGGTGTATTTCGAACTGTGATTCATTATGAAAAGGTTTTCTGTAACACCAAAATGGCCTATCAGCAGGTTGCTGGAGAAAAAATGCACTTCGTTTTAACTTTTTTCTGAAGTACTTACTTATAGTGTGCGTGACAGCACGTTCCATCGAGTTCATCGTTAACAAGTTTTTTCATCCACATAATGTACAGGCTGAGCGCTAGTCATCCCCTACAGAGAGAGGAGTGCTAACTGGAAAAGAGCTTATTGTTTGCGCAGGTGCGTCGGCGCATTCTTTGTTCTTCAAATTATCGCCTGCAGTACTAACACGCACAGGAATGCTGGCGACCCTCTCAGCTTCAACTTATTTTCTTAAAAGTATTATAGAAATTATTGAATATGGTACTTAGGAATACTTAATATTTATATTAAGAAAATATAAGAGAACACGTGGTCACTTAATAAACACAAGTTTTTTCCGTGCAAACAAAACTAATGATCCATCACCGTCCACGCAACGTATCATTTGACCGACCACTACATATTACTGCAATTACAATCTATGAGAATAGGCACTTATTCATATTATGTTTATCTTAATATTTTAAAAGATTTACCTACGTTACGAACGTCGGCTGATTACATGCACGTTAACGTAACGTGTATTTAATATTACGAAACAAATAGCCGTAGTGGAGAAAAATCAAACAAAGTAGAAAAATATTTACTCGCGTACACGTGTTTCATGTAATAGTGATAAGTACCGAAACAACCGAGAAACCGTTTGTATCGGCTTGAGATAACCTTGTGCTAACGTATGGCTGTAGTTTAGAAAAAAAAATCTACAATGCGGCATTAGTATTTCCTTTTTAAAGACTATAGAGGGCCTACTTTATTGACCGACTACTCTTCTCTACTATTCTATAATTGTATTTAAATACTTATTTAATGTTTGTTGCGCTTTTCCGCAACTAATTATTAATTACTGCTATAATTTTGAGATAGATCCTAAAATAATAACTGCCGCATTGCATCAAATTTAATTATCGGTGTCCTTAACAAGTTAATAACCCAACGAATTAATAAGAAATCTATATCAAAAGGAAACAAAGACGTTTCTCTTGTTTCCAAGAATCAGATAACTGGCTGAAAAGGCCAGTCGAAACATTTTAAAACTTTAACGATCGTTTCATAGGATAAATTTATCACAGACAGCTATAATAATATGTAACAGTAATGTGCAAGTTTGTATATGAAGCAACAATAATTTATCACTTGCGGCGTTTGTTGTACGCCAGTCCAGTTGGAGCTGCTCCGGATAGCGCGTAGTGGCGACGATAAAGCAACAAAGAACGTTTTATGTGTATGGTAGACCGTACCCTAAAAATAGAACAAAAGCCGTGTTTATACGACAGACTACTCCACGTCATGTGGCGTGCACACTGAATTACTAACTTTTATGTACGTGAATAAAATCTATTTATAATGTTGACGTCGGCCGCTCCACATTCTTATCTTGTCGCGATACTAAACACTCGATCTAACGCAGATGCTGGACGTAACTACTCGCCGCTCGCGAAGACAGGGAGCTTCTTGCTGTGATCTCGTTCGTTATTAATCTGTGATTTAATGTGTTTGTAGTAATATGTGTCCTATGCTATTGATTTATAGCAATTATCCCTCATTCGACAAGAAATATGTTGACATGAGAATGTTATTCAATTGAGCGCCATCTTTTGCCAATTTTGTTGTTAACGATAATTGTTGTGACTATAAATGGCTAACAGAGTTGTTTTGTTATTTCCAGCCCGTCCGATGATCTCAGCGAGTCTCCCCAGCGAGGCGCTGGCCCAGCTGGGGCAGCTCGGGCAGCTGAACCTGTACCCGCCGCCGCCGGTCGGCATGACGCCCGAGTTCCTGGCGCCGCCGCCGCGGCCGTACGCACGGTACGCTCCCCGGCGGCCGCGGGACTCCATGCCGGCGCCCCCCGCACCGACTGCACCGTTCTCGTCTGTGCCAGGCGGGTACCCGTTCCTGCCGCACCCAACTTACGCGTCATACCTGTACCGGACGCGTGCGCCGCCGCAGCCGCCGTCCAACTACCCGCTGCGGCCGCGCGCCACGTCCGGCTTCGTGCCGCCTGCGCCCGCGCCGCACTCGCCGCCTGTGTCCGCGCCCCAGCCGCCACCACCCAGAGAGGTAAAACTGAACCCTTATTTAAATATAGGTACCCACTCCAATTAAGCTACAGCAGAATATTAATGCAAATTCAAGAAGCGTTGTTGTATATATCTATGCGTTCTTTTCCTGAAAAGCAAATTTAAGCAAGCTTAAGCCGCAAGGCTAGGGAGAAAGAATTCACTTGATCAAAAATAAATATTCATGCATGTATGCAAATAAAACATAGTAAGTACCTAGATCATGAACTCACCAATCTTGTCAATATTTCCAGGAGCCTCCCACGTCACCGGAGCGGGGTGCGCCGGCGCCGTACTTCTGCCGCGGCGCGCTCATCCGGCTGGAGGACGGGTCTCTGCGGCGCGTGGAGGAGATGCGCACGGAGGACTTCGTGATGAGCGCCGACCGCAGCGAGCTGGCGCTGACGCAATGCACGCTGTTGCGGCTGGACGAGCGCGGCGATAGGCTTGCCCTCACGCTCACCTATGACAGGAACCGCTCACAGGTACTAACTGCTTCTTTATACATTTTTAACTGCCTCGTTGGTCGAGTGGTCGCAAACGCTTATACTGCTGAGCATGAGGTCCTGGATTCGATAACCGGGTCGGGCAGTGTTATTGCGTTTTTCTATCAAGAATTTCTCAGTAGAAGCCATGGAGCGGAAAGATTTGCGCCAGGGCAATAGGCTCGCCCCTTATTACATGGGTCTTAAAACCTAACTGGCGAAAAGTTGCTATAAGTATTATTAGGAAACACCTCTTCCTAACTCTTTGGGGATTGCAGGTGTGATGTTATGTTATTATTGGTTTTTTAATCTGCTGGTCAAAATATATTGCTATCATCTCATTGGAGCCTACATCACAGTATTAAACTACTTTTGAGCCAGCGCGTGATGAACCCAGAAAGTATGAACATGTAATGCATAATTATATTTAATTCAAAGCCTGAGTCAAGTCAGAGCAAATCTAAAGCAGTTCAGGCCAAGTAAAAGCAATACAAAGTAGCTTTAAAAAAACACAAAAAGCATAATTATTCTACATACTCTTCCAAGCATTGTAAATAATAGAACCCTTAATAATTACAGGTGGAGCTGGAATCAACGGTGGAGCACCCGTTCTTCGTGTACGGGCGCGGCTGGGCGTCGTGCAAGCCCGAGCGCACGCTGGCGCAGTACGGGCTGCGCGTGCAACGGCTGCAGGTGGGCGACGTGTGCGTGTCGCTGGTGCCGCGCAGACACACGCCCGCGCCCCCCGCCCCCCCACAGACACACCCCGAGAACCTCAGCGTGAAGGAGGACGCACGCAAGCGCCGCTGGTCCGCCTCAGACGTCTGCGAGGACAACCCTCCTCCTCTCAAGAAACGCTGAAACGAACCTCGCCTTCGTATCCGTATATTTGGAGGACTGGAGGAACTGTCTTGATAGTGTTGTGATCGTTGCAACTCGCTACTCGTTTCTGACTCAGTTTCGTTGTTCTGTGGCCGAGCCTGCTGAACTGTTAGTGAACGGATGGACAAGTGTTAAAAAGGATGACTTCTTCGGAAGGAACGTTGTAGATAGATAATAAACGGCCCCAGTGAGTTCGGTTGCATGTTGCGGCATGCACTATTGTTAAATGTTAATTTGTGCGGTTTCTGCAGCGATCGACAGTCCATAATAGTACGCTTATGAAATTCTATTGGGGAACTCTAGGTGCTTTTTACTGTCGGGTGCTTCTGTACGCGTTCGTGTACGATGTTGTAAATATGTATGTAACTTAGGTCGAAGTTGAACGGTACGCTCCATGACTAACCAACGTGTCACAAAGGGAAGTTCTCACTTCTCACTCCTCTATGGTACACGAAGATACATTACAAGATACGGCATACAAAGTAAAACGCTTTAGACATACTTACACGAAAACCTTAAACAATATTATAATTTTTTATTCCACAACCATGGAGTTAAACATTTTTTTTCAATAATGAGCACAAAAATAACAATGTGTAAGTTTGTACCAGATCTTAAAGTAGGTTAGATATTGTGATAACCAATGAGATTTTATCGCCAGTCTAATGAGACACGTGGCAGTGCATATAGGAAACAAAATAAAAGGTACAATGAATGTTAGATAGTAGCTAGTAGTATTGGGCTGACGTGTGCTTAAATCTCGACTGATTTCTTTCTATACGAGTATTCTGAATGATTATGTTTGTAACGGACGCAGTCATGTCAGAGTTCCATTCTCCTCCGATGGTTGTGACTGCAGACATATCCATGACGATGTAATTGTCGTGTCGCACGAGCGCCGCGTACACCGCGTACGACGCGTACGAGCGAGCTCGCGTGGCGATCGCTTCGCTGAACTGTGCTGGCAAACTCTTCTGACAAATAATTTGATCTAATATAAATGTTGATAATTGATAAGTATATATTGTAAAATAAAAATGAAATATGTATAATGATCATGGTTAATGTGTCATCTATTTAGCTTTTGACGTCCATGTGTGATACACATAACTTTTCTATGAGAAGATGTATACATAATAAACACACAGTCTGTGATATTTTGTAGTTATTGGTCAGAGTAGGTATGAAGCTTGAATAAAAGAAATATATGTTTTAGACAAATAAGTGCGTTATTGGTAAGAAAATGTATAGTTGTATACTCAAAAATAAAACGCCGAAAAACTAAAACGGAAAACAAACATAACAAGTAGCGTCTGTGATTGATATACATATATCGTTATGATACATAACGACAAATGCATGGCCATATCAAAATCAAATTAATTTAATATAAATACTAAGTCAAGATACATAATTTTCGTATTTGCTTGAAATTCAGATCCATATTTATATTGTTTGCATAATAAGTTTATCTCGAACAATTACGTTGTCAGATGTAAATGAGTCATGGATGTTCTCCCGCACTCGGCGGATAGACGTGAAACGTGAACAGTAACTGAAGGATACGGACCGGACATAGTGCAGTACTTGCGAGTAGTGCAAGGGTTGGTTTCATTGTACCGCTGTACCGCATGCTACGTGCTATTAATCATTATTGTGTTAAACCGACGACCATAGAATACGGACACCTCATTGACGATGGAGGGTGTTGTACAAAAGTTAATAATTTGTTGTATAATGTATGTAATTCTAGTTTTATCGTCTTTATATTAATATTTGTAATTGTAATGAAAGATCTCATTTTATTAATCGGTATTTTCTAACAAGGCGCTTTCATTAGATCATGACTAAGCCTACCTCACAAACTATAAGACTAGTGTCTCGCGGCGGCGGCGGCGCGACGGGCGTGTGACGTCACGCGAGCCAGTGGTCGCATACAAGTCTAAACAAGATCTCAATTTGATGAAAATAAACTTTTGAAAAGACTGGGACGCTTTACTGAATGTTGTGGGATAGTAGTTTCTTTGAAGATATTACTTCAATTATGAGATAGGAGCATTTATTTGTGGGCGCGAGCTCGTTCCGTCGTAAAACTAAGAAAGCTCCGCTATCAACAAGCTGGACAATCATTTAGTACAAAATTTGTTACAAAAAGTATTATTTCCCAAAATCCAAATTCAGAAAGTATTAATTTAATTTCAAAAAGGTGCTATATTACTTCTGTGGACGTAATCAGGCACAATCATGATTGATATTATAGAGAAAAATTTGTTAAGGAACACTTTGTTGTAATATTTGCCAATCCATTGTATAACATTGGCACAATCGATGTTCTTCCGCGCCTCCTAGTAGATTTAGTGAGTCAATTATACGTTTAAATATCGTTATATTAAGTCATATTCAGTCAGCACTTGTTACTTGATTATATGCTACATTATTAAGGTGTATAATATTTAACAACAACTTATTACGTGCATCGATGTTTGTTGTAAAATGTATTACCTAGACAGTATGCAAAATGTTGTTTGCAGTGCGTTGGATTCCGTCAGAGATGTTCACTATACGTAAACTAGAGGCTGACATTCCTAAAATGTATGATTGTTTACAATAGGGTAACGAAGCAAAAATCTATTCCAATACAATGCCTTCCAACGAGAGTTTTTTACAAATCAGTCTTTTACAGACTCGCTAGCAATCGGGATCGATGTCGATGATTGTGGTTTAATGTCTATAGAAACTTTTTGTCTATTCCATACGCTAAAAACATCACAATCGATCCAAAAGTCACGGAAAATGCCAAAAGACTGACGTCAGCTATATTATTATTGTTAGCCAAGTTGTAAACAATCATTAGTTTTAAGATGGCAATTTCTTCCGTTTACAGAGTTTTATAAATATCTAGATTATCACCTTCTGTATCTTCCAAGACTTTGCTAAGAATGTTTATGTGTGCGAGTCGCGTCTCTTTTAATGTGATTGAACGATATTTAGGTGTTACAAATATAGTGACAATAGATAATAAATGTATTGAAGAGATTCATAATATTATGTTGATGTTGCCAATGTCAGGCATGGCCAGTAATGGTCACATATACCGTATGTGAGTAGACAGTGCCCTCGCTAATGGAACATTACTTGACACAAAAGATTGTGCCATCCTTAACAGATTTTCAATATTTTAGTATTCCACTGATATTGCTTAGTTGAAGTTGTTCAAACATTTCAACGGGGCCCTATAAAAAGAAAGAAAAAAAGTTATCCTATCGTGGAAAGTAATACAATCGGGAACATAAATATATTTTATCCATGGAACTTCCAGAACCAAATTTGTACCAAGTATTGTACACTTTCCAATGTAATAGCGTACTGTAGAGAACAGGAAATGTTGTGTCATTTAAATTAATAGATAAATAACTATAAAAATTGTTATTATATGACAGATATCGCAAAATATATATGTATATTTTATTGTATAGCGGAATGACTTCTATTCAGATTTATTGTAAATGAAAATGTTATAGATCGAAATATGTTAAATAAGTTAACTGTTTGTAAAAAGAAGAGAAAATATGTATAATTGAATATTTGCTATACGTTTGTTTTATTTCATTTGCCTATTGATTTAGTTTACAGCATTCTTTGACAGCTAATTAAAGAGAAGCAAATATTGAAAAACACTACTGCTAACAAAAACTTGACTCCAATAATGTCGCTCAACTGCATCCAAGACACCGAATTTATAAATAGTTTATGTAAAAAAGTTACCTAAGAAACTATCTACATCCGGTTTCTGAAAGACTAACTTTTTTCAACAAACTGATAGATTCTTTATTGTTCAAAGTCAGTTTTTTGGTTGGCTGTTGGTTTTTAACAATTGAACAGTATTTGTATGAACTGGTCTTTCAGGAAACGTGTATCAAAGACTATTTCTACTAATAAAACTACTAATCAGTACACTAAATCTAAATTATACCCCAAAAAGACATTCAGTACCCATTATAAACCCTCAAAGTAAAAAAAAAAAAAATTACAAAATCGACTTATAAATTTTATTGAAACCATAGAATAGAATCACAAGTTGGAATACATACTAGTAGCTAGCACACTGCAGTCTGAGAGCTACAACTGAGATTGTTCATATATCTGACTTGAGATCGAGCTTCACTTTCTCGCCGGGCTTGAAGGCTGGCATGCCGAGGTACGGGCACGTTGCGCAGCGGAAGGCGTCGCCCAGGTAACACTGGAATTAGATACATAAAGCTTTATAATATGGTACAAGTAAATAACATTAGAATGGCATTACGGCGTTTGCAACACAGCCGCCAAAATAAAATGGAACTCGGCAGGCCACATCTGCCGAATCAAATTGGCCAAAGGGAGGGAAAGAAAAAGTTTCCCGTTGGGGCTGCGGGTTGTTCGAAAGAGATACCGCGGCCTCGGCACAAAGTGCTAAGAAGGAACATGGGTGGTTTTTAGTCAGTAGAAGTCTGACACTCCCTACCGCTCTGCCCAGAGCGGGAGGAGTCATTTGGTGATTTCCCTTCCCAACTTTAAAAAAAAAAACGCGTTACAGGCGACGTGGTAGGCCCAGAAGGAGTGGCGTGAAGAGCTGAAGCCTCTTTCCCCTGGGAAAATGAGAACTCTGTCTGCGTCTTTCGCAGGAAATGTGATATCACAAGACCACCAATCTGGAGCATTTGTGGATTAAGGCTTTATCCATAAAATTGCCTCACAACGTTCCTTTATACACATCTGGTTGAAAACTTCGAGACTCCTGCAGTGTTCTATAGAACAATTACTATTTTTAATCCCAAGTTTTTTATAGTCGGAATAGGTATCAATATTTATATAATTTAATAATGTCAATAATGTCCGAAAACTTTTACATACGTCTATATCTATGCAACAACAAGCGCAAAAACCCGTTCACATAAAGTCTACACATTCCATACGCACTCGTTAATGCATCAGTGGGTCGCTTGCATGATAATTATGCAAATCATATCGATGCATATCGTAGATATAATTTACAGGTGAGGGACGATACAACTCTTTATTTCTTTGATTTCAGCCACACGATAATGCACTCAAAGCACTTGCAATACGGGTTGGTTAGCCTCGCAAATCATTTTCTGCCTAGAATAATAATTTACCAGATACAACTAGTATAGTGATTAGAGAAATGTGTCATCGATATGGGAAGAACATTTGTTGGGTGCTAAAAGGGAACTTCTGTGACTAACTAACAAATAAGAAATAACATAATACCACGCCTGTAATCCCCGAAGGGTTGTTGTGTAAGAGGTGTACTAAATAGTAGGAAAACCCACATTTCGCCAGTTATTTTTAAGTCCCATGTAATTGGGGGCGAGCCTATTGTCACCAATCGGGTTTTAGATTCTGTGACTGCTACTGAGAAATTTCTACCCGACCCAACCCGATGAGCAATTCCAACCCGACCGGCGACCAATAGACCAACGAGAAAAGCAAAAAAAAATGTTTTGTAATATTAACTACTACATAGCGCCATACCACCTGTAAATGTCATTACGGCCTAACAAGGAAAACCAACCTAATGACTAATAATGATAATAACTTCATAATCTTCCCCACGTGACTCAGAACCGAGTTAACTGTTAGTTTAAATACAGTTGAGGTGTGCATGCGTCGGCTCACGTCCTCATTCAACGTCTCGGTATTTCCGGGTAAAACTGAACGGTGAGTCGTGAGTCGCAGAATTTCGGTCGCAGAAATTCTGCTGCATTAGGTTTCATAAAAAAATCCTATTTGATTCACACGGTGATGCAAAATGAGTTCTTCTGCGCTCGTCTGGATCCCAATAGAATTTCTGCCGGGCAGAATTTCTGCGACTCACGACTCACAAAATTACGCTCGCTTGGCCTCACCCTTAGTGCGTACGCGTCAACTGACGCACACACTTCCTTGATCGCGTTACATGTCTACTTGCATATTTCTCTATTAGACGTCATCTCACGAATCTGCCCTTTTCTAGCCAAATCATCTTTCACATAGCACGTTGTTCTTTGGTCTTCCTCTACTCTTATTATAGACATCTACATTCATAACCCAAAACTATTTTTACGACGTTTAGTTCACTCGCGTAGGTACTCACTCACTCATTGTTTTGGAATTTCCACTAATCTATGTGATCGACATTTGAATAATGTATATTTCTGGGGCATTCCCCTAAAGTAAACGTGCATCCTTAGTGCGCAACAGCGCAACATACTCGAAATCGCTTTATATAGCTTCGGCGTAATTATTCAACAATTATGTATTGCCTGTTGAGTAAATATTATTGTTGACGATATGAGACGGGCTTTCCGCAGTGTAATGAAATAGCCGAAGTTTCAAGGAAAATCAGTTTGTTTGGCTATTAGGGTCAAGTTTTTAAACTTTTCGGATTTCTGTCAGTGACTCATGTGTATCAAGAGAAGAAAGGGTGCGATTTTTTAAGCAATCTGCACTCACAACTTTCATTTTATTTGGCCACTTGCAGTTCGACTCGATAAGGTTGCAATACTAATACTGCTCAACCAGATTATCCTGAGGTGACCTCAAAATAGTTACAACTATAATACGTACTTATTAAACCTACGAAGACATTGTAAGGTAAACGGTGACTTTCACGCATAAGAACCACTCATGCGTGAAAGTCACACTTGACATTGTCTACACAGCCTCGCTAATTGATCGAACAGTAGGTACTGTAGGTAATGCAGTACAAGACCTTCGTATTGTTGTTTTGTATCGATGGGGCGTATTCATTTTATACCAGATTGTGGCGAACCCTAAACGAAGGCCGGAGGGTTATTATGTAATTTTAAGTGCAGGTGTAGCACCACTCCAGGCTCCTTATTCACAAAATGCTTTGATTCGATTTAAATTTGGAAAGTCGTAAGTATGTTTATCTCGATTGCTTTCGAAATTTTCGTCAAAATCGAATCGAAACATTTGTGAATACGGGGGCAGCAAGTAGGCAAGTGGGTCTTGGTCAAGACCCGAGCACTATACTTAAGCAAGTTTTATTATAAAATACTTACACTTCCACATGAAGATTTTGGAGTATCTTTGACCTCTCCCGCGAGTTCCTCAGCTAAACCACACGAACAATCCGCGCACGCTTTTCGTTTACCAGTCGTTGAACAAACTGAAAACATTTATTTAAAAATATAAATCATAGTTGGCGCTGAATTAGATCAAAACCAAACAATTGCAAAAATAATTAGAAAAAAACTACTAGTGGTTTAGTTTTTAACGAAT
Source organism: Diarsia brunnea (assembly GCA_949774965.1). Classification (NCBI taxonomy): domain Eukaryota; kingdom Metazoa; phylum Arthropoda; class Insecta; order Lepidoptera; family Noctuidae; genus Diarsia; species Diarsia brunnea. Next base: position 12,814,538 of record OX459009.1, read on the forward strand.
TTACAGTGTAACGTATCCGTAGTTTGTCTCGAGGTAACAAGCTCTAATTTAAAAATATCGCTAGAAAGTTCTGCCTCTCAAGCAATAAATAAGGAAAATAAGTAATAGAGCTTTCTTCTTATTATCAAAACGAATGACCTCTCTGTGCTCTTATCTTAAATGTACTTATGCGTTCTTGTTTCTTTTACGATCATTGTGTGCACTGTGCATTATTCCTAAAAACGTAAAACACACAAAAATAAACCTGTTCTACTGCTTAACCACAGAGCCATTGACCTTGCGTGAATGAGCTGCGTCATTGGAATAGTCGCAACTCGCAACACAAAACCTCAACCAAATCATTCTAAGTCGAGCCAATGAATGCGGGCTCGGAACACGAAACCTCAACACACGGCATTGTTTTGTTATCAAGATAACACGCAGTGTCGACAACAACTGATAAATGTTCCTTATCAATAAAACCTATTATTTTATGTGGAATAGTGGATATTCTTATGTTCCAAGGCGTATTTTGGTGCAATCATGAAATACCTTCTATAAAAATTAAGGCCGTTTGAATCTAGGTCAAAGGAGCCAAAGGTTGACAACTGACAAACAGACAAAAATAAGCAATAAAATGTTGTGTTATAATAAAAATATACCTCTCAAAGAGTTCTGGTCCGGTTTAATCAGATCATTTTCATCTAGAAGCTGGTTGTCATCAATTATGTCATCATCGTTTGCTCCCGTCCATGCTTCTTCCACTGTATCTTCCAGCTTCCAAACTGTTGGTTTCCCATTTAGTTTTAAAGATGCTTTAGAACCAACCTAGAATAAAGAAATTATTTTTTTAATTTTAAACATTTAGAAGATCTGTTATTGAATCTAAGTATATGGCATAATTTAAAATACACAATTACTTAAATTTGGTCCACTGTCCACCCCATATTCACAAAAGGTTTGATTTGATTATGATTTGATAAACCATACGTCTTTCTTTTTTCATTAAGAAAGTGAGTGAGATAGATACATATGACTTTCCGAATCGAAATCAAATTGCAACATTAGTGCTTACATGGCCGGATATACTTATTAATAAGTGCACACCAAGCAATCCCAATTAATTAATCAATTTAACAATTGCCGCTACTGTCAGACATTTACACATGCTGTAGCTTTATCTGATCTAAGGTTTTAGTTGAAGAGTTGACAGAGGTTGACAGTTTGTTCAATATAAAATTGATTCCAATCCTATGTTGATAAACATGTTTGCTGAATGCCATACAAAAGACGGAAAGTATTTTTTTGAATACAAGACAATTTTAATATTATAATATTCTTTAAGCGGCACTTACCTCAAATTTAGGTTTCTCAGCTAAATATAAATCTTCCGAAGACTTTGTGACATTAATATAACCATTTAGTTTAAGTGTGCTAGTGAGGTCTGCTGTATCTTTCAAAATTAGTTTACCGCTGGGTTTGAGGAGTTTCACTATAATTGCTAATAAATCATCTGTGTGTTTCACGGTGTGAGGGGCAAGCCAGTTTGATAGCACAGCGTCATATGATGATGCGGGCCGGGACGCTGCAATAAACAAGGATCACTGTTGTTAGACTTATTGTATATTGGAGGCAGACCTAGGAGCAAAATCGATTAAAAGAAAATAAATAACTTGATAATGTTTATTATCCAAGTCCTATCCATGGGATTTTGAGAGATATTTTTAAATATTAACATTTAGGGCATTTAGTCTTTACCTTTTTAGTTAGTATAAAAATTATTACCTATACCAAAAAGAAGCACTTACATTCGGTAATCATTTCTGAGTTTTCCAGAACAACACTTCCATTTCCAATGGCTGCTTTAATTTCTTCCACCAAACTGCTGATGCTGTTTTGGTTATCGTTGTTCCAAATTATTAACACGTTATCACCAGATCCCACGTTTTCCATTTTGATAAGATTTGTTTTAGCTGTGATTTGCAAAGTTACGGGTCAAAGACGTGATGGCTTAACTTATAACACAATAAATGCTCCCGCTCAGACTTTTTCGAGTCTTTCCTCGTTTAAACGATATTCACACTTCGCAGACAAACGAATACTGAATTACTGACGTCTGAATTCAATGTATAGCCTTTATAACAAATTACAGAGCTAAATATAACCAATGTCGAAAGTTGAACTATCACGGCTACTCCGTCAACATGACAAGCTAAGCATCTGATAAAATCTGTTTTACAGATAAAATAACAGAAGTACTCCATTTCACGAATAAAACTCAGTATTTGAAAAAATAACAGATTTTTTTATTTAGACAAAACCACTTTAGTTATGGAACTTAGTTGTAATTGTATTAGACATAAAGAAAAAACTAAGATTTAGAGCAAACAACGCAAATTATTTGAAAAAACAACAAAAGTTCAGAACAAACTCAGTCTAGTATTCTTCGTAGAAGGGAGCGTCGTAGTTTTTTATGAATAAAATCGATTCTTTATTCATAACCTAAATGTCGTCAATTGTTTTGTTAAATGTTTTTATTCTGAAATCATGTTTTATGAAGCGTTTTTAGCCGGTATATGGGCATCAGCTGGTAGCACTTTGGGAAAATTATCAGGAACTGCCAGTGTCGTAGTAAGTGTATTTATTTATTTCTTTGTGAAAGTTTGGTATTGCGATAAGATTGGGGGTAATCGAGGTGCTTAGATTACGTACTCATACCATACGGTTCAGCCCAGGGAAATGATCTCTGTAATCCATTAAGTTCAGTGTTTTGTTTTGGTAAGGATAGGCTGGTTAGGTATCCCTACAAGACTTGTACTGCTATATTATTAGGGTGAATTCATTCATTTTTAGAAAGAGAGAACAAACAGATTTATTTGTTGTGGATAACACTAGATGGCGCTATCTTACAAAACAATTATCTTGAAAATGGATTGGAGATAAGCAGAACGCCAGTTAGTTCCGTTTCATAAGATAATTCTATTGAAAAAAAAATGCTCGATAACTGAAATATTGTTGAATAATTGTAACTGACGGGCTTTATCTCCTTGGTCTTTTTAGTGGAGTGGTGCAAACGTTGCCAAGAATGGGTTTACTGCTATCGAAGATCTGGAGCTTGTTCGGTAATGAGGAACACAAACTGCTCCTAGTGGGTTTGGACAATGCTGGCAAGACGACAATCCTATACCAGTTGCTGCTAGGCGAGACAGTTCACACCCGACCGACCATAGGCTCTAATGTGGAAGAGTTTGTGTGGAAGAGCTTACGTTTTGTGATGTGGGACTTGGGTGGACAGCAGAGTCTGAGGTCAGCGTGGAACACTTACTTCACGAACAGTGAGTTTGTGATAATGGTAGTGGACTCAACGGATCGGCAGCGGTTAAGTCTGTGTCGCGATGAGCTGCATCAGATGTTGAAACACGAAGAGCTGACTAAAGCCTGTTTGCTGGTGTACGCGAACAAGCAGGACGTGAAGGGCTCGATGACGGCCGCGGAGATATCAGAACAGTTGGAGCTGACGTCGATAAAACAGCATCCGTGGCACATACAGGCATGCTGTGGCCTCACTGGTGAAGGATTACATTTAGGTCTCGAGTGGATAGCCAGTAGAATAAAGAAAAAATGACACATCGACCCTGAGTGTCGACCAGTAATTTATTATTAGGTAAAATGGTGGCTACTATTGTAGTAAGGGTCTTTCACGCAGATGGGATTTTGTCTAACGATACACCCGAAATCTGACGAAGTCCTACTTTCTATCGAGAAAAACGTGACGATCGACGACGAAAATATATTGGCTATTTCAGATTATTTAATTCAGGCTTCTTCTCAATATGTTTTTATTTTCACATTAAATAAGTCATTTGTATCCTTTTTTACATTTACCATTTTGGCAATCAAAACTGAGTTAGCTGCTAAAAAATGTAAAAATATGGAAATGTTGAACGTTTTATCATAATATTATTTCATATCCGAGGCCACGACCAAGACTTGTCGTACGACCGGGCTCGAACAATCGTCTTGCGGCCAAACTTCTTGGCCAGCGTTTTTGCGGCCAAGACAGGGGACAAGTGGTGGCCTTAGCCACATAGTGCGCCAGATCCCGGAAACATCTATCACTTCCATATCTACCAGTCCTCATCGTTCGTTATTTAAATCGCATCTGTGCGAAAGAGCCTTACAAATTATTACTAAGTTTAAATTCATTACGTTTGCATAAATTTTGCTATATAAGGATAAACAAATACTATCAGGATCTACCTACGTCCGTTGTTTTGCATTTATTGCCTATTATAATAAACATGTTTCTAAGAGTATTATCTTGGTTTATTATTCAGCCCACGCCCTATATTGCAACAGCATTTGAATATTGAATACTAGCTTTCAATATAGGTAACGCAAGCTGCTTTCATTGCATTTTTTTTCATTTTTCATTTCTTTGGTTACTTATTATGACTTTATGGTTGCTCCGCATCTATCAGCGAAACAAGAGCGCGCTTTATGATTTATGAATGGTTCATTTTAACGCAATTCATATTACGATCGGCTAAATAGGACATTTTAAAACCCCTGATCTGTTTCTTGCTCTAACAAATGACTTCTAAGCGACGGAAAAGGATAAGTTCATGGAATATTTCGATTCCGTGCTGATAGATGAGGTCCAAGTGGTCCCACCCTTAAAAATTTGATGATTTTGTCCCAAAGCGAAAGCTGCAAATTTTGTAGGAGACTAAAATGCCATTGAAGACAAGAGGCAGTTTATAAACTCTGACACTAGGGTGTGTGGGGTCGTTAGACCTTACTGCCCATACGATAGGAAGAGGAATATGAAAGCGAAAGCCGACTTATCGGCTTAGAATGGCCGAATCTATGTCCAACAGTATCTGTGGACGCCCTCTGCCCCATCTAGGGGACATAGGACATTAAGTCAAGATGTCCAATGTGTGTGTGATGTGCTATAAACACAATAAGTAGGTACCTACCTATGTATGTACCTACAGCTACTGAAATAACGTAAAAGTAGAAGTTTCAAACAAAATTACATTTGATTATGATTGACGCTGTTTTACACATTAACAGTGCATCATAAAATGGCTGATCGATACCTAGTGACCGGCTAATACATATTCTGTAGGCGTCAACCTGTTACTGTGACTCACACATTCGTCAGTGAACCTGTACGGGCTGATGACCGAGTAAATAACTATAGCGAACTCGGTCTATTTACTTTTTAGTATCTGCATAGATATACATTGTATACTTCCCTGATGTTAGGTAATAGGAATGAGTAGTCATATGGCAGCAATAAAGATACACACGGCGGCACATAAAGCTATACTAATCCAGTATACCTAACCTTTTTTTTTGGAGGGTGGGAAATAATCTAATGACTCCTCCCGCTCTGGGTAGAATGGTAGGGGGTGTCAGACTTCTACTGACTAAAAACCACCCGTGTTCCTTCTTAGCGGGATCTCTTTCGGACAACCCGCAGCCCCGACGGGATCCAGTATAACCTGACCTGGCTTTGTTTGAGAATAGTTTTTAGTTGGTATTAAATTCGTCCTGCGTAATAAATTCTAGGGTTCCCACATCTACATAAGTCTATGTAAATGTGGGAACCCTAGAATTTATTAATAACTAAAGGCACGAAATTCCAAAACGTTGCGTTTTTATACCAATTTCCATTGACTTATATATTACTGCGTAAGGACTGGGCGGACCGCATGTTAAAATGACGCCTCGAACTTGGTCCTAAAACGGTCTTTCCTAAGCCGAAGTGAACTAGTCCACGATCGGCTCTCTTCGGGTGCGGTCGTAAATTTTATTAAAAGCTTTATTTATGTTCTTTACACCTCGAAAATACCACGCCGTTTATACAAGGTTGCGTTAACGAGCAGACTACACCGATTCTCTGTATGGCGAACGCGTCGAGCAAATGTTCGGACGACCGTATCTTTAGTTTAATGCCAATTTCTCTAAACAACTTTATTCCTTATAACAAATAGCGGACAGCCTGAAAACGCATCAACCTGTGTTTGGTTCCTTGGTCTTTCTTTTTTGTCCGTATGTAGTAAAACCAAATTTAATCACAAAGTGAGTTGAAACCTAAAATTATAGAGATTAGAACCACCAGTCAAGGTATAATAACATCCTGTCGAGGCTGCGGGTCCTGTCGAGGCTGCGGGTTGTCCGCAAGGGATACCGAGGCCTCGACATGAAGGGCGAAGAAGGAACATGGGTGGTTTTTAGTCAGTAGAAGTCTGACACTCCCTTTCGCTCTGCCCAAGAGCGGAAGGGGTTATTTGATGATTTCCCACACCCCAAAAAAAAAAAAAAAAAAGGTATAATAACATCCCGTCGGGGCTGCGGGTTAATCGCGAGAGATACCGCGGCCTCGACATGAAGGGGTAAGGAGGAACATAGGTGGTTTTTAGTCAGTAGAAGTCTGACACTCCCTTTCGCTCTGCCCAAGAGCGGGAGAGGTCATTTGATGATTTTCCACCCGCCAAAAAAAAAAAAAGGTATTGCACTTAATGGTTTATAGTCGAGGGTTTACCCCGCTTTTGTAATGGAGATCAACCATAACTTATCTTTACGCTTTCGCGCTCGTTTCATAGAAGAAAACCCATTGCAGTTTCAAATTTATAAACATATTTATATCCCCTTCTCCCCGGTCTACAGGGCGATAGTTACACCATATGGGGTGCCTTGCTAGTGACGATGGTGTTGGCCAATACGTGGGGCTGCAGACATTACCTACGGTCTCTCGATGCTGCCACAAACTCAGCAGCACCCACCGTCGTATCAGCCGCCTCCAGTTATGTGCTATCGGTAAGTAAAGTCCAAATTATACCTATAGTTTTAATAAATATCATAGGGTCCTATATGAGCAGAGAACTACCCGAGCAGCAGGAATGTTCAGACTAGAAATTTAAAAAAAATTTAGTAGCAACATTGACTTATATATTACTGCGTAAGGACTGGGCGGACGGCATGTTAAAATGACGCCTCAAACGTGGTCAAATATGGTCTTTCCTAAGCCGAAGTGAACTAGTCCACGATCGGCTCTCTTCGGGTGCGGTCGTAAATTTTATTAAAAGCTTTATTTATGTTCTTTATACCTCGAAAATACCACGCCGCTTATAAAAGGTTAAATTAACGAGCAGACTACACCGATTCTCTGCATGGCGAAATGAGTAGCAATCAATTAATCCTACTGTCAATCACAGAATCCATTTAATTCGAGCCATAATTTATTATTATTTTTCCTCGAATTAGATAGCTTAGTATACAAAAATTAGATTGCATCACGAAGCTGAAACTGATCCAACAGTGGATTACTATAACAAACTGCAGAAACTAACACAACTTAAATTATTTAAGGAAATTACAATATTGTTACAGTTTAACTACATTTAATTTATTTTCTGAGTAAGTACACACGTACAATATCAAGTAGGTAGAATAATAACATTATGTCGCATCTGCACGCATTGATAGTAATCTATGAGAACATGACACCCCCGCCTGCCCCGCTGTCATCAAGTGCGCGCACATTATTTTGTTTGAAACAGCTTCTCTAGTACGTAATACCTCAATGGTTACGAGAGCCATAATTATGACCACGTAGGTAGTTCCAATTTTCCCAATGTTCAGTGAATCTGAAAAAACTGTCACAGCCAACGGCACTCTCAAAAAAAGCGGGTCCGGGCTGTCCCGAGACTGTCATTATTGTAAAAATTCCGAAGTTACGATTTTATTATCTACTTATCTATCCCAAAATAAACAAAACCTTCGTTACCTAACATAACCTTGGGTAGGGTATGTTAGGTGCCGAGGGTTCTGTTTTGTGCGACATAAAATTGAATAACTTTAGCACTTTTTTTTGTTTAACCTCTTTTCCTCGTTTCTGTAAACAGCAGCTGGCCATTTGATGTCAAAAACTGTCACAAAGCCATAAAGATTTACTTTTAATATTCTTTTTTTTACATAACAAATGGTTGAACTTGTTTTTTTGAAAAAAGATGGCCAGCCCACTGTTAACATGTCGGTGCAGCTATATGACTAAAGAGGTTGTTCGTCCACACATAAAGTAACACAACAGCTGGCCAATCGTTGTCAAAAAGATACCACAAAAGATTTTTTTTTTGTTTGTTTACAAGACTACTGTTAATTTTTTTGAACACAGGTGACCACTCCAAAGCCAAGTTACTTACGTTAAAGAGGTTGCTTGGATTTTAAGTATAGATAAGTAGGAGGAGAACATTCAAGTACCTACCTAGAGCCTGAAATGAAATATCAGAAGCTACTTATTTTTTTTTTTGCTGCTATTTTATTTTATAGCCGCCGATGCAGAACCCAAGTCTAGTCTATAGAAGGCACTACCGGCAGCTTCAATGTGGCCGTGGGCTTGCACCAAGGGTCGGCTCTAAGCCCTTACCTCTTCCTAGTGATAATGGACGTACTTACGTTGGACATCCAGAAAGATGCTCCCTGGTGCATGCTGTTTGCCGACGACATAGTGTTGGTTGCCGAGAGTGGCCTAGAGGTCCAGAACAGATTGTAGGTGTGGTGGCAAAGACTGGAGAATGGTGGCCTGAAAGTAATTAGGACCAAAACCGAATACCAGTTCTGTGATATCGGCGGTCTCTCCAGTCCTGTGCCCATAAATCTTGCCGGAACGCCCGAATACCGATCTGTTCCGATTTCCGATACCTCGGACCGCTTGTCTGATGGACTGTGTTAAGAATGATATGGTAAGAAAGGTGGTGCCTCATGAGATGACGAGAAACAGAGAGGTATGATTGAGGAAGACATGCCGCCGACCCTAAACGAATTGGGATAAGGGCAAGAGAATGATTATGTTCAGTGAATCATAGAAATCAGCCACAGGCAGTGGACTTCCCAAAAAACCCACGTCTGTGCTACACCGGTACCAGATGCTCTTTTATCCAAGGTTCTCGTGGTGGGTATATTAATTGCCCATTTATGCTGGATAAATGGGCCTACACATTTACTTTGTTTATTTTTTGTTAAGCAAATAATATGTTGGTACCGTACTACCTTTTTTTGTTTGTTCGAACTAGTACTAGAAGACGTAGGACTTCCCTAAGTTTAACTGGCCATTTTAAGTCAAATAAGATTTAATTTTAATAACTTTTTTTTCTGTGTAAGTTATAGCTTTATTTTTTTGGCGGGTGGAAAATCATCAATACCCCTGCCGCTCTTGGGCAGAGCGAAAGGGAGTGTCAGACTTCTACTGACTAAAAACCACCCATGTTCCTTCTTAGCCCTTCATGTTGAGGCCGCGGTATAACTTACGAACAACCCGCAGCCCCGACGGGAAGATATAGCTTACATGTATTTTTTTACCACGAGTGGCCAGATTGTAGTAATAAATTATAATTTACCAAAGAAAGAGGTTGCTCGCATTGTCAAAATAAAAGAAAAAAAAGAAAAATCAGAGTCTGACCCCCGAATACTGAAACGTCACTCAAAAAAGTAGCAATTATATTTAACAGATACTCAAAAGTGACGTTTGACCATACGAAATCTAAAGTTTAGGAGCTGCTCAAATGTTAAGCAGCCCTTAAATTTTGAGTGACGTTTCAGTATTCGTGGATCAGAGTCTTACTGTCGCACTCAGAGAGCTTTAATGATAACTTAGGCCATCACTTAGTAAAGGTTTTGACAGTTTTGTCATACAAAAGTATCACAAAAGTATGTCAAATCTTTACTAAATGACGGCTTAAGTAATCATTAAATATCTCTGAGTACCGCAGTTAATGTTTTGAATGCATTTCTTTGCTATATTTAGCTCAATAGATTTTCAAATAAACAAGATACTATGAAAACATAGAAAACCTTAAAAGGTCAAGTAGTAAAACGTGTGAAACGAACGATTCCAATTCGCAGGAACTTATTTATAGACTTTCAAGCTATGAATCCATATTCATAGTTATCACATAAGTATTAAGTAGAACTAACGTGTAGTTTAATTACTATGTGCTGTTCATCGCGATAATTTAATCGCTTTACATCATAACATAACAAAACATAACATCACGCCTATAACCCCTGAAGGGTTAGGTAGAGGTGTACCCGTTGGTACACCCACCTTTTCCCAGTTATGATAACGTCCCTTGTAATAGGGGGTGAGCCAATTGCCATCAACTAGGCACAAATCTAGACCCTGTGACTGAGTCCCGTTCTTTAAATGATAAATAACCATTTTATAATTCAGAAGTTCACAGCAGTAAAACTCAATTACACGGCCGCTGAGTTTTCAACCGAAAAGGGTCATAAAGAGACTTCATAACTTTAATGGAAATTTAAAATGTGTGGTTTATATTTCAGGGAATTATAGGCATAACGCTGTTTGATGAAGCCTCGTCTGTGAGATGGTGGGCTGGCGCCATGTTGATCGTGTTTGGACTGGCCTTAGTGACTCAACCTAGGACCAAGAATAAGGAAGAATGAGACACATAATTATGGTTTTAAGTGGTACTAATAAAACAAATCTGTTAATTTAAGTGGGTAGAGATTATTTTCGGAATATGTATTGAATTTTAAACTAAAATAGTATTAACCATTTAACACAATAAGATGAAAACACACCGCCTGAAACTAACGACTTAACGAGATGTAAGATTTTTTATTTGTCGTTGAAGATATTGAAATCTGGAAGAAGAAAATTAGATTGTTTAACTAACAATTTTATATTTCTATGATCACAACCTAACAAAACCACTATAAAGAACAAAGTACAAATGGAACAAATACTGTTTGCATTCTAAAACAGGAACTAACTAATTTGCAACCATTCCATAATGTCTTTAACTGAGCTTTGGACTGGCTGTAAGATTGTTTAGTGACAGTTAGTTTTCTCTTGATTGGTCATCACTATCAAAGTGATAGTGATCTTTATCTTCGTTAAAATAGGGCTGCTGTTCGGTTGCTGCCAAAGAAACAAATCTGTCAAATAACAGTGAACTTTTCCTCATTAGAATAAGGTTGTCGTTTGGTTGCCGCTAGAGACGTAAACCATCTTTGAAAAGACTGTATACCAAGGTAGCTGCAGTCTACTCGTAGTGATAAACTGTACTTTCTGGTCGTACTTTATATTGTTTTTTATTCGATATAACAAAGGACATCATCAGCGGCCTAACCTTTCCCAACTATGTTGGCAAAACGACATTCTCGACCTAATTTAAGAAAATCATTCCGTACACTAGAACTAAATATTTTTGTAATGTAAAAATGTCAGCTTCAGTATTAGGTAAGATTTATACTTACTTTTTAAAATAAACTAATATTCACCGAAGATGGTATTTTATTTGATTCAATATAACGAAAAACTTGACAAGTGCGAGTCGTACTCGCACATGACGGGTTCCGTACCATCGTAGTAGGGAAGCCCCCTTTAATTTGTATTATTTGTTGTTATATCGGCAGCAGAAATACACATTTTGTGGTACGAGTACGTTACTTTTTCATAGTGTTTGTATGAACAACAAAGTTATATTTGCTGTTTTCTAAATGTGCTATATCTCAAAAATCTGCTAACTTATCTCGTTCAAACCAATTTTGGTAGAAAGTTTTCATTGCGATCTACAGCAAGTATTTTTTTTTTTACTTTAGTGGTGATAATATAATTTTCTTACACGAAATAAAGTATACTTAGGTATGATATCTAAGGGTAGGTAAGTAAAACGAATTTTGTAGCATGAATTATGGGTGTCCTCAGATCGTTGCAATCAACGTTCGAGTGTTCCATAATCGCTATGTTCATCAAATGGATTGGTGACCTGATTTATGAAGGACCTTCTGAAAAGTCGAAAAAGCATTTGCTTGATTTCGCTTAATATATGTATATAGGTATACAAAACCCGATTATAACAAATATTCTTGATTTACCAAAGGAAATTGAATCAAAGACCGTCGAAATGTATTTATGAACGATTCTACATATTTCGATTACGACGAAATCTAAAACAGAAATATTAATAGGTAACTGGCAAAACGCAAATGATCAAAGGAGTTCTAGATCTTACTTGTAAATACATTCAATGGCAGGGCTTTTTATTCAATTTGTTATATTATTCTGAGCTCAATTAAAGCTGTTAACGCATTGGCAGGACGCTCCGGTGTCCCGGCGAGCTATCTCACCCCTCTACACCGCACTTGAACACCGATATAGCTGTATTCAATAATATATATCGATACATGTGATTGTTTCTCAAGTTAGACTCACAATATAGGTTTTAAAAGTTAGGTTTAAATATTAACACGTGTGGCTGGGGTTCTATTCAGGATATGAGCAGCTCGCTCCTTAGAATAGCAATTCATCTTCTGCATCTCATCGTCCATGACCTTAAATGTCTTGTTCTTTCACTTGTTATTGCGGATGTTCACATAATCACTTGCCATCAGGTGGACCGCCTCTCTCATTCTCCCTTAATCACCACTAAATACCTACTATCATTAACAAGTTTGCATAAATATTAGATACTAGCTTTTGCCCGCGACTTCGTCCGCGTGGAAGTCGAAATTGTTTCTAATAGGATTTTTAATTAGTTTTTTACGTTATTAATTTTGTTAATCCATAATTAGGGCAAGAGAATGATGATGATGATAAAACTGAAATAAACATGAAAATAAAATAAAATTTTGTTATATTTTATAACACATCTGTCTTTGTTCTTTGGTTAGTAGAGAGCCTTCACTACTTAACACCACTTTTGCTAATGAATTGACATCGTACCTTCGTCTTTTCCTTTGGGTAGTCCCGGTTATTGTGTAAGCCTTCAGACATTTGAGGCTGAGTTAACCTCCCGTCGGGGCTGCGGGTGTTCGCAAGAGATACCGCAGCCAGTTAGTAATAACTCATTGACCATTTTCAAGGTGAACTAAATGTATGACTGCAGGAAACCTTTCATGTATGGAAAATCCTGAAAGTTTTTAAGTGCCTGTAAATGGACTATTGTAAATAAACGTTTGGTGTTTGAGTCAAGTATTGTGTGTGATTTCAACTACCCATTTACCCATCTGCCACGAAGAGGAATCTAAGGCGAAGACAATATGGCGGAGGCCATTGATATTTAGGAGCAGCGTTCCTCAAGTGGTTTTCCCGCACCCGATTTATTGGGCGCCAGAGGGTAAGTAGCTACGTGATTTGCGAGTAGTGATTACGTAAAGAAAATCCATATAAATAATTAAGAAAGTTATCGGCAAAGATAAGCCAATAAACATATCCCATGATTGATAGTTGTGACGGAAAGGGTGTACGTGGCGCAGGTTATAAAATAAGACCACGTAACCTCGTCAACATAAAATATATTAAACAATAAAAAAGGGGTGTGGGCAAGTTTGTGGTTCACAAACCCAAAGATTGTCTTGTAGGGAGCACAGCTGTACTGCCCTGATAGCCGGCGTGGCGATGCCCGCAGCGAGGTGCCACGCTGGAAGACACCAGGGCTCAGGTGTCGGTGTCGACCCGATGTATCTCGACGCGGCCCACGTGGCAGGTATGCCCAACGGTGGGATGGCGGAACAGGCGACGGAACCAAAACGGGTTCCAGTAGCCGCTGATGTGCAGCCGAACTGACGGATGTAACGGGGGACGTCAGCCGGAACCTTGGACCCTGGAAAATGACGTCCAGCGTGTCACGAGATGGTTAAAGGTCATCTCCGCTGGTTGCGACACCAAGCCAAGCAAAGCAAGCACCGTGCGATAATGGAGGATGCTGGTGGATTGTCACAATCAGACGGAGTTTACATGATCTCATGCGTGGAAAAACGGCATGACAGTACATTTTCGGTGTGAAGCACAAAATACAAAAATGAGTTGAGCTGAAGGCATTTATATTTAATTAAATGAACATTGGCGTAGCACAAATTTAGATAAAACAAGCATACATGCCAAGTTAACCTGCAAAGACAAAAGAAACACAAAAATATGCACATGATTAAGCTTTCCAACACTTACCCAGTATGGGGTTTTCAAAGACACCGAATTTAAATGCTCGATGGCGGAGAATAATTCGGATTAAGTTATGTTTAGGCCCGGATAATGGCGAGTTAAGACACGTGTGTAATTCACTGGACAATTAGGATCTGGTGAGACGTGTGATCGCTTCGGGACTAAAATTCCTTATGTCAAACGAAAAGATGGAGTTGGCAGCCTAAATAGCGATGGGACATATGCGAGCCGTAGACAAATCCTCACTTGCGCGACCGATATTATGCATTATCTGGCTCTTAGTAAGTATTGATTGTCACCGCACTACTTATTTTTATCTGTGGCTCGTCCTTGTCAGTTGACACATGAATGTAAACATTGCATTTTTGATGTGTTTTTATTGTTATTATGCTAATTATGTTAATAACTGAGAAGTGTAACGTACTACGTTACAGTACCCCGCCGCTTGGTGAGGGTTTTTACTCCAGTAAAAATCCTTTACTCCCATTGCACTTACATCTGTTTTACGACCCCTTTTATTCTTCATCATTCATCCATCATAACTCATACTCGTATTCCTTGCATGCTGGCAGACCACCTTAACATGAGGTGAGTCCGCGCCCTAGCAGCTATGTGAGAGTTCCATGTCCGTAGTTGACTTGATACTCGCGGAAAACAGAAGTGCAAAAGAAGGCAAAAGAAGTCTACTGGGACTATAAAATTGAGATCGATTAAGGCTTATTTAAGGAGTAATCACCCGCTCCTGCAAAGGCTTAATTATTGAGTTGCAACCCGCTCAGAAGTTATTTTTGTATATTAAAAAGAAAATTGGATGTAGGCTTATTTTAGGAGTAACCACCCGCTCCTGCAATGGCTTAATTATCGAGTTGCAAACCGCTCAGATATTTTTATTTACTCCCGGTAAAAATGTACCGAGTTAGGCGACTACCCATTCAGAGGTTCCGATTAAAGGTGGAGAGACCACGGGTAAGGCACAAGACAAAACAAGTGAGCGTGGTTCTCCATCGGGGCTGAAATAGGAGGCCGAATAAATGACGGATTAAGACACGTATTATGTCACTGATGAGGACATCGAGTGAGCGTGTCTCCGTCAGAGGATAAAATTCATGCACTGGCTTATGCAGTAGCATAAATATATAAATAAAAGAAAAAAAATTAAAATGTTAAAGATGTTACTTATTAACTCCTACTAATTTTAAGTCCTTTATATGCCAGGAACCTAAGTCTTTACCTAACATATCCTGCAGAACATAGACCAATGGTGATTTCTTGGCTATGACTTTTGCCTTAATAAACTTTGGAGCCAGCTTTTTCGTGAACCTGTTCCCCTTGTCACTCAAGAAATAAGCGCGTTTCATGACCACATCACCAACGTTAAACTCTGCAAATTTTCGACGCAAGTTGTAGTGCGAAGTGTTCTTTAAATGAGCTTGCCAAAGTCTGGATTGCACCGTATCGAAAACGCTAGAAAGGCAACCTAAGTTTTCGGCGTAAGCGTCACGTGGCAAGAACACTATCTCGTTGCCGAGGTCGTTGTTCGTGTAATGAGTACCGCAAGTTACGAGTTCGCGACCGAAGACCAGGAAAGCTGGAGTAAATCCAGTGGCCTCGTTAACGGAGCTGTTCATGGCAAATTGCACCTTAGGGATATATAAGTCCCAGGATCTGTGATCATCATCCACATACGTTGAAATACATGTTATTATCGTTCTATTATAACGTTCCACTAAGTTGACCTGCGGGGTATATTTTGGAGTGTAGAAAACGTTTGGGATTGCATATTTCTTAAACAAGGCATCTGCGACCTTCCCTGTAAATTGGGTTCCATTGTCCATTAGTATAGCCTGCGGTACACCGTGAACGAGAAACACAGATTCCTCCAAAATTTTGGTAATGATCTCAGCGGTTGCTCTTTTTATTGGATATATTAAGCAATATTTTGAAAAACAACATGTAATAACTAATATGTAATTATTTTGCTTTCGCGAAGTTGGAAGTGGACCCATAAGATCCATTGATAACATTTGGAATGGTCGTGAGCAATCTTTTGGACGACCCATTTCTCCCAGTGTCTGGTGATTTTGGGACTTGTAGGCTAAACATTTGTCGCAAGTACCTATGAATTTTACTACTGCCTGGTACATGCCTGGCCAGTAGTAGCGTAGAGCAAGACTACGATATGTTTTAAATATGCCCATATGTCCAGCCGTGGGTACTGAATGGTTTTCATGTATGATTTGCTCACGTAATTCGGTTGGCACGACCTCCTTCCACGCGAATTCTGAAGTTAAGTTGTATTTATTCTTCGATAATCTATATAAAGCGTTATTTTTAATTATGTAGTTTTTAAATTTAGTAGGATCAATTAAGCAACCGTCATAAATATTCCTGTACCAAGAGTCTTTAGTGTCCAAATAAGAGTTGGAAGTACTAATGGCACTAATTGGGACGATCCTAGATAAAGCATCTGGTATGACGTTATCCACGCCACGCCGATGTTTGAGAACAAAATTGAATGCTGACAAACGAACTCCCCAACGAGCCAAACGACCCGTTGGATTGCTTATTGAGAGAAACCACTTGAGCGCGCTGTGGTCAGTGTAGACAGTGAACTGTTGCCCATTTTCGATGTAACAACGCCAATATTCTAGGGCGGTTACGACGGCCAGCGTCTCGCGTTCGGTAATGCTGTAATTTTTCTCAGCCCCGTTCAATGACTTACTCATGTAGGCAATTGGATGTTCTTTGCCATCAATTGTTTGGGTGAGCATTGCGCCGAGGCCAAAATCGCTTGCATCCGTATGCACCTCAAACGGTTTATTGTAGTCTGGACATGATAAGACTGGAGCTGACACTAGACTTTCCTTCAATTTCTGGAAAGCGGCGTCGGCCTCTGATGTCCATTTGAATGGCGGGGTACCTTTCTTAGTCGATGTTAATTTGTTTAAGGGACCAGCTATAGTACTGAAGTTAGGAACGAAACGTCTGTACCAGGTCGCCGTACCTAGAAAACGTTTAAGTTCCTTCTTATTGGTTGGTGCTGGGTACTTTAGTATAACATCGACTTTGGAAGGATCAGTCCGCAAACCTGAGGCATCTACTACGTAGCCTAAGTATTTCAATTGCGAACTAAAAAAATTACATTTCTCTAAGTTGATTGTTAAGTTCGCCTTTTTGAGCTTTTCTAAAACCC
Source organism: Diarsia brunnea (assembly GCA_949774965.1). Taxonomy (NCBI): domain Eukaryota; kingdom Metazoa; phylum Arthropoda; class Insecta; order Lepidoptera; family Noctuidae; genus Diarsia; species Diarsia brunnea. The sequence continues at coordinate 12,831,691 of OX459009.1, forward strand.
GTAAAAGTAAGTTCACGTGGCTATTGAAATCGCTACTAATTATTATTATATCATCTAAATATGCGAAGACCTTAAGATCGAATTCAGCGAACAGCAGGTCAACTAAACGCTGTTGAGTGGCCGGGGCATTCGTAAGACCAAAAGCAGTCCTTTTAAAGCGAAAGGTGCCCCTGCCCGGAACATAAAATGCTGTTTTATCGCGATCCTCCTCAGCTATCGGTATTTGCCAAAAAGCCTTCGATAAGTCAATGCTGGAAAGGTAACGCGCGTCCCTGAGGTTATCTAGTATCTCTGAGATGTAGGGTAAGTTGTATGCATCGCGTTTAGTGACTGAATTTAGCTTCCGACTATCTAAACAAAATCGAGGTTGTCCGTTTTTCTTGGTGACAAGGAGAACCGGTGATGACCACGCGCTTTCGCAAGGCTCGACTACATCGAGAGAAAGCATCTCGTCCACCTGTTCTACCAGGATACGTTGTTTTTCAGGAGATAATCGATAATAACGCTGACGGATTGGTTGACTGTCACCTGTATCAATGTGGTGAGTTATTAGATCGGTTACTCCGAGACCCTTGTGCTGTGATGAAATGTTCTCATACTGATTAATCACATTATCTGCCAAATGCTTTTGTGATTCCTCTAAGTTGTTGTAACCCGTAATTGTGGTACGATTGCTGCTCTCTAGAGTACAATTTTCCAATGAGTTGTTTGAAATCATTACACTACCAACATACTTGGGACACAATTCAAATTTTCGCCAGAAGTCCACACCTAGAATGAGATTCGATTTGATATCTGGTATTACAAAAGCTTTAAGTAAGTGGAATTGGTTTTCAAAGTGAACTGGTATATGAATGTAACCGATGCTTTGCAAATTTTGTCCGCCTGCTGCCCTAACTGCAATGCAGTCGTCCGTGATAAGAGACATTCCTCGGTCTAATAAAACCGTATGAGCACCGTTACCCAAAATTGTGACGGCCGAACCCGAGTCTAAGAGTCCAGTGGCTGGTACTCCTTCGATCTGTACTAAAACATAAGGTCTGTTATCTAAATTATCTTTTTTATCGAGAATTGTGTGTACCTTGAAAGACTTGTGGAACCATTTAACTGTGTGCAACCACTTTTCCCAGTCTTGTCTGTCAAAGTTGTTAACGACACAATTCTCGGTGATTAGTTTTTTTTTTTACTGGGACTGTTCTTACTACATTTCTTGCAGGCAGGACGCTTAATGTCCTTCTGTCCGCAGCCAAAACAAAAGATCTCGTCCGTCTTTACAGTACAATTCCTGTAAGCATGCTCGTTACTACGACAGCGTGGGCAATAAGGAATCTTTTTATGTGAACCTTTATCTATTGCATGAACATAGTTAGGGGATATGGAGGAATCGTTACTGTTATGTGAAACTTTTTCTTCTGTTCTATTATTACTATTACTGTCTTTATGTCTATTGAACTGATTGAATTTTTTGTTATAATTATTGTTACTTTTACTTTCTGTTAAATTTCCCGAATATGCAAACTCGGGTGCTAAAGTACTTGATGAGGGTCTTGGTGGTTCTTTAAATTGAGCAAGGCGTGATTGAATGTTTTCGTAGTTACGACAAAGAGTCCTCAGCTGTTCGATTGATTTTATTTCGGCAACTGATGATAAGATGTTAGCATAGCATGGACGAATGTTATGTAAAAGTAGTTCTAGTTTATCATCCTCCGATAGTGCTTTTGTCAACCTCGAAAACAAGCCTGTCATTATTGACAAGTAAATAACTATGTTTTCTGACTCCCCTTGGGTTCGTGCTCTGATTTCAGTTAAAAGTCTATAATCATAGTCAGACTGATCAAAGTCGCGTTTTAATAAATTTGCAAGTTCATCCCAGCTAGATACTGAATCCCTAATGCTTCTGTACCAGTGGAGCGCGCCGCCAGTAAAAATCTCGGTCGCGTGAGTGAGGATTTTATCCGTTGGTATTCCTTTGGCAAGACAAAGTTCATTTACCCGCTGTAAGAAGGAACGTACGCAAGAATTTCCCTCGAATTTTAATTTTGCAAATCTATTTTGACCACCATCACATGACACTGTCACGTGAATAGGAGAAGCCAAGCTATGTGTGGATAGAGGTTGATTACTAACTGATGATAAGGGGTCCGAAGCTGATGCGAGTAGTTCACTTGATTTTATCACCATCGACTTATATAGGTTTACACACTCATCGTACTCTGTTTTGTTTTTACTTCCACATGTTATTCTATTTAATCTGTGGTAAGCATGATTTAAAAGATTTTGAATTTTCATTAATGACTGTTTGTCTGTAGTTGGTGATTCTAAACTATTATCTGCCTTAGTTAAAACGTCTAAAACTCCACTTAAATCTTCCGATACTTCAAATGGGCTAGTGAGAATGTCCTCAGATGGAAACATTGTTCCGCATTTTGCAATCTGTTTTCGCAATTCCTGAACAGTAGCGGCGGGTGTTTCCCCTCTGATAGCTACTTCGTATTCGAGCTCTGTTTTTTGCAGCGACATGAATTTTACTGGATAAGCCATGTTGAATTTGGTTCAAAAAAAGTAATTATGTTATTTGTAATTGAGTTTAAAATTAAAAAAAAAAAAAAAAAAAAAAAAAACCTGAGTCTGGTAAGTGTTGGATAGCAATCAGCAAGGTATTATGAGCGTCAATTACTCCGACTGTTACAAAATATACTTAATTATAACGTCTTGGTTGTTGGCCGTGTGAAGTGAGGAAGCTACGTTAAGAAAAGAAAACAATATAAAATAAAAAAATAAAAAATTTTTTTTTTTTTTGTTGTGAAAAAAAAATTTAAGTTCCAATAATTTACTAAGTTTCTAAAAAAAAATCGGTGCAACTAATGTGTACGCTTCTGGTATTTAATTCTGAAAAGATGACAATATTATTTTGTGAAATAAAATATGAGTCACTATTGACATCCAATGACAAATTTTTGCTGTTGACTGTACTCAGTATAACAATAATGAACAAGGTAAGTGGTATCAAGTTTATAGGCAGGTAGACAGTTAGTAGGAAAAATTATTAAATAATATGTAGGTAGGTATGTTAGGTTGTCAGTAGGTTGGTTGGTTAGTGGATAGGTTGACAGTAAGTAGGAATTGTATTGTGGGAAACAGCTGTTAATTCAATGAAATAGTACTGTATTTTTGAGTCGTCAACAATAAAAATGTTCACTGCATAGAACATTAGTGATCCAGGTCAAATGTATACAAGTACAAGGTTAATTGATATTATACAGGCTTTAATTCCAGTTTACAAGTTTGTAGAAACAATTTGTATGTTACTTTATTTTTAGTATTATGTTGTGTTACTTGATTTTAATGTTGTTGTTTTTTATGATTTACTATGAAGTTAAATTCTTATTTAAATTGATGATAAATGAATCTAAGTTAGGGTATAATAAATTACCTAAAAAAAATTGTTGACACTTATAGCGATATTAGAGATATTATTAATAAACGCTAATTGTGTCAGCAGTAGACAAAGTTATTATGTCTATAGTAGCCAGTAATTGAAAACCCGGCAACCCAATCCCTTCAACCGGCTCACAGCAAGCTGCTTGCCGGTAGAAATAAGAAAGAGCGTGGTACCTCCCCGGGGCGAGCCGTTACTATTAGCTCTACCACTACTGGGGAACGGTAAATTCGTTCTTACAATAACTTTACAACATAAAAGTAGATACAACGGGACAAACCTGTTCCTACCAATTAAAATAAACTAAGTAACCGCAACGTACACCTTAGTTGCTGGCAACCGAAACGTTTTACAAAAAACAACACACCACCAAATACACCACCATATAAAAAAAATACCCACAAGACAACCCTTAGGTATATGTGACCACAAAACCACGTTTTTGGGCGCCAATGTGACGGAAAGGGTGTACGTGGCGCAGGTTATAAAATAAGACCACGTAACCTCGTCAACATAAAATATATTAAACAATAAAAAAGGGGTGTGGGCAAGTTTGTGGTTCACAAACCCAAAGATTGTCTTGTAGGGAGCACAGCTGTACTGCCCTGATAGCCGGCGTGGCGATGCCCGCAGCGAGGTGCCACGCTGGAAGACACCAGGGCTCAGGTGTCGGTGTCGACCCGATGTATCTCGACGCGGCCCACGTGGCAGGTATGCCCAACGGTGGGATGGCGGAACAGGCGACGGAACCAAAACGGGTTCCAGTAGCCGCTGATGTGCAGCCGAACTGACGGATGTAACGGGGGACGTCAGCCGGAACCTTGGACCCTGGAAAATGACGTCCAGCGTGTCACGAGATGGTTAAAGGTCATCTCCGCTGGTTGCGACACCAAGCCAAGCAAAGCAAGCACCGTGCGATAATGGAGGATGCTGGTGGATTGTCACAATCAGACGGAGTTTACATGATCTCATGCGTGGAAAAACGGCATGACAGTACATTTTCGGTGTGAAGCACAAAATACAAAAATGAGTTGAGCTGAAGGCATTTATATTTAATTAAATGAACATTGGCGTAGCACAAATTTAGATAAAACAAGCATACATGCCAAGTTAACCTGCAAAGACAAAAGAAACACAAAAATATGCACATGATTAAGCTTTCCAACACTTACCCAGTATGGGGTTTTCAAAGACACCGAATTTAAATGCTCGATGGCGGAGAATAATTCGGATTAAGTTATGTTTAGGCCCGGATAATGGCGAGTTAAGACACGTGTGTAATTCACTGGACAATTAGGATCTGGTGAGACGTGTGATCGCTTCGGGACTAAAATTCCTTATGTCAAACGAAAAGATGGAGTTGGCAGCCTAAATAGCGATGGGACATATGCGAGCCGTAGACAAATCCTCACTTGCGCGACCGATATTATGCATTATCTGGCTCTTAGTAAGTATTGATTGTCACCGCACTACTTATTTTTATCTGTGGCTCGTCCTTGTCAGTTGACACATGAATGTAAACATTGCATTTTTGATGTGTTTTTATTGTTATTATGCTAATTATGTTAATAACTGAGAAGTGTAACGTACTACGTTACATAGTTTAGGAGAAAAATGGTAGTTAGTTACAAAACGCCTATACACCTTAATAACCCCAATAAGAGAGAATGGGCAGCAGCGTTCTCTGTACCTTCGTAACAACCATACTGCGATCGCCAACCCGCCTGCCAAGCGTGGCGATCTTTTAATTACGTATGAGTGAGAGTATTATAAACGTAAGAGTAAACAAATTTTAATATAATCAGAAAGCTCCGAACTGCTAAGCTATCGGGAGTTACACGTGTTATAGTGAGTCAACCATAAAATATAGACATATGCTGTTGTGGGATATTTTTTAGATAATTTTATGTAGAACATTTCCGTCATAAATGATTTCTACGTAGCTTTAACCATTAAGGCTGCACACGCGACGGAAGCTTAAAAAATGGAGCAACTTCTCCCGTTTTCCCAACATTTCCCTTCACTGCTCTGCTCCTATTGATTGTACCGTGATGAAAAGTATACTATAACCTCCCCAGGAGTATGAAGAATAATTGTACCAAGTTTCGTTAAAATCCGTCAAGTAGTTTTTGTTTCTATAAGGAACATACAGACAGGAAGACAGACAGAAAGACAGACAGACAGACAGACAAAAATTTTACTGATTGCATTTTTGGCATCACTATCGATCACTAATTACCCCCTGATAGTTATTTTGAAAATATATATCATGTACAGAATTGACCTCTCTACAGATTTATTATAAGTATAGATTATCGCTATTTGCACTCAAGTGGCCATTTATAGAGCGCACATCCAATCAGGCTACATTCCCTCTTTTAAACAGTTTAGCTATAAATCCAAAACTTGTATACACTGAAAACATCGACATAAATGAATCGACAAGCGGCCGTCCCTCCAGGATTTTATAGACGCAGTGTCGCCGGGCCAGTACCGACGACTTCAGTGGCGCGCCGCCAACCGAGCACGCCGCACGCGTCCCGGGGACACGCGCGAGCACCGCCGCACTCAAACAAACACGATCGATAACACAAACACGCGATAAAAAACTTTGGAACCACCACCGATCAGGCTAAAGTCCCTAAACCAACCAGCCCTCTACAACTCATCCCAATCATCATGTTACACTTTTTATGTAACTGATTGTAGATGGCAACATCGATAGCGCGTGGCGCACCGGCGTCAACAATGTAGTCATAGTGACGCGAATGTGTTGACAGTTTGACAGAACATGACGCTAAAATACCGTTGATTTTTAAATAAACATGTTTTTAAAACGTTGTGTGTTGGTTGTTAAGTATTGTTAAGATGACGACAATAATCTTGTTGGTTTAAATAGTTTGTATAGTAATAAACGAAAATGGGAAATGGAATGAACAAGGTAATTTTTTTATTTTATTATTGTAGTGTATTTAGGTTTTAGAATTAAAAAATGTGCGAGGAATGTGCAAGCGGCAATAGTTACGTAACGATATCGTAGAGGCTCGTAGCGCCCGCGTAGCTCGTAGCGGGATGCTACGGCTGCGTAGCCGAAGCTCGTAGAGGTTTTATTGAGGGATGATAGTTCTTTTAAATTGTGAACTAGATCCCATATAACGTTAAGAAATAACCTTTATTTTATCGCATTTGTGAATAATGATTTCATTGATTAATTTATATTACCTATTCAACAAAAGTATTAGCTTTTTTGCCACCAAAATGCATGAAATCTATATAAAGAAATGTTATTCACAAAATAATTTCTAAGTGAACAAAATAAGTAATAAAATAGTGGGCATAGTTCAAATGCAGAACTATGACCACTATTTTATTACTTATTTTGTTTACTTAGAAATTATTTTCTTTGTTTAGGTGCCTATTCAAATAATTTGTGACGTTATTTTTAAATTATAAAACATTTCTAGGCCACGTTCGCTATAAGTGCACGATAAAAAACTTTGATTTGAATAAAACAAATAAAATAAACGTTATGAGAACTTTATCTATTGTAGCTAAAGGTCTAAATTGTAAAACAAAATTGCCACTCCGCGATCCCGTCGGGGCTGCGGGTTGTTCCGTCGGGGCTGCGGGTTGTTCCGTCGGGGCTGCGGGTTGTTCCGTCGGGGCTCCGGGTTGTTCCGTCGGGGCTGCGGGTTGTTCGAAAGAGATACCGCGGCCTCGGCGCAAGGGCTAAGAAGGAACATGGGTGGTTTTTAGTCAGTAGCAGTCTGACACTCCCTTTCGCTCTGCCCAAGAGCGGGAGGGGTTATTTGATGATTTTCCACCCGACAAACAAAAAAATAGGACTCCGCGATAGAAACCTAGATTTAAAACAAAAGAATATTCAAAAATAGACGCTCCGCTAAAAAAGACTTTAACAAAAATAAATCCATGTAATCTATTTAAATTGCATCTTAGATGGATTATTTTTTAAATTGCGATGACGAGACGCTATTTTATCTAATTAATTTGTTAATAAAATTCATTGTAATTTGTATCCTTTGTTTTGTCGAAACACAAAGCTTTTAATATTATTACTATTGTCATTACACTTAATCAGGTCTGGAAAGTTTAAACTCAATGGAACAATAACTTACAATTATTATGACTTAATGTTGAGCCTGTTGGGGTTACGTTAAATTTTAGTTTATACATTATAATTATGAAGTACACGTTTGTTAATGGTTACAACGGGTTGAAATGAAAGTAACAAATGTATTTTTTGCCTCATAAAACATAGTTCTGGATCGAAATAACTGCAAGTCATCAGGGTATAGGCTTTTGCCCAGCGGTGACCGCAGGCTAACAGTCTGACGTAGCAGAAAAGAAAATTAACACTGAATCCACCGTATCTCGGTGACACCATTCACACCTAATAAAAAGCCAGCCGACCCCAATTCGCTTTCCCGGTTATTATTAAGACGTTTCGTAGTAAATTGGTCTTTTAGTGAGACGATTAGGATAAAGTATTTAAAACTATTACACGTCAGTCCAATCATCATTATCTGCCTAGCCTTTTTCAATCTAACCTTATGCAGCCGATTGATTACCAGTATTTTATATGGAGCGATTGGGTGTCTGACCTTTACAACCCAGTTAGTACTAGGTAATGCGATAACCATTGGTAAGACTGGTTGTCAGAATTTAGGGCCACTGACTACCTGCAATTACTGTCAAAGAGCTACAAATGACAAGCGTGTTTTTGTAACGTGTTTTCCGAGATACGGAAGAAACATCGCCATCCTAAAGATCGCACAACAATTAATGATTAAGCATTAGCCACATTATGACCACTGTATGATTGATGCTGCAATACCACAGCAGCCTAGTTCCCAACCGTCGGGGCTGCGGGTTGTTCGAAAGAGATACCGCGGCCTCGGCAAAAGGGCTAAGAAGGAACATGGGTGGTTAAAGTCAGTAGAAGTCTGACACTCCCTTTCGCTCTGCCCAGAGCGGGAGGGGTTATTTGATGATTTCCCACACCCCAAACAAAAAAAAAAGCCTAGTTCCCAACATTGGCAAACCTACCCAAACACAGCTCACGTTGTCATGGACAACTCGTAAAATTGGCTATAGCTCTAAAAGTCATAACTTTGCTCGTAAATCCACTGTTATTGGCCAATAAGACCTATTTAAGTGCACTCGTATTTGGTTACGTGGATATCGGGTCAGTTCAACAACTTTTCATAAAGGGAATTGAATGAGGTGTAAAGGCTCATAGGTCGTCAAACCGCTCGGTCAACATAGTTGATGGGTTTGAGAATTACTTCCGCTTTATGTACACTGTTTAATATTGTATCAATTTAGAGCACTGGTGCCCAGAACCAATAACCCTAACTTATGATATGTGGGTTGAAGGTTCGAACCCAGACAGGCACTATACTATACTTAGTCCTGCTTCTTCATCTTTTGGCCACCCAATGCTGAGTCTGAGGTCCCTCAACTTTAATGAGATCGTCTGTCCACTTAGTTAGTTGTCTTCTTACAATCCTCCGTCCCGTTCGTTCTTAGTGAGTCCTAGTGAGCAAGAACAAGACAAGCCCATACGGCAAATATACTGTTCAAAAATCCTTATGGAGTTGTAGTTTATAAGGGCAAGCCAAGCTTTTCGGCTTGTATAAAAGATTAGGCGGATTAGTCTAGTGTGCTAAATGGCCTCAGGATTTTCTTGCTTCCATCAGGTTTTACAGGAACGTAGAGATTGGCACAAGAACAGAGGGGCCATCCCCAGCAGTGCGTGATATCGGGCTGTGGATGATGATAATGAGGTTTCGATGGATCCAGAGTCAGATAATCGACAGGAATTTCATTGAAGGAACACTTAGCAAGATTTATTTGTAAAATAACCTTTTGCCGCTATCCGAATCCAAACCGATTACCCTACCGAGATCCCAAACCTACTTATACAACTATCCTTAAGGTCTTTATTTGCGGACAAACCAAATACAGTTGATTCAAAGTTTACCAAGATACGAACTAAGTTGATTTGCTAAGGAATCTGGTATTAAAGCATTTATCTTACGGCGAGTAATCGATTTTCGAGGGATCTTGACTCAGAGGTCAGGACTTGCTCGAGCTAAAGTGCAGTCGTTTAAAGTTACGACGCTAGAACCGAACTAAGGTCAAAATCTATTAATGTTAGTTTTTCTTCTTCTTAGCGTGTTGATAACAACCTTAATTAAGTTGACCTAGAACTGAGCTACGAGCTTGACGCGTTCTGTCCGTCAGTTCCTTTATTGAACATGCAACAGGACACCCTGGACACGTTTAGTGCTCCATCGTTTGTGACAATGCACCACATTTTACACTGCAGAGCTACTTACTCACCACATACTTTGGTCAAGTGTTATTACCGTCAATGTCGCACAAGTGCAATATGAGTCAGAAATATTTCTAAGTCAGAACACGTGCTAAGAAACATTTTGAGATCTCTGTTTTAGTATAATTGCACTGGTTTTGCTCTGCATAATTTAAATGAAAAAAAAAACCAATAGACAACAATGTTTTAGAGATATTAACACCATCAATTTTATACACTCACGCCTTTTTCCCATGGGGCCTAGGCAGAAACCACGAAACACAGCCTGCTACGATTCCTTATCCTATAACATATAGAATTCATAACGATAGCTCCTGTAATAAATATCTTATTTATTTCATTTTACGGACTCAACGCTGTGTTCCAAATTGCAATCTCAGAAGATTTTGCGAAAGATCCTATATAGTCCCATGTCATAAGGGAAAAGCCAGACGTCATTTGTTGGACATAATTCCAATCTCGGCCCGCCACTGAGACTTTTCTGGCAGACAAAGTAGATTACGGACTTACGGTTTTGACTTTAGTCTGTCCTGGGATTCAGAACTTTGATCTGGCAGCTTTTATTCAATAAGCTTAGTGTAGTGTTTAGTAGCGTAGTAAAAGTAATGGTTGTCAAATTGGTATGGACACATTGCGGAAACCGGATACCTAGCAGATTTCAGTAGAATAGATATCATTCGATACCGATAAATTGTAATTGTAACCGATATAGATAAATAGCTAGAGACACTGACATCTGTCTGTCTGCTGTGTGTTTTGAAATGAAAATAATAGCAGTGAAAATACTTACCAGTACGTATAATTAAAATATTCAGGTTTCTAAAAACTAAACCACGTGGAAATGAAAGTATGTCGCTCAGCATATTTCAGGCCTACCTATTAATTACCCTCATTCAAGGTGTATAGGGAAACAATTTATGTCGGTACCTAGTAGAAATTAATTTTTGATTACGTCGAAAGTAGACTGGGTGAGCAGTGGTGGCTCAGTGGTAGCGGCCCCGACTTACTAACAGTGAGTCGTGGTTTCGAACCCAGTCAGGCGCATTACTTTGTGTAATTTATTTCATCACCACTGCACTCAAAACGGTGAAGGAAAACATCGTGACATCTACCAATCCGCGCTGGGCCCGCGTGGTGGATCATAGCCCATCCCTCTCCTAGAGAGGAGGCCTGACTCCCTGCAGTGGGAATATAAAACAGTAGAAAGTGAAGTTATTAAAGCAATGGCCTAATCACCGTAATTCAAAACGTATACAGGGTGGTGCCGACGAAACGACAAAAACCTACTTATATGTCTTTGCCAAATTCGTTCGTTACCTTTTATTTCCACATGTTAATCGGTGCAAATGAACGGCTGAAAGGCTTCCTATCTAAGGAAATAGCACCCGAGCAGGCAGGATTTGTCAAAGGTAAAGGAACCCGAGAGCAGATTCTTATCATCCGCCAGATCATCGAAAAGTCTCGGGAGTTTAACAAGCCAACATACGTCTGCTTTGTTGACTTTTCGAAAGCATTCGATTCTGTGAAATGGCCAAAACTGTGGGACACCTTATTGCAAATGGGTACACCGAAACATCTGGTGCATTTGCTTAGACGCCTATACGAAGACGGAACTGGGTCAGTAAAAACAGACGAAGTCTTCTCGAAAAGCTTTCACCCTAGCGCTGGGGTTAGACAAGGATGTATAATTTCGCCGCTTTTGTTCAATACATACACGGAGATAATTATGCGTATAACCCTTGAAGACTAGATGGACGGTGTAACCATAGGTGGATACAAAATCCCAAATTTACGATTTGCAGATGACACTACCCTTTTTGCCTCTAGTAGTAACCTCATGGAAGAACTCCTCCTGAAAATGGAACGTGTCAGCCTAGAGTTTGGTTTGAAGATAAATCGCGGTAAAACCAAGATGATGATTGTCGACAGAGCTTACAACAACTTGCCGAACGTCACCAAAATAGCAAACGTCGAAGTCGTGCAATCCTTCATTTACCTTGGAGCTCTCATCTCAAATGAAGGAGGTTGCACAAATGAAGTTAAGAGACGCATGGCTATGAGCAGAAGTGCAATGGACAAGCTCAAGAAAATATGGAGGAGCAGAAACATAACGAAAGCCACAAAGGTTAGGCTCGTAAAATCGTTAGTGTTTCCCATATTCCTGTACGCCGCCGAAACATGGACCCTACGGCAAACCGAAACTCATAAGATAGACGCTCTGGAGATGTGGTGTTGGAGGAAGATGCTCGGGGTCTCTTGGACCGAGTTCCGAACAAACGCCTCCATCCTTGATGAGCTTAACATAAAAGAGCGCCTATCCACTCAAGTGCGCAGTCGGATCCTTAAATTCTTTGGGCATGTTAGTCGGCGTGGAAACGACTTAATAGAACGTCTTGTCGTGCAGGGGAAAGTCGAGGGTACAAGACCAAGGGGAAGATCTCCGATGCGATGGACGGACCAGGTGAAGGCTGCGATGGGCGCTCCCGTGCACGAATGTGCCCGATTGACGGCCAGCAGGCAGGGGTGGCGGGACGTCGTACGGCGGGTGCTGTCTGCTGCCCAACCTTCTGGAACATGAAAACCACGACCGCTCTGGCAAGAGTGAACCGACTAAGAAGAAGAATCGGTGCAAATTATTCTTAAGGTTAGTAAACCAATATTTGTTTGAAAAGTGTATTGTATTTCGTTTACAGCTTTACGCTACTTAGTTTTTTTATTTTTTTTATCGGTGTTAGGATTTATTTGATATTTTAAAAATGTTCGTATTGTCGGCAGCATTCTGTATAAATTAAACCAATTTATGTAGGTTTAGTAATTATGAAATTACATTAAAACTAGACCAGTAGAACAGTAGATCTGTCTAGAAAGCAAAAATACATAGAAAAACAGTGAAGTTAGCAATGTCTTATGGCATGTTGATGCCGCACGTCTTCAAACTTCAAGACTGAGTTATCTTACAAAGTTAAGGCAATTACTAAGTTAGGAGTGTCGTAAAATACTAAAAGCAAACATTTTTGCCTAATCTTAACTTTGCGGGAGTAAGAGAACAAAGGCCGGATGAGGAAATTCGAGACGAGGGAAATACTAAGGAGGTAAACTTGTATGTAGTTTGTTATAGGTACTGTCCGCGACAAAAGTCAAAAATACTACTTTTTTTACACACGATCTTAATTGACATTAATATCCTTCGATTGTAACTTTTACGAGTATTCTAAGTTGATTATATGTTCAGCTTAATAAATTAATTATGTGATCATTCGAACGACTTCTGTCGCTAACTATACCCATTGAACGGGCACGTTCTCTTGAAATTGTTCGGAACCTGGTCAGGAGTAAAGAATAGGTAAGGCGTATTGTAGCTCTAAAGCTTTTCTAAGTATTTCCAAACCGTAAACCATCTGTAAACACTTCAAGAGATTGGATACTTGTGAAGCGACTTATCTCTTCACCACATAAGTTTAATAAGGCCCCTCGCCCAGGGCGACTTTTTGTAGCGATGCTGTCGCGCGTTTGCATTGATACAGTTGCGATGCTGTCGCTAGCCGTTTGCCCTTGCCCACGCCACGATTCTAAGTCGCGATTTAAACGCGGCACTGTCGCGCTCCTGTCGCGATTCAGTAACGGCACAAAAATGCCACAGTTGCAAGATGGACTCCATTGAGGCAAAAAGACAATGTGACTACGTTGTCTTTGATGCTACTTTTACGTAAGCAGCCGAAGCGTGGGCAACGAAAGTAGCGACAATATCGGATGCGCCATGCACCCATTTAATAAAAAGAGATTAGTTGGTGGATACTCAGGAAGGTCATAATAAATGTTTCTGAGTCGAACGACTCCATTTTGTGCACGTTGTTGACGGACAACTACAGCACTCTCTGTGTCACTCAGCCTGTCTCTGTGTTGCACTAGTTCGGTTCTCCACTCACGCGCCACCATCCCTCCGTTCTCTCCCATGTCGTCCAGGTCGCGCGTATGCATCAAACAGTCGCGATGCTGTAGCGCGTTGGCATCGCTTCTGTAGCGCGTTGCAAATGCGACTTATAACGCGCGTTAGTAGCGTTGCTGTTGCACGTTTACTAAACGTACGACAGCATCGCTACAAAAAGTCGCCATGTGCGAGGGGCATAAGGGAAGAAAAAGTATATTTTTCTTTACGTTTCTTGCTACACAAATAGATGCCTACATAAATAGTAATTAGATTTCTATTTCAAGATGGAAGAAACAGTGTAGCCCGCGAAATTCGTTTTTTTTTCGTTTTTGCAAGTTCATCAAACCTAATTAATTGACAATTTAGTGAAAAAGTGATCCAATAGAATTCAATGGGCTTAGAGAGTTTTGTTGATGGCCTACAAATTTTAAAAACGTAAGAAACCTTTATTTGCGCGGTATATTTTGGCGCATCCTGCTGCGTCTTCATTAGTCTTGGATATAATTCATAACGTGGCCGCGTTGGTGTCTCACAAAGATTTTCAGGCCTAATTAAAAGCGAATGATCGATGCGTAAAGTCTCGTTATTTTCTCTACACTAATACAACATGAGTTTATTTTTTTTACAATAAATCTAACCACCTAAAAGAATCGGTGGCGACACAAGGACAGACGTACAGACGGACAAGAGAGTGATCTTATAAGGGTACTTTCCTTTTACCTTTTGAGCTACGGAACCCTAAAAAGATCTCATGATAAAGATCTCCCGTAATGAAGGTGTCATATAGCGTTAATGTATAGATACCTAACACCGCACCCATTTAAAGCTAGATTAACCCCAAGGTGGGCAAACCTTTTAGCCTAGAGCACTGAATTTATGACGAAGGTTTCCATTCACTCCGGACTAAAGATAACGCGAGTTTTGATAACGTTCGCAGTGTTGCCCGCTGGGGATTAACTTCGAAGCAACTTTTATTTTTTAACATCAAACTCTCGAGCTTGACCTTTTAAATAGATGCTCATTTATTTGGATGCTGTGACTGTTTCAAATATTTAGGTAGAATGAAGCGTAGAGTTTTATAAAACTAATTTAGTAGTAGAAACTATGATAAAACACAAAACATCACATCTCAACCTTAGGACATCCAGCATTTCCGTGGAAGCTCCACGCTAATGCACGCACAAGCAAAGCCCATAACATACTCAGCAGTGACTGCAGTCGGACCGTAGATGCTGATGATGATGACATCCAATCCCCGATCTCAGAATTGATGCTCAGTAGTATTAAAAACACTTTTATAATAATTACGTAGATACCTACTTAAATGAAATGTAAATGAAAACTAAGCCTACAATACATATATTACGTTGGAGGTCTCTTGCAGATGCAAGTCTGGCAACTTGCCATGTTAGTTAGTCGCTATCCATGAAACCTACTACCAAGATTAACCAGTCGGTTATACACCTACTTGTTTGTAACCACAAAATGTTTGGTTGGTAGATAAATAATATTCCTATGATATTTATTTCTTTGAGTAGCTTCCAAAGGTCGAAACTCGAGACCGCAGTGGACAGTGGACAAGCCGCGGTCAATCGCTAAGATACCGCAGAAACAATACTGCTTTTTGTGTACTTCATCCGTATCATGCCGGTAATCTCTAATGTGATATTTAAGTCTAATGTTATATAGGTAAGGGGCGAGCCAATTCTGTGAAATTAGAACTATGGAAAAGCTTACGCGATCAGGGGCCGTATTTTTGAATCACTCGAAGTGAATCTTAAATTCATGCACGAAAGCAAAACGTATACGAAATGAATTTCGATTGCTCCAAATTTTACGTATTTTTGAAGTAATAGAAATTTTAGTGTTGCCCTAAAACTCGAATCTTATAACATTTTTCATTTCACGCAGAAAAATAAAAACCGGAAAGCCATAACTCGTTGATTTTAAAAACCGGTAATGAGTTACGGTGGAACGGAACGTAAATGAAAAAGTTATAATGTCATTGTCTGACGTCTGTCATTGGGATTTCGATATTTTTTTCTCTAGTATTTACATATTTTTTTCTGTCGCTGATGTAATTCATCAGGATATACTCCTCGAGGCTAACCATCGCGAAAGGCGAAAGAAAACACTCATTTATAGGTTAGATAAAGTCAACGTAACGTATCTGTCAACAAATCTTCACTTGTCAGTGTCATTCTCATTTCTACTGGTAGAATATCGGAAACGAGTGGGTCGGACCACTCGTTGCAAAATTCACGGGTATGAATATTCAAAAATAGCGATTTTAGGGATTCTCATACGAATTCTGCGATTTCGTACACGATTTGGAATTCTATTGATTCAAAAATACGGCCCCAGGGCGATATTTCCGCCTCACGCTGCGGTCGAGCGGCGATCACAGACCGCAAATCACTAGTGTCACGAATGTCACGGACTTTCTACTCGCTAACAGAGCGGTGAGATGTACTTTTTTTTCGTTGGTCAAGTAGCCGACTACTGAATAGGAGGTCCTGGGCTCGATTTCCGGGTCGGGCAAAGTGTTATTGGGTTTTTCCATCAGGAATTTTTCAGTAGCAGCCGAAGTCTGGATTTGTGCCCAGATGATGGGAATAGACTCGCCCCCTATTACATGCATGGGACTTAAACATATTTAGTGAAATGTGGGTGTTTTAGTACACTTCTGCCTAACCTTTAAAGGATTACAGACGTGATGATATGTTATGTTTCGAAAAGATGATTTACCACTGACACCACGTGAAACAGCGCGCTTCGGAATTAGAAACGCAGATTACATTATCGGTTGCGGATATTGTCAACCACAGCGATGCCAGCGCGGCAGCGTGACGCTTGCGATCTGCGTCGCCTTTGTTACACGCCGGAAAACCTGCTCACTGAAATTATTCCCTGCCAAAGCTTAAACATCACCTATTTACTTTCACAAACATAGATTTAGATTTTTTCAACACACTTGCTCATAAAGTGGCTCTAATTTCACCGCAATTATTCATATAATGACACCTGTAATCAAACTGTGATTTTTTCATTACCATAATTCACAAGTGAGTTATAGGTTTTTTTTAATTTTTTTGGTTGAGTTGCTTTGTTCTTAAAAAAGTTTCGATACTAAAAAGATTGTGTTCCTTGCTCATTTCATGCAACTTCGAATTTAAATAGATAATTTCAACTTGTATAAATACGTTTTTAATAAATAAAACTTTTGTTTTCTCTGTAAAAAAAAAACTTTGAATTCCCCATCTTGTACGTAGCTGCAACGCTATCCGCGAAAAGCCAAAAAAAAAAACTTAATCTTTTAGTCTATGGCCGATTGCCATTGTTAGATGCGCGCGCAGGAAAACTGATTAATTTTTCCCGCCATGGGGAATTTTTTTTCACAACTCATTTTAACTGCTAAAAATGTTTTTTTTGTGTTATTTTCTTCACAAGTGTGTTGAAAAACGTCGTATGATACACGTGTGTAGTGTGATTACCGTCCTCGGCTCTCTTAAGGCCTTCACCTAACGGCTCGGGTCGCAATGGCGCCTCAGCGGTAATCACCAACGTTACACACTTATACCATAATGTACTATTATTGATCGCTGCAACTGCTGCAAGTGATTCATAAACATTGGAGGATAGGTACAAACAGCGCTGATGTTATTTGTTTGTTGGTTGTTGAATTATGTTTTTAATAACTTTAGTACCAGTATTTAAGTCAATAGGTGCATACTTATCATAACTTATTGACGGCTCAAGGTTAGATTACCTAATCTTGTAAAAATACTACTATGGGCTTGATTGTAATATTTTTAGTCAAACGGGTACTACTACGCCTACTTTCAGTGGGCCTGCTTGGTGCACTATGGCCCACCCCTCCTATAGGCCAGTATCCCAACAGCTGGAATGTTAACTACTTACTGCTAATTGGCAGCACTATATAATAGAATATACTTCAATTATTTTTGACAGATGTTAAAGCAGCTTCGCGTGTTTCGCCCACGTAGGTGACGAGGTGCTCATATTCATAGTCTTGAAGCTTGCGTGTATATCAACACTTGTACCTGTTTATGTACGAGTGTGTCCCCATAACTTTCGTATTTAATATCAACTCACGTCTGCAATATCTTGCTGGCATGCATATCAGTTCTGTATAAAGGTTCTAAATATAGGTTAGTTATTATTATGAACAGACCGGAGAAAAAGGATTTAACGAAAAGTTAAAAATGTTTGGTTTACTTTGGCTAAGAAATACCCAAGTTACAAAGAAAACCGAAATTAGATTTCTTATTTGTCAAATTGAAGACCCAAAATAATTGCTCGTCAATATTTTCGACTTATTTTATAATTAACTGTCGTCGACATTTCCAATCTCTGCGAAGGAATGCCGACACAAAACTCAAACAACACAATTGGCCGGCTGTAAATAAAATAATTATTCTAGGGTGCCATCAAAGCCGCAATTTCGATTCCCTTCAGACAAATAAGGAATGGGTCGAAGCGGTTGTTTTCGCAGTCCGGTGACCGCCATTGTGGGACAACCCCAATCTCTCCCTTTCCACCTGTTTACTCAAACGATGCTAGATTTAATTCGGAACGTTTTCCGCAGTACTATACAACCTTTTCACGTAAACGGAATACTTTCAACCTATAAAAGATACGATACAATCACTTCTTGTATCTTTTTACGACTACAATGACAACTGGAAAGAGGTTTGGGCTTTTTACAATAAGTAGATACCGATCGGAGAAAACTGTAGTCAATACTTTTAGGATTAGGCAATTGTGCAGTATTTTGAATTATTATTTTTGAGTTTTGGGTGTGAATGTGGATGGATAAGAGTAGAGGAAGACAAAAGAAACGATGGAAAGACTGTGTGAAGGATGATATGGCAAGAAGGAAGGTGTTTCATTAGATGACGAGTTTTACAGGAAGAAGACATGCTGCGCCGACCCCAAATGAATTGGTATAAGGGCAAGATAATGATGATGACATACAAACTCATTCATTTTAATGGGTTTTGAATAGCAATAGAAACCCAATTTGTTAAGTACAAGGATTTTTATTTTTATTTTACTTTATTGGGACATAAAACAGTTACACATTACATTTAAGTATTACAGAATATCTTATGAACTAGGTAAACGTGTAACCCACAAAAATGCCCGCGAAATAATGGTTTATGTAATATTTAGTTTAATGCGTGCGGAGTAAGAAGTACTCGTACTTATAACTCATTATGTACATAACAAAAAATAATTAATAACTATAACGTTCAAATACAAAACTTATAAAGATCCTTATAAAGATTCAATAGCCATCTTTTTAAACTTAAAGTGCGTAAGTGCGAAAATATCTAAATCTATGAACTGTGTGTTATATATATCTACAATGCGCCGGAGAGGCGCCCGTGCACCGGCGTGAGTTCTGCACCTTGCGGTGTGGAATAGCCGGGGCACGCGCGCCTCTCGACGCATCACTGTTCTAGGTACAATGTAACATAGGTTATTCGTAATTTCTGGACAGTCGAACCGGTTATTACATAGACCATGAAGCATCATAACCATCAGTAGGCTGCGCCTTGACTCCAAGCTTTGAAGTTTATACCGTATTAATAATTGAGTGTATGGCAGTTTAGATTTAGTACATCTGTAGTGCATAGCACGTAAATATTTTTTTTGAACCATTTCCATTCTTTTTATATAAATATCAAAAATAGGACTCCAAACAGGTACTGCGAATTCCAGTTGAGAACGGACCAAAGCTTTATATAAAAGTAAAAACGTAGACGGTCTTTTAAAGTCTTTTGAAGAACGCATGACGAAACCAAACATGCGATACGCTCTATTAACAATGTTGTCAATGTGAAGATTGAAGTGCAATTTGGAGTCCATTGCAATTCCGAGATCTCGGATATTGTCAACTCTCTGCAGAGAAATACCGTGTAGACTATAATCAAATTTTATAATGTTTTTGTTTTTTGTGAAAGTGATTGCATTGCATTTAGGTAAACTTAGCTGGAGTTTGTTTTTTGAACAGTATTGAGAGAGTCTATCGAGGTCCTCTTGCAGTAGCAGACAATCTTGTCTGCCTTTGCACGACTTGTAAATTTTGATGTCATCGGCATACATTAGAAATCGAGAATGAATGAAGCATTTCTTAATGTCATTTATGAACAAAATAAAGAGTAAGGGCCCCAAAATTGAGCCCTGGGGTACCCCAGAGGTGACAATGATTGAACTTGACTGAAAACCATTAATGACTATCCTTTGCGATCTATTGTATATGTATGCCATGAACCATCGTAATAAATTGCCACGGATGCCGTTGTAAGCAATTTTATCTAGGAGGAGTTTGTGGTCCACCTTGTCAAAAGCCTTCCGAAAATCTGTGTACACAGCGTCAACCTGAACTTGTTCATCCATGCTTTTGAATAAAAAGTCTGTGAACAACATGAGATTGGTATTCGTCGAGCGTCGTTTAACAAACCCATGCTGTTCACAGACAATGAGGCTGTGAATGTGCGAGTATACTTCGCTATGTACAAGACTCCCGAAAAGCTTCGACAAGGCGGACAGTATGGAGATAGGACGATAATTTTGTATATTGTTTTTATCGCCACTCTTGAACACCGGTGTGATATGCGCCCGTTTCCAAATATCGGGAAAGGTGCCTTCTCGTAAACATTTATTAAATATAATGTGAAGTGGTACTACAATCGTTTCAGCGGTTTTCTTTATGAATACTGGTGGCAAACTATCGGGACCAGGACCCTTATTTAAGTCTAATTGTGTTATCGCTTTATGTACAACATCCACTGGCAAATAGATGTCAGAGATGCAAGGCGAATTATCCGCATAAGTATTAGGTGGCTGCCACATCGCGGGGTTAAGATTGGTGGGTTCATAAACAGAGGTGAAAAAAGTGGAGAACATGTTACATATATCAGTTGGATTATTTGAGTTAAGATTCTCTAGAAACATATTTGCAGGAATCTCCGCCCTGCCCTTCCTGTTTGAAATGTAAGTCCAAAAATGTTTAATGCTAAGCGGAATACTATCTTCAACCGATTTCATGTATCTTTTAAAACATTTGTCACATTCAGCTTTAAAACGTTTACGATGAGTAGAAAAACTTTCATAGTCAAAGGTATTACCGTACGTTTTCCATTTTAGCCAAGCTTTTTCTTTATTTTTAAAAATACGTGTGAGAGAAGGAGAAAACCACAGAGGAAATCGTGAATTTCTGAGACGCGTTAGCGGAATATGCGTTTTAATTATACTATAGATTTGATCGTAAAATGCATTAACGGATTGTTCAGCAGAAAGGTCATCAAACAATTGATTCCAGTTCAATGTACTCAACTCTTTATTGATTATCTCATAGTTAGTTTTAAAAAAATTGTGTCTTGTGGTTAAGTGACGTTTCATTGGCATAAGTTTAAGGATCTGCAATACGAATTAGGTTACTTACAAGGCGTTACTTCGAGGCGATGTTACTGTAGGTCATCGTAAAAACTCCAGACTCACCTACTCATTAAATAAATTGATATTTTATATTCCAATAAAATATCGAATAGGCATCAAGATACAAAAAACGAAGTGCCTTTTATAATAAACTGCAAGGCACAGTAAAAATATCCATGTTTACTGAAAACGTTTGTGAAGTGTGTCTGTAAACATTTTTTCGTAAATACGGGCCCATTCAAAAATGTTCGTCACATTCAACGCTGCAGCTATTTTGACGAAACTCAAAAGCATTTCTCGTCGCCCACAAAATGTTGACGCATTGCAAAACAAACATAAAAATAATTTTAAAGCTCTCCATATAACCGCAGTAAAAAAGTTTCGAGTTCAACGTTTAAAGCAGAAAAATGTTTTCAGCACGTGTGGAGGGGTAGGACACTTACCTACATAGTTTTTTCATTTAATTAAACATTTAGTGCTACCTACCTACGAAGTTTAAAAAAAACTCGTTTACTGGTGGTGTGATGACACAACTGGCCTTTTTATCATTTGCCAAGCCATTTCCCAACTATGTTGGGGTCGGCTTCCAGTCTAACTTGAATACCAGAATTTTACATGAAGCGGCTGCAGATCTGACCAGATCTGCAGCCGCTTCATGTAAAATTCGCTTTTTCAACCTATCTTCAAATGACCACTATCTTCAGACGGGAACGTTACGCTCAACGTATAATACTTCCCGAAGCTCGGAGAAAACTCGATAAGTAATCAATAAGTCAAGCGTTCCTTAACCTGAAGATCGACCCAAGCGACTGTTAATATTATTTAACCACCAGCTCCTTAAACCAGCCTTTTATTTTAAACAAGAAATTCTCGTCACTAATTCGTAACATATATTATTATACGAGTATACACACAGTTACACTGCCCCGAAAAAGGTCGCTTTCCATTTCTGTTGGCCGTGAACCAGTAAGGATGAAAGGCAGTCTATGCAAGCTTTGCCAAGTAGTTCAAGGATAGTGAACTGATCACGTGCTGGCGTGCACTGTGGCCATTTGGGGACACCGGACATGACATTAACCTCCGGAACCTATCCTAAAGTCCATTTCACGAAAGAAGTCCCGCAGACGCAGCTCTGTATGTCGCGCGACATAATGTTGTTTCACAACTTTTGGCATCGTAAATAAACCTTATAACGCACTAATCCAATAATAAACTCACAAAATATCTACCACAACAAACGCACCTTGATAACATCGACAAACGACAACATGGCCGATCTGTTAAATTTAGTTCCACAATTGTCCGCGGGACTTCTTTCGTGAAATGGACTTTAAGTATGAGGCGTAGTGTAGCAAGTGCGGTAGTATGTAGGTAGTTTTAGTATTTATGAGTTCAGCAATGATTATAGGTACTGTCGTACTGATACTGTTAGCATGCGCTACCCACTTCTGGGCAAAGGCATCTCCCCATGACTTTCAGTGGTCGAGTCTAGATTCCACCCCTGAGGGGGATTCTCTCAGGGGTGAATAGTAGAATATACCATTTCGATCCAAGGCCAACGTGGACCACTAGTCTTGTCCAGATTTTCCCGCCAACTTCTACGAGGTCTGTCGCGACAACTTCTGGCTGTGTCAGGGCTTCAAAAAATGGCTTTTTTGGCCCACAACCTATTGTGCATGCGGGGGATGTGGCCATTGCAGCCCCAGTACTTCAGCTTAGCGGTTTTATGAGCAACGTTAGTAATTGGTGTTTTGGAGCACAATGTGGTGTTGCTTACATGGTCGGTTAGTTCATATAGGTACCTTATATCCAAAAATGTTGGTGAAGATTTACGAGAAAACAAAGGAAAAATCGAATACAAAAAAGGTTCTGGAAGGTGGACGACGGAGGGACGGATACGCTATTACTTTTTTGCGTTTCATCAGTAATCCACTGGCGTTGGCGTTTAGCCAATAAATGATTGATTCGTCCTATATTTTATATCGAAACTTTCAAGAGAAACCAAGTTTTTGTTTTATGCTAGCTTTTACCCGCGGCTTCGCTTGGTTGGGGGTCGGAATTAGCGTAGCGAACAGGAATGTACTGCTGGAATAAAAGTACCTTATTTCCTAAGCCTATGAGCCGCATGCATTACGAGCTCTGGACAAAGGTCTCAACGATGGATGTCTGTGGATGGACGGCGCTACCAAGGCCGGCCTCGAAAGCGGTGGCGAGATGATATAGAGTTATAGACACGTACTCGTATCACGAAAGCTGTTTCGAGGTGGCGCAGAAGAAGAGCTCCTGGAAGATATGGGGAAAGCCCACTTCTGGGCAAAAGTGGAACATACAAGACCAAAATAATGTCCTTTCACACGTTCTATCTGAGTGCCAAATTTCATAGTAATCCGTTGAGCCATTATGTAGTCAAACAAGCAGCAATTTTACATTTATATGGATTGATAACTTCGTCCGAAAAGTCCTCAGTTTTTACGAGCTTTTACACGTTGGTAAGCAAGCGAAACAGAGTAAGACCGTCTGTTTGGAACGAGTGTCACCTCGACATACAGTGCCAAACTGCCAACGCGCCTCACGCTATGTTCAGTCACGCGAATTGAACAAGTTTTTATCTGCGCGAAATAAAATGTACCACCCAGTAATAAAATGGCGGAATAACTAACTTCAAGTCACAAAGAAGAAGAATGATATTTCACTGCACCTATCCTTTCCGTTAATAGAAAAGTCTTACAAAGGAAGGTCCTTCGTTTTGTATGCATTGATTTTCTGCGTATCCATTTTTCCAACAGCATTATTTCCAAAAAGAGAAAAAGTCTTTCCTCAGAAATTCAAAGGTGGATTTTCGACGTAAATATAAAAATATTCTAGATTTTTAAACTAGATATTCCCAACCAATACCCACTTTTACAGAGGGTCCAAGTGCCCCAGAGAGACTCTAAAGTAAAGGAGCTGTGCGAAACGCTCCGAGAGGTCAAAGTACGATGACTTCCCAACTTGGTCCCTAAACCCCATAAGGGCCCTATTCTAAATAAATAAATTGAAACCCAAAATCTTACATTTTTGCGAGCACTTCTGGTGAAAGATAACTAACAAACCTAGTTTAAATAATCAGAAACTAAGTTACGTAATAATGAAAAGTAATTTTAACACTGTTTTCAATAAGAAAATTGGGATCAGTTGTAAAAATTATGGCCTGTTATTTTATTTTTCGATGGTTGGTAAATGAATGCGACAGTAAAACATGAACGGTAATAAAAAAACAATGCCCGTTTATTTCATCCCACAATCAGTACGAAAAATACGTAAGCAGTCCAATAAATAAATGATCAGTAAAAATGTTGGAATGGGCAGTTACATATATAGCTCGGCGATAATAGAGCGAGCAAAGCAAGCTCGGTACTTGCGGCCCGTTTTGCTATTTTTCTGCTTTATTCAATTACCCATT
Organism: Diarsia brunnea; assembly: GCA_949774965.1. Classification (NCBI taxonomy): domain Eukaryota; kingdom Metazoa; phylum Arthropoda; class Insecta; order Lepidoptera; family Noctuidae; genus Diarsia; species Diarsia brunnea. Next base: position 12,856,325 of record OX459009.1, read on the forward strand.
TCATTAATTTTAAGATTGTTTTTTGTTCATTTTACTGTTTAGGTTTACCTGCCGAACTTCTGAATAAATATGCATTTTGTTATTTCTAACTTACCAAAGCTCATCAGTGCCCATTGTAATTAACTTCCCAATTTATTTTACGTACTTTATTTTAGCCACAGAGTCTGGATTTGTGCCTGGTTGAGGCAGTAGGTTCGCCCTAAATATTACTGGCGAATCGTACTACTGGGTACACCTCTCCCTAACCCTTCGGCGATTACGGGCGTGATGTTATGTTATGTTTTAGGTATCTAATTTTGTTAAGTTTGATAAATGTTAGTTTTAACTTTGAAATGTTTTAATAGCTGTTTCTGTATAAATAAAAAGCTTTGTTTCGACGAACAAGTCGAAGAACCTGGGCAATTAATTAAGCTATATTTCACTGAAATATGTAACGTTACAAAATATTGTATTAATAAAACACTATAATGCAACACTATATAGCAGTAATAAAAATAATTTACATATTTTGGCAAATACATATTTTCATTTTTGTATTTTGCTGATGTGTCCCACAGCAGGGCAAAGGAAGGCCTTCAAACCTACCTTCATCCTGCAGTGGGACAGTCCCTTTTTCTGCTTTCTCTGTCTGACTGTTTAGGCCCATTACTTTTTTATTTATTTTTTCTATAAATACTTTTGATAACAGCTCTAGTCCGGTTCGTTATGCCATCTTTTTCTGGGCTTTCTGCGTCACCTGGTTCTGTTGTCAAAATGTTAACATCTTCGTAACTTCATACAAACAAGAATAAATTTAGTCTAAAGAGTAATTTCGGTATTTACCCCTAAGCTTGGTATATTTTACCTCCCTACATGAAGCTGCATTCCTATGTAATAAAGCCAGCCCAGCTGTCACTCTGCTATGAATCGCGATGCGGCAGACATATTGCCTACCTGTTCGCTTTGTTGACTCTAGTCCCGCCGTAATATAAACCCGACGCATCTGCGCATTATAGTTCCGTAACATTTTCTGAATAACAGTTTTCTCGGCTTTTGTACCTCAGCTTTAATACACGAGATAGGTTCTGCCGGTTTCCATTCAGGGGGAAATATACGCAAATCAGCGGCAAGAAAAATACACGTTACGTTATTTCTCGATACGTTCCCTCAAGACACATAATTAACTCTTTCTTCTCTTCTATCTTATCCAAAGAAATTCCACGCTATTCTCATGTATATTATGAACAAAATCGTTTGGCAAATCTGGTCTAGCGCTAAATATTATGAAGAATACTTTAAGTACCGCTGCCCTCGATTGCAACCTCAGTAATAAAGGTCAAAGCTGTCAAGGGATTTAACACAAGTCAATTGTTATGAAGTTCTCACGTTAGCCTGTAACGTGAAAACCACTATATATTTATTATTTAACCTAGTATTCATCAAGATAGGTCACGACCTAGGTGCTTTTGGCATTTTAGCACTCAGAATATTTTTTAGCACTCAGATAAAATTCACTTTTGGGTTTTAAAATTCAGGAACTTTTTAACCATAGTCATCAGCTTAAAGAAGTTGCCAGCAGCCGATAGCCAGCTCAGCTCGATTATGGGCAACTACATCCAGCTGCCATTACCAAACCTTGAAAGACCATATTCGTAAAAATAATTAAGGCACACCATTAAACTTTTTAGCACCTTTAATCGTCACAGTCTCAAGTGTGCAATTCAATAACATTTTATTATAGTTTTCAGCCGAAAATGATCACAAACTAGCATATTACCCAGTCGTAACTGTACCGTTTATCACTGCAAGTGCCTCGTGTCGCCATTCTGGCACAAACTCTAGTTTACGAGCCAATTAATTTTTCGCTCCAATACTTTACAAGAAACTGAATTGCAGAGACAGAATTTGCTCCCGATATACTGATTTGATTGCGATCTGCTGTCTACGATTATTTTCGACGATACAGTAGGGTCCTATATACTCGTATCTGCCTAGGTCCATATTTTTTATTGGATTTTAAAAATTCATTGAATGTGCAGTGATTATTGAAACCTGATAAAAACGAAGCAATTATGCATAACTTTTGCTGGGCTTCGGAGATAATTTTATTCATGAGCATATCGTACAGATTGAACAACAATATTTTATAACAGTTAACGTTATAGTTCATGTTAATAACTCATTTAAAAATATAGAAGTACACACAAAGGATTTCAAATGTTGCGGTCTCCCGAAATACGTGCTACAACCGCTCCGAAACTCCGAATTTATAACGTCCGCATTTTATAAATTCTCCAAATATTTTCGCCACATAAGCCTTTTAATGTAAAGCATCGCTCAACGATTTGAGAAGCAAATTTCAGTATTCAGAAACCGTTGAGAGCCTGAGACATTCTAGCCACGTGACGACCTTTTGTAGCAAAAATAAGATTTACATCAAAGGCGAAGTTTCCCAATTTCAGTAAAGTTATTTCTCGCCAATGTAGTCGAGTCGGGCGGTTCAGTTTGCGAATTATTGTAATACAAGGCTATGAATATTCATTATTACGTTGTAATGAGCATACTGAGCCATTTCCCAACATTAAGTTGTTAGCTTATTGTTGACTCGGCTCTAACATTACTAAAAATGCCGGTTAAATTCGATAATATTTCAGCGTAACATTATTTATGTATTTTCGTTCTTTACGATAATGTGCGATATTTAGGTACCGTACGTCAACCTACGATATAAATTACCGTTCATCAATTTATAAACATTTTTCTCTCGCAGAGTGTACATATTGTGTATGAGAAAAGTATGTTTATTTATATGTATATTTAGACCACCAAACTGAACTACTTCATACATGTTAGCCTAATCGCAATCGCGGTTAAATGTATAATCAGTTTGATGATCAAACACAACAAACTGATGTACCATAAAATTCTTCAGTACCTACGTGACTCAGATATAAAGCAAAAAAGAAAATTAGGCATTTCCCTTACCAAGTAGCCAAAACAAATACCAGAACCCTACACGCTGCGGCCACTATTTCATGGCTCGTAAATAATTGTAAGGCACCATCACTCGCCCGTCGGGGCTGCGGGTTGTTCGAAAGAGATACCGCGGTCTCGGCGCAAGGGCTAAGAAGGAACATGGGTGGTTTTTAGTCAGTAGAAGTCTGACACTCCCTTTCGCTCTGCCCAAGAGTGGGAGGGGTTATTTGATGATTTTCCACCCGCCAAAAAAAAAGGCACTATCACTCGGGCTGCGGGTTGTTCGAAAGAGGTACCGCGGCCTCGGACACAAAGGGTTAAAAAGAAACATGGGTGGTTTTTATTCAGTAGAAGTCTGACACTCCCTACCGCTCCGACCAGTGCGGGAGGAGACATTTTGATGATTTCCAATGCCGTGATGTGACAATGAATGTGTTAAAAACTATATCAAACCTACCTTTAAAAATGACTAGGTACACCTTTCTGATACATGGTGTATTTTTACACGACTGCCCCAAAAAAAAAAGTGTTATTGTGAAAAACGATCTGCAAGCACTTAAACGTGTCTCAGTAATACTACATAGTAGGCTATAATCACGACAGCAATTAGGGTCGATTAACATCGCGAAGCACGACTCGTGTTCACTCAGTACCAATAGCAATTATCGCATAATTGCATTGAATAGTCAGCGCTTACATAGCAGTATTGACACGACAGGCCCTGATTATGGTTTCATGAAGCTTCAGTGAAACACGCACGGAATAATGATTTTATTACCTTGTGAACCATAAAAGCTTTTCAGTTTTTATTGAGTTCTGGAGCTTTCTGTCTGTATTACTTAATCTTTTAGTAGGTACAGACGTAAGCACATCAAGTTACTACTATGTGTCAAATTTCTTTAATTGATTATTTATCAAGTTTTGCTGAAGCATTAGGTTCAAGATTGATTTTAAAGATTTGGTAGTTTCGGGTAGCTTGACATAATCATGTACATTGTATATCAGTAAAATAAAAGACACTTTTAATTTCGTTTATATATTTGTATATACTTCTGCGCATTATTTTTCTCAGTTTTGAGTAGAGCCATGAATAAAAATCGGTTACTGCTCATCTCATTGAAGATTAAATATGATATAATTTAAGAATCGATTATGAAAATTTTTCACCTCAGCACCTCAAACAAGCAGGTTTTGCTGTTTACAGACAGTGAGCAAAATTCGATTTTGCTGCGAGCGTGAGACAAAGTAACTTTTTTTTTCTTTTTTTTTTAATACCCAGAACTGTGCAGGTTTAATCACAAAATTCGAAAGATTTCACTTCGTTTTGTTCTGTCACTTTCACTTCGATACGAAAAAAGCGAGAGATAGAAACAAGTCGATTCGAAATTTGATTTTCAAATTCCATATTTATTACAGGCCTAAAAAAGAAACAAACAATAAAACTTTCGGATAGTATATTGTAAATCGATAACCGTAATATTGTAAATCACGTGATGAAATGAAAAATTGTTATATTTAGAATAATCGAATTATATTTTTTATATTTAAATCAAGATGAAGAATGTTGAAGAAAAAAAAACGAAGTTTATCATGTAGGTATCTACTTATTTATTTATGGTTTTAACAATTTTTAATATTGAGACAGAATACCGCCAGTGTAGTTTCAGAACGAATTAAAAAAAAACAGCGGGATTCAAATTTTTATTATTTTTCAACACACTTGCTCATAAAGTGGCTCTAATTTCACCGCAATTAGGCATATAATGACACCTGTAATCAAACTGTGAATTTTTCATTACCATTATTCACAAGTGAGTTATAGGTTTTTTTTAAATTTTTTTGGTTGAGTTGCTATGTTCTTAAAAAAGTTGCGATACTAAAAAGATTGTGTTCAATACTAAAAGTTAATTAATGTACCTATTCCTTGCTCATTTCATGCAACTTCGAATAAAATTTAAATAGATAATTTCAACTTGTGTATACGTTTTTAATACATGAAACTTTTGTTTTCTCTGTAATAAAAAAACTTTGAATTCCCCGTTTTGTACGTGGCTGCAACACTATCCGCGAAAAGCAAAAAAAAAAACTTAATCTTTTAGTCTATAGCCGATCGCCATTGTTAGATGCGCGCGCAGAAAAACATATTAATTTAAATAGATAATTTTAACTTGTACGAGTATATACGTTTTCAATAAATAAAATTTTTGTTTTCTCTGTAATAAAAAAAACCTTGAATTCCTCATTTTGTACGTGACTAAAACGCTATCCACAAAAAGCAAAAAAAAAGAAACCTCATTCAGTCTATGGCCGATCGCCATTGTTAGATGCGCGAAACTTTTTTCACACAACTCATTTTAACTGTTGAAAATGTTTTTTTTGTGTTATTTTCTTCACAAGTGTGTTGAAAAACGTCGTATGATACACGTGTGTATTGATGATTACCGTCCTCGGCTCTCTTAAGACCCTCACCTAACGGTTCGGGTCTCAATGGCGCCTCAGCGGTAATCACCAACGTTACACACTTATACCATAATGTACTATTATTCTCTGTTACGCTAACTACAAAGTACAATAAAATTTGGATAATAAAGTAATAATAATAAATAAATATGAGTGAGTCCAGTGACGAAGTCTGCTATTTAACACCCGAAGAATTGAAGAATAATGTAAAAAATGCAGAATTAAGTTTCCTGCCTGAAAAATCTCGCGAAAAATATCTGAAAGCATACCATGTCTTCAATGAATGGAGACTTACAAAGGGCGTAAGCAGTTTTTCGGAGACGGTGTTGCTATCATATTTTTTAGATTTATTTATCACAGACGAGGCGATCATCTACAATGTGGAGTATTTACTCAATGTTGAAAGCTACTTTATAAACAAAACATAACGTGCATAATTATTGAAACATACGCAAAACTCGTATCTTTTCTAAAAAGAATGTCAGTTGGGCATAAGGCTAATTTTATTGAATTGGTACCTACAATGTTAATTATTTTGATTCACAATAAATAGTTATTTCAATCTATTCCTGTTTATTATTTTATCTCCTAAAGTTTTCTCGCTGCTGAAGTGAAAAGTTATGTGTGTTACTCGAGAGCAAAGCTTTTTTGCATCTCGTGCCTTTGAATCCCTCGCCACACTCAGGATTCAACTATAGAATCCTTCGCTTACTCGGGATTCAATATCAACACTCGCAGCAAAAACGCACTTTGCTCTCTTGTTGCACAAATAACTATTATACCATACCTACTCTAAAAAGCTTATTTTATTCACGCAAAACAGTGAATAAAAAGGCCTTTTATTCACTGTTTTGTTTTTATTCACTATTTTGGTGTTTGAATTTGGAACACAAAAATATATCCGGTCTCTATTTCAATGCTTACACAAACTCCTTGCGCTAAGATTCGAAATTCAAAACTCTTTGGTGCAAATAAATTCTCGAGATTTGATTGGTCGATATTTGCGACAAGGAGTTTGGCATTAGATTAATAAATATTGTTTCACAAGTTGACCATCCTAATGATAATAATAAGAAAATTACGCTTAATTTCAGTCATTGCTCTAATTTTAATGTCCATTTCAATTAATGTAACAATTCTTATTTCATGATTAAATTTCTATTTTCGCTTAAATTATGTCTTTTCTCGTAGTCATGATATAAAGTATAGTATGCAACTCCTGAATAAAGTACGAATTTATATCGAGGGCCATAAATCACTCGCGTCGTTCAGGATTCTAACAGCAACAATAATATACTATTGTGGGTTTTGGTAATGAATACGGATTTAAATGGGCAAATACTCATAATTTTATTATCATAGCTTGACGCTCTCGTCAAAATGCGGTGATAACTTTTTTCCACCAATTAGTTAATGCTGGGCATTAGTTTTAAAATATTCAAAGTTATATAAAATGTAGTCATTGAGGTCACGCCTACTTATGGGTAATTTAGCATAGTGCTTTGTAATGTTTTTTATAATTATACAACCATCATTACCAAGTACACTGTACACTAAAAATTACTGAACTATTATTAGCAATGTGTATAATATAACAACAGTACCCTTTTTTTTTTGGCGGGTGGTAATCATCAAATAACCCGTCCCACTCTTGGGCAGAGCGAAAGGGAATGTCAGACTCACCTCCTTTTTTGAAGCTTGTTAAAAATATAACCTTGACGGCGAATACATCAGTAATTATTTCAAATATGTAGAATAATAAAAAGGCCCATTTCACAATTACCTAAGACCGTTTTGGACATAGAACTTTGTATCTTCTGTATGTACTTGGTTTTGTGTTAATGTAAGTTTACTACACTAAACTTTTCCAACGTGCTAAAGAAACGGGCAAAATAATGCTGTAGAGCGGGCTACTGTCAATACTGTCCGAAACTAACATCGATGTCACGTGGCGTCTTGTTATTGCTACTTACCATTGTTATTTTTAATTTAGTCGGCAAGTAATTCGATACAATGCAAGATTAAGTATTTAAGAAGTATTTAATTTTTAAATTTAATTATTATTGTTTCTTTTTCAATTGGTACGGGCAAAATAATGCTGTAGAGGGGGCTACGGTGCATACAGCCATGGAAAAACACGAATGTATGGATTTCGATCTATGTATGAATACATCAGACTTCAGACACTCATTTTTATGACAATGTATTAAAAGTAATGTATTTTGGATTGATATTTATTCGTAATATTCCTTCCTATGATTGATCACTGAACAGACATGATTGCTTTACAAAACAAATGTCGGCACTGTATGAAGTATTGTGAAGAGGGTAGCTTTGTGTGCTACGAATCGAAAATTAATATATATGTCGGTTGGTTGGCAAATAAAATGTTTATTTGCATGTGCCTACCAGGATTGATTGAAGCGGCTAAAGTCCAAAGAGAAGTGTAAATAATGAAATTATATTGGTGGTTTACAACACATCTTTCGTCTTTGGTGGAATCTGGCCTGCACTGGCCTGTCTGGCCTTTTTATATGAAATTCAATTAGGCCATTAGAAGGAAATGAGTTTATTTTAGTTTTCCATTCGCTAAGGTAGTAGTATGGAAAATAATGGGAAAGAACTCCATGGATTCTTTTAAAATGTTTTACATAAATATGTACCTAGGTATTTATATTGATTGGTGTATTTAATAGTTTAATATCACATTTATTTATTTGGAATTTCAAAAACTATATTACCTAAGTCTTACCATACAATACACAGTACTATGCTAACAAAGGTACACACAATTTTAACCATGAGTTAAATTAATTAAGTTATTTTATAAAGATGATTAACATTGCCTCAAATCCAGGCGTTCAGTGTTATTTCTATGAAAATCCATACCAGTACGGTATGAATTTGCACAACCTGTTATAATCAGAGCAGGCATCGCCTCCGGTCAGGATAAACTTGTAATACAAACAAAGTGAGGTGATACCAATCCTCTGCAATGTTTAGGAGTGTACTATGAGCTTTACTGTATAAATATAGCAACAACACATCGCGGACAATTGAATATTTATCGAAAAATGTAGAAATATTCTGGCGACTGCCTCGTTGGTCTAGTAATCGCCAGCGCGAGGGTTCAATTCCCGGGTAGAGCAAAGTATTATTGGGTTTTCCTTCAGGAATTTCTCAGTAGCAGCCACAGAGTCTGGATTTGTGCCCAGTTGATGGCAATAGGCTCGCCCCCTATTACCTACATGGAACTTAAACATAACTGGGTACTTATTAGGTACACCTCTGGCTAACCTCTTTTTTTTTGGCGGGTGGAAAATCATCAAATAACCCCTCCCGTTCTTGGGCAGAGCGGAAGGGATGTCAGACTTCTACTGACTAAAAACCACCCATGCTCCTTCTTAGCCCTTGCGCCGAAGTCGCGGTATCTCTTTCGAACAACCCGCAGCCCCGACGGGTCTGGCTAACCCCTCGGGGATTACAGATTATGTTGTTATGTTAATTTTTTACACGACTGCGGTGAAGCACAAAAGGAGGGTTATTAATAACTTATTTAATAACAACTTAGTTTTGCAACTTATGTTTATAATACCTGGCATAACGCTATATCTAATATGTATACCTTTATTTGGCGGCAGGTGCTCCCGGGCCTTTACGTGGGTAACTACCGGGACTCCAAGGACACCGTTCAGCTGGACAAGAACAAGATCACACACATCCTCTCCATACACGACGCTGCAAGAAGACTGCACTCCGTAAGTCACACTATTTTTGTAACATGTCTATATGTAAGCTCGTGGCTTAATAATAACTGCCACTCAGGTCGATAAGCCGCGCTTAAGTCCGCGCCTAAGTTGATCTGTGGATGGGTTGATGGGTTATAGACCACCCATTACATACCGAGTTTCGTCCATGCCTCGGAAAGCACGTCATGCTGTTGGTCCCGGCTGCCATACATCTTTGGCAGCCGTTACAGGTAGTCAGTGACCTGAAAGTCTTACCAAAGGATATCGAATTACCCAGTGTTAACTGGGTTGTGGAAGTCAGATAGGCAGTCGCTCCATGTAAGATACTGGTATTCAGCTGCATCCGGTTAGACTGGAAACCGACCCCAACATAGTTGGGAAAAGGCTAGGCAGATGATGATGAATCAGTGAGAATCACTTCGCAACTACAGTATTTTTTGCAAAATGTGCCTTCTCTTGGCCTCGATCACGTCTGATGGAAAGCGATGGCATGGTATGTATCGATTTCCATAATCGATACCACTGCCAGGGAAAAGTCACGATTAATACGTTGTTTATCAGACAGAAAGGCGCTCAACCGACTGCTCCTTTGTTCGATTCGATCTAAGCGAAAGCGAAAGAAATTTTGGAATTCGGAAATTCTATTATTGCCTACTCTTAGCTTGCTAGCACGGCACTAAAGATGTACCTACTGAAAATGCAGTCCCACCAATTCATAGTAAATTACTTTATGACCACGTGTATGCTTGCGACCTAACGGATTTTTTTTTTATATCTTTGCGGAATCCAGACAGTTAAATCGTTTCTCTGGGACTTCGTCGAGCTTCACTGTCTCGGCGCTTTTCTGGTGATCGCCACTGTGGATTCTAACTTTCAGGAGCTACAGTGGATTGGGGATAGTATGGAGGGCTTGTCCAAAATAAAAAAGGAAAGAAAAGAAAGAAAATCCATTCATGAAAATACACAAACAAACAAAAAAAGTACAAACCAGGGGAAAATAGGCTTCCCTTTTTTTTTTTTTTGGAGGGATGGAAATCATCAAATAATCACTCCCTCTTTGGGCAGAGTGAGAGTGTCAGACTTCTACTGACTAAAAACCACCCATGTTCGTTCTTAGCCCTTTATGTCGAGGCCGCGGTATCTCTTGCGAACAACCCGCAGCCCGGACGGGAAATATGCTTCTTTTCATCCACACAAAATGTATAGCTAAACACCTCAGCCATCGTCTTCATCTAAAGAGGTGTGACTATACTCACAGCAAGTTTATACTCAGTTGACGCCGACGCATTACAAGGCTCGTACGTAGGTCATAACCTCAAAGGTGTAGCAGACAAGGGGCTTGACCCCCTCACCCACGATGGAGGGTGTCAATGTGTAAAGAACTGCGGCCCATCCAACACTTGACCGCAATAACGTTGTATAAACCTCCGATCGATATGCTCTGAAGGCATTTTGCAAAATGCAGCTTTCAGCTTTTGTTTGAGAAGTTTAGAGAGTAAAATAAAAAATAATTGTCTAAATGCAGACTGTTAAAAGATACAATTTACAGAATTAAATATCGCATTCATATAATATAGATTAGATGTTTCATTTCAAGTGTTCGTGAAAACGCGAATAATACTAACTGTAACCGTGTGTGACCGAGATATTACTGTTTTATGGGTAGTAATAGAAGTTAGTGAGTTATTCCTAAAATAATTGCACCTCATATACAGTGATAAATTGATAATAAAAGGTTTTATTGGTACGTCTTATTCGAATGACGTCATTTAAAGGGCTTAACTTTTATAGCTGGCAATCAAAGCGTAAATTTTCTCGGGTAACTAAAAATATGGCAGAAAAAAGGGGAACCCGCGATGTGCTACGATTCATATGTGTCGAGTCCATTTCACGAAAGAAGTCCCGCGGACAATTGTGGAACTAAATTTAACAGATCGGCCATGTTGTCGTTTGTCGATGTTATCAAGGTGCGTTTGTTGTGGTAGATATTTTGTGAGTTTATTATTGGATTAGTGCGTTATAAGGTTTATTTACGATGCCAAAAGTTGTGAAACAACATTATGTCGCGCGACATACAGCGCTGCGTCTGCGGGACTTTACAGACAAAATGAATTTTAAACGCGCCAGTGGTAACATCACCCGACCTACTTAAAAGTCTACCCACACCACAGCGAATTTCTACAGAGTCGTGATGTTTTGATCTTGTAGCGAGGACGAAATTCAGTGTTTGCACTCTTGCAGCGGAGTTAAGACGTCCCGAAACTGTACCCGATACATTGTGTCCCGTGTTATTATGTTGTAATTTCGAGTGATTTGTCAGTTCGAGTGTATCGAGTATTTGTTTTCATTGAATTAAACCCACATTCTGCCCGCATAATGATTTAGTCTAACGGTATAAATCCTGATGCTTCCAACATATGAGATATTTATTCTCTTCCGATATGTACTCTTCATAATGTGGATAAATTATTCATAGTTTGACCTAGTCATCTTGATCACAGGAGCGGGTGGTGATTAGTTTACCCATATTCATACGACGATCTGCTCGACACTTAGAAAATTAATACGTTTATACTGTTAAAAGTTGTGTTGTTCGTTCTACGGCGTTTAATTTAATTGTGTTCAAAGCCAAAGGTAATTCGTTTTGAACCACAAACCGCTGCTGTTTAATCAAATAGACAAATTTTATTATTGTATTTTTGAGTACAGATTTTTTGAAATAATTAATTTGGACGTTCATTGTTTACCCTGTGAAGTAGTCCGTGTTGTTATTTTTATTTTTTCTATTTTTCTAACTTGGTCTGATAATATAATTTGTCAGTGTCAGTACGATTTAGAGCTACAATTTCTTACTATCTGGGAAAGAAAAGAAAAGAGGTGAGTTTTATTAGAAAAACGTTGGTAACGTTGCAGGTATCTTTATTTTGGCCGACCTTAATCCTAAAAAAAGATTACTGTCATGAACAACTTGTAAGAATGCGATTCTTTAGTCCTCAGTTCGTTTGATCTTTCTTTACTTTGCCAAGTGCGACACAACCTTTCACAATGACTGGCCTGTTGGTCTAGTGGTTAGTGACCCTAACTGCTATGCCGGAGGTCGTGGGTTTGATTCCCACCCAGGACAAATGTTTGTGTGATGAGCACGATCATTTGTTCTGTGTCTGGGTGTAATTTATCTATAATATGTATGTATTTAGAAATATATAAGTATGTTTATCAGTTGTCTAGTACCCAAAACACAAGCTCTGCTTAGCTTGGGACTAGATGGCGTTGTGTGATAGTTGTGGAATATTATTATTATTATTATTATTTTCAATATCAAAAGGAAAAGTAAGCTGAAAATAGACTGTAATAAAAAAAACACTGTTGATACCAAAGGATCAATACTTTCGCAACTAACTGTAGGTTATACCTACTTATAGTTTATGATCCTTTAATGGGGCTCCCACCCGCTGGGTCGAACACGTGGCTCGTTCCCACGTATCTGTCTGCTCTAACCTGCTTAGGTTCTTTTCTTGTTCGTCATTTAGCTTTTAACTACATATTAAGTATACCGGTAGTACTAACCACACGAAAATGAATAAAGAAAGAAGATAAAGGTAGCTAAAGCTCCTGTTCATGAATCCTGAAACTTCATAAAGTTAAATAGCTAGGTATACTTATATAGGGACATTTAATTTAATACTTCTGCAAATAATGTCCCATGGCCATTTTTGTGAGAATTAAGTATGGTTTAATAATATTGCAGCGTAAGTTTCACTATTTCATATAATTATTTTCTAATTAGGTTTATTGCCGCATATTCTCGCTAAATTGCTCACTAAATATCTAAAGGATTCTATGTACGTTATTTGGCAAATGGCCGACAAAGAAGTCATAAACAAAATAATCTAAAAGCATTATTTTGCACTACAAGCGAAATTCGCTTAAGAATTAATCGCACCTCGAGCCTTAAGGTAATAATAGCTGCTGTGGTGGACTATGGATAAACTGAGCTAAAAATAAACGCTAACACAAGTTCCCTCGTGTGTATCTTTTTAATATTTTGTGGCCTCTGCTGTAGAATATTAAAAAAAAGCTTATATGAAGCTTTAATTAAATTTTATCTTTTAGTTTTCGTAGTGTAATTTTACTCAACCTCCACTTCTTACAGAGAAGAGGTTTGAATTCCTGCAGGTGAAATAATTTAGACTGGTATCTAATTAATCATAATGGAACTTTTTAAAGAAAAAAATCCTTACTAGGGTGTTTCAAGTTAGAAAGACCTCGCCAAAGACGTCTGTCTGTCGGTTAGCACGTTTTAACTTGAAAATCACTTCTTCAATTAACCTGATTGTTGATTTAATTCATCGGTAGTTTCTCCGGCCAAGATTTTAGTTAACATTAGACCACGCGAACTCAGTTTAAAAAAAGTTGTTACCTAACACAATGACTTCTACCAACTACCAACAAGTATCTAGGCGAGGCGCCTTTAAGTACTAATTATCTAGAAGTTTTTATTAGTGACAGTAACAACGTCAACTAAGCACTAAGATGGCCTAGATAGACTCTTCATTTAATTAGTAGTTCTACAACTAGTAGTTAGTGGTTCTAGACTGTGAGCTATTTTTCTTGAGATAATTTAAATTAAAGGATTCATTTAACAAGTCTGCTAGTGCTAATTAAAAGTATGAAAGGATAATATAATGTATCCATTTATTACTACAATGGCATGATTATTTAATGCTGTTAATTTGATACACAGAAACTATTTGACATACAAATAAAAAGTTCTCAGAAAATGACATAACATCATAAATACACACCTGTAATCTTCGGTGTATTATTAGGAGTATTATCTGCCTGACAATACTCTTAATAATATACCTCCATTTTACCAGTAATTTTTGAAGTCCCATGTAATAGGGGCAAGCCTATTGCCATCAACCGGGCACAAAAACAGACTACATGGCTGCTACCCAGCCACTGAGAAGTTCTTAATGGTAAAATCCAATAACACTGCCCGACCCGGGAATCTGAGCCACGACCTCAGGCCCAGCAGTCGCGCTTGCGACCACTTGACTAGCTGTTGCCGGCGACTTCGTTCGCGTGGAATTTTTTAAATCTTTTTTTTCATAAAAAGTATCCTATGTTACTTCTAATACCTCCAAGAATATGTGTACAAAGTTTCATGATGATCGGTTTAGCAGTTTTCGCGTGGAAGCGTAACAAATTTATAACACATTTATAATATTACTAGCTGATGCCCGCGGCTTCACCCGCGTGGATGTTGGTCAAATTATATACTAAAACCTTCCTCTTGAATCACTCTATCTATTAAAAACCGCTTTAAAATCCGTTGCGTAGTTTTAAAGATTTAAGCATGCATATAGGGACAGAGAAAGCGACTTAGTTTTTACTATGTAGATAGATTATATAGTACGGATACTCAATCACTACAGTAAAAAAACAGTTCATAACTGCTAAACGCCTTAAATAAAAAAAGACATGTAGCACTTCATACCAGACCGCAGAGCTATAAAAAGAATTCACAATAATACAATCTATATAAGAACCACATGATTCACGATTTCCGATTCAAAGTCATGGAGAAATCGTTCGAGCTTAAATAACAAAATTGATAGAAAGGGGACTTTCTCGCGGGTATTTGTACATCTCTCGAGAAACTCCCGCGGATAGGGGATGTAAAGAAAAATTACGTCTTATAGGATCTTCCACCCTCCCCTTCTTATATAGGGATTACATTGGATTTTTGTAATATTTTTGGCTCACTTTGTGGATGAAATGTTTGTTATAAAAGGATTTGAGGTGCGATGATCCCTTTATTTACCGCATTCAGTTCATGAAGTTTCTTTTGTGTATAAATCGCGAAAAACTACGCGTCTGCGAAAATGTTAATATTATCATAAACGTACCTTCATCGTGTTGCGGATTTTGTTTCAAGACTCTTTCAAACCCCGGCCCTGGAAGGCAGATGGGTGTTAGTCAGTAAGAGTGTGACACTACATTCTGCTCCACCCAAAGTGGGAGGAAACATTTTTATGATTTTCCATGCTAAAAAGGTACCGACATCCAAATGTGTGGTACACAACGAATAACTGAAAAACACTAAACAACACGTATATGGACTAAGGACTCTTTTACGCCCTTTGGCATACAAAATAGAGTGAGCCATTATTAGATTGTCGACCCTTTTACAGGTCACCTATTACTTTGTAGAAAAACCACGTTTGCTACGTAACTGTAAACATAAAAGTACTTTTTTACCTATAGCACCTTTATTAAATCCGTAACTACCTACGAATACGCAAATATTCGTAGGCAAATGCTACGTGCTGCTACGCCGCTACGAATTACCCTACTTAGTGCTACGATATTCGGTAGAAATTGCTTTCGTAGCAAGAAATAGATAAAAAGCAATTATTTGTCGTAGCATTTTTGTCCTTCACGTGTCTATAGTGCTCTGGTGACAAAGAAGTTTTATATAATTTTTAACTGCAATGCCGTAGAACGTAAAATATTATATTTTTATTAAACAAATCGTGTTCAAAATGTTGGTAGAGTAATATTTTTCAGAAGCTTCGCTGCTTGACTTATTCCATTGTTGGAGGTTATGAAATACGTCCATGAAGACTCGGCTGAAATCCATCCAGTATTTTTTGTACAATATCCAAATGAAAATGGGTTTTTCACGTTCACTGTTGCGATATTAATAACAGTTTCTTATATACGATGCAACGAAAATCTACACGGTAGATATCAGAGGTATCCAGACACCTAATATTGGTTTAGGATCTTATGAAAACAAAGGAGGTAATGAAGATGAAAGAATAATATCATCCTGTGAATACCTGCTGTGCAAGGGTCTCTTCTCATTGCTAAGGTACGTTTACTTATGTTGACTTACTCTTTGTGTTGATTCAGTTCGGAATAATCAAAACGTCTGACACATGAGTCTAACTAAATCGACGACGTTAGTCATTTAGACAATTCAATGTTTTAAATATATAGCGATAGATAAGGTACCGATTTCCTTCGAAATAATCGTTTGTCCTTATCTATTGTCATTAGTTTTGTGATTGAAAGTTACGCAATTGAGGAACTTTCAATCTCAACTAGTCATCACCATCATTTTCCTGCCCTATCCCAAAGTATTTGTTGTCGGCGCAACATGTTTGCTCATCCATACTTCTCTATCACTTGTCATCTCAGCAGTTACTTCCTTTTTAGCCATATCACACAATCCATCCATCGTATCTTTGATCTTCCTCTACTCTTTTATCCAATCACAACAAGTATTTTCATTTTTTTTTAGTATCCAATTTGCTGAACACGAAAGCACGTAATAAAAATACAATCCAAAAGCATGAGAAACGTGAATATCCTACATATGAGGTTAGCATGCATTATGAACAAAGACATCATAAACTCAATTCTCACGTACAAGTCCACGGCATCGGCACTAGAACGTAGCGTCTAAAAGCAAAGTCTTGTCCCACGCGGTTACCTGCCAGCCACAGTTAATTATTCCACCGAGCTTCGACTACGTAATTTAGTTTACCTGTAATATCGCCACAGGATCTAATCCTGCGCCTCGCTGGCAATCTTAAGTTTACTTTATGGCTGAATAAACAATTATCTGCGAACTGATGGTGAGAGTGGATGTTGTGTTTGTGGGTTCTGGCTTTGTGTAATTACTTTGTCAATGGTTATGTTTAAAATAAATAAAAAACCACAAACCTACCACAGCTCTCCAGTATCATGAGTATTAAAGGCGTAATAATAAATGTGAGTGACGGTCAATGAAAGAAAAAATGTTATTCATACAAAATAATACAGAACACCAAAAGCCATCACAATACTGATATTGTGATGGCTTTTGGTGAAATAAAGAATTTATTTATTCTAGAAACCCTAGAAAAAGAAAATCTATTTCTGTATTATTTTGTATGAATAACATTTTTTCTTTCATTGACCGTCACTCACATTTATTATTACGCCTTTAATACTCATGATACTGGAGAGCTGTGGTAGGTTTGTGGTTTTTTATTTATTTTACAATACTGATATTGTGATGGCTTTTGGTGAAATAAAGAATTTATTTATTCTAGAAACCCTAGAAAAAGAAAATCTATTTCTGTATGTAAGGGAAAATTTCATGCTGGATTCAGATCCAGCATGAAATTTTCCCTTACATATTGCAGTTAGATACCTACATACACGGTCAAAATATTATATAAAATAAGAATAATAATTATTATTTATTGAACAGCTAGATCATACAATCCTCTTGTAAGCAATACGTACACATCTTAAACACTAGTGTTAGTAGGTACATACGTTTGGAAAATCTGGTAACGGCGTTTTTTTAATTTTTTTTTATGTAAGTATTTTTTAAGCTATTGCATAGCTTCTATTGCGGGCCTTGAGCGTGGGGACCGAATCCAGAAATTCCGTAACGAAAAAAACCTAACACTCATTTATTTTTATAAAAGAAAAAAAAATGTTTTTTATCGGTCACCACGCTCAAAATGTAACTTGAATTAATATCAAAGAAAAAAAAAACAAAGGAAAAAAAATACTGCATTAATAAAATAAATAAATAATTATAATTGCATAAGTTGATAAAAATGCTATGCAATAGCTTTACCGCGGCAGTCTTGCCACACGACTTTTTTTTTAGAACGTTTAGGGAATCTAAAATCATGTATTCGATTGTAAATAGATATTGTATTTAGTTCAAGATAAGTTTATTCTATGCACAATTGAATCACCATTATCGATTAATAGTTTCATCCATATTAAACAACTGATTTACATAAAATCTCTTGCGCGAGGTTCTCGCTTTCCACGTTGATTTAACTTTTGCATTTAATTTCATTAAAATGAAAATTGAAATGTCGTTTTGTTGTCCTTATAATGCTTAAATAAGTCAAGAAAGGCTAAGTAAAAACAGGCGCTCGGGTCGATCACTAAACTACGCTTCCACCTCTGCAAGCATAGCGCAGTCCGTAGATGGATGACCATCTATTACGTATGGAGACACTTCTGTTCCTCGGATGAGGAACAACTAAGGGTATCCAGCTCGGGGCAAAGCCCAACGCCCTGGGGGCTGCGGGTTGATCGAAAGATACACCGTGGCCTCGACACAAAGCGCTAAGAAGGAACATGGGTGGTTTTTAGTCAGTAGAAGTCTGACACTCCCTTCCGCTCCGCACAGGGCGAGAGGAGTAATTTGAAGATTTCCCAACCTCCAAAAAAGAAAGCGTTTCCATCTCTGAATCATGATGATCAAAGTATACAAAAGCGCATTAGTACGAATCTTTGTTACTTTCATTAATTCCCTGGATTGGGTTTATCAATTTCAGTCGTATATGTCGTCTTTATTAATCGTGTTCTTGAATTTATGTCGCAGTAAAAATGTCGTTAATTGAGGCAGGCCATTTTATTAACCTGATAGCAGTGAGCCAATGATTGGTGAGTAATAAAAAATGATTAAAAGCAAATCGAATATAATGTATGTGCGTATGGCGGATGTGTTTGTATTTGAATTCGGATTAGTTGATCTAAAATCTGTAGTAATATCACAATTCACTAATTGCTAAAATTCAGTAAAGGAAACTAACCATTATTTTTTTTTTTTGGGCGGGTGGAAAATTATCAAATAACCCCTCCCGCTCTTGGGCAGAGCGAAAGGGAGTGTCAGACTTCTACTGACTAAAAACCACCCATGTTCCTTCTTAGCCCTTCATGTCGAGGCCGCGGTATCTCTTGCGAACAACCCGCAGCCCCGACGGGAAGTAAACTAATCGTGTAGGTACTTTATTACTTAGTAGTAGTTAGTATAAGTTTCAAAAGGTATAAAATCTTACGAGTTTTACCCAACCACTTCTATTCCAGACTAGCATACAGTATCATCTGCCCAGTATTTTCCCAAATATTTTAGTGACTATTATCTGACCACAAAGTTACCGAGTAACAGTACATGCTTTGGTAAGTCTTGTTTGACAGATTTTCTGAGTTCTGACTATCCGTAACGATTGTCAAAGTTCTACGAAAGACAGCCGGTTTATTTTTATTTATTTATTTATCCATTAATAGTACACTTACATTACAACATGTTGGTGCAAACATAAACTCATTAGAGTTTTACCGTGCACCAAAATCATCGACGACATAATTCATACAACAATAAAATAAGATAAGATAAGGAACACAACAAAAATAACGGTAAATAACGGTTCCAACGGCTTTAACTTGCTTACCGTGCAACTAAAGGGAACCACTACGGAGATATCAAATTTGATCCAATCTAGACTAACATCGATCCGTTTTAAATTAATTCGAAAGTTTCTAGAACGACCTTCCATCTCCTGTAAACTAAGTAAAGACATGAAAGGTTCAGTTCACCAGTACAAGGCCTGTGCCGGGGTACGTCCTCAGTCCTGCCCAGAATAAATATCGTGCATACCTACGTGGCGCTGAAGGCCTTCATTATAAGAATAATAGCTTTTTATAGTTAGTACGTCGTGACACAGTTATTATAATACAGGTAGGTTATTTTATTGTTGCATGCCACAATCGGTTATTCAGAAAATAATAATAGGTGTGAGGAAAAAAACCAGTCTTACCAAAGGGTAACGTATTACCCAGTATTAACTGGGTTGTGTAGGTCTGATAGGCAGTCGCTCCATGTATTATACTGGTATTCAGCTACATTCGGTTAGACTGGAAGACTATATTGGTGATAGTTGGGAAAAGGCTAGGCAGATGATGATGATGATGATGAATAATAGGTGTGAGGATAAGGTTTTAATGGGCAGTTAAGCATGTAAAGCTTGTTATTTATTCAAACTCAAACTCAAAGCATTTATTTCAATTAAACCATTACAGGCATTTTTGAATGTCAGAAGAACAATTCATAAAACAAAACTAAACTACGAGTGCAATACGTCATCCCGAAAGCCACCACGCCGAGCCACACGCCGCCGAATGCCCGCAACAACGAATAATGCGAGCACGAAAGCACGCAGCGACGCACACCGCAACAACGAATGCACGAGACTCCAAATCACTGAACAACGAATGCACGCCGCAACGCGCAACCGCCGCCCCGCGACCCGGAGCCCGCGCACCCATCGTCACGGCACGCGCCGCCGCGCACTCCCGCATCCACAGCACTCGCCGCTGCAGACATCCGGCGACGCGCAACTCGACGCAGCAACCCCCGGGACGACGCATTGCACTCCTAAGCTACAGTCACAGTCACAAGGCATAATAACTTGTGAAAGTACTGTAGTTGCCCATTCCCTAACGTAGATCACTATGGAGAAGAACGGGCAAGAAACTCCATGGACACTCTTTTAAACCAGAATATTTTCACAAAAATCTTGGTACATTACATCATTCATGTTGAGATGGTATAATATGTGAGAACTATGTAGCAAGACGTGCAAGTTAAGAGCGTCCGGAGTAAAAAGATACAATAAACAAATAAAAAAAATATATATATAAACCATGGCAACTAAGAGATGACCAGTCTCCACTGACAGCGCCCGTTCACGAACATGACGCATGGATCAGCACCATTCAACTCAACCATTTTGAAGGGAACTAAATGATCAGACACACGCGCCACCATCAGCGAGACATTTGAGTGAGCATGACATTCTCTCAGCCGCCAGGGCAACGTCACTAAAATGTAACTAAATGTAAAAAGTGGCTTTATAGTACATAGTACTCACACATGTGCCATGCAATTATATAATACTGAGATATTGAATCTATACAGTGCAAATATACTTTTACAATCTTCTGCAGCCTTTACAATAACTTCACATGATTTTTATACAGGATTTAAAATTGCGTCTCATTCAGTTGAAGAATGTGAGGGGGTATTTTATCGAAACATTTTAAACAGTACCCCATGAAAGATGAGTCTACTTTAGCTAGCCTGAATGTTGAGATCTTACATATATGTGAGAACGATGTAAAAATACGTGCAAGTTAAAAGCGCCGAGAATAAACGATACAATAAACCAATAAAAATATAACATGGCAACTAAGAGATGACCAGTCTCTACTGACAGCGCCCGTTCACGAACATGACGCATGGATCAGCACCATTCAACTCAACCATTTTGAAGGGAACTAAATGATCAGACACACGCGCCACCATCAGCGAGACATTTGAGTGAGCATGACATTCTCTCAGCCGCCAGGGCAACGTCACTAAAATGTAACTAAATGTAAAAAGTGGCTTTATAGTACATAGTACTCACACATGTGCCATGCAATTATATAATACTAAGATATTGAATCTATACAGTGCAAAGATACTTTTACAATCTTCTGCAGCCTTTACAATAACTTCACATGATTTTTATACAGGATTTAAAATTGCGTCTCATTCAGTTGAAGAATGTGAGGGGGTATTTTATCGAAACATTTTAAACAGTACCCCATGAAAGATGAGTCTACTTTAGCTAGCCTGAATGTTGAGATCTTACATATATGTGAGAACGATGTAAAAATACGTGCAAGTTAAAAGCGTCGAGAATAAACGATACAATAAACCAATAAAAATATAACATGGCAACTAAGAGATGACCAGTCTCTACTGACAGCGCCCGTTCACGAACATGACGCATGGATCAGCACCATTCAGCTCAACCATTTTGAAGGGAGCTAAATGATCCGACACACGCGCCACCATCAGCGAGCTGCGAGACATTTGAGTGAGCATGACATTCTCTCAGCCACTAGATCAAAGTCACTAAAAAATAACTAAATGTAAAAAGAGAATATTAGATTATATTATATATTAGAATTGAATGAATTATATATTAGATATTATATATTAGAACTGGATCTGGTTTAATGTAGTAATAACTAACATATAATTATAACATAACATCACGTCCGAAGGGTTAGGCAGAGGGGCTGGAGGTTGTTCGCAAGAGATACCGCGGCCACGACATAAAGGGCTAAGAAGGAACAAGGGTGGTTTTTAGTCAGTAGAAGTCTGACACTCCCTTTCGCTCTGCCCAAGAGCGGGAGGGGTTAAAAAAAAAAGGGTTAGGCAGAGGTGTAACTAATAATACACCCACATTTTGCCCGTTATATTTAAGCCCCATGTAATAGGGGGTAATACTGATGAAAAAACCCAATAGCACTTAGCCCAACCCGGGAAGCAAACCGGACCTCATGCTCAGCAGTTGCGCTTGCGACCACTAGTCAGTCTAATAATAACATAATTGCCGATTGTCGTTACGGCCAATGGCCTTATAGCTAAGAGCATGGACGGTCATCTTTCAAAGCTTTCGCTTGGCAGTTGGATCAAGGGCCTGATTCAGAAGGCAGAACTCCTCGATACGGTCCGCATTGTGAGGAGGTTCCTCTCTCTGGAGCCCTAACCACCGGTAGCTTGGACCCTGCTCCCGTCACCGGTGGACGACTATTTTTTATATGTTTTTTTTTAAGTTTTGTATGAAATATTTAAAAATGTAAATTGTATGTAAGAAAGAAAATAAAGGACATAATTGTAATTTTCCTTATAGCAATACCTGCTTTGTTACACCTCAACGTCACTAATCGAGGAATCAAGTCGGCAAGCTTGAAATTATCCACGACAAACGGACATCTTTCTCAACATAATTTTCTTCAGCATTTATTAAGAGGATTAAAAATAAAGCCGGGTTTTACCCGTCTTCCCCTTTAAAATTACAGTCATTTTCACGGATTTCATGAATATTACTACGTGCGAACTGAGTTCCTCGAATTGCCGGTTCAACAAACTCAATTCCGTGGAACTGTTTAACTTTGGTTTATTTGATAGGCTTGTACATTTTGTCTTTGGGATATATTGGTAGGTAGATGACATCGGCTTAGAAGAGAGATGTACCCTAATATTGAGGTAAGATATAATATTATGACCACATGGTATGACATTGTATGAACGTGGCTGAGGCAAAAACAGTATGTAGGGATCGTAGCAGGTCCCGTCCGGGCTGCGGGTTTTTCCCGTCGAGGCTGCGGGTTGTTCGAAAGAGATACCGTGTCCTCGACACAAAGGGTTAAGTAAGAACATGGGAGGTTTTTAGTCAGTAGAAGTCTGACACTCCCTTCCGCTCTGCCCAGAGCGGGAGGAGTCATTTGATGATTTCCCACCCCACCAAAAAAAAAAAAGGATGTTAGCAGGTGGTAATCTGTGGTTTCTGCCTACCCCCAAAGGATAAAGGCGTGAATTTATGTATATGTAAACAAACAAACGGGGTATATTTAATCATGCAGCTGGGAGCTTTTCAAGGTGATAATAATTTGCGAAGAAAAGTTTTAAAGGCCTTTATTGGATTATTGCTAACTACACCGCTTTTAAACGATAATAAAGATCATTACAACAATTTAACAGGGGTTACCTTACAAACATAAACGATATCGTTAATGGCGGATCGTGTACAATGTTCACGAGAACAGGGCGCCCCCTGGCGTGCCCTCAGGCGTCGTTTGCTCATTTTTATTGGACAAATGTTTTACAGGTTACGTTTACATTTCCGTACGATTCTCTCGTAAAATGTGCGTGTCGTTCCATTAGCGTAATCAATCTCGGGGGGGAATCAGGCCGAGTGTGACTTTCCTTGCTTAATGTAGTGCTTTTAAATTACGTTGGAATCTTGTCAAAGGTAAAGTTCGTGTTAGGCCTTCGGAAAATACATAATATCACACCTGTAATCCCCGAAGGGCAAGGCAGAGGTGCACCTAATAGTAAAACCACATTTCGCCAGTTATTTTTAAGTCACATGTAATACAAGGTGACCCTATTGCCACAAATCCAGCCTCCACGGATGCTACTAAGAAATTCCTGATGTTAAAACCTAATAACATTTTGCGAGACCCGGGAATTGAACCCAAAACCTTATTCTCAGCAGTCACGCTTGCAACTTAGAAAAACTAGACCAAGGGCAGTCTGTAAAATAATGTTTTTTTTTTCAATAATGTAAAAACGTCAATATTTTCAACAGCTAAATTCGGCCTTGGGTTCAGCGTTAAGTTTGTAGCGTTCGCGTTGTTACTTTGAGACAGCTAAATAGCTTCCACGAAATGACAAATAATTTCAATACCTTTTTCCCCCCAAAAATGTTAACCATTTTCACGACTCATTGTGCATAATTATTAACGAATCATGCTTCCATGACCTTTAGGGTTCAACTGTGGAAATATTAAAGCGTTTGTTAAAACTTGGTTCAAGTGGTTACATTAAATAAGCATCGGGTTCCCCACACGGCTGTTCGGTGAGCGAAGTCTTTGAATATTCAATGGCGGACTGAGCTTAGGTAACTATGCAAATTATGTCTCAAACTGAGCACACTGGCACTGACCAATGTGACGCCGACATGACAGCCGATACTTTTACACGAGCTTGTTGAATTTAAAAATAAAATTGGTTTGTGAAATGTGGAGAGAGTATTCTGTTTAAATTTTTTTGCACTGTTCACGAACAAGCAATTTTCGTTTCGAAACGTCGAAAGTTTGTAGGTACCTACTTAGTTATTGAAATATTATGCCAAGATTATCAATGAAAAGCGGCAATATCATCATCATCTGCCTAGCCTTTTCCCAACTATGTTGGGGTCGGCTTCCAGTCTAACCAGATGCAGCTGAGTACCAAAGAAAAAAAAAAAGCAAAAAGCGAAGAAAAGCGGCAATATGTCTTTTTAATTAATTACTTTGAAAAGTTTTAGCTTAAATCTCATCTCTGAACTGCCAAACTAAGTCTTTGATAAATAAAATACACAAAAGACGACTTGAACCACTTCAAAAGCTGGCCTCATACATTGTTCATACTTCATAAACAAGTTTTTTATGACCTGCCACACAGAGAGAAATCCAGTAATGTTCTTCATACAATATGAATTATATTGTTATTGTCGAGCGTCCGTTGTGATGTGGTTTTGTGAAAGCCCATCATTTATTCAACTCTTCGACAGATTCTTTCATAACTTATTCCATCCGTGGACCCTTTTTATCAAATTTCCGATATTGAATTACTAATCATCGGCTTTTACGAAAAGTTTCTGCGAGGTCTGCTATTACGCTGTAACGATGATCAGACTAATTGGTGTATCTTTTTTCTTAGCGGCCTAGAAAATAGTAAGTGTACTAATTGCGTAAACTTTAGTTGTTTCCAGTGCATCTTTCTCGTAAGCAAAAGCATGGATGCCTATTTTTTTCTAACAGTATCTGGGTCATAGATCTGGGTCTACAAACAGTACCTTAGGAGCGCCACCAATTAAAGAACAGTAGATATAAATGATAATCAACGCAATAACCCCGCTGTTTTCACGAATACCGCGCAGAGACAAGAGTTGCAGGGATCAGGCAGCGTGTCGACTCTCGACGTAATAAATCCTAATCCTGATACGATTCAACCTTCCATTGTTACCAAAAAGGCATTGCTAACAAAGCTGGAATAGCACTATTACAATAGTTATTTCAAAACGATAACGATCTCTTTAATTTTCCCTGACTATGACGTCATTGATTGCATGCTTGATTTCAATCTGGAGTTCTATAAATTGTCAGAGCCACGTGATTTTTGCGATGGTTCCAGACTTCAGTCGACTTTTATGACGGATTTATACTTTGATTTACTACTTGTATTTCTGTACGCTTGTGTCTAGGGTTACCATGTCGATATCTAAAAAGTCCTGACAATAAGCAGCAAGTTGCAAAAATAGTTTTATGTGTAGTCAAATTCTAAATCTTTTCAATACTGCTTATTAACTTTATTTAAAAACGGTCCGGTGATATCACAAGCCTGTGCAAACCCAGGACTGAGGGCTAAACAGATGAACATTTCCGGACAAATCCGAATGGATTGTAACCCTACTTGTAACACTACTACGGCTACCTATCTTTTGCGACTAACAGGATTTTTATCGCAAAACAAAAAGACAATTTGTGTATTTTTATAACCCTGTTATGGCACCTACACTGCTTAGCAAGGCCTTCACTTTCTCCTTTTATACTTACTTTTTGTGCTATCTTTGTCTATGTCTGTCCTCCAAACACGTCTAGATCGTCACGCCATCTATGTCACGGTCGTCCTAGACGGCTTGCCCGCACAAGTAACCAAAACAATCCATTACAAGAAACTAGCGATCCGCCCCTGCTTTGGACGGATTTTCTGTTTACGACAAGTCAACTTAATAACATGACTTTATTTGACACTTGCTTTTGCCAGCTGCTTCGCCTGCGTGTAATTATTGTCCCACGGGATCCTGGTACCGGGATAAAGCGTATCGTATGCAGGTTAAAAATTATCTGTGTCTGTGCTGTGCCATATTTCATCTAAATCCGTTCAATAGTGTTAGTCCATCCTCACAAACCTTACATCCTAACAATATTATAAATGAGAAAGGAAGTTTGTTTGCTACCTTTTCACACCTAAACCATTGAACCGATCATTCTGAAACTTTGCATGTACGTTTTCAGGTGTACCGAAACGGATATGGAGTAGGTACATTTCATCCTGAAAACAAAGATTAGTTCCCAAGAAAAAATAAACGTTCTTATGATAATAATAGATGGCGCCACGTGTCTTTCGAGTCGTGATTTAATTATATATTATTGTAGAAACTTTAGTAGTCTTTTTATAATGAATTCACACGAACGGAGGTCGCAAAATGTATAATAGTATTAAGATTATAGGCGAATTCTTGTTTCTACCAATAAAAGGTGAAGGGCCCATACTATTGATAATTTGTTTCTTCTAATTGCTTAACTTTTTGTTCACACCAGACGGTCTACAGATTTTTTTACCATTCGATTACGATTTCCACAAAAACTTTATTAGGTAGACCGTACCTATGGCCAAAAACAAGGCAATTACCAACTTTAAATGGTTTCTAACTGAATACTGTGAGTGATAAAGTTAGTTCGTATTGTTAATGCTGTAGATATTCCCTAAAAGTTATTACCAAGCAGCATTAATCATGATTAAATTATTTTGCTTCTGTAGAAACAACTTTAATTAAGTGTTTATAGACAAAGTAGTTTTATCAGCTTGACAGATTTCGTTGGTAGTTGCACCGCCTTGCCTCGACAACCTATCTATGTTGTATAATATGATGTCTGTACCATAAATTAAAATAACAGCTTTATATGAATGCATACGGAAATATTTACACGTACCTAAATAAAAACATTGCTGAAGGAAACTGGCTGTTTATCTGTCTGTTGTTACGTGAAACGGCTGGACCGGTTTTGACGGTACTTTTATTGGATAGCTGATGTTAAAAGGTCTAGGCTACTTTTATTTTAGGAAAAAGTATTTGGGTCCGAACCCAAATATTTTATGAGAAAGGCATGAGTTTATGTATGTATGTATTATAGGGTTCCGTGCAAACTAATTAAAAACCATTGATATTTTTTTATTACAAAATATGTATCAGGAAAAGGTTGTAGGGTGAAATCAGATTTGCGCTCACGGATCAGCGTTTTCGAGTATTTCTATCTCATTTTGTCACGTAATAGCGTCATTTGCATCAGAATTAGCTACTTGACTACTGTTAAAAATTCACGAAAATGTTACGTTATTTCAAAGAACTAACAGAAATAACACGATGTGTGAAAAAAGTAATAAAATCGATCAGAAAATGGCTTAGTTTTAACTGATTTTAAATGACGTGTTAGACAAAGACAGCGCTATAGACGCGTGACGTCATATTTCATATCGCCATACTCGGTCATAGTAACGTAACGGTTACGTAGTACAAATGGCCGTTTCGCGCGACAAGGATAGAAAGTGCCCCCACCGAAAACTTCTACAGCATGTAACTACTCCATTTTCTGATCGATTTTATTACATTTTACACACATCGTTAGTTCTTTGAAATAACATAATATTTTCGTGATTTTTTAACAGTAGTCAAATAACCAATTTCTTTGACGTTAGATTTAACATCTCACTTCAGTGAGTGACAAAAAGGGAAAAAGATGTAATAAAATGTTGATCTATGCGTGTAAATGTGATTTCCCCCTACAAAATTTTCCCAGTAACACTTGGAAATGCCTAAATAAAATACATTGAATTCTCAATTCTATGTTCCGCATCGAAAGTTCAAATTCCAACAGCGTGCCTTTGCCTGGGCATTCATTATGGTAGGCATTAGACACAGATAATGTAGGAAGGAGTTCTATGTAGGTAGCTACAGACAGTGGGGTCAATACCAAACCGAACTGTTATGTGCCTGTTGAATTTCATTTGGATACTTAAGTACATTCTAGCAGCACATCAAAGCTCTTGACAGTCCATAGAAAGCCATCGAATGCGGTCGCTTTGGCCGAAATCGGCTAGATGGCATCATCATCATCACATACTAGTTTTTGCACGCGGCTTCGGTCGCGTTGTAGTCGGAAATGATTGCACAGGAACGTTTTAAATAGATATACTATTATGAAACTCGGGGATAATGTAGTTTCCCATTAGGGAAAGAATTTTCAGAATTAGATCAGTTGTTCCGATAATCCCGGAGTCCGGGAACCTCTACATCCTATCTATAAGCTTTACATCTTTATAAAATACTAGCACTAATATACAGGATGGTGCCGACCATACGACAATAAATGAAACCACTGGTAGTTCCAGTTCATAGGAACATTATTAAACTATTAAATAAATCCTAACACCGTTGTGGTGCCGACGCGACGCTACGACAATATAAACTACCTAAATGTCGTCCAAATTCGTTTGTTACATTTTATTTCCATACGTTAATTGGTGCAAATTATTCCTAAGGTTAGTAAACCAATATTTGTTTGTAAATTGTAATGTGTTTGTAAATTGTAATCGTTTACAGTTTTATGCTATTTAGTTTTATCGATTTAAAAAAAAAATATTTTGTTGTTACGATTTATTTGATAGTTTAATAATGTTCCTATGAAGTAGAACTATCAGCGGTTTCATTTATTGTCGTATGGTCGGCAACTCGGCACCACCCTGTATATAATACTCGCCCGCGACTTCATCCGCAAAAATTGTAATAGTTTGGCTAACATGGATGACATAAATATAATTTATCCTATAGCTACCACGAATAAAGTATCTTTCGATCCGCGAAAAATATTACAAAATTGTATCATTAGTTCTGAAGATATTCAAACATACAAAGAAATTAACATGTGCCTCTTTATAACATTAGTATAGATAATTAGCTAAATTCTGCTTCGGGCCAGTCATAAACTTCAATTTCTATAGTAAGTGGAAGTTACTGCGATAAAGTGACATTGCGTACACGTTCAACCGAGAACACGGAGGTAACAAGTTTACGAGCGTCCTCCGTCGCTGCGGAACCCTAAAAATGGAATCAACATGTTTTTAGTAATACGAACGGACGGTTGTCTACGAGGTAAACACATTACGTAGGAATACTTTCTTGTTCTAATGCGGGTAGATTGATATATTTGTCTACGACCGCGACGCTTCTTGACTAATTGAACATTGCAAGACTTTAGTTGTTGTTTTTTTTGACGGTGACTATTTCTGTTTCAAAACTAGGCTTATTTCTAAAGATTTAGTGTAACTATATCAATATTCTTTAAAAAACAACTAAAACACTATGAAGTCATAAGATTTGTTTTTAAATTTTTGGGCATGTAACTCCATCTGTTGGGACAAAAGTGAGCTACATTTTATACAAAAAGTATATTTTTTTCCATTTCCGTTTTTAATAACCCAGAATAGAGTAAACAGATCTACTGAGTTTAATATTTGTAAAACTAGACTGAGAACAAAAACCTTTAAATAACAAAAACAAATAAAATTATTCTTTACCAAAATAAAAGAAATAGTGGTGTAAGTACAAAATTGTACACATTAAAAAAAATTGAAAGAAAAAGAAACAATATCTGGCAGAAAATCAAAAATTCATGACCCAATCCCATTTTTAGAATTTCGAACAATGTGTCCTACATCGCGCAATCAAAGTTTTCTTGTCGCTTAGCATCAATACAATATTTTGCGCTCTTCTAGCGGGAGTCCGTTTCTACACAGTGAAACAGTGGTAAGGGGCAGGGCTGTACTAAACCGCCTCTACATATATGCGTATTCTACGTAAAACTTTGTGTATTAGATATAAGATATTAATAATCATGGTATTCAAGCCATTATAATGTGTATTTGAGTAGGTCGTGTCTGACCAATATTAGTATGTGTACCTTTAACCTATTTACCTTAAACCATTCATGTCTCAGTACGTCGGGACTTATGTACTTGGAGGAATATGTTCCTACCACCCCACTGATGTAGAAAATTTGACTCCCTTTTTAAATATTTTATTCTTTGACTAGTTAAATTTGAAATGGACAAAACCACATATCAATACAGGTCATAGAACTTATTGCCTGTTATGGTTTTCGTTTTTTATTTTATTTTGGTATTTGTTAACATATTTATTAGTTTATTTTATTTTTATATGTGTTAGTATTAATATAAGTATATACTCTTTTTTTCCTTTGAAGTTGATAATATTGTTTTATTTTTTGTTATTTTGTACCCTACCACAATGTTGTCTTGTTTGACCTTAAGGTTGACTGGTAGCCTTGTGGCATTAAGTCCGCCTATGTATCACTATTGTGCATAAAGTTTAAATAAATAATAAAATTATCGTGTGAGTACTTAATAACGACATCAACTTAAGTAAATTTTCTCGATCGTGAAAAATGTTTAGGCTTCAATAAATGGGTATAATTTATTTTTTCACCGAATTTCAGTAAGCGACGAGTAAAGACCTCTTTCGGAGCAAACGGCTGAATATTTTATGGGTAAGTATTTCTTTTTCTCAGGCCGACTTGCTAATGTACTTTTTCGTGCGGGTACTAAAATAATACGGATTTATGTTATGTAGTTGGTACTTAGCGAGGCTGGTATGTAGACTGGGGTTGGTGCCCCCGTCTACATACCAGCAAGAAACCCTAAATAAATAGTAGGTATATTTATTTCATTTAGGTTTTCATGCAATTATGAAAACGTAAATTTCGCCAGTTCTTTTTACATATTATGGTACTTAACGCGGGTAAATAAAGTCACATACCTACCTTGTTTGTTTTTGATGCCGATTAGTTGATACTTCGGATCCATTCAGGACAAAAAACCCGGTTGGGTTCACTAGTTTAAAAAATATACAGACCTAGGTAGGTGCATGTTATCACCTAAGTCTGTATTCAACTTCTGAACGTAATCGTCTTATTACTATTTACAACGCCCATTTGATAAAACACTAACATCGCCAGACATACTTAAATACTATACTACCTTTTCTGTACAAACAAACCCATCATCTCTGATAATGATATCATCATAAACAGTAATAAAACTTGTACAACGAGCGCACTACCACATACCCCATATTTATGAAGTAGGCATCATAAATACGAGTTATGTAGTAGTGGTACAATCACATCATCACTTGCCCACGTTATCTCGCCCGCGGGAATTATAACTCCGAAGTGGAGTTTTGCAGTTTCATTCGCCAGGGGAATGAGGCTGGGGAATGAGACTGGGGAATGAGACTGGCCAGATTGAGCACAAATATGATGAGCCTGTGATATAACTGAGCATCTAATAGTCTGTGAATAACAGAGTGAGTTACCTGCCATTGTGAGGTAGAGGAGGTGGTTTATTATGTATTTTAGAAGTTTGTACGACGCTGACTTACCTCGTGAAGGTCGCGATTTAGAAACTAGACAATGTACAGACGCCAGCACATCAAGCTACATCAATCTGTCAAATTTCTTTAATAGATTTTTAACTTTATTGCTAAAACGTTTAGTTCAAGGATGATTGGGAAAATTGTAAAGTTACGGTACCTTGATGTGCCGGCGGCGTCTGTACATCATGTTAATTAACTTTTGCGCTTTTAACTATATTCGTAAGGCAACTAGAGGGGCGCTGATGAGGTGCTAGCCTATTCATCGCCACTACTCTCAAAACAGTAAAGGATAACGACCTAAGGAAACCGCCATGTCCTAGAACCTGTAACCTATAAGTTTGAACGAAATATTTAGCTTATGTTGTTGTAATTAATTAAATCATAGTTCACTCCAAAACTAATCGTGTAGCTCCAGGTGATTGGTACTTTATTTATTTAGCACATGCACCAACAATAGTACACACCTTCTAAGAATTAATATGAAACAATAACATAGAAGTGCTGGTATGTATGCCTATTATAGGTATACGCAGCATTCACCAATCACCATAGGACAACAACATAATATTGTTCTCAAATATTAATATACCATTGTATTACAAGCCTCCACTTACCGCACACCTCTAAGAAGAGAGAACAAACAAAGACAGTTATAATTCGCACATAAAAACTTGGTAAACATAAACATTTTGTCCAAAAACTAACCATCAACTCTCTGGTTGTTTTCATCTATGGGGAAATATTTATGAAGAATGAGAAAGAACAATCAGTTGATTGTAACATAATTATACTGATTGAATTGATATATCCCTGGGCCATATCGTCGTCTAGTTATAGTAACTAATCAAATTAAAAAAACCATGATACCTTACATTATAAGAAATTTCTTAAAAACATTTAAAATTCTTCAAGAAGTTTGCAAAGCGACACTATTGTAGCTTCCAAGTTGTTTTCTGAAAACCACAAAACGAGTACCTACAAAAGATTTAAACTTAAAGCCGGTGAACTGAGTAAAAGTTCTCATTTCTATGGTAGCCGGTCGGTACTATCGCTTTAACTTTATAGACTAAAGTTTGTCGCGTTCGTGCTCCGTTGACAACTTAAAGTTTTAAAGAAAGGCGTCATTATTCTAAGAGAGGTACTCGTATGGCCTCCATCCACATCTCCTAAATTCCGCCGTCGTCGTGTCGGCTGTGGCCGCGAAATCCTATCAAAATACGATACTATGAGTTTCACAATTCATTCATTCATTCGTTTCATTTTTTTTATTAATTTTTTTTTTCTTCAGTTTATGAACAATCTCGTTTCATAGACATTGTAAAAACGATCATGAGATTTTTAAACGTACCTACCGTGAATAAGAAAGGGTGACGCTAATTGCGTTACTTGTGGATATTGCCATAATTATTTAGTGGTCGCAAGCGCGACTGTTAAGTATGAGGTCCTGGATTCGATTCCCGGGTCAGGCAGCATTATTGGGTTTTTCCATCTCGAATTTATCAGTAGCAGCCACGGAGTCTGGATTTATGCCCGGTTGATGGCAACAGGCTCGCCCCCCCTTCTGGGTGCACCTACTATTTACGTACATATCTGCCTAACCCCTCGG
Source organism: Diarsia brunnea (assembly GCA_949774965.1). NCBI lineage: Eukaryota > Metazoa > Arthropoda > Insecta > Lepidoptera > Noctuidae > Diarsia > Diarsia brunnea. The sequence continues at coordinate 12,889,804 of OX459009.1, forward strand.
GTATTACAGACATTATGTTATGTTATTCATGAAACAAAAACCAAGTAATAAACTAAAAGTTAAGATCCGTTACAAAATAATGAGTTTATCCTTTCCTCAAAACCACACACAGAATTACGTCGAATAAGTCTTCATAATGATTTAGGTGTATTATTAACTTTGTACCAAACTCCGACTATTTTGATTGGCTTACAAGGGGTAAGTTTGTAAAGCAGATTATATTAATGTTTCCTCAGCTTGGGGCTTGTTTACGGATCGTTTCAGCAGATTTATGGATTGTAACCAAACTTAAATGCTGTATTAAATATGTTTCATGGCTTCGTTTGTTAGCGTGCATTGACTTCCTGTGTACCTGTTGTCATTTATTAATATCAAATGTTCGTAAAAACATTACTTTGACTTCCTGTTAACATAATATCTTTTTAAATATTATCCATTATGAATACTGTTGAATTGTTGACTTCCGGTTAGCAGAATGACACTTTAGGCAGAAATTGCCGCAGGAGCGCACTATCGGCTGGACCGTCGACTGGTAAGGTCGATAATAATTACTGTTGTATACATGTACAAGTGTAAACTGTTAACTGAAGCTGATGATTAAATTCAGTATTACCAAAGTGATTGGTGTTTTATTTTGTAATCTACAAGTACACTACACGTGGAGCAAATACAAATTGATACGAGACTATAGTTCAGAAGTGGGATAAACGCAAAATACGCTTTTGTGCCATCCAAGAAAACGTAAGTAACGGAAACGTGTTATTTATTATCGAAAAACAGTGCATAAAAATTACAGACTTTTAAAAATAATATAATAATAAGTTATTTTTTTTTTACTATGAATTTGCGATTTAGGTTTTGCTATAGGTTTTATCATTATGATGGACTGATTATTATGATGGATTGATTATTATGATGCACTTATTATTACGATGGACTGATGAACGGATTATTATGATGGATTTACTGTTCTCTATTTTGCAAAGGAATTATTTTTCTCTAAATTTATGGACATACCTACGTATTGTTTTTTTTCCCTCTTTCTTTATTTTTTTTTTCTCCTTGCTTTTATTTCATTACTCAGATTTGGTGCCAGCACTAAACATAGTATTATTAGTGCAAAAATATTTTTTTTTCTTATTAATCCGAATGCATTTTACTCTTTTTCTCTGAACACAGTAGGTGTATTATTTGATAGTAAACGTGTTCTTTTCCACCAACTATAAAACATTTTTTAATTATTTTGGTGAATGATGAATAGTAATACAATTCTTTTGAGTTTCAGAAGCAAAATGAATAAAAATAATGATTATTCGGAACCTGGCAGCCCTATTCTGCCATCTGGGTCAAAGCGAACTCGACCAGATAGTGAAGTTGAGAGATTAAATCGACATGGACGTAACGACAACGAGTCACATAGAATGAGAGGGAACCCCCGTGCCGATGAGCTTGAGCGACGGCCGGGTGGGGACCAAGTGATTTATGGCGAGTATCGTGCTGGTGAGCTTGAGCGACAGCCGAGTACAAGCCGTGCGTTTACTGGTCAGCCTCGTGCCGATGAGCTTGAGCAACGGCGGGGTAGGGACCAACTGATTTTTGGTGAGTCTCGTGCTGGTGAGCTTGAGCGACAGCCGAGTACAAACCGTACGTTTGCTGGTCAACCCCGTGCCGATGAGCTTGAGCGGCGGCCGAGGTTCTCTGGTAGACGTACAAATGATATGATGAGCGGTGAGCTTGAGCGACGCTCTAGAAACAGGGATTTGGACATGAGATCAATGCACAATTCGGATTACACTGAGGATGAATGGAGAGGACCACTGAGGACCTATACTTCTACGATTGACCGAGCGAGATCGAACAGTTCGCGAAACGAAAGGCGTTCCAGAAGCAGGTCACGCAATGAAAGGCGTTCGAGAAGCAGGTCACGAGACGAAAGGCATTCGAGGAGCAGCAGTCATCACGATCATCGGACGCAAGGGACACCTCGGTATGAGAATTCAGATCCTAATAATATGTTATTCCAATTTATTGATGCACTTAAGGGGTTTTCAAAATCGGGCAGTCATAAATTAGCCAACATGAGTAGTGTTATTCCTGAATTTGACCCTATGTCAAAAAATCAGAGTATTTTAAATTGGATCAATAAAGTCGAAGAATGCGCCGACATATATGAATGGGAAGAACGTGAAATCATTTACTATGCACTTCCGAAGCTCACGGGTTTAGCCAAGTCATGGTACCAGAGTCTACCTACCGTAAAATTTACTTGGTTGGAATGGAAAACGAAACTTTTCCAATCGTTTCCATGTAGAGAAAATTACGCTGAGTTACTAACAGAGATGCTTGCATTGAGGGCGAAATATGGGGAACCTTTGGAACAGTACTATTACTCTAAACTTAACTTGTTACATAGATGTCAGATAACAGGAAAAAGGGCAGTAGATTGTATACTATACGGCATAGAAGATAGGGCTATTAAAGTAGGAGCTCAAGCGGCACAATATGATACGCCTGAGCATGTCCTTAGATACCTGAAATCTGTTAAAGTCGGTCAGGCAAGAGAAAACAATGGCAATAACTTAAAGAGTAGAAACGATATTAAGAAATCTTTGGGGTTACAATCGGATAAAACAAACCAGTCGGACAATAAATTGAGTTCAACGGTAACAAAACCACCAATTAAATGCTTTAATTGCCGCGCTGAGGGTCATCCCAGTTTTAAATGTCCTAAACCTATCGAAAAATGCAACAACTGTCATAGGCTCGGGCACGTCACTGCCAATTGTCCCAATATCACCCAAAAGAGTCGCGAAAACCTTAAACCCGACGGAGTAGGTCAAGAAAAACAGGTTCTAAAGGTTGACTGTAACGCCAGCAGAAGTAGTACAAAAACTCACGACCCAAATGATAAATATATTGTTACTGCCAAACTAAATGATTTTCCCATTTCTTGTTTCGTGGATCTTGGTAGTGAATGCTCGATAATGCGACAAACTGAAGCGAAAGATTTTAATTTGCAACAGACCATTGTGATTTACCCTTAATGAAAGGACTAGGTAATAATTTAGTGCAGCCGGTTGGTAAAGTTCGGGTGACTGTCGAAATTCAGGGAATTAAGGAAACCATCGATATTCTTGTCGTTGATGACTGCGTTTTGAAATACCCAATGCTTTTAGGTCATTCTTTTACCGAGCTTCCTGGTATTCTAATAACTAAGACACCATCTCGACTTATATTTCAAAGAACGAACAAAGTATTTCTGATGGTTTCTGAGGCAACTGATGTTTCCAGTCATGCTATGCAGTCCATACCAGTTTATTCAGATGGGGCTTTTACTGGTCAGGTTTTTATTAACGGCTCTGTAAGGGGGAAAATTGGATTGGAATTTTATCTTTTGCCTGGGGAATTCACCTTAATTAATGGTGTAGGGCGATTACTGGTACAAAATTTAACTTTACATACCATCGTGTTTAAAAAAGATAATTTAATTGCTCGCGCCGTACCTCTGAATAGTGTTAGCAGCGTATCTCAATTAACCATTTCCGGTACCGAAGATAATGACTCTATCAATTATGGAGACTCTTTAACCAATACACAACTCGACAAATTAAAATCCGTGTTATGTGAATATAAAGATTGTTTTTCTAAAAATCTTAAAGATCTAGGTTACACATCTGTTAGCGAGATGGAAATTAAACTTAAAGACTCTGAACCTGTTGCTTACCGCCCTTATCGAATGTCCTATTCTGAGAGAACACTAGTCCGAGATATGGTCCAAGAAATGCTTGATGCTAACATTGTTCAAGAGTCATCATCCCCTTATGCTAGTCCAATAGTGTTGGTCAAGAAAAAGACTGGTGAAAAACGTCTTTGCGTCGATTACAGAGCACTCAACCGTAAAACGATAAAGGACCACTACCCTATTCCTCGCATAGACGATCAAATCGATCTATTGGCTGGTCATGAGTATTTTATATCATTAGATCTTGCTTCTGGTTATTACCAAATTCCGATCTCCGAGCAGTCTAGAACTAAAACGGCATTCGTGACTCCAGATGGTCAATTTGAATATTTGCGAATGCCGTTTGGTTTGGTCAACGCACCGTCTGTTTTCCAGCGAACAATAAACAAAATCCTAGCTGACGCTAAGATAAAATTTGCTGTTATATATATGGATGACATATTAGTTCCTTCACATAGCTTTGACGAAGGTCTTTCCCGACTTTGTCAAGTATTACAGTTACTTCGAGAGGGAGGTTTAACCTTAAAGCTAAGTAAATGTCACTTCTTTTACAGAAATATTGATTTTCTAGGATTTGAAATTGGCCCTGATGGTGTCCGTCCCGGTGCTAGAAAGATCAATGCAGTTTCAAACTTTCCTGCCCCCAAAAATCCCCATGAGATACGCCAGTTCATGGGCCTTGCGAGTTTTTTTAGACGGTTTATTAGAAATTTCGCCATATTGGCAAGACCCTTAACAGACCTTTTACGCAAAAACTGTGGGTGGACCTGGGGTTCCGAACAGGCCTCTGCCTTTCAGACGCTCAAAGATGCATTAGTAGAACGGCCTGTTATTGCTTTGTATGATCCCTCTTTCGAGACGCAACTACACACAGACGCATCTAAACTTGGAGTGGCCGGGATTCTCTTACAAATAGGTAAAGATGGTATGCTGCGACCAGTTTCGTTCTACAGTCGAAAAACGACTATTGATGAGCAAAAGTTGCATTCGTTCGAACTGGAGACGTTGGCAGTTATTGCATCGCTTAATCGTTTTAGAGTATATTTAATTGGTATCCATTTTAAAATATACACGGATTGTAATGCTTTGAGGACGATACTGACCAAACGTGATCTTATCCCTCGAATAGCTCGCTGGTGGATACAAATACAAGAATATGATTGCGAGATCGAATACAGATCGGGCAGTAAAATGATGCACGTTGACGCTCTGAGTCGGCATCCCATCGAACCGCCTATTCCAGAGAGTCACATTTTTGACATCCTCAATATTGAAACTGATAATTGGTTGAGCACCGCCCAATCCATAGATGAGGAAATTGTGTCAATTAAAAATATACTGAGTAATCCAGACATTGACAAAATTGTTGAAGTTCATAATAATTTTAAGGTTAAAAATGGTCGTGTGTATCGCATAGTAGAGAACGGTCTTCGATGGGCCGTCCCAAAAGCAGTTCGTTGGCAAATTCTTAAGAAAAACCACGACGACATTGGTCATTTCGGATTCGATAAAACGTTAGCTCGGATTAAAGATTCATTTTGGTTCCCAAAGATGCGACGATTCGTAAAAAAGTATGTTGCTGCTTGTCTCGAGTGCGCGCATCACAAAGTACCTGGTGGTCCCCGTGAAGGTGAACTTCATCCTATACCGAAAGTAGAGCAACCGTTTCATACGATACATGCGGACCACTTAGGACCATTTGTACGTAGTAAACGTGGTAATTGTTATTTGCTTGTTATTGTCGATGGCTTCACTAAATACACAAATATTACACCAGTTCGGAATACTAAAGCAACCACTACTGTTCGAGTTTTAAGAGATCATATCAGTTATTTTGGTGCTCCCACACGTTTGGTAACCGACAGAGGTTCATGTTTTACAAGTAATATCTTTAGTAAGTTTATTAAAGACACTGGTATATTAAGCATATTCTAAATGCTGTTGCAACTCCAAGGGCTAATGGTCAAGTGGAGAGATTTAATAGAACGATTCTAGATGCCCTCTCTACTAAATCTCATGGGAAAGATGATAGGACTTGGGATGAATATGTGCCAGATATACAAATAGGGATAAATACCACAAAACACAAAACTACTCAAAGAAGTCCCTCTGAGCTACTATTCGGATTTAAAGTAACGAATGTTTCAGAGTCTATTTTAAGTGATATTATTAGTGATACGTTAGATAATAATTTAGACCAAATATCAAAAATGCGCGAAGAATCCGGAGAACTTATAAGAAAACAACAAGAAAAAGATAGAGAACGTTTTAATAAAAATAGGAAAATAACTAATCAAACAATTTATAAAGAAGGAGATTTAGTAAGGCTAGAAAGGGAAATTAATAAAAACGATGGCAAATCTAAGAAACTAGTAGCAAAATATCAAGGGCCCTATCGCATTGTTAAAATACTCCCCAATGACCGATTCTTAGTTGAAGACACCCCCATAACTAGAAAACACAATCATAAATACGAAACCATTGTAGCTAGAGATAAATTGCGGCCTTGGCTTAATCTTAGTACCGATTTAGCAAGTAGTTCTGACGAGGAGAACAGTGGGGTTTTAAATGAGTCAGATGAAGTGCATATTGAATGTGATAATGATTAGAGTATTTCTTGTTTTTCTTACTTATAATTTATGATTGTTTACAAAATTGTAAGTACCAACATACTTGAGTGATTAACAGTATTTAGTATTAATCAATAATTATTTTTAGTTGTTATTTTTTATTAAACATTTCATGTTTTCTTTGAATTAAGCCTGTATAATAATTGTTTAGAATGCTATGATAAATCAGATCATATTTTCATGTATTCCTGAATTGACTCTGTATAATTTACAATTGTTTAGAATGATTAGTTTCACATGATACATATCATATCAAATCATGGTTGAGATTATTGGAAATTTTTGTACTTTTAATAAAAACATTTTCATTTTCTTCGGTACGAGGACGTAACCGAATGTCAGATGGCCGAGCTGTTAGCGTGCATTGACTTCCTGTGTACCTGTTGTCATTTATTAATATCAAATGTTCGTAAAAACATTACTTTGACTTCCTGTTAACATAATATCTTTTTAAATATTATCCATTATGAATACTGTTGAATTGTTGACTTCCGGTTAGCAGAATGACACTTTAGGCAGAAATTGCCGCAGGAGCGCACTATCGGCTGGACCGTCGACTGGTAAGGTCGATAATAATTACTGTTGTATACATGTACAAGTGTAAACTGTTAACTGAAGCTGATGATTAAATTCAGTATTACCAAAGTGATTGGTGTTTTATTTTGTAATCTACAAGTACACTACACGTGGAGCAAATACAAATTGATACGAGACTATACGTTGAACATTAGAATTATAGTTATTTCGATAGGGGAATGAGGTATTCTTGTTTTAGATTGCAAATTAAGCGGTATACCTACCTACGTCAAATTCTTAAGCAATTTATTGCGGCCTGTCTTTCAGAAGTCACGGAGGAAGTAAAATTTTAAGAAGTTGAGCGAAATATTGCGAAAACATAATGCATTATTTTCAAGGTTCTTTCTTTGATATTGAAATATCTGACTCTGAGGTCTGTTTAGTCCTGATCCTTGTGTTGAAAATCTAACAACGCGTTATTATTTAGGTACCTATTCGTTTAGATGTCGCCTAGTGTAAGTACAGACGCCAGCACATCAACAAGCTATCCGAACTATCAAATTACTTTTTACCCAATCAACCTTGAACATAATGCCTTAGCTATAAAGTTGAAAATCTATTAAAGGAATTTGACAGATTGCAGTAGCTTGATGTGCGTCTGCTGTACAATTCAAACGGGCATGGAAGCAGCTGTGACACATATCAGATGAATTCAGGGATACAAACTTGTAAAATGTCAGTGTTCTTTCCCTATCCCGAATTACTTTTTGACATTGTTTTTCTATTTGTTGACAGGACAAGCACTACCTGTGTATAATGGCGTCGGACTCCCCTGACCAGAACTTGACGCAGTACTTCAGTCTGTGCAACGACTTCATCCACGCTGCTCGTCTAAGAGACGGCAACGTTCTTATACATTGGTAAGTATGGTCCATGATAACTTGTCATACATGCGTGTCAGTCTGTGGAATTCACTGTGGGCTTCTTTATTCCCCGATCATAATAATCTGGATCTCTCAAAGTTCGAGTGACTAGGTTTTTTCTAGGCAAGCGTGCAGCATCATCAGGCGAGTTGCGGCCAAATATAAACCCACATTAGGGTAAGAAACACACATAGCCCTCTACCCAACTATATTTTGAAAGTTTACCATTGTCGTGTAACATTTCATTATTAATTTATGTATTGTTAGCTGTAAGCCACCCGAAGAAAATAAAATAAAAGCAGCTGAATTTCACATGGCGCAACTGCATGTTTGACCTCCACAACCCAGTAACACGATTTGGTGACGTGACATGAATGAATGAGGACGTAATTTTAGTCCTACTGTTATAGTGATCACATTGGCTTAAAATTGGGACAAGCCCGCCACACTATTCCCAAACCTAAAAAACTAAAAAATAAAAGTCCACTGCTGGAATGTGGAATATTGGCCATAATCAAATTAACAAACGGATGCTGAAAAAGACAGTTACTTATCGCTGACCTGAACCTCATTTATCACCTCATTCTCGGTCATAGTTCTTAATAGTTTTCGAAATTACTTGAGGTTATAGTTAAAACCACAAATAAGAAATTATCTTCTGATTAAAGATCTCAAATTCATTCAATAAAGAAAAAAATCTATCTGTATCCTGCCCTCTAAAACATGCATCTGAAGTGACCTTTGCACTGCCACCGATGGCGCGGTGGAAGCGGTGAAGTTTTGGGCTGACAGAAATAAATAAATTGCCGTGCCAGCGACACGAAGAAGAAGAAAAAAATATGAATACAAAAATACGTCCCCATCTTTGTATTCATATTTTTTTGCCTATGGGAAATCTAATCCTGCATCACCAACATACATCCATTCATATCCTTATGGTATCAAAAGTTTTTGTACATTTTCACCTTCTAAATCATAAAATAAGTATAAATCTTGACAGAGAAAGTGTCGGATGCAATATAAATCTATTGTTGATGGGTGTTTGTCGACTGGTTTTCTTTCACCGCCACAAAAATAAGAATATATGAATTTCCGCCCCACCGTCACCCATGTTATAAATTGTACCCTCCTGACGGCTCAGGGCCAGCAGTGCCCTTCCCTTTTAGGAGGTAATGCAATGAGGAAGATGTTTAAAGGAGACTTTATTTATTCAGAGACTATTTCAGGAAAATAAGTTTGTTAAGCTTGATGAGATCTCCATGGACACTCAAGCTTAACTCAAGCTTGATGAGATCTCCATGGACACTCAAGCTTAACTCAAGCTTGATGAGATCTCCATGGACACTCAAGCTTAACTCAAGCTTGATGACATCTCCATGGACACTCAAGCTTAACTCAAGCTTGATGACATCTCCATGGACACTCAAGCTTGAGTTAAGCTCATCAAGCTTAACAAACTTATTATCCTGAAATAGTCTCTTAATAAATAAAGTCTCCTTTAAACATCTTTCTCAGTGCATGAGTTGGAATGTGCAAATACACTACTTTCACAAGTAATTATGCCCTGTGTCTGTAGCTTCGCTTTCTTTGTTTTCTGGCATTCAAAAGTGCCCTTAATCAAAATCAGAAGTCGTTTATTCAAACGTGACGTTCGAAAAGTCGTAATTATCAGCCTAGATAATTACGACTTTTCGAACGTCAAAATTTACTTTACTTATTTACAAGTGACAGTCCCCCAAAACGCCTACCCTTCGACACTTCCTAGTGTTTTAGTTGGAAAGAAGAAGTGGCGGAACAAACTCCCCAGCAACACATCTGTCTGTTAGGTTAGAAGAACCTGAATGAACCTTAATGGTCTAATTGAAATTAACGCTTTGAGTTTGTGTTTGCTGCTTTTGTTGTTTGTGTCATAGATTTGAGTTTAGGCATTTATTTAATTACCCCTACTCTCATGTGACGGAAATGCAAAAGATCGTCATTAAAGACACATGCATGTGAAATACAAAGGCACTCTCGGCCCGCATCGTGAATAACAGCTCAATCCATCGAACATAGAGGATGCCTGTGCTGTGTGTCAGTAGATACTGGAAACGTTTAGGCTAAGTTTGTATGTTCAGATTCTCTACACAGACAACAAAATTAAACTACACAAACACATTAGAAGAAAATTGATATAGCCATAAATAAACATAGAGAGGCAATCAATTAGTGGCTAATGGACATATTCTATTTATATTATTTCACCGAATTCAATTTGTTCAAACATGTTTTGTCCACGTATTTTCGTTTTTGCGATAAAGCGCATGTCTTGACCGCAGACTGTGTAACTATGCTCTAGAAAGGATGTAATAATGTTGTTTTAAGTACCTGCACATAGATTATAAGCAGTAAAGAAGAAAATAACTTACAATTCAAGCAAAAATTCTTAGGCAAGATATTAAATAGACAGAAAACTCAGGAACCAGGGCTTTAGGTAATGTACCTAATTGCCTGCTGATCGGGGAATCAAACTTCTCGGTCACCAGGTAAACCGCTTTGACGTTGATCTATTAATGCCATTATTATATTGTTCGGCCGCCAATTAAGCCATTCCTAGCAATTCTACCTACCATTTCGTATTTGACCTAAACCAAAACCCTTAAATACCTTTCAATCCGTTTGACCGAGCCAATACCCGCAGTGGTTTACCCTTAAAGGTTTTCTTTGATTTCTATCTTCCCTAAGAAATGGTAAGGTACCGTAGAACCAAAGACTGATGAATTGGGGATCCTTTAAAGGAAGGAAGATAGAATATAAACGCGGACGTTTTTATGGTCGTCAGCTGGTAATGGGTTCCATTTATAAATTAAATGTTTTATCATCGATCACGCACGCAACTACCTAACCAATTTTCGGCCACTATGCTAACAAAATGAATGAATAATGAACCAACAAATCGGGTCAAAGTTACCTTCACTTGATTTTATTATGGTTTGTAACGGTGCCTAACAAGACTGGGCGGGGGCACCACTCTAGGCAGTTTTCTAGACTTCAAAATACTTGCTATAAATAGGGAAAGAACGGTGAAAAGTCGCATGACCCTATAATACCTATTATAATGGCACCTTGAAACCGAAGAGTAACAATGCTGCTTGGGGACAGAAATAAAACATAATATAATATCACGCCTCCGCCTGTAATACCCGAACTGCAGGCCGAGGTATAGCTAATAATCCAGCATTTTGCTAATTATGTTTTAGTCCCATTTACAAGAGAGTGAGATTGTACCCATCAACCGTGTATACCTAAGATACATCCAAACAACGTGGCTTTTACTAAAAAAAAAAACAGAAAGAAAACCTAATAACACTTAGCCTGATCTGGGAATAGAACGCAAGCCCTATTATGCTCAGCAATTGCGCTTGCTAAAACAGAAAAAAAAAAAAAAAAAAAAAATTCCAGGACCAAGCTTTCACAAATCGCTGTCCACTGTAATCCCGTCACAACATAAAGCTTCTAAGTAAATAATGTCCGAAATATTAGAATAAATAATAACATGTCATATTTCTCGTTTGTCCTCCAGGGTCTGTAGTTGTATAATAGTTTGGTGCGGCGCCATTATAAATCACAGGGATGTTTCTGTTTATTGCTATCATCAGAAGTTAGCATAGAGCTACGCTTTCGGAAATATAATGAGTACTTACTTATGTTTCTATTCGCACTAAGATTGTTAGAAGTGACATTTGAAAGTTTGTATTGTACGAAGGTGATCCGAAAAACTCATCCTTCGATTTTAAAAGTTCTGATATTAAGAATGCACTTTGTCGAATGTCAAAGCATGTTTTTGGAACGAAGTTCCTTATCGCGCGTTGTGAAAGGGGGCTAGACGGAAAAAATTCTTACGCAAAGTTGTCACGACACTTTTTGCTATAGTAAGCTATTGTAAGCTGTGCGGCGTCGCATGTTTCTCTGTCTGTCTCTCTCTCTCTTATAGAAAGCAAGCCAGATATTTTCATTTCAACATTTCTTTTTTTTTTTTTTTTTTAAATAATAAAAAATAATAACAATAACTTCGTTCCATCCGGGTGTTCCTCGACACCTCTCAAGTGTTTTTTTTTATAAATTAGGCCACTAAGTTACTTGTCACACTATCCCCGAACCACTGCAACTACTGAAAACTAAAATCAACAGTGCTGCAATGAAGCTCGACAAAGTTCCAGAGAAACCATTTAACTGCCTTGGATGGATCCCGCAACGAAATTAATCAGAATAGAACAACGGAGGAGTAGGAAAACCATAATAACCATGCCATCCAAATTGCTTTTCCATGATTTACCATTTACAATGTCATGTTTAATGGTGGAAATATTTAATTTAATTATATTTAAATTCCATGTGAACGAATTCGCAGTCAAGAGCAAGTTTACTGTATTTCTGAAAGCGTCACCCAATCTTGCTAATATTAAATTCATATTCATGATCTCGCTACTTCATTTGATATGATTAATTGTACTCTTGATACTGCGAGGAACAGTCCTATAATTTTTTTTTTAATTACAACCCTCCTCCTGTTATGCTCGTTACGTAACTCCAGCTGCTTTTCGAGGGACCTGTTCGCAATCCTACCAACGCTATCGTTGTAGCAGAATTCTGGTCGAAGCTCATCTAACTTAAATAGGTATAATCACGAGCAACTACTGAAAGTATCCGCCCTCTAACAATAAAAGCAGCAATGAAAATATCGGACCGCGTGGTAACGTTCCAAATAACTAACTCTTCGTTAAAAGTCAGTTGTGATTAATCACCCTAATACAGAGCCATATAATTCATTTCCGCTTTCTTTCGGGTTCGTGTGAAAAGGTCGCGGAATTGTGTCCTGCTGAGCTATTGGACGTTGCCATTGATTTATTGCTAATCGTATCGCGGTGTTGGTTAATTACACAATTATTGCTTGTCGCTTGCTTTAATGGCTATAATAAACCTATGTGGTTCTTCACCTTCACCCTCACTTCAAACAGTCAGCAGTGACTTTCACATTTATAATATTAATATGGATATACATACATTAGTATGGAGGATTGAACATAAGCTGTCTGTTCCACCTGCTTTATAAAGCCTTTTAAATCCCTCTTAAGTTAAGCAGCTTTCTTACGAGTACCATGTGATGTGAAAAATCCGTTTCGGTATTTAGGATAAACCCTGTAGCTAACCGTCGACGACCTCAGATGGGATTAGGGTGGTAGTTACATTGTGGGTCAGGTAAGTTTTTACTCACTTGTGTAGGTAAAAGCTGACCGACAAAAAGCCGTTTGATTTCTTCTACCATCCATTTTCTAGAAAATTAAGACTCCTTAGTAAGCAGGCCAGTAACATTTAGGTCAAAGATGTATAAAGGTCTATACTAACAATTTTTGGCCAAAATCTGGGGTTAAATGCAAGTTTTCTTAGACCCGAGCTTGAGCAAATAGCGCTTTTCCTTTGGCCTAATTTTTTATGGAGGCTGTCCAATTAAGGTACTATAAAACAGAGTTTTTATTTTTACCGCCATCCTTATTCGAGAAAATGTCTTGAGAAAACAGCGTTGTTATGACAAAATTGTAGCAAGGAAAGATTTTAATGACGCATCATTTGCCTCGGCTTTGGTTACAAGTACTGACGCGAGTGCGCCTGCGGCAAGAGATAGTTAATGACGAAACTGTGTATACTTTATGTACTCCGATTTATATAATGACGCAAAAGTTACGTTTGCAAAGTGCTGTAAGCAGCGAGTATCTAACTAATGCAACGATTACTGCTTAACGCGTCTTGGCTTTGAGTTTCAAGGCTTCAGTAGCTCCAGATCCTAACGTTTATTCTGGTCGTTGAAAATATTCCGTCTTAATTACCTGCAGAATTAGTATTATGGCCCCAGTTTTGAATAACTATAAAACATTACCCTCTTTCTAGAAAGAAGTTAATGTTTTATAGTTATTCAAGAAACACTTAAAATATTCTTAGTTAAAGAAAGTTTTATAAGAAGAAAAGTTGCTACTCATAGAAAGTTAAAATGGAATGTAGAGGAACTACAGGAAACAAAAATGAAAACTAGTCTAAATGAAATCCCGTCGGGACTGTGGGTCAATCGAAAGAGTTACCGCGGCCTCGGCACAAGCGCTAAGAAGGAACTGGGGTGGTTTTTAGTCAGTAGAAGTATAACACTCCCTACCGCTCTGCTCAGAACGGGAGGAGTCATTTAATGATTTCCCAACCCCCCCAAAAAAAAAAGGCTAAATGCAATGTGCCCCGCGCACACAGTCTATTAGCGGCCAGTCGTCTCCACCGCGCCTTAGCATTAACTTGTGTGTTATAATCTTTATAATCTAAGAAACGTCACTGTAATATAACTCCTGGTTTATCCGATAGACTTTATATTGGACTCTGTGATTTCATTTACCACCTTCTCCAACCAAATTCCAAAGGTTCCAACATTGAACATTTCCAATTTCTGCATACAGTAACAGGCACGCAATGACAAACATCAAGATATGCTATAACCTACTTAAAATTCCTCTTATTTTACTTTAGTAGAGCTGAGAATCTTGTGTCTTATCTTATTCGCCTCGATACGAGTATCTCCAGGCCGCAAAGCCCACCTTTCTCGGTCAAGTGTCACTTCCATCGCTTGCAGTTTGAACTCGATCGAGGGCTGTTCGCGACACCCCGCTATATCACGCCGACCGACTTAAACTTCGCACACTTATAAACACTGCACCAGATCGGTATCTCCTCTTCACATTTTTACTCACTGGTCCCGATTCGACGCGAGGCCGAAGTTCGGCTCATAAACGTGTGCGTTGCAGTATGAATTTTCAAAGACAGAATTCCGAACAACTTGAATTGACGATTCTGTTCAGTACTTACTATAGTGCATTTACCTTTCAGCATAAATACACATGGCTTATTGAAACGTATGATGCCGCCTATTACTAAACCAAGTTAGAGTGTTGGAGGCTTTGAACGTTATTTTTCATATTCAGATTCATTTCTCTAGTTCAGTTGAAGAAAATGTTTGAATCTTTTAAATTCAGAGACTTATTTTTCTCGAGAGCTGTTGACATCTCACTATCTCCTGCCAACTGGGTAAGCTTGAGAGTACACACGACTTATGAAATGAAAATGGACGATGGTTTCCAAATCAACCTCTTTGCAGAAGATATGAGATTCAGATTTACAGATCCGTTATCTCCCACGGGTTATTAGAATGAAAAGGGACGATGATTTCGAAAAGAATCCCGTTTTGACCTTTGAATTTTTCATATTTAGTATCGTTACTCGGTCAACGTGTCACTCATATCGGTTGCAGTTAACTTAAGATCAAGATCTATTGCAGACATTTTGACGGCCGTGGTTAAAGGACTACCAGACAAAGTTTAAAATATTTTAACAGAAAAGAATGATATAGATAGGAAGCTGGACATAGTCTTTCTTAAAATTTTAATGTCAATTATAATTGAATCGAGAAGAAAAAATGCCGAGCTCGTAAAACTTTTGTGATATAATAGGTCCGAGTTGCAGCTGTCCCTATCAAACTTTACGGGAGCAGGCTTCACACAGTGCAAAGGCAATTATAGTTTCTTCAAATACCAATTATTTGGCCCTGTTCCCTTTTAATCGAGAGCTGTTGGCGACCCCCTATCTCGTGCCAACCGGCTAAGCTTGAACGTACACACGGCTTATTAGAACGTAAGGAGACGACGGCTTCTGAATCAATCCCGTCTGGAACTTTGGATGTTATAACAACTTTCCTTCAATAAAAACATGTGTGAACGATCACATCGTTGCTGGGTAAAACTTTTCAACGGAGTTTGTGTAAGAGTCTTTTAAGCTACTATGATTATACTGAAACTGTTTTTCTACAATGGATTTACCCATTTGCGACGCAATCGGCGGGAAATAATAAATCATGGGCTACGAATGATTTACTGTTTCTACTTTCTTTATTCATATCCACATTTTTACTAAATGGAAAACTGGGCACGTATTCTGGACATTGGACTACTGAAGCTGATAAAAAATTAGGGATGTACCAATAAGATAATAATTTATATAAGAGCCTAGATTATGGAATCAGGTTTAGGTACTTTTCGGAAACACTCGACAACAAAATGCCATGTACCCTTTGTTATGAATCCGAACAAAGAAAAGCGGTACCTGTTTAAAGTAATTTGCTGTATACAAACCAGACCTAGTTTTATGTAAAAGGAGTGCCTAACTTCCGGCTAGATGACCCGATGACGTATGACCCGATGATGATCTTTGCTTGCCCCTTAGCGTGAAGTTGGAGGAGTAGGTACTTATGTACAAGGCTGGATCTAATTTTTGCCTCAATAAGAACGAAATATTCCAATAATACAATCTTTCTACTAGAGTCGGAATCAAGATAGCTTTTGATACCTATCCAAGGCTATCTTTTAAACTCCTGTGTGAACAACTTCTTAAATTCGTTTTCTCCTTCAGTCTAGCAGGAATGTCCCGCAGCGTGACGGTGGCAGTGGCCTACATCATGTCCGTGACATCGCTGACGTGGCGCGAGGCGCTAAAGGTGGTCCGCGCTGGCAGGGCCGTCGCCAACCCCAACCTGGGCTTCCAGAGGCAGCTGCAGGAGTTTGAGACGTATAAGCTGGTTGAGGTAACGGAATTTCGCCTTTATGCTCATAATAAATTTGTTGCTGGAGAGTTTGCTCTTCTTCGGCGATAGGCGGACGCTTTGGGGGGCTGTCTTGTGTAATTGATGTTCAAAAAGTGCTGAACTGTGGCCTAGTTTGAATAAATGACTTTTAATGTTTTTACTAGCTGATTCAAGGCGGTCATTAGTACAGCAGTACGATGTTAGTACAGCGAGGATTGTTTTTCTGAATACACAACAAACTTTTTAGACTACGCATTGCCGACCACTATAATATTGTCATTATTGAATGAATTTCAAGTTATGTAGGCTTTCGAATATGTGATTTCAAGCATTATAATTCAAAAAGTGCTGAACTGTGGCCTAGTTTGAATAAATGACTTTTAATGTTTTTACTAGCTGATTCAAGGCGGTCATTAGTACAGCAGTACGATGTTAGTACAGCGAGGATTGTTTTTCTGAATACACAACAAACTTTTTAGACTACGCATTGCCGACCACTATAATATTGTCATTATTGAATGAATTTCAAGTTATGTAGGCTTTCGAATATGTGATTTCAAGCATTATATAAGCTAGGATGGAGACGCGATGATAGACTCGATACGATATCTAACGAAAATAACATTATAAATCACTAGCTTATGTCTACAAAATATAGAACTGCCCACTTGGCGTTGAGTAATTGTCCCACGGGATTGCACTGACGGGATAAGAAGTATCCTAAGTGTCAATCCAGGTTATAACTATCTGTTTGTTTAATTTCACTAAAATTCACAATCGAGACACCTACATCCTCACAAACTTTCGAAAAGTATAAGAGAATATACTGTAATAAAAGTGATTTCAGTTATCTTGATGGGTGTTTTAGGCTATGTTGAATTCCATCCAAGTATGTACCTAAGTGCACATATAATTATATCCCGTCCAACAAGCTATAAAACGTTAAGCTATCACTCAGTCCAATCAAATCAATACCCATCGGGAGTGATCCCGGGGAAATCGAAAGCTTTATCCTATCTACGACATCAACTTATGGACACGCCTGTTCCTATTTGTGTTCCAACAAAATAACGTAAGTCCGCCGTACGATATATTGTTGGTTACTGCGTCAACGTTAAAGTTTTAGTGTGACTACTCTATCTGTTTACTTTTATACGACGTGGTTTGATAGTTTAACAGTGAAAGTGGCACAAAAAAACTGACATAACGACTCACTATAGTGTTTCTTGTTCAATGTGAAAAGTTTTGTGACTTGATGCATCATAATATAAATAAACAGGACTCTTATTTGTTCGGAACAGCGCATATATATATGCAATGATAGCGTGGGTGTAAATCCAAGTAATTTATAAGTCGGCTAGCGACACACGGCGGGATTGCGGCCACCTTGCGTGTCACTCCTCCCCTCTGCCAGAAATACGTTAAATATTCTTTTTTCACCAACACATATACGAATAATCCTCACTTTGTGATATTAAAATTACGGCTCTATTGTACCTTAGTATTTCTTCCAATTATATTTAGTTTAGTGGAAACTCAAGTACCATAATCAAGGAATTTGAACCATCACGGTATTTCTTCGAAAAGTTAACAATGCACGGTTACCTTAATGAAACATTCGCGTGACTAAAGCGAATCGATAGTTAGGCTATTTGTCAAAATTGGGTCTGATTAAAGTCATTTACCTACGTATATTATTACAAAGAGGTTATTGCACTGTTAGAAATCACTTCTTCCTATGAAAAATATTCAATTACTTTAAAATCGTATCAACAATTTTCTTTGTTATCTGCCTGACGCAGTGACAGACAACATACAACCCCTAGTACAACTTAAAAGGAGTTCCTAGAAACTTGTAGAGGGTTTAGATTCGAAGAGAGTCTAGAAAACATTTTCAGCAGATCAAACTGGATTCGTTTCCACGAAACAGGGAATTTCTATTTGGAATTGTGGAAGCTAGTGCTAATTGAATTCTAGAATATTCTTTTGAACTATACGGAGAAAAAAAGCGAATAAAGTACCGGGCAACAGCTAGTGCTTTATAATGGGAAAGGCAACAAACCATAACCCATAGGTATTAGACACACCCCATGACTGTTCGATGGCGAATCGGGTCACCTAACGGTAACATGAGGTCATTTACGGGCACAATTTTATTCCTGACCAAATTACAGGGGATTTTTCCCCAAACAAACTTACATTGACCAGCTTAAAAACAGAACCTTCACCTTTCTGACACTTACGTATTCTTCTTAACGTTGATGGCAGTTTAAGCGAAGTCTGCTCAGAAGTTAGCAATGACTTCAGCGCCTTCAGTTCAGAGTAGTAGGTACTAACTTACTCATTAAGAACTTTTCACTCAAGGAAAGAAGAAGATTGAAGGAGCGTTACCCGTCCCTGGCATTAGCTGACAGAGACTTGTCGGAATGCCGCGTCATGCTGGACTCCTACCAGACAATGCTGAACCAACGCACTATTTGCGAAGGAAAATGCGCCATGGGCCGACAATGTCCAACTGGTAAGAACTTTTAGCTGTATGAATGATAAGAGGTCACCGACTGCTTTTTTCTGAAGATTATAAAGTAACGCGAAGTTACCATCAAATAAAGTTTTTGTAAACATTTCAGACACGTTTGAACGAGTTCAACGTTGATTTATCAATGTCGCTTTAACTGTTAATCTTCAGCAAAAAAATGGTTAAAAATAACTCCTAGCTGTGACCTCTTAAGAGTGCTCTAAAAGAAAACTATTCTCATTCCCCTCACGTATTTGTACATAGTTCAATTTGGTGTTGTAAGGCCCGAGGTAGTTTTAGTTCAATCGCCAGACGGCCCACTTTTATCGTGCTTCACACCCCAATATAATTCGATTTCACTTTAGCAATTTCATATTAATATCGTTTATATATGTAGATTGTATGGGCGGTAGAAAGGTTGAAATAAGCCAATCTTTGATGTTTCCAGATAGAATTAAATGTTTGTTTGTTTGATGTTTATATTTAAGAAGCAGTGTAAATTCTTGGAATTCTTCGTTTTACTTCATAAGGAGTTCTGAGAATATTTATTGAAAAAACACTCGCTCAAAACTTTGCTTATTTAACTTTACAACTTTATCTTCTGTAATTACTTTAGTACAGAAAAGTGTGGCTATTGACCAGCATGTATTATAACGAATAAAGAAAAATGTAGCCGAAAAAAGTACCATCTTGTAAAGCACTATTTTCGCAAGCAAAACAACGCTTCTAAAAACACTTATGGACCTGGTACTGACTGCCACCCCACGACAACAACGTTGTACCACCGAGCACTGTTAACCGATGTTATTGTTCGCACATTCACTACACTATAGAAGTATGTGTTGCCTTCTCTCACATCAGGGGTATGCAGAACAGGGTCCAAGCGACAGCCGCGATCGCGGAAGCCGTCAGTTGCCGCAGGGCCAGCGGAAAGCCCAGGGCTGAAGAGGTCCCCGTCTACTCTGTCCACCACGTCCACTGTCTCTGGGTATCGACCCAGGTCTTCACCGGCTGGACTTTATAGTTATACTGGAGGTTAGTGATTTCTCTAAATTAATGGTTTCCTTATTCATAATTAGAACACTCAGTCAAGGAAAACATCGAATCAAAATATTGAGCGTAGCTAAGAGAGGTCATCAAGTTTTAAATAATTGTGGACCAACTAGAGCCTAGCACAAGCATGGTCTGGTTACTAGACCATTGTGTGTGTACCGACCTCTATGAGTGGCTACACCGCGTAGCCCGTAAGGTCTACGCGCTACGCCGTAGACTAAAACCTACGATGGAGTAACCAGTACTACGGAAATTCCCGTTCAAATATAAAAAAGAAACATGTTCCACTCCGGATTACCATTTTTCACCGTTGCACCTTGAAAAGCCATACAGCATTACACATTGGCCAAAACATGAACAGTCATATTTTTTTCCGATCTAACAGTCACCTATTCCTCAGCTCCGGCTCGCCAGACGCGTTCAGCGTCAGGTCTTAGCATGACGCGCGTGACGGACCCTGTCGGCGGCGGCACGGCCATGGCCGTCGGGGGCACGGAGTACTCCCGTCGCCGAGCTGCATCCGCGCCAGCAACCCCAGCACTATCGCCAGCTTCCTCGCCGCCCGGCTCTCCGCATCGGGTACCGCATAGGTGAGCAGGTGTAGCGTAGCTTTACCTCAGATATGTCATGTAAGAAGGTCTTTTTCGTCATTTTCAATGATTAGTTTGCACAATGTGAAGTTTTTTGTGCATTAGACTTGTCATAGTCGTGAAAGGTACAGCCTCTAGGCTAGTCGTCATTCACTTGTCTGAACACTTTCTCCATATTACTCACTTTAATAGAAGAAAGAACCACAAGTCAGTTCAAGAGCGGGGTCAAAGTATTTTTAAACCTTAAAAAATAACGTAGAAACAAGAAGATTATCGAAGCGCAAAGTTTTTCTTGTGTACCTATACTTAGTTTCATATTGAAAACGTCCTTGATTTTTGCTGCAATATTCATTCGATTTCAATTTCCGGTCAATAATTGCATAGCGTAAAGCGACAATTCATGCATGAATACTGTATGAATTAACATTTGAATAATACCTTATAGCGGGAAATCCGCACGTCAGAATTTGATTTCAGTTCATTCGATACTCACATAAAGGCTTTTCTAGAACACCTGAATGAAATACCTTTCAGTTTTCATAGCATTGCAATAACCTACCACTTTCCAGCAAATTGACTGTACGTACCTGCCATATAATTTTGTTTTTATTTGTTTGGCATGTTTTAATTTTCCCATTTCATGTGATCATTAGGCCGGGAGTTGCTTGGGTGATACCCTCAGTGCAGTGGGACCCTGATTCGATGTGACGTCACCGGGGGCTCACGACTCAAGAGGTTTTAATCACTTTCGTCGCACCCCCGCCTTGCCACAAGGTTATGCTTTGTTTCTTTTGTTTGTTGCGCTTACTTAACAGTCAGTGTAACACGTTGGTCTAGACAAGCACTTGTTCAACTTTTTGTAAATGTTTTGTGTATAACGTTTTTATTTTTAAGGCGTGACCTACTAACTCCAATGGTGTTTGAAAAACTTCGTATCGTTCTTGCTGGATTGGCTGGAGAAGGCAAAAAATAGTGAGGACTATTATAATAAGGGCAGACCTTTGTCCAGAACAGGCACATAAGTTGGCTTTAAAAAACGATGAATTCTATTCTATTTATGAATTGTGTCTGTTAGAGAAATCATAAAGCCTACCCCAGCTCCGGGAAACTGATGCTCTAACATTTGTGGAGCATGACTTATTATTAGACAGCTGACGTATGGCCATAGGTTTTGCTCCAAGAATAGTTGCATATTTAGTAGATGCTTAATTTAGAGTTGCTTCAGTGGTAATCCCCACGAGTAGATCACGGATATCAGACGGCTGCACTCGCTTGGTATATTCGGGCACATTTAAGAGTCGACCCCATTATTTATCGTATTGGAAAGCGATTTTCGACGTTTAATTTTTTTTCATGATACCGCATATCATTCAGTTCTCCTAGTTTTTGTTTAAATCCAATGACAAAACAAAACATAATTGAAAGGAACTTCCTTATCATCCAGACGAGAGTTGAATAATGACGAAATTAATTACGCGTTTTAAAAATAATTGACGCCACAGTACCGGGAATGAATACGCCATTGTTTCTTATTCTGTATAGTATTATCTTTATCTCAGAGGAGGGTCGCTCGGCGATGCTTTCATTCCATTGTCGCTATAAGTCGGAAACACATTTCTGCGCGTTTTCGCGACGGAATTTAAGTTCCGTTATGAACACCCAGATAATTGAGCAGACAAATATTACGTGGTAAGCTCCAGTGTGGGATAACACTGTAATTGGATTAGCTTTGTTGCTATAGATATTCAGACGCAGATGTGGTGGTAGTGGTTACGACCTAGTTTAGGCATTAGCGTCTGATTCTGTACCATATAGTTGAACGTTTGCGCGGTATTTTAGTTTTGTGTGTTGAAATTAACGGTATTTGTCCAGCATAGTATTCTACCTACTGTTTGTATTATTACCTATATTTATGCTGAGATAGTTAGTTGCCTGAAATCATAGTCTCGCTTGAGTGTTGCCGTCCCACGAGAAAATATCAGACAGTTTATTAAGTCACTGCACAGCATCACCTGTGCTTTAAAGGTTAATTTTATATTACCTACGTCCGCAGACCTTCCATTGCATTTCCTTGTTAAACCCTACCATTAAAATTGTACACGTTCAGCTGAATTTGAAACATAAAATAAAATTGGACGAGCCTAACATATATGAAGAGGGAACTGGGGAGCCCTCCGTATTAGTTTCATATTTAACGAGGCAGGGTCGTGTACGGACATCATAAAATTTTACGTACTGCTGACATCCGGGGCATGCGCGCGTTGTGGGACGTCGGACGAACTCATTTGTGTTAGCATAGCCCGCATGCCGGAGATAGCCCTGTTTTGGACGTTATAACATCGTACAATTTTAATTGAAAGCTCCCTTTTAACATGAAAAACTTGTGCAATTCCTCTCTGCATTATGAGTAACCTTGGTTTGGGTTACTTGATATTCATAACCAAGCTCGTAGGTACACTTATGCAAATGTAATCCAAACTTCAACAGGGCAGTGACTGAGTTCTAGAACGATATTTGGGTCATGTAGAAACGAAATCATAATACACTTTTAACTAATGAGTTTATCGATTAGTAAAGGCTTGACTCCAGTTTTATTTGTGTTTTTCACGAGTCATGGCCTTCGAAACTTCATTATTTGATTATTTTAAAATTAAATGGCGGTTTGATTGTACGTCGTACATTATACCTCAATGGTTTGATTGGCATAGTGTCAAAGTCTTTGGCTTTTACGTCTATGCCTGTCGCGGATTGCGGTTTTATTATCCACAAGGTGCAAATATCTGTCCGTACAGTCAACAGAGATTATTAATTTGAGCATGTTCGATTAGTCTGTTCACGCTCCCAAGGTACAGGGGAAAATCCATCATTTTTAAAAGACAGAATTCTAGATTTTTCTATGTTCAATGTAGTGGATGACGTGTTTCAGATCGCGTCCCCTGCAGCGGTGTTCGTAGCAGGAGTCCTGGCGACGTCCAGCATCCGGCCAGGGTCGACCGCACAAACGGCAACCACTCAGTCCCACGTCCTCTAGCTCATAGTCATAACGTGCACTTGCACACTCGCGGGCCCGCCTCGCTACTCGCGGCTTTAATGTCTAGAACTGATCTGACAGAATGACATTCTTAAATCTTTCATTTAGCTGTTGTGATTGGCTGACCAAATAACTTCGACCAATCGTAGCAATTTAGATGGAAACTGACCACAGATATTAAACAGCCTTTCAGAAACCGAAGGTTTTGGGCGTAGCAAAATAAATTATTTCTGTCAGATTAGGTCCAGACGTTAATAAAAAATTCTAGTGGTAAAACAGGACTTTATGCTTCTGCGGCTTCAAATAACGCCAAACGAAGCTTTCTAAATGTAAGTGTTGGACGGAGCATTATTATAGTAAATGGGGAATATTTGGCGATGCAAGGTAATTTTTAAAATATGAGGTTTAATAACGGTAAAGTTATGGAATTGCGACACTTGTATCAATTCTAAATTGTTGTAGCCTTCGCGGTGTCGTCGTGCATTTTCTAATGATATAATACTAATGTAAACAAATCAACGAAACTTTGATAGTTGACCATTTCACACTCAGTCACATCAAATGTGAAGTTATTCTGTCCTGATAAAATGTTGGATTTGAAAACTTGCGATTTTGCAAGCAGACGTAATGCAAAAGTTTCTCAGAGCGTGGAAATGTGACAATTTGTTGCACACGCTCGCTCTGTACCGAATCTTTTGTGCCACTGCGCTTATAGAAACGAGTTTTGAGCGCAGTTAAAGGAAACTTAGCTTATTTTGCATCGCTGCGCTACGCTGGAAAACAAATTCTTCGCTTCTAAACCAAAATAGAAGTCATCTGACTTCTCCTACATCTTGGCATTGCAGCAATGTTTATAAAGCCCAAAGGTGGAAATGGTATAATTTAAGTAAGTATTTCAATCTAAATGTTACCGCGAAATGTCTTATTAGTTCAATTATTTATAATCTAATGAAGGATAAAGTACGTGCTTTTGTAATGAAGAATATTATATGATATGCTAATATAGTCGTGGTGGACACACGTAGATAATACCTCTAAGTTGGTATAAGAGATGCTCTGGCTGGTTCAGATTTCTATTTCTAAGATTTCTTACCTTCGATAATACTATGAAGTTAGCTCGTATTTTTTATCTATTGTAGCTAGACTGTAGCTTATACTTATTTTAAAGAGATGCATATAAAATCTATTTACTATAGAAAACTTGAGAGACCTTACTGTAAATTATTCCATAAAGTCTTATTTATTATACCTACTTGAGAGAAAATTTCGTGTCTATTATTATAGAACGAAATTCAATTTTTCTGTAGTTAAGTTTTGAATAATAAACACGAGAGATTTCCCAGATTAGACAATTAGGTATATATAAAAGTACCTAAACTTACTTATATAATTTAGTCCTAAGTCACCACTTTGAAATATCCACTTCGTTTTATGGGAATTATTGACGATACAAAGTTCAATTACCAATAACTTGAGTCTTTAAGTGTATATTCCTCTTAAACTATTATAGACCCTTGATCACATCGCATCGTAGACATCACAGATTGATTAACTTTACCGACATTCCTTCCTTCTAAGGGAGTAACCACAGTTTGTCAACTTAGAATCGGCTGGAGCCGGTCAACAAGACCTCTTGTTGACCGGCGACTTTCCCACACGAACGAGGACCTCCTCGTTCGTGCGAAAAAGCCGTCGAATACGCCTCTTGCAGATCGGGCGACGCGACTCGATACCGCGTCGATCTATTCACTTTTATTGCATGGAGTTAGTCCACGTAAGCTTTTTTTGCCATATCTATAACTGTGGTAACTCCCTAACTGATGTGTCAACTACCTCTGGTTTGCTCCAAATCCTTTGGCTTCAACTTCTAATGGTGAGCTTAGGAATTAAAAACGTCTGCGAACGTTTTAGATAATAATTGCTCAAAAAGGGAAACTGAATCCGTTCCTAGCACAGCACAATTTTACGTTAGTTGCTCAGCACGTGCATTTCATTGCTCGCTCAGCATAGTCGTACTCGTAAATGCTTTATCGTTATCACTCTAAGCCTTAGAGTCTAAGGTTTTAAGTCACAAAACATAACATAACATCCTGTAATCCCCGAAGGGTTAGGCAGAGGTGTAGGTGCCCATGCACACCACATTTCCCCGGTTATGTATTAAGTTTCATGTAAAAAAGGAGAGCCTAAGTCACCAAACGACAGGTCTATACCTATGACTACGTGGCAGTTATAACTTAGTGAAGTTTCAGTACTTACAGTGATAATTGTTGTCAAAAATGATAACGCAATTACGAGCCGTCTAAACATGTCTCTACACGGTAGAACACT
This sequence comes from Diarsia brunnea, assembly GCA_949774965.1. Taxonomy (NCBI): domain Eukaryota; kingdom Metazoa; phylum Arthropoda; class Insecta; order Lepidoptera; family Noctuidae; genus Diarsia; species Diarsia brunnea. The sequence continues at coordinate 12,915,779 of OX459009.1, forward strand.
CAAGTCTAGGGTCAAACTTTGTTGTGAATTTTTGCATATCTCTCTTTCTCATTCTTACCTACAAGGCTTAGCCTGATTTAGAAAATTGTGATTTACTTAGATGCCTTTAGCACGGTGGCATATGTAGACGATTATAAAATAATTCATTTTTTTATTATGATTACTTATGAAATGCTGCCACTGTAGCTTTGTTATGACTCGTTTATAAGTCTGTAAATATATATGTAATCTAAGCCAATATTTCCTTCAAAATCAACTTGTATCATTTCATTCGTGTGGTGGATAACATCGAGGAAATTGCTTTTCCGGATCTAACGAAGTCGCAACCAGAAAAATGTTTCGTAAAGAAAGGTATATTTACCTATTGTATTTTCGAGTCTTCGGAATTTGTGGCCCAATGTAAGTTTGTTTGATAGGTACTTATCTTACCAGTTTTGTCTTTTCGTGAATAGATTGAAAGCAAGAAATCATGAAAATGTTTAAGAAAGGTTCGCAAGCAAGGTCGATTAACGCCTGACGATCTTACGAAGTGTCATAAACCAAGGAATAACTGTCTCTTACCTGGGATAGTGAACCCACTTTAGTAACCCATAAACCTAACGCTAGGGCCTCAATTTCAAGCAGTAGGTACCACGAGATCTAATCATCACTTAACTGCCTGTAACTTGATTAAGTAAATCGTTCTCAACGTGATTAATCCACTTCAGCTGAAACAATTTATTTGATCAAAGCAATTTAAAAGCTATTATGTTAATTGAATGTTAAATCCCTTCGCTGAACATATTCTTTTGATTCAATAAAATCCGTCTCACTAAATACGGCCGTGACGAATCTGCTTGTATATATCTACTTATAGGTACGTACGCATTTCACGTTACGGTGTTTGGTAAAAAGATCGATTTCTTTTTACCTTGTTGTTGTTTGCTTTCCCAGGACAAAGAATACATTTCTATGCTTAGAGTAGATTTTAAAATGAAAACATCCTTTTACGATTTTTGGTTTTGGATTATAATTTTCTAGAAGTATAGATAGTACATTGTTGTCTACTTAGGTAGGTAGGTACCTACTGTTACAAACTCAAACAAAAAGAAAATATAGCTTGTGGGAAACCCCTCTCAGGTAAGAAAAAGTGTCGTTCCTCCCACCAAACACCCTGTAAGTCTGTATACAAAGGTATATTGCATATTCCATTTTCTGTTCAAATAATATGACGAAGACATAAAAAAAACAAATAAAAAAACCAAACAAATAATCCAATGTATGCATTTTCATGATTCAATTTACCTATCATATTAGGATGGGATATTACTTAAATACCTAAAGTTACCTGGATTTATGAGGTTTACGCACTGCACCCGGTCGTCTAATAAGGACGTTAAGTATTTAATTGAACTTGAGAAGGGTTTTATTGAAACAGAAACTGATCTATCTACCTTACAAATCTTTTCATCTTTGATGAGGAAAAGTAAACAGTCTTTCATTTTATGTAGTAACTAAGTACTGAAGTTTATTACGAAATGGCGTATTTTACATTTATTACATACTTACTTACCTTTTAAGTTTTAGGTATGTGTTAAGTACCTGCAGCCTGCAGGTTTCTGCCTATTTTATTGTATCTTTACCTGTAGAAATTGTGTGGTATGCTTGATTTTGTTAATTACCTCTTTAAATGTAAGTATTTCTACTAACTCCTATGATTAATTTATTGTTTGAATGGAAAGAACGAGCAGGTGTCTACTAGGTAACCTGTGTAAAAGTACCTTTAACTTAAAATTTTTGAAGCTCACATCAGTAATGTTCCACCACAAAAGACAATATTTTAAGAAATATTTAATGAGCACTATTTTTCGTGAATTTTTAAACCTATTTTGAGTGAAAAAAAAGTATGTAAAAGAACTATTTAAAATGAAATTTTAAAAGAAATACGTAAATAATTTTCTTATTCATTTGGTAGGTACTCGTTTAATTATTGGTTAATTTTATTTTCTTGTTTGAAATGGTGCTGGACCGCGTTACCATCTTTAGGGACCCCGAATAGATTTGTATTTGTATACCTAAGTAAATGCTTTCTTGGCTATTATAAAGTGAGATGCCTATGCGCATGCTATGATATAAGCAATACGCTAGTGGGAGTCCAACGAATCTAAAAAGAAAGAAAAGAAAGGATCACTATACGGGACCTTACACCTTCATAACGTGTTTAGGGATTCCAGTTTGTAGGGAGTAGAATAAGTTAAAAAGAAACATGTCGGTAAAATAACTAAGAAAATATAGGTAGTTCCATCTATCTAAACCCAAATTAACGACTTTTATGGGAAATCAAAGGGTGTTACACATTAACAAGGGTGGATGGGGGAGACGAACACTGACAAATAAGTTTCGCGTAGATGGCGCTAGTATGCGATACTTTTATTCAACTTTGCCGCGAGATGGCGGTTTTATTAAAGATATTTGGTCTAATAACAAACACTCAGCGCTGTCTGGTGTAGTGGTTTCCAGCAAACAACCCATTTCGACCGCAAAGTTCCAATATTGACCGAGTACCTTACGATTTCTTTGTTAAAAGTATAGATAATAGTTATTGCATTGTTAAAACATTTTAGATCATATTTATGTTATGCACTCAGAGCGTAGTCCGTTATAACGATTGTATTGGAAGCAATAACACTTATGTGTGAACCCAGCAGCATGAGAAATGGTTATTATGTAACTGTGTATATTTTTAATATAAAATTTAATAATATGACCTTGTTTCATTATTCATCTGCCGATACACACCCTATCCTATTTACCTGTACTGCATGCAGGTGACGCTGACCATCTTTATCGGAGGACCGCTGGCCGATGGAGCAAACTAGTCCAAGCGTGGAGTCCACGTATCGACAACCATAGCGTCATAAGTCCCATAGCGCAGTTTAATTTAAGATGGATCGTAGACTTTACATTTTGAAAAGGTGGCTGGGACATATTGGATGTGGAAGGCGAGAACAGCGTGTTGTCACATAGATTAGGCCTATTGTATTTCTAGTAGTGAACTACGATATGCAGCGTTCACTGATAGCTTCGATCATATTCATCGGGCGTGGGAAACACGCTAATAGAACCTATATATATATCTTACCTACCCTCCAAAATCAAACTATACGCAATAGATCGCGAAAAGTGAAAGGAAAGTCGGGAGACCTTTGCCTTGCAGTGGGACAATATAGGCTTATAATAAAAGTTCTCTAAACTATGAGACCTTGAGCTTGGGTTCGCTCATATGGACAAACGGGCCCTCACACCACACGCACATCCATCGACATCATTCACCTGCCCTTATCGAATTAGGTTGGCGCAGCATGTCTTCTTCTTCCATCCCTTTCTCGAATGACCAGCCATTTCCTTTCTAACCATACCATACGTGTCCTTATAAACAAAGGTCAAATAAAAAACGCAATTGTTATATCAATATCATTATTTATTTATTTATACATATACTTAAAAACTTGGAGCTAAAACATTTTTAATTAATAAAATATCTAACGTTAGTTCATGTTATAATATTTTTTCAACAATCATTCAGGCGAAACGTGTTATTACTGTCACTCTAATCTTTCTGTTACAAAAATAAATCTTTCGATCCGGAAAAGAAAGGCTCTTATATTACAAAATTGGCCTATGTCACATATATTAGGTTTAATAGATACTGTTCGATCATACAAAGACGCAAATGCATTTTAACGTTAAAAGCAGAATCGTTCAGAACATAAATTCTTTACAGAAAGACGATTTTTTTTTAAATAGCTTGACCGGCTAGAAAGCTAGGATTCAATTTAAATGCTTTAAGTCCCAGTTCCCAAGACTGGTCTTAATTTTGGTACTAACTTATGGCCGACAGAGGGTACTATTCGGTTTCATAAAATTTTATCGCGATGTTCACATTGATAATCGCTTGAACGTAGGGCGACGAGGTTACCACATTTAATAATATCGAGTGTATATATGTATAAAAGAAATGCATTTTTCAGACAAAATAAATACCTAATGTAAAACTTTGACACGAAATGAACCAACCTTGATAAGGTAAGAAATATAGGGATTCGCTCGTAGGAAAACTATTTTCATTGAATCTGATAACCTCATAGCCACTCCGTAGGACAACCTAGCACATCAGCTTACATATAATGATTCTTTATATGATCTAAAACAGGTTTACATACCTAGAAAAGGGAAGGTAATTGACTAAAGAATTTAAAAACAAGAGGATTAATCCTAATACAACAAAACCATTCCTAAGCAAAAATAATATTATTAACAATAAGGTGTTTTTGGTAATCAAGTGTTATTTACATTAAGGTGAATTAGGAATAATACGTACACTTACAATAAAATAAAGTACTTAGGTACTAATCTAACTTAAAATATTAATTATACGTTACAACAAAACAACAAGTACATTAGAATACATTTAGGTTACACATAAAACAATAAAATTAAGTGAGTCTTAAATAAGGGTTGACCAACTACCAAGTAATCCTGGGTCTTACGATAAGATTGCATAAAGGTACGTTTATACTAAGTGAAGGCTTCTCCAACGTTCTAATTATTTTCAAGTTTAGAAGAGAAACTTACGGACCGCATCAGAAACATCATACTTCGCTCCAAAATCCAAATAGCTGATGCTGGCCTTACAGCTGCTAGGTTTAAAATAGAACTGAGTTGGTCACATGTGCCGCATGTCGCGAGAGGAAATTGGCAAAAATTACCACCTAGTGGATACCAAAAAGCAGTGACCGCCAACGCGGCAGGCCCAGAAGATGGCGGGATTAGCTGGAATCCTTCTCAAACGATTGGCCTACAATCCCACTAAACCGCGAAATCTGGAAGGCCTTTGCCCTGCAGTGGGACAATATAGGCTTATAATATTAGACAAGAAAGGACTGCCAAGCAGCCTTAGTACAAACGCACCATTACAACACATTCTGCTATGAAAATATTGATAGACTATGTAAGGGCAATTTGTTTTAAAATTTTGAGAGCCTAAGCAATTTTGGACGGCGAAGCAGAGGTAAGCATTTTAATAAAAATGCTTCAATGGTAGATTTCAATTTGGACTAGGACCTTATTCTAAAAACACCGCAATTTTAGGATTTAAGTCTCAATAATAAGTGATAATTTGGCAGTGTCTCTTTGGTATTTGTCAAGAAGGAATGTTATTTTTATTTGTGCACAACACTTATATCAAATGACGTTTGCACAACAAGTCTTAAACAAGAAAGAATAGCCTTTAACAGCATAGCAATAACAGCCATTTTGTTTCAAAAGCAGAGCTAATTTGGCAAAAGGCACATTCAAAGAACAAGTGAATGATTTCCAGTAATCAATTAATATTTTTAGATATGTTGAAAAGGTGGCTCCATGGTTTCATATAATTTAGTGCTAAAATACCGTGAAAGTAAACGTATCATCTTTAGGGATTGCCAATAATTTTCTACGGCCCTTACAGCGAGTTAATAATAGCTATCTATAGAATAATAATTCCTTTTTACCTGTACAATTTGTAATGTATCAATTGTTATTTCATTTACTCCTTATTTTACATAACTATACAATCTTATGTTCCTATGTCGAGCCATTGTCGCCTTGGTATCCGCAGTTGAACCTCTAATGTCGAAAGGCATGACTTACATCTGGATTTTATTAATTTAACTAAATGCCTCTGAATTCATACTTCATAGTTTAATATGCAGAGCATATCCAATATATAACCAATCAGTATCCAATGTAATGCATATAACTGTGACACATTAAAATGTTCACAAAAAAATCGATTAATACTTCACAAAACAACTTAAACTAATTTTGTATTATATATTATTGTATTGTATGACGGGCTGGTATCCGCAACTCCACGTCCAAAGCGTGTATTCTGCGTACGGGTGGGAAATTTATTGAATCCACCCCAACACCCCGAGAAAGGCAAGCAACTCCTTGGTGTTGCTAACGATCTCACGGAGAGTACCTGGGTTACTGAAGTACTTTGCCCTGTATTGTCTATTTCATATCTATTATTGTATTATATCCAGTTATGAATAAAGCTTTAATTATTATTTTCTATGAATTTTATATCATTTTGAATATTGTTAACAAACGTACATTCTATGGGCCAGACATTAACAGTAGGTTAATACGCTTTAAAAGTGGGAAAGGACTCCAAGTGATACATAAAAATATATTCTTTATCTATTTAAAATGAACTTTCTCCAATAAGCTTTCTTAAACTTTTAAAGCAGTAGAAATTGTTGTTATTCGACAAGAGAGATACATTTTAGATAAGATTCACTTTTTTGTAATTTAAATAGGTTGTTAACATGACCCAATCATTCAAATATCTATTACAATATCCTCGGCTTAAATATGGCACATAAACTTTTAGAAAGAGCCGACACTCCGCAAATCCGAACATATAAACGCCAAGTACTACAAATCCTGTTGTAGTACAGTTAATTTCCGTAGTCCAAGTCTCTTAACACATCAAGAGGTTGGACACTAGTCGAATAACAACAAAGGAACTGTGTGGGGCTGGTCGAGTGGTCACGTACTGGTGTTCACTGGAACTCGTCGTCGGAGCTGAGCAGTGTGGTCTTCTCGTGGTAGTTGGTGGCGTGGCAGATGGTGGCCACGCGCTGGGGGGGCGGGCGCGGCGCTAGTGTGGCCTCGTCGCGCTTGCCTGTGCCTGCGCCCGCACGCATCACTAGTTATGTCAGATATTAGTCACATTTGAATGTTGTGTTGAGTTTCTGAAGGTCCGCGCAGACAGATGTTAAAGCGGTCAGGGTTAGCACTTGATATTTGCGCCCACAATTAAATCATTTTAGATTTCCCACCACCGAAATAAAGCCTCGATTTGGTAGCAACTTCTTTAAGTGAGCATGATTACAGGCACGAATGAACGCGCTGAATAAACGATTATATATGTAGTTCTAACGTCAAATCCTTACATGTAAAAGCTGTAACTTACATTTTAGGTCTAGGTTGTAAGACACCTAAAGTTCAATTTAGGTTACAGAATAGACATGAAGAAGATACAAGTATTGCACCGATTACCGGTATGTCTGCGCGTCCTCATTTGTAGTGGGGATAAGTGTTCACATTTGTTATTGTAAGAGTGCTTTGATTATCTACTTTTAAAACGCTCAATTAGTGACAAAACACATCAGTGCGATCTTGTGAAGAAAATTAAATGTTATAGTCGACATTTTAAACGACTTTTTTCAATCGAATATTTGTGTTGTTTTTTGGTAATAGGGACCCAACATTTTGTGACCCAAGCGTGTAATGTGTGGGCAACTTGAAACCCAATCAGTGTATAATCTGTGCATACTACAGTGTTGTCAATCTCAAATTACATTTATAAACCGAAATTAAAAATGCACACTGGGCTGAATAAAGCCAAAAATTTTCAAATATTAGAAAAATAGATTATTATAAATTACTGGCACATAAGGGACAGCAGTCTCGTTGAAAGGTAATGTTTCTAGAGGAGTGATGCACACTTGGTTTTAAACTAATTTCACATTTAGCGACTTTAGCAGCACGACAGTCGCTCGGCTATAAACAAATACTAACGGGTTGTTACGGCTGTTCCTATAAAGTGAAGGAACGTGCTTCTGCCGCGCTACTGTTGCGCTGCTAACGCCCTAATGTGAAAGCGGCCTTACTATTCAATAAATACCGCTGTGTAGAATTTGCGAACAAGTGCGTAGCATCCCTCGGCAGAACACAGTCGTAAACTTAATTACGTATAAAGAAACATGCAAATCACACTCAACAATATGTTAGAAACATCCAAACATGATACGTTAAGCATGCCAGCAAAATAATGAATAAAAGCGAACTTGAAATGTCTTACCTTTTGTCTTCGTAGTGTCTAGCGTATTTAGATGTGTGTACATGTATCTTACAAATCATAATATGTCTAGTTTGTAATCAAAATCAAATATAATTAGGTAATATCCTTTATTTATTATTAGTGAGAGGCAAATACAAGTGTTTTAAAAATCAAACTGGTGAACTGTAAAAAATAATTATTATAACTTAAACCTACCAGAACTATACTTTAGAATTTTAATTTTACTCAAAACTAGAATTAATGTTAAAGAATCTCTTATTTAAGAAATAATATTATGATAACAATATTTTAAGAAATGAAAACACAAAGTATGGCTTTACAGGTTGTTAGTTTTTTTTAAAATTAAATTTATGGTTACATGAAGCGCGTTATTACAAAGCAGCGGCAACTTGCCTCGACAGTTACTAACTGAAGGTGGAAACAGGAAATGCCGTTCTTTGGTTTGGCAATAAAAAGTGCAAGTTTCACTTCCATACAGTAAAAAAACACAATTAATTTAAATATAGAATGTACAAAATCAAAACAACCCGATAAATGCCAGATATTGCTATTACAAAAAAAAAGAAACGTACTCTCAAGATTTCCTACTAATTTTGAATGCTAGCATCAACTAAGGATCATATCCTGTAACTATAAGAAAGTAACAAAATAATACAAAAAGAAAAGTAATATAATCACAGAAAATTAACATTTACACTAATCCTTACACGACACATACTAAAGGCATAAAGTACAGGCAGTAGTTACTAAACATTATGGCAATGAATAGTCCGAATTATTTTAATAAAAAACTTTTTTTGTGTTTTTTTGTTTTCTAGCAAGAAAATGTAGGCCTATGTAGGTGAATGTAATTAGTTCAGGTAATCATCCCGCCTACATACCGAAACATATTGATTGATCGAAACATTTTTTAAATAAAAAAATACCGACATGATACACGACAGGTGTGCATCATTACAAATGATTTAATTATTTTTCATTTGTCAATGCAGATGATTTTTCATCTGCAATGAGCCCTTGATTGTATGATAATGATTGATTTCAAACATTTTCATGGATTTAAGAATAGTTAAAGCCACTTTTTTTTCCCACTGCTCCCATGGAATGATCTCATTTCTCCTATTTAATTCCCATTGTATAATTTTAATATCATATCGGTTCATATATTTTAAATCCCGCCCATTTTAACCCGGCAATCGCGGATACCAAAAAGTAATACTTTTTGTTCTATCATGCCTTCTGATATGATACGTACCTAAGTATTTTCGTAAAAAATTCGTTATGCTTTTTCGGACTAGCCAAATACCTTGATAATATAAAAATAAAGGTCTTAACTAACGTGGGTTCGCGACCGAGCACCGGAAAATCATTGTTTAGTTCACCTTGTTTTGTATAAGGCACTTTATAAGAGAATATTTGTGTTTGATGTGTGTGTGTAAACAAAGTCTCGGAATGTTGTAATAAAGTGTATTATTTGGGTGATGTTTCCTAATAAATAAACAATTATGTATATTTTATCGCATGCCGTTTTGACATTTTTTTATCGAATGTACTCGAGTTTTTCGCACGTCTCATGAAATACTGTATCTGGATTTGATCACGTAAAAATACTATGTTGATTTGAATACTGGCTGAAATGATAATACTTTTAAAATACTGAAAACTGTCTATGGTCATGCAAATGGTTGGAACTCATGATACCGATTCGTTATTCTAATTTCAAACGCACAAAAAAATCGAGTACATTCGACATTATTCTGAACATGAACACGTATTTTTATTGATCTTATTTTGACAATTTTGTTAGTGGTGTTTCCATGCTCGGGCATAATGTATTTATTATTACATGTATGTATAAACGGACAGACAGCAATGCACTTCATGCAGAGCACAGCTATGGCAGAGTTTATAGTTTCTCATAAGGCAGTTGAGAAGTTACATCTGAAAGAAAATAAAACCAAAAAATAAGAAAGACCTAGCCTACAGCATAATGGATACTAAAATGAACTTAATGTGAGGACGCATTCAAAACTAAAATTTAATTTGTAACTATGTGTAACGTGTTCCTGTTTGACACATAACAAATTTGTAAGGTAATTTCGTGAATCCCCAAAATTATAACTCCTCAATAGCAGCTTGCAATTTTATCATGCTATAAAAGTTGAAACGTAGATTAAATCCAATCTAGCCATAAAAACGCGAACTAAGGCAATCTCTGAATAAAACTGAAGGAAATTAAAAAAAAATACGTTGCGTACGTATTAATCAATGAACACGTAAGTCTTAACTAACATTTAAAATGAGTTGATATTGTATTACGGGTGATAAAAAGACCCTAAACGAAACAGTAAGTCACATATTTTTTTTCATATTGGTTGTGGAGGTATTTTGAAACTAATCATTTGAAACTCATATTACCAGAAAGTAAGTCATAATTATCTTGAATTTGTAATCGTTATTTAGGAACGAGAAACTCGCGTTTGAACTTTGCCAAATGTACGCATATTATTGCTCGTGTCTGTAAGTCGTGTACTGCTTTGCATTGCGTTGTACATATAGCAGGGTTTTATACCTCGAAAGTAGTTATTTCAGTAATTTTTGCTGTCTATTACTTATTTAAAAACATACGTTTCAGCTTCGTTTCAGGTCTTTTTACACTCTAATAATAAAAAAAAATGCAAATAATAATGCGACCAGGCAGCGTATGGGCAAGGGCATGCTAACAGTGGACTGTGACGTCACTCACCGGAGCTGTATTGAGTGTACTGCTGGTACTGCGGGTGGAAGTTGTGGAACGCGTCCGTCATAATGTCCTTCGGGTTCATCGTCTCCTGGAAAATTGGTTGGTGGAAAAGTTAATAATGTATGAAATCTTCTTTTTATTGACTGCCTCGTTAGTCTAGTGTTAGCAAGCGCCGCTGCTGAGCATTAGGTCCTGGATTCTTAGGTCGGGCAATGTGTTTTTGAGCTTTTCCATCAAGAATTTCTCAGTAGCAGCCACGGAGTCTGGATTTGTGCCCGGTTGATGACAATAGACTCGCACCCTATTATACGGGACTTAAACCGTGGGTGTACTATTACGTACACCTCTGCCTGCCTAATCCTTCAGGGATAATATGCGTGTTTATCTTCTACTTAGTATGCCGAATTGCCGATGGATTTATTAAATTTACTATTACCAGTTTGGCGCTTTCAGTAACGTCCATCACTGCCTTTAATAGGCTAATAATGGGACAGGTATGATATTATTATTTATTTATTTATTTTATTTTAAATAGAACGGCCGAAGACAATTACACTATTTAAACTTATTATGATCTCGTCGTTTGAATTGAGACTGGAGAAATATATCGTCCTTTCCAGATTCAAGGTGTGTTGGTAGATCTCCAACAAAGTTCAACCGATTTCAAGTTGAGTCGAGGCAGTGGCAATTATCGCTGACTTATTAAACTATCTAGTTTCAAAACCCCGCACTTAAAATTCCCCAAAAAACCCTCTCACCTTGAGGCTACTGGAGATGGACTGCATAGTGACGGAGCGATGCGGGTCGCGGTGCGCGTGCGCATACACGTGCGCCGGGAAGGCGTAGCGCAGCGCGATGGCGGCCGCCAACATCTCCAGGCAGATGAGGAAGTTCTGGTAGCCAGCCGACACCGTGCCCGCTGTGGTGGGCTGCCCGTCTATGTGGATCGGGGATATCACTTCCGCTTTCTCTAGGATGGCTAGGGCTACACCTGTAGGGAGAAAGGAAATCTAATCAAAAATCTTTATATTATGTATGTGTGTGTAAAGGGCACACGGGATCTGACTGACGCAAAAAAATATGATTCTGTTTAGTCCGTCAGTTAGATTATTCTAAAATATTTGATTCGTGTTTTTTGTTTTATCAAATAAATAAAAATTGACGAAGATAAAACGCGTCAAAGAGGGGCTTGTGGCGTCACTTCTAGGTAAAAAATGTGCTATCATGTGACGTCACACGAGTTTTCAAAGCCCTGTATCGTCTACATTTTTTGTTTACGTGAAAAAGAAATAATATTTGTTCAATACTTTTTGAAAATCTATCTGACGGACTAATTAGATTTTTTTGTCAGTAAGTAAATAAATATAAATGTCTGATTATTTTACGTCTACTTTTGTATCGAATGTACGTTTTATCAATTGCTTGGGCTTTGCAGGACGGTGACAGTAGCGTTTTTTTTTGACATTTAATTAGTCTGGGCCAGTCTTTGTGTTGTTGTTTAATTAAATACAGGGCAAGCATATTGTTAACCGAACATAAATTCAGAAATCAGGCTGCTTATTATAAAATCTTAATGGAAAACCTGACTTAGGTTTTCCATTAGGATGGTAGAACCAAAATCCCAAACTGAGCAATCTTTTTGCGACCATGATACTATAAAATCAGTCAAAGTGGACTGTATATTATATTCTGATTCTGATATTTGCTGGAACAGCATAAATTACGTCATTTAAAAAGGTCAGCTCCATTTTACATTCGTCCTCGCTTTAAAACCGAATATCTTGCTTACCTTGCCAGAACGAGAGGAAAATAACCGACTTGACGGTGAAGAACTTGAGTACTGGGTCGAACGGCTTCAGCATCTCCCTGGTGGCGCCGAGGAACAGGAACAGGCTGTAGAGAGACAGCGTGACGGAGAAGTTGTACACGATCGTGATGTAGATGTAGCCGCCGTCGGGGCTCCAGTCGCCGTCGTGGTACAGACCTCGCGCCTGGAAACAAATATGAATATTTGAGTTGGAGTACTGGGTTTGTAAAAGGACATATTGTAAAAGGAATAACATCAATAATAATATTTCAATATACCCTTTAATTTAATTTTTACAGCATACGCTAAGAGTAGCCTTGTAGCTAAATAAAACGGCCGATCGGTTCTATCCTTAGGTTAAGCCGCGCTTGCCTAGGTCCGTGGATGAGTGACCACCCATTACATACCGAGTTTCCTTCCTGCCTCGGAAAGCACGTTAAGTTGTTGGTACCGGCTGTCATTTGAAGATCTTTGATACACCTTTCGGTATCATGTAAAATACTAAAAACGGGAACTAAAATGAAACTAAATACAGCAACATCCGGTTAGACTAGACCCCAACGTAATTAAGAAAAGGCTAGGCAGAAAATGACCTAAGCCTACGTAACAATTGTCCCGCCACAGGTGTCACAGGATATCGCACAGTAACGCGCGACCAAAGCAGACGTTGCGTCGCATGAAATGTACGGTGACATTGATGGGACTTTGCTCCTAGTTTATTGAGCCTAACTCTATTGGGTTCAATATGTCACACTACTTCGGAAAAACATAGCAATTATTTACTGCTGAAGCATCGCTTTAGCTTGTAATTAAACATAATAACAACCAAAGTAATATTTTACGAAATAACTCACAATAGAATAAGATATGACTCAATTAATATTGTATCAATTACACACGTGTGAGACATGTTCTTATCTATATAACTCTATATCTTATTACTACGTAGACGCTGACCGCTGACTGTATCTATTACTATTTAAATAGCCTGTATCTCATTGCTTACGCAATACTCAAATTAACAATGATTGTAAGATGTATCGTATTTGTTCTCAATAAGTTCAATTTTCTCGTGGCCTTTGACTTGCTTATCAAACGGAAAATTGAGGATTGTAATGTCAAAATTGATGAAACATTTTTCGTGTTAATTGTAGGTACATTGGTTTCACATGAGGAAAACCTTTACTCCATTATTGCGTTATTATTATTTTGAGTCTGATTAAATGTAGAGCAAAAAGCATTTACAGTGTCCAGTTATAATAAAACATTCCTACCACTGTGATTATTTATAGCTATATTTATATAATATAATTACGCTGGCTTACTTTACAGGGCATGAGCACAAACGCAGTAGTGCAGTTATGTGGCTTGCTTTCTGCTTTAACTCCATGCTAAGCTATTAAGATGCGTGCTTAATTACCAAGGGACATAAAGCACGGCCATTTTAGTTTATTACCCATAACTTAACTCTAAAACTAGCAGTACTTGTGGTCACAAATCGTTCAAGTGGGACGGTCTATTGAAATAGTACAGTATTTATTAGGCTTTACTATCCTACTGCAGGGCAAAGGTTTCCCCTAATTCCTTTCAAAAGCTCTTTTCCTGTGCATCCTCGAACCAGCCCTTGTGGTATACGTTCAGGGATTCTTAATTTTTTGTGTCGTTTCACTTGCTCTTTTACGCCCCGTTCACAAGCCCGGGCTATGCGTCAAGTGACACGTGCGTACGTCATGGTCACTTGTACTATTCGCGTGAGAGCCGATGTGGTCGCGTATAGAAGTTATGAATCGGGCATGCTCCAAGCTAGTTATTTCATTTGTTTTCCCCGCAATCATTGCCGCAACACGAATTCCTAGAGGCTTGCCAAGACGGTATGACGTTGGTTTATAGAAAATAAAGTAACATACCTGCAAGAATATAATAATGAAAGCGCAAACGGGCTTGATGAGACAGAACTGCAGGGTAGCCTGCTTGCAGAAGCGCAGGAAGCCGATAGTATAGGTGGCGCCACTGAGGCAACATGTCCCGTTGACGCAGGACGCGCGCACTGGTCGTCCACGCAACTCCGACATTATGTTGCCTTCGCCGCCAAGGTACTCATAGCAGAGGGACAGGAAACTGTAGATCACGAATGCTGGAAGCAAAAGAAAAACATATATAACATCACGCCTATAATCCCGAAAGGTTGGGCCGAGATGTGCAATAGATACAGACACATTTCGCCTTATTGTGTAAGTCCCATGTCCTATACAAAACAAAGAAAGAATAATGGGTCACACTAAACTAGTTAGTGGAGCTCCATACATGGAGATGTGACAAGATTGAAGAAAACCATTTGATGCTTTTTGAGGTGTATTTGTAACCGCAACTATTTACAGTTAGTTGGATTTATTAGCTGTCTAGATAAAGACTCGAGCAGAATGAACGATAGATCCCAGTTTGTTAAGCGTAATAGAATGTAGGACGCTCCTGCTGAAGTATACTGTTAAGTTGTCTATCTGTAGGTTTGGTTGGCTAAACAAATATTTGCAGGAAATACACCTCCATAGTCAGCCTCCAACAACACAACAATCTTAGTCTATTAACAATTCATTGATGGATCGATTCGCTGTATCTATCCTATTAGAGGTTACAAAAATTGTCGGGTTAATATGTATAAGTAATTGTGTTAAATAAAGTGATTAAATTATTAATATTTTGGTACCCTGACAAAAAGGCATATCTAAGGAATATTTTTAGCAACATGACAGCACATCATAAATAATGTCTGAAGTTGTCCGTCTGCTAGCAATAACAAATGACCTATTTCGTGACAACTGACCTGTTTCGTCTAAATTAACAGCAAGATAACAATGGCGACATCTTTTAAGAATTCATAGAGCGGTTTAACACACGTGGCTCTGTTCTTTAGAAAGGTATTCTAGTAGAAAATACTAAGCCAATTTTAGTTAGAAGTCTGATTACCTCTTGTTAGTTTTCAAATGCTTCATTCAGGTTTGTTTCAAAGAGCCATTATGTCATACTTAAGACTTTTGACAACTAAAGTAAAATAAAACCGTTTTGATGAAATACCTGTTTTAGCTACAAAATTACCTATTTAAAATACGTTTTTATTCAGTCTCCCGCATATAAACAGTCAAAGTGACCTCTACGCTGCCGCTGACGACACCGTGGAATTGATGAAGCTTTGGGCCAACAAAATTTAAATGACGTCTTACGCAGTCAAGCCATGCAAAACGAAACTAAGCTAATCTCTCATTGTATAGGAAGCTCGCACAAAGCGTGGTCAAGCTATACTAGAATTGGGGCTGCGGTTGTTCGAAAGAGATACCGCAGCCTTGACACAAAGGGCTATGAAGGAACATGGGTGGAATTTAGTCAGTAGAAGTCTGACGCTCCCTGCCGCTCTGCCCAGAGCGGGAGGAGTCATTTGATTTCCCTCCAAAAAAAAAAGCTATACTGGATTTGTATAGCTTGTCACCATGTGTACCAGCGTCACCTGCATTTCCTAACACTCGTCGAGCCACATGCAGTATTACAAGACCAAAGCTAACGTCTTCATGAGTGTTAAATAATAATAAGCCTTAAACTTTTTGCACAGACAGCCATGACCCTAATATCAAGATCACGAATAGAACGCATAATGAAATAATGAATAGATGTTTGTATAATTAGCTATAGACCGTACGTACGTACAACTATAAACAGTTATCAAACATTTTGACACTAAAATATATTCTTGAATGGAATGACTGAGTGAAGTTTTTCAATGGATTTGCTAACATTAAATATGTCACATTTTGAATATGGATAACCAAAATTTTTAAATAAGCGTACATTGCCAAAAGCACCATTCATAAACATAATGCTACGTAATCAGAGTTTTTATAGAAACTTCTGTCCAAACCGACTGACATCCACGATGATTTTTGTATTGAACAACCAAACCATAATTCCAGCATTCCTGTGGTTTCTGCCTACCCCCATGGGAAAAGGGCGTGAGTTTATGTATGTATGTATGTGTATAATTCCAGCATATTTCAAAATGTTCAGAAATCGGCACGAGTTTATATTTTGGCGAAAACTAAAACTGCCCATTAAGTCCGATTGGTGTGATCAACAACAATAACAGTAATTTTTGTTTATTCTCGGTTTTTTGTGGTCATTTACGTTTCGTTTCACTTTCTACAAAATGATTACAAAACTCTGTGACTCGTTCAAAGACAACTTCACCATACTATATTTTTATATCGCAATGCCAATTGCCATATACAGATCAATTGAAGGAGGCCGTTGTTATAGTCCCAGTTGTAACGTAGAATCGATTGATTTATGAATCGTTTACGTTATCGATGTTATTTAGTTCGAATCAATTAATCGATTAAGCTGAGGCACTCCAGATACCCATTAAAAGTAAAAACAAACATACTGACGTAGTTCAAATGTGCATCTTGCTCGATGCTATAGAAAAGAGCTTTATTAATAGAACTTACGTCATGGACGCATTATTTGTTTGAAAAGCCGTCTTGCAGGCCACAGATTAACCACATAAATAAAGAAATAAGAATTCTCTTGGTTTCTAGAGCAAATAGTCAATTTATTCAACCTCATGATGTGCTAACCGTTATTTAGCTGTAGTTATCTAATCTGTTTGTATAGTCTGCTGACACAGTTGTATCTACTTATCTACATCTATAAAGGATATCCTACACAGCTAACAATGTGGTTCAATGAGTACTGATGTCCTGATAATCACACATAAATCCAATTTGTAATTGGAAGTCAAGTCTCTTTGCTCAAGAACTGGAAGCGCCCCTTTTGTTCGCTACTGCATATATTGCCTTTACCAATATTTAACTGACTTCGTGCGTCATCCTCTTACTAACGTCACTTTTAGCGATCTATTAGAAGGCCAACATTCCATACAACTTAATGGTGTATGTCTCAAAATGAAACTTCAATGACAGACTTTAACCAGCGACCGATAGATACTTCAAAGGATCAATCTAAATGTAAATTGGAAAATACAAAAGTGAAATAAGCAATTACCTTCATAGCAATCTCTGACGGTAAAGAAGTATACATAGTAGGAGTTTCCATTGAAGAACAGCAGTGAGATCCAGCTGTAACAGCCGTATATGGGTACGATGAATAGGATGCGCACTATCCAGCGCTGTTCGGAGGGGTTCGTGTACCAGCGCAAGTGCTGGTAAATCTGGAAAACAAGAAAAACACACATTTAGAAAAAGTACGTTTCAATTTGATGTAGGTACGTCAAGAGGGCAAATAATACAACAAAAATAACATAAAAAAATAAATAAATAGGGGAAATGGTATCAAAGCAGCATGGGTCGACCTTCAAGGTTCAGCCGTGCTTGCTGACCAACCAACCTCGGTTGGTACGTGGATGGTCACCTATTCACGTGCCAACCTCGGCCACTGAGTTTCGCCGTTGATCCCGGCTGTCATTTGTCTTTGACAGTCGTTACCACTAGTTATAGCAACATTACAGACAATACATCCAATACGATGCTATATGACACAATATAAAACAAAATAGAAGTCGAAAGAAGTCGTGTAGTCGAAGTCGAGTTGAATAGTCAGAAGTCGAAAGTCTGACATCCATTTTTATCAAGGGTTTGCGTGTTACCCAGTTACTGGGTTGTTAAGGTCAAATAGGCCGCTTCATTTTAAATACTGTACTCAGCTGCAACCAGTCAGACTGGAAGCCGACCCCAACCCAGTTTGGGAAAAAGGCTACAGAGATGATGACGCGAATTTCAGAGGGTAAAATAATAGACGTCTTGAGAGCTGGAGGACAAGAAGATAAAAGAAAAGATTGATGGATTGTGTATAAGATGGATAATTATAATTGTAAAAGAAATAATCATCATCATCTGCCTAGCCTTTTCCCAACTATGTTGGGGTCGGCTTCCAGTCTAACCGGATGCAGCTGAGTACCAGTATTTTACATGGAGCGACTGCCTATCTGTCCTCCACAACCCAGTTAATACTAGGTAATACGATACTCTTTGGTAAGACTGGATGTCAGAATTTCAGGTCACTGACTACCTGTAACGACTGCCAAAGCTCTATATATGGCAGCCGGGACCAACAGCTTAACGTGCTTTCCGAGGCACGGAGGAAACTCGGTATGTCGGGCGGTCACCCATCCACAGACCGACCTAGGCAAGCACAGCTTTACCTAAAGATCGACCCGAGTGGCAGTTCTTATTAAGCCACGAGCTCCTAAAAGAAATAATGAGATGAAAAATAGCGGAGGAGACTTGAAGAGAAGAAGAAAATATATTGTCGCGATACCAAAATATAACACGGAACCATCAGTGCAAGCAAGGGAAAGAAAGAGAGGAAAATCCATGTTTACCTTGCAAAGGTTCAAGCTAAGAACTTATATTAACCCTACACGGAAAGTTCAACACGTTTATAAAGTCATTGACGTAAATTGATAAGTGTTCATGACGTAGCCATAATCAATAATGATTAAATTTATGTTGAAACAGCTGTGTAGAAGGCTGGTGACGGTTCTATTATACCCATCATTATTTTGATTGTTTCTTTCGGTATTCACAATGTATTATTATTTTTATTCATATCAAATTAAGAGGAGCTTGTGGCTTAATAATAACTGCCGCACGGGCTTGCCTAGGCAGGGCCGTAGATAATTGCCACCCATGTATACCGAGTTTCCTCCGTGCCTCCGAAATCACTTACTGCCGTAGTCGTTACCAGGTAGTGCTCGAAAATCTGACAATCACTCTTACCAAGGAGTATCGTATTACCCAGTACTAACTGGGTTATGGAAGATAGATAGGCAGTCACTCCATGTATTATACTGGTATTCAACTAAATCCGGGAAACCCTAACATAGTTGGGAAAATGTCTAGGCAGATGATGATGTCAAATTATTCGCTTGTTTTTAAAAATAATATTTGAGGGAAACAAGCTTATAACATTGTGCCACATTTTCTAAATACTATAATTGACATTATCCATCCATATTTTCCGTTACAGCTCATAGTTACTGGCTGGTCAGTAACTCTGTTCACTGGTGAGCTGTCGCGACCAAACGCGTGCAAATTAACACATTTTCGCCAATCGAAAGTTGACCGATTTGTGACGAATACCGCTTGAATATTAGTTTAATGTTTATTTTATACATAACACGGATTTTAGAATCGGTATACATGGAATTAGAAACCAGAAACTCCTTCTCACATAATTTGTTTTTATTGTAACTTCAATAAAAATGTATACAACACTTCGACATACTGTAGGAATTCATTTGTTTTTCAATCACTGTTCATGATTCAATGTTGACATGTTCATTTATTTTTATGTTCCAATGTAATGTGTTTCGAGAACATAAGATTTGTACAATAAAAATAATTGATTACAGAATACACTCAGGGGCACATTTAACCGTCCACTCATTCGAAATTCCATATCGTTTGTTTATGTTAACTTGCGCTTTGACTACTAGGCGTAACTTTATAAGTGGTATATCTGAAATAAAGAAAACTCATTTACACGCGTTTTTTTTTACTTTTGTGGTTTTTATTCAACAAAAATCAGTTCAGTAGAAATTTGACAGTCTCTCCCTTCATTTTGTGTGAAGGATAAATTTGTTTTACAAGGTTGTCTTACCATTGTTTCGAATAAAACCGAGGTATTCAAGTGTTGTGACCTTATTTACACCAAACAAATGCCACTAGACGCAGCTGGAGCAGCTAGGGCTGTGGCACTTGCAGACGCTGGGTTCAGCCAGCGTCGGATTGGACGAATGCTTGGATATCCACGAAGCACTATCCAAGATGCTATCCGGCGTTTCAGAGAGACCAGTTCCTACACAAAAAGACCAGGACAAGGTCGTAGACGGTGTACATCAGAGAGAGATGACCGTTACATCACCTCGAACGTTCTTCGAAATCGGTTCACAACGGCTTCTGTGGCTCGTAACCGCTTATTTGAGGTACGAAATGTAAGTGTGAGCCTAAGAACAATAAGAAGAAGGTTAGCAGAGAGGGATCTGGGATCATTTCGACCAGTTCGAGTACCACAGCTAACGACAACTCACAGAACAGCGAGACTTGCTTTTGCTCGAGAACATTTAAATTGGACGTCAGAGCAATGGAAAGCAGTTCTCTTCTCTGATGAATCAATTATCGCTTTAAGAGGTCCTGATGGACGTCAGCGGGTGTATAGACGCCGTGGTGAAAGGTTTGCTGAATGTGCTGTGGTTGAAACGGTGGGCTACGAGGGCGGCTCGATTATGGTATGGGGTGGCATTTGTTACGAGGCCCGTACAGAGTTGGTGGTCTTCGATAGAGGCAGCGTTAAAGCTCACAGGCACGTGACAGAAGTCTTAGAACCACATGTGATGCCATTTGCTCCATTCATTGGCGACAATTTTGTGTTAATGCACGACAACGCTCGTGCACACACCGCGAGAATTGTCATAGAGTACTTGGACGCCATCAATATTCAGAGATTACCATGGCCAGCTCGGAGTCCTGACCTGAACCCGATAGAGCATGTATGGGACAACCTAAAAAGACGAATTCGGAGTCGAACACCACCTCCTACGACCATCAGTGAACTGAAAACTGCAGCTGTTGAGGAGTGGAGGAAAATTCCACAAAGCGACATCCAAGACATAATGGACGGGCTTACAAATCGATTACAAGAGGTGATTAGGGCCAGAGGAGGATATACACGTTATTAGTGGGATAACTTAGAGCATACTTTTTTTTTAAATCAAAATTTTGCTAAATGGATTTTTGATCAGAAAACTGCATATTCGCATTTTGAATTTTTTTATCTTGATTAAACAATTTTACAACTTACACATGTTTTATTTGTGTTCTCAAAGATTCACCCAAAGTAATTTTGTAACAAAATTAGTTAAAATCCGATAGAATTTTGAAATAATCGACAAAATATAGGTGGCCGGTTAAATGTGCCCCTGAGTGTATAAGTAATAGGGTCAGTGAGCGTTTGTAATAATAACGCTACGCTTCTTTCGCTAAATTCATTAGATAAAGTTGTATAAATTGACTAACAACGTAACGGTTATTCATAACGCTATACAGTATACTATAAAAATAACGTTTCTTAAGATACTCGTTCACGTTTTGGTAGAAAAAGCAGCTTTATTTTATTAACTATGATTGATAGGCAGTATGTCTAGTATCCCATGATTATGAATTTATAGGCCTGTAGCGTAGGGAAATGGCCTAACTACTTTCTAGTCTATATAATTACCTAGTATGGCTATTCGTAGACTAAGTGATTAGGTAGGGAGCTTATGTTGCAAAGTGATTCAATCTATATATATAAAAATGAAACCCGTTTTCCGTTGTCACGACTTGGCATGAAAACGGCTTGACCGATTTGGCTGATTTTTTTTTTTAAATGTTCGTTGAAGTTCAAGGATGGTTCTTACGGCGAGAAAAATTCGAATAATGGCCGGAAAAGCCCTAAAAACAGCCCTTTTCTTTTTCCCATACAAACGTTTTCTAACTAAAACGTAAAATCAATTTGAGCTTTAATACCGTACCCATAAAGTTCAAGTGTTAGTGGAGAGGTTCCGGGAAGGCAAAACAATTGAGTGACGTTCAGTTGTTCAGTCAACGAATGACAACTTCAAACAGACCATACGACATTATCACAATAATCACAAATAATTACTGTTTCTTTCCCAATAGAAAAACGATTTTTCAAATGGTGTTTGCGTATAATATAAAAATTAATTGCTGTTCGTTAGTCTCGCTAAAACTCGAGAACGGCTGGACCGATTTGGCTAATTATAGTGTTGAATTATTCGTGGAAGTCCAGGGAAGGTTTTAAAGGTGAGAAAGTGGTAGGTAGGTAGGCAGGGTAGTAAGTAGGATAGTAGAGTAGGTAGGGTAGTCGGTAGAGTAGTAGGTAGGGTAGTAGGTAGGTAGGTAGGGTAGTAGGTAGGTAGGTAGGGTAGTAGGTAGGTAGGTAGGGTAGTAGGTAGGTAGGGTAGTAGGTAGGTAGGGTAGTCGGTAGGTAGGGTAGTAGGTAGGTAGGGTAGGAGGTAGTAGGTAGGTAGGTAGTTGGTACACAGGCAGGTAGTAGGTAGGAAAAAGGGCATTGCAACGCATGCCGGGAACAGCTAGTCTATAATAAAAATCGACATTTATGATCTTATTATTTCTTCACATACAACATCACGTCTGTAATCCCCGAAGGGTGTGCCAGAGGTATAGCTAATAGTACAACCTCATTTATTTTTTCGCCAGTTATGTTTAAGTCCCATGTAATAGGGGGCGAGCCTATTGCCATCAACCGGGCACAAATCTACTCCGTGGCTACTACTGAGAAATTCCTGATGGAAAAACCCAATAACACTTGGCCCGACCAGGGAATCGAACCCAGGACATCATGCTCAGCAGTCGCGCTTGCGGCCACTAGAACAACGCAGACAATTATTTCTTAGTATTTTTAAAAAGTTCCTTTTATTTTTAAAAACATGGCGTTGGAAATCCGGAGCACGCCTGATGATGACTTGATGAGATCATACAACGAGCAACACTTTAAACAACACACCAATCTACTTCAATATTTCAAATCGTGAGTTTAGTTAGAGGCCATTTCAAAAAGTAATAGCTGTTTTGCTTCATTTTTGATAACCTAGCAAGATAAACAGTAGAAAGCATACCGCTCATTGGCTAATGCACGATAAAGTTAATTACGAAAAAAAACACCGTTTTTGCGCAGTTTTAGAACTCAACTGTTCCATTTATGATCGTAAAATATTGTTCTGAAAATAAAATAGCCGTGCCTACAAGAAGTTTATTTCGTAAAACATCTTCCTTGTGTAATCTTTGTCTCATCTCGGTAAATCGTGGTTTCCGTAGGACAAAAAAAAATGCCAGCAAAAATGATTTACTTAGTCACGTAACGACAATAAACAAGAAACGTCTCCTCCGTGCGGAGGCTGTGCCCGCGTTACTACTCCATCACCACAAGAAAAACCACCATTCCCACATAAAAATGTACCTTACATAAACAATACATTTTGGTACTTTATTAAAGGCTGTTCAACTACATTTATAACCGTAAAGTACGTACATTTCCCGTCCCGGTGGGAAAACACAAGGTCAAAAAACCGAATATATCATGGCGCTAACTTCGATGCTACTCTCTAGTGGCATAAAGTCATTATTCATACACAAACCATAATAACTCTTTATCAGTTGGCAAATAAGAACTGAATATAGCCCATTACGAGGTGCGATAACGAACGGTCTGATAGTGCTACAAAAGAATTGGCTAATGTCGTTATTCTAGAATCTAGATCTACGCGCTAGAATCTTATCTAAAGAGAATGTGGAAATAATTTTCTTGTATGAATATTTTATCTGTCTAGTGTCTGTCTATAGCAACATTACAATAACACAAAATAAATTAATATAAAGGCAGTGTTTCCACTACAGGTAATGAAAGGGCTCTGCGGTGACTAAGAGAAATTAATTAGAATTTTCCGCCGCACCAAAGCCACCATGTGGTTAATTGCCGAATCCTTGTAGTTATTATATAAACAAATGGAGTTATAATATGAACCGAAGCCCCACGTGTAGAATTTCCGTTAACAATGGCTTAAACCAAAACTACTGCTTAGATTAATAACACCTTGAACTTTAGACCAAAAGCGAAAACTGTTTTGGCATACCTGCTAGTTTTGATCAACAGTTTCTAGCAGCACAAAGGTGTTGACAGAGTAAAGTCTGCAGTCCGCTAAAGAAAAAGGGGAACCCTTTTACCAGGCAAAGATATACGTGTACTTAGTATAAACCAGAACAAGGTGACGATACACGTTCAAAGAGTCTGTATGACGACATGAATTCTTAATAATACTGGTCACCAGTGAATCGATGACTAAATAAGATGATCGCAACATTTCGGCAGACATTTTTAATAACATTAATGAATAAACTTAATAACTGGACACTATTGACCTTTACTATCAAGTCAGTCTCGAATTCTAGAATTATAAGATTGATAGGATTGGTCAAAATATGTCATAAAGCCCACTTTGTTCAAATTAATTGCTGCTGATTATGTAAAAAATGTGGTCTAATTAATAAACATCCGCCTCCCAAATACCTGCTCCAATTGCTGCTTGGCCGTTTTAAATATCATGCTTGCCCAACTTCTTGGTGTTCCGTTAGCTACTAGAGTCGTTTGTTATGTACGTCTCATGGGAGGAGCTGCGAAGAGCTGTTTCCAGCGGAAAAATAGATGAAGACAGCGAAAAATTGAGACACAGAGATGCCACGAGAAGGTTTGTAAGTATGTACCTAACTGGGTAAAGCTTGGTTGAAAGCGAAAGAAAAGAAGTAATAAATGTTTTATTAATTGCGTATAACTTATATTGAACTGTAAGTACGACATTACTGTAACTTAAGGCTCATTAAAAAACCAAGTTATCCCGCATACAATTTAAGCATTCCACTATCGATTTTTACGATAAACGCATGCGGGAATACCTTATCCGTCAATTAGTTTCCGTTAACACGCGAAATTCCATGAAATGTATTTTGAACATACAACACCTCATAAAGTCATTGCGGCTTCGGGTTCTCTCAACAGGAACGTAAATGACCAGAACTAAAAGTAACAATAAGAAAATTGTTTTACTAATTGTTTTTTTAAGCCTTCATGTTTTCAGAGGAAATAACATTGATGGAAAATTATTTACGTAGTGCATCTCTGACAATCGAATTCTCGTGCTTAATACATATTTATTGAAAATTCCATACACAATAGTCTAGCTAGTCAATTTTCGAGCTTTTTGGAGCGTTTCCATGTTACATTGAGTATTGATCAATTCTGGATAACATAACATATATTATTATGTATGTTTATCAGAAACATGCCAATATTTCCCTTTTCAAAACCACGGGATAACAATACTCCAGTATGCGATATTCTGAATTATAGTAATACCAGGAAAACAAACGATTAAAAAGAAAAACCATTGTCGTTATAATAATATCTACTTATCGATATAGGAAAGCGACGAGACCATTCATACTCGCAGCACGAACCACGATAATGCCTTGCTGATACGTCAAAATTCTGAAATGTACGTGTAACGTTTTACACTTGCATAATTACCTGATACGGTTACTAACGTGTTACAGCAGTGAGTAATGTAATATTTGCAACTGCATAGCATGCTCTACTGAAAGTTATCTTTTTTTTTTTTTTTAAACGTTTCCCCGCACTGGAAATTTCTTCTGTATCGTGGGTGCGTTCACAAACATTTAAACTCACATACACAAATACCCAGACCCGAAACAACTATCTGTAGGCCATACAAATATTTGTTCAGTGCGGGGATCGACCCGCGACACGTAGCGCGGCAGTCAACTGCTTGAGTTCCTGCGCCAACCGTGCCGTCAATACTTACTAATACTTAATATATCTGAACATATACTGCCTCATGTGTTAAGCTAGTGGTTGCAAACACTACTAACGAGCATGTCGTCCCAAGTCGGGCAAAGTGTTGTTGGGTCTTTTTTATCAGGAATTTCTTAGTGTAGTACTACCGAGAGTCGGTATTCGTGCCCGGTTGATGGCAATAGGTTCGCCCAACATGGGGTTTAAAAATAACTGGCGTAATTCCCCTCTGCCTAACACCTCGGGGATAACAGGCGTGATGGAAAAAATAAAAAGACTAAAACTGGATAGAAAACTGAACAATACTGAATTTCTCTTTTACAGTGCAATCCTATGAGACTGTAGCTCTGAAATATCCTCGCCCTAGTTTACCGCATTTGTTGATATGAGCGGTATCTCCAACGAAAACGTAACTACAAATACCGTTTCCATATTTTAAAGAAGCAGGCTCTGAAATTGCAAACTTTGTTGTAAATTGTAGCATCTTCAGAAATGTCTTGGATATTATGTATCCGCACATCATGTTACGATAAGATGTGAAAAAAAATATTCTCTTATTTTCATTGTAAGTTCAGGTATAGTCAGTGGCCCGACAATCTAACAACCACTCTTACCAAGGGTTATCGTATTACCCAGTACTAACTGGGTTGTGGAGGTCAGATAGGCAGTCACTCCATGTAAAATTAAACATTATGGAATGCACATAAAGATATGAATATGAATGTTACTTGTATGGTGTACATAATAAAGAAAAATAATTATTCTATTCTATTGTATATCTTCACATTCCGTATTTCATCGATTACAAAAATTCAATAACTATTACCATAACAATAGGTTAATTATAATAATATACATTAAATACTAGAAATTAATGCTTAATGCATAATAATGTTAATGGATGCACACTTTATACACCTGAGTATAGAGTTAATGTGATAATTAAATGAGGTGTACCATCCATTATAAGACTATGACCACCTACGCCGAAAATTTGAAAGGCTATTGCAGCAAGCAATTGTTGCAGATTAACCGTATTAGATTTTTCGTTGTTGTTTGTGTTTGGAGTTATTAATTTTAAGATAATACGAAACATGACTTACAAACTGTTCTATAGGTTTTTAAGATCTTGGTTTTCTCAAAATACTGTGATACTTCCACATTTTACTCAGTATTAATGTTACTCTTAATTTTTCTCGTTGTCCAAGAAACGCTGGAAGAAACGCCTTCCTGAGTCCTGACTGATTGGTCAGAGAAGGCAAAACACCGGTGGGACACAAAAATCTAATTAAAAATAATTAGTCTTGCCCTCTTGTTTCATAATAAATTATATTGATCAATTTGAGAAAAAAAAACACACATTGGAGTATACAACGCCAAATTCTGCGCTGTTTTCCAAACGTTTCGACAGCGTCCTCCGCCTGATTATAATTGTTTGCAACACGGAAACTGTTTTACGAAAATAATTGCACACAAACACGGTTTGATTATACGTTTGAAGCACGTTTCAATGAATTCGATGTATTGATGTCTGCCCGGTTATTTTTAATTCGTCTAGGATGCAACCAAGCGCGAGAGAGTAAACGGTTAGGAAAATGTAAATAAATTGTAGCTGGGTTAGGGTTGGTTTATTCCTTACTTGTATAAACGTTAGTAGCTCACCTTGTGATGGCAGGGGAGCGATACAATTTAAAAAAATATTGATTTTATACGCAACTAGCTGTCCGCAGCGCCCCAGCAGCGGCTTGCCTACCCACGCTCGAAAGTCTCACTTGGAACCTTTTTATATTTCTTTTCAATATAAATACTAAGTATTTCTACTACCGTTCCATAGTTACGTCAATGTATTTTTCTTGGAAGAGTAATTTATTACCATTTGCATAATATCTACTCAAAGTATACCATGCGAATGCGATTGAGAGTAGATCAAATAATAATTGGAGCTGTACCGCTACATCATTCATGAGGAAAACTGATTCGTATACCAGTGTTGTATCTGTTTATACGTCTAGAACGCAGCTCGCGCAGGTGCGTCATCCTGACGCAATTTTTCGCCGCGTAAACAATCTACAGAGTCCACAGACATCAAGACTAAGTAATATCAGATTCTGACGTCACCCACACATCCGAGGATCCGATGTGAGCAGCTCTTGCGTTCAACCTCGTATGTTCGTATACGTTTACTTAGAAATCTAATTACCTAATGGACCGCACCATCATATCGTAAACACTACAAACGTAGGTGATTAAGTGAACTAATTACTTCCTGCTTTCGTGGAATTTCTTTTGGTCCTTAACGCCCATCGATCACTAATACAACATACATTCCTTGCTAATAAACATAATTACTGCAAAAAATTGTCACGCTCTCGAAAGTGAAGTGTCGTTAAAGAACAACTATTTCAATGGCATCAATTTAATTGATTGTGAGTTTCCAATGACAATAGTTAACAATCTATCTTTGCAAGCATACTTTATTCTCTATTGACTGTTCGTTTTGTATTGAAAGTTTTTGCACAAGATCTTCTAAAAAAATTGTATGACGTAGCACACCTGTGGCGACACAGACAGTCTTTAACAAAGACACCTTGTCTTTTGTATTGCTGAGACAAAGATCCGAAAGTTAGTTAGCAGTAAAACCTTATCAGCATAAAGTACAATATGATATGACCGCAATTAATAATGCTCGGCTATGTGGAAAGGTGAATATACCCCAAGTTTACATTTACCTTTTACCAAAAGATACCTAAGCGTGTTCTGCAAACGGTAGTGCGACCTTTTTGCAAATTAAGTGTAAAAGAGGTGTTATTAAGTTACCTGTTGGCAAGTAATGAATAGCGCGGCAAACACGAATATGCCGGCGATACCCTGGGCTCCTGGAGTTTGGAGAAACATGCTCTTTTCGTGGACTACCTCGGTGATGGCCTGGGCTGTCACGTTAACAGTCTCCGTCGCCATTCTGCAACAAAACACATGGACATTTAAAACTTTGTACGCATTTCCCACACTTGTAAAGTAGGTAAATGAGTCAAAACTAACGGGATACGCACATAACACAATACAATAGATATTTTACGAGATTACCTTTCTACTAAAAAGTCTTCACTTAATTTCCATAGAGATTAATAATAAAAGGACGGTGCCTAAAGTTAAAATGAAAGAAAAATTATTCGTGTTAAGGTGACAGAGTAGCGTTTTATTATTAGGTTTAAAATGGAATGGTTCTTTGAAATGGAGATTTTACATCATTAAATAAAGTGACTCATTTAGTTCTTTACGATTTATTTTTGCGGGATTAGCGCGTATAGTCTGGGTTTTTTAACACGTGTTAAAGGCGCATTGGATTACATCTCTTAACATTTTTAGAAATCATATTGCGAGTGTGGAATGTATTCGGTAAAAAATGTGTGTGTGTGTTATTATCATTATGATCTTTATTGAATAATTTACATTTCTTTCCAATTAAGTAAATCTAAATCATTTGATAGTCATCTAGAGACTGAATGATGCTATCTATTGTAACACGAAAACGTCATAGTAGTTTAATATTCGCTATAATAATCGTGTAGTTTATTTCAGTAGGCCTAGTAGCAAGGTCTGCTCTATAACAATGAGATATGTAAACAATAAAATTGAATCCCAGAGGCGTTTAAATAATCAAATCATTGTGGCTTTGACCACTACGTGCTGAAACACTTGAACTACGAAAACCGTCCTTATGGCTACCACGTTAAGCTGCTGTTAATGACTGATTGTTCAGTTTACATGCTACACAATGATTCTCTGGCCGTATGTTAATTAAACTGAGGTCAACTCACGAAGGATTTTATCTTTAAATCGTTATTTCATACAAAATGAACAGGGGACCTAAAATGGCCGCTTAAGCAGAATCATAAAAGGATAATAATATGAATTGCGTTAAAATTCGTAAATGGTCACAGACGCAGATACTGATGTGAATTGTCACGTTGTAATCATTTTACGAGTTTTAACGCAATTCATATTATTTTCCTTTTATGATTCTGCTAAAGCGGCCATTTTAGACCCCCAGGGCTTCCAACTATTTCCGGCGCCCAACTCAATTAACCCAACCTGAGCGCTTTACGCAGATTAATCTTGAAGTGTTCGAGACGAATTTGCTGTGCAGTGCTTTCGGCGATTTGAGAATGGGTTATTACCCGACCTGCCTTGGGGGTCAGGCCACATAGACGCAGAGTCGAACACGACTAGCATTCATATGTAACAAACGTGCGTTGTGACTAAACCTCATACATTCGCGCTTCGTAAGGTAGGTACCTACTCTACTTATTATGCCATGGTCGTATTTCGTAATCTGCTAGGTCGTGTCACTTAAGAAAAAAATGAAGACTGAATGAATCTATAACCAGTAAAAGATATCAGGCAGCAAGTCGACTTAGCTGTAACTACAGAGGGTGTATTATTTATTTGAAACATTTTAAGCGAAAACTGAAACTTCCATGTTTAATAAATTAAATAGAGATAAGTTAGCCTGATTTTGACAATTTAAATGACCCTTTTTTTTGGGGGGGGGGGGGGAAATCATCAAATAACCCTTCCCGCTATTGGGCAGAGCGAAAGGGAGTGTCAGACTTCTACTGACTAAAAACCACCCATGTTTCTTCTTAGCCCTTCATGTCAAGGCCGCGGTATCTCTTGCGAACAACCCGCAGCCTCGACGGGATTTAAATGACCCTGAAGTCTCATGTAAAAAATTCACACTGCACAGTTTAAAAACTACATCTTTTGCAATCTCAAGTATCTACACGTTTTCAAATGTAGGAAGGATTTTAATGGCACTTGCATATAATAAAAATACAGAAAACAGTTGTTATTGTTACACCTTTATCTATAAATACAGTCTTGACCAGTGCATATCCTATTACTTAACTTTAACATTTAACTGTATCTATTGCTGTTATGTCTATTTGTCTACCTCACACAATCCATCCATTGTTTCCTTGATCTTTATATCCCTCTCCATCCATCAACATTTATATTCTTCACCCTTCTTTTTTTGGTGGGTGGAAAATCATCAAATAACCCCTCCCGTTCTTGAGCAGAGCGAAAGGGAGTGTCAGACTTCTACCGACTAAAAACCTAACATGTTCCTTCTTAGCCTTTTGTGTCAAGGCCGCGGTATCTCTTACGAACAACCCGCAGCCCCGACGGGCGTCGGTCCTTGCGGACCCCTTCCATGTTGCTGACATCTCTTTGAGGCGCGCGTGGAACACGAACGCGCCGTCGACACGCC
This sequence comes from Diarsia brunnea, assembly GCA_949774965.1. Taxonomy (NCBI): domain Eukaryota; kingdom Metazoa; phylum Arthropoda; class Insecta; order Lepidoptera; family Noctuidae; genus Diarsia; species Diarsia brunnea. The sequence continues at coordinate 12,946,947 of OX459009.1, forward strand.
CTGTCGTGGTCATAAGACGGACGGACGGCGAGCTAGCCCATTACTCACCGTCCACACGCCCGCGTCTACGGTGGCCGGAAGCCATCACGTGGCCCCCGACGTCCGGAGTGTCTCCCGCGGCGGCTGGGACGAGAGGTTCTCTCCCTCTCACGTTCCGCCACCTCCTTCGCTATCATTATCACTATAGCATCACTGCTTTGCAGAAGGAGGCGACGGCGTCCCATTTCTCCTCGCCCCGGACCATGGCTTGCACCAGGGCCGGACGCGACGAGAGGTCGCCGCCGCCGCCGCCGATCGCCGCTACAAGAACACGGCGGGGCTCCGCCCAAGCGGGGCAGACCTCCACGGTGTGTTCCACCGTGTCCTCCGGCCGATCCTCACAATGGTGACGGGCGTTTCCTCCCGCCTGATTCTGTGCAGATACCTCCCGAAACAACCGTGTCCGGTGAGGACCTGCGTCAGACGGAAGGTGAGGGCGCCGTGGCGCCTCTCAAGCCACTCCTCAAGGGGACTTACCACTATCGGGGCGTGCCCTATATTCTTCACCCTTAATCACATGCAATGTGTCCCTCCTCATCACATGTCCCTACCAAGACAGTCCGATGCGTTACATCTACGGAGATGCAACACCTCGGGTCACTTTGACAAGCGAGCCGAGGTGAGTACAGGTAACGGGAACAGATTGGTATGGGCATTCCGGCAAGATTTATGGACTGGAGAGACGGCCGAAATCACAGAATAAGTATTATGTTTGTTTGTATAGAGTACAATGATATTGTATCAAAATGTAGTGACTCACTGACCTTGGTTTGAACCAGACTGGTTTATTTTTATTAACAATTTATTTAGGAATCAATGCTTAACAAAGTCTTTGTGTTGGTCTATTTTAATATTTAAAATGAAATATTTAGGTTAACTTAGCATATCTTCTACAAATTGAATAAACTGGAATTTGCTAACATTGCCATTAGAAGAGGGTCTATGTTCGGAATTATATATGTTTACATCATTATCACAATAAGTTTTAAAAATCTACTGATAACATAACATTGAGCAATACTGGATGATGGATGTAGATTAGAAAAGAGAGCAATTTGTTTAACGGTTTACAAGAAAAGAGATAGAGATTGCTTGTTTTTGTTTAAACAAAATTTTGGCCTTCAATATGATTGCTTAATGGAATTGCAATACTTAAAGATACAATAAAATAAGAACTGACATCCAAACAAAATGTCCCTTACCAAGAACTATGAAGCTGAGTGTGAATCCTGTCACTAGTGCTTGAGATATTCTATTTCCGCAACAAAAGAGTAATTCTGAAATTCTTATTCTATATTTGAACCTACTTTTAAAACCAAGTCAATCTTATTTCATGATACGTAATAGCACTTTTATCTAAACGGCAACACTAACATTTGAAACGTTCCTGACTTATCTGTTAATGATTAATGCTCTTGATATTATGATTGATAAGATTATTCTGTGACTAATTGAAATTGTTTTCTAAATAGGAAACTATACTGGCCTAAAGCTGATATTGGGTCTTACATTTGGATACACAATATTTGGTTATTAAAAACCCTGTCTGATTCAAAAAGGGGTATATAGGTATACCATGGCCAAATAAAATAAGAAACATAATATATTCATAAAAATAAAATTATGAATAAATTTTTTAATATTATAATTGTCTTTTGTAACGTCACTACCCGAGAAGCAAACTCTCGCGCCCGTGTTTTGCCAAATAAATTGTCAGTACATTCAATTTAATTAAATCTTCAAAAAGGATTACATAAATAGAATCAAATCTTGATACCTCATAATACCCTCAATGACCCTCATGGATAAGATGGGTTTTTTTTTTTTAATATATTGTATGGGATACTTTCCCACACTTGTCATCTCGCAAGGGCTAAGAAGGAACATGGGTGGTTTTTTTTTAGTCAGTGAAGTATTTGGATTTCATGTGTGAACTTTCTCTGTACTCGAATATTAAACTAATTCTATAATCAACCAATTTTCTCTTTAATTCTGAACCATTACACATATAACAGTCAGTAGAAGTCTAACACTCCCTTCCGCTCTGCCCAAGAGCGGGAGGGGTTATTTGATGATTTTCCACCCGCCAAAAAAAAAAAAAAAGTTTTATTCATGTTGGCAGTGGCTACATAGGTACATAAATTATAAAATTAAATAAAGTTCTAAAGAATGGTAGAAGAAACTTCTTGAAAATGATTGGTGGTTATGAATGCTAGTCAAGACATATTCAAAATTCTAGTTTGAAGAAATGTGATATCCACCAGGTCATAATGGGCCCACATTGTGAAGCCAACTCACTGAGATTGTCCCAGCAGAGGTAATTTTAATTGTTAAAGTTAAAAACAACTTAGAACTCAAACCTGGGATTTCCTTATAAGGAAGAGGAAAACAAGCAGAATTAATAGTTTCATGAAATCCAATGAGTAATAACTAAATTTTAACAAAAAGAATATGTAATTTAATTATAAATCAACTGGTAAGTTCAAAATAATGTTACTTCATACCTAACTTTATTGATATTACTGATTGGAGAATATAAAGTGCTAGAAGCAATTACTTTAAGATCTCAGTTGACATCATTGTTGCTAGTTGACTGTTGGTTGTGTAAACAAATATTGTACCCTTGTTATTAATGTAACACCCCTGTACACACAACATAGATATCATGTAACTGGTGGAATACAACAATTGATACTCACTCCTACCTCTTGATCATGAATGATTACAGCAATTCTGTAAATGTAGGTATCTGTGTCATCTTTCTCTTTCTAACTACCTCATCAAATGAAATGTTTGTAACATGGATTTTATATCATAGTAAATTAACAAATCATAATCTTTCTTTTATGAATATTAATACCTACAATTACGGATTGATGAACAATTTTCTAGTTTTTCTCAGTAGTTGTTATGTTGTTCAATCACCATTTCATTTCACCTACATGCTAAGTGGAACATTGTTATTGCAAAAAAGCGAAAACTATAGTCTTCAATAAAAATCACCTCCTGGTTTGTGCTACAAATCATACATTATTACGGAACTCGAAAATTGGAGGTCACACGTCTTGACATTTTCTTGTTTGGTGTAATCGAGTGAAGGGCGATTCGTTTACTGACGCACTAAGTAGCAATGTTGCAATTCTCATATTATTTTAGAAATATCGATGGTGCAGTTATAGATAAACAAAAACGTAGTACACTTACCTGAATTAGGAGTATCAACGTCTTTAGATTTCTGTTTTCCTTTTGTTAACAGATGTCATTCGTAATCAACACTCTGCGCATATTGTACACATAATCACGTAGGTTTCCTACACAACAATGTTCATGAAAAGTCTCTTGATGTTAAATGGACACAAACGTTTATTTAACAAAAACACTGCAATACAACAATTTCACTTGGCTTGCTTTCCCATCGTTTACTTTAGCTCACCACTTGCACAAATTCGTGATTTCGTGATTGTCTTCGTGACGAATTGACGTTTAGATTTTTTTACCAAACTTACCAATAAGCAATACTATAGACAATTCTTTTTTGCATTGGCAATCGTATGAAATGGTAGAAAATGTGTTTCAAAAATATTCGTCTGCCCGACAATAAAATTATAACTGTACAAGTTATTAACATTAAAAGGTATTCTTGTTATAAGCGTATGCAATGACACGTCCACTGCCAAAACTCTAGATCGTGGCCAAACAACGTGCCGAAGCTATTAATGCTGGCCTGTTGCTAAGATCATAGGTCTTAGAGTGAGGCCACACAATACGTTAACTGTGCTGCACGCCACCGTCGCGCCGGAGCCGGAGTGGTGCCACAACATCATCCTACATACAAATCACTATGCCCTGTCACACGATGCGTTGCGGTGCCGTGCGGCGTCGCACCGTAGGCACGCCGCGCACTCCGTATTATACCGAATATGTTTATTCATGTTGTGCTGCAATTTTTTTTAAATGAATAAATATTTCTTACGATGAGTACCGATAACATTGATATTGATTTCCTTTTATCTTTAGTATGTACAAGAAAGACTTGCATTATGGCCTTATGGGGTAAAACACACGATGATTTTCACCGCACCGTGCCGGGGTAAACAGCGTTCTACTGCGGTGCCGCACCGCCCGTGTGGCATCCTATAGCACGTGTGGTCTCACTCTTAGGCAGTCTTTGCCTCAGCGTAAATTTAAAAATATCTGATTTATGGCAAACTTTGCTCTTATTCAAAGGTGCATGGAATATGTTGCAGGCTTTAAAAAAAATTTTTGACTTTAAAATTATCAAGCTCTTCGCTGATCACTACTTTAAAATTTTTGTTACTCGTGACATGTAAACCCTATATTCTCTAAATATGTAAAAACTTTTATACTTTTAGTTTATTTTATAGAAGATTATTCATGTTTGAGTCCTAGCAATACATGTATCATAGACAATTAACCAAAATGAAAATGTCCGTCGTAAAAGATATGCTCTAATTTATTTTGTGACTGTTTAATAATCGTTGCTTGCGATGTGAATATTTTGTAGTATTTACATTCTTATAAGTGCATATAATCTAGCAAAATGATTGTTCAAGAACCTATACAGGTAAGTTACAAATTGATTTTCCTCGGATCTGTCAAAAGTATTTTCACAGAGACGTTTCAATTCATTTTAAATTCTCACAGGTTATCGTTTGGGATTGTCTGAATAATTATGAATACGACAATGCTATATTTCTGGCTGAGAGACTACATGCCGAAGGTAAACATAAAAACACATATTTCAACCAATATTTAATACGTTTAATCATTGTTTAGCACCTGCATTTGGTGAGCTGTTATTGATTTTTACGTAATTCTTGATTTCGAAATTAATTAAGCACTTGGAATGCATTCGATGATTACCATTTATGTTTCCTTTTCAGTTGCATCAGAGGAAACTGCATTTCTATTGGGAACATGTTACTATAGAGCTGGCAAAATAAACGAGACCCAATATTTGTTGCAAAACATGTCATTATCTTTACCACAGGCCAGGTTCCTATTAGCCAAATGTTTGTTGGAATTAAAATCGTAAGTGATTATTTTGAACCCATTAGACTAATTATTTCTATTGTTCTAAACAAAGACTGTAGAAAATGTTTGTAATCAATAAGATAACAGTCAATGATAGTTTCAGACTTTTGATTTGTCACATTCATTTATAGTTTTTATTTATTATCAAGTTAGACTGGAATCTCACCTCAACTGATGATGATTTATTATCCATTTTTCAGGTATAAAGATGCTGAACTTACACTTGGAAATAATTTAGATATTGTTGCTACAGAATTTGGTGAACAAGCCCCATATGCATTACAACTACTGGGTAAAATTTATATCATCACTGAAAGAAAAAGTAAAGCTGTAGAAGCTCACCGGAAGGCACTCTCATTGAATCCATTTATGTGGAAATCTTTCACCCAACTTTGTAATATGGGTGAGAAAGTAGATCCTAACCAAGTATTCCAAATGAATAATACTGACTTTACATTTGGTGTAACCACATTAGTGAATCTAGTCAGCAATTCAGAAAACATTTCTTTTGTTAATAGTAACATTCCTAATAATACTGCTATGAATACTAATGTCACACCAAACAATATATCTACTAGAACTCCTATGACAATGTCCACCAGCATCACTCCAGAAACACAAGCCCCTGTAAAGAGAATGCACAGTGTGTTCAGTGGCATGGCACCCATTCCATTTTCACCATCTTTTGGTATGCTTCCAATGGAAGAATCTCCTGTATTATATACACCAACTCTAACAGACTCCAATGAACAAAAGGCTATACCGAAGATAGTAAATTCATTAAGAGCACAGATGGGTCAGTTAAAAGATGCAGTATTTAGTCCAGCCCCTAGGTGTACACTTGGACCAGCTCCTCGGCGGTCATCCAGATTATTTAGTAATAATAACAGCAGTTACTCAGTTAAAGAAAATAATAAATCACCAAGTAGAAAATTTGTAGCTCCTAAAAGTCCTTCAAGAAAAAATAAACAGCGCACCACCAAAAATATCAAAACAAACTCAATGGAAGCTAATGAAAGAAACAAAAGTTTAGACACAGTAACATCAACAATCCCCCCAAAGAATTCCAATGGTGTAGCACTGTTAAATTTAATGAGAGAGATGGGAGAAGCATATAAGTCACTGGCTTTCTTAGAATGCAAAAATGCTATTAAATTATTCCACGAGACTACACCAAAGCAACTAGCTTCTCCATGGGTCCAGACTATGATAGCAAAAGCACATTATGAACTAGCTCAATATGAGGCAGCGGCTAAAATTTTTTCTGAAATTAGAAAACAGTATCCAAATCGGTCAGAGGGAATGGACATCTACAGTACTTGCTTGTGGCATTTACAAAGAGAAGCACAATTATCAGCGTTGTCGCAAGAGTTAGTAGAATTGGACAGAAAAGACCCCATAGCCTGGCTAGCTGCTGGAAACTGCTTTTCACTTCACAAGGAGCGAGAAACAGCACTAAAATTCTTCAAACGAGCAGTTCAGCTCAATCCTGAAGCAGCATATGCTCATGCTCTGTTGGGCCATGAGTATGCAGTTGCTGAGGAGACAGACAAAGCTCTATCGAGCTTTAGAGCGGCAGTGGCAATTGACCCGCGTAATTACGTTGCGTGGTTTGGTATAGCAACAGTGTACGCGCGCCAAGAGCGCTGGAAACCTTCCGAAGTACATATTCGTCGAGCCCTTACCATACATCCCCATTCAGGAGTATTGAGATGTCAGCTGGGATTAGCACAAGCTGCTTTGGGTAAGATGGACAGAGCTCTTGCTACCTTAGAAAGAGCCGTTTCTTTAGACACCGAGAATCCTTTGTGCCGTTTCCATAGAGCTTCTGTATTACTACGTGCTGGTAGACCAGAAGATGCTTTAGCAGATCTTCATCACTTGAAAGATATTGCTCCAAGAGAATCATTAGTGTATTATTTGCTTGGAAAAGTTCACAATAAGTTAGGTAATTCTCATTTAGCACTCATGCACTTCAGCTGGGCTACAGATTTAGATCCCAAAGGCACAGGAGGACACATAAAAGAGGGGTTTGATCCTTCCAAACAAGAGGACCCACCAGAAAGATCTACCTAACTGATATGACGAATTTAAAAGGATTCAAAGGATTGTAGAATAGCCTGCACTATTGTGGTTGGCAATGCAGTTAATACCTGACTGATCCCATGTAAATATCGCTCTCACCCATCAGGCTCTCAACTGACACCAAATTCTTCCAACAAAGCTTTATGGAGTTTAATGGGTGTGTGGTGGCATTTAGTTGTTGTAGTAGTAAGGGCGTATGTGGATATGTTAATATAGAGTAAGATGTGGATATTCGTAATGTTATCCTAGTTTATTATATATATCTTGTATAGCTAATAACTTCTAGAAAGAAAGAATATAATTTTTAAAAAGATGATGCTTTTGAAAGTTAATAAAAAAAAAAGACTCAGAGCCTTGATCTCAATGGGATGATGTTATAAATAATAATCATATATTATAGAACCATTTAATAATTGAAGTTGCAAATTCTTACAATGCCATAATTATGAATTTCTGAAATCTAAATTCTACTAATTGTTGTCCTCATTTTTGTATATAAAAATTGCCATTCAGCATATTAAAAAGTTCAGGGGAACCGCTGGCGGTATAATAATATTCTAGACATCTAATAATCATGTTCAAAACAGTGTTATTCTGAAATCCTTGCATGTAGGTTTTACTTTTGTGACTGAATCAGCTTTGGGTGTTAGTTTATCTGGGGGGTCTTTTAAAATCAAACATGAGAACCAATTAAAAATTTTGTATTCAACTTATTGAGTTAATCCAAATCTTAATTCTTAGCATCAATATAAAACTGTTTCGTGTGTATGTGAATAATAACAAATTAACTTTAAAGCACTGTTTGTTATTTAAAGTCACCAATGAACTGCTAGCTCTGTGGACAATTTGTTTAGACCACCTCTAATTATGTATGAACTTAATAAATAAAACTGATGTAACTTAAGGTAGAGTTTTATTTCAGTAAATATTTTTAATATAAAACACACTTTGACGCTGCATCTAATGTGAGGAAAAAGCCGTATTTGCTCAAGTTTAGCTACCAAAGGTAGATCATAAAAGATTACAGATATTTGACTAAATAGTTAATTGTTGCTAATGTATTATAGTTATTGCTAACAAAAAAGTGGATATTTTACCATTTTAATGTACTCTTCATCCCAGTAATCAATTTTGGTTCATTACATTATATTTTGAAGGCGGCAACTTAGTGGAGTAAATTGGAATAATCCCAATTTAAAGCATTGGTACGAATAAAACAGCATCAAATTCACTAAGAAAATCAGCATAATTCTGGAGAAATTGTACTTATTGAATAATAAAATATGAACTATGTAAATTTTTGTAGTATCGAATCTAATGCTTTTCTGACGGTGGGGTCGTTGAGCAGTTTGCTCTGTCCTGGGGCCGCGGGCACTGGGAGCGTGGGAGCGACGACGGGTGCCGGAGGTGGTTCCACCTTCTTATCATTCAGTATACTAAGAATTCTCTGCTGGAGTTCTACTTGTGTTTTGCTGGAAGGGGCTGTAGGCCCCCCTAGTTCTATCTTAACTTGCTGTTCTCTGCGTTCCTGTAATGATATAAATAAACACATAAACCATTTAATCTCGAGCTAATATTTCAAACATCTTGGACCTACAAAGTGAGTACAGCCCAACCACAATACCACCATTTGTTAGACTACAAAGGCATCGCGAAATATTTGTACACAAGCTTGCAACCAGGCTTTTCCTAGCACTAGGATTTAACAGGAAAGTGTTCTGTGAATAGGTACACCTCTGCCTAACCCTTCGGGAATTAGGCGTGATGTAAATGTAAAAATGAAAAGAAAATGGTGTAAAACTGACCTGTAGGTACTCTATGACTTTATCGTACTGCATGACGGTGAGCGTATGTCCGTCGGCGAGCTGGCCAAGTAGCGCATACACTGCCTCCCGGCCGGAGGGACCGCCGCGTTGTACCTCTTGGAAGTTGCGCGATAGCAGCTGCAGTGCGTCCTCTACCGGCATGTTGCGGTGCTCTGTTATAAGAGAAACATACCAATATGTGTAATTTTGTCTGATCAAGTAGTAAAGGGTGCGTTTTAGGTACTTATGAGGCTCATTTACATTGCGCTGAATCCTAGACTACCAAACAATTGCTAAATTAGTTTAAATACTGAACAATTAATTTGAGTAATTGACCTCAAACATAAGAAACCGTCAAAAACAATCTATAGAAGGCCAGCTTCATCAAACTAGCAGGTAAGTAACACTATTTATTTTTGGTATTAAAGAATTCAGTCGAGAAAAAACCGCAGTTCGACAGAGGTCGCTCAATATAGTCCTGTTCGCTAATGTATCCTGCGCACGCAGCGCCGCTCCTCAGGGACTTTATTAAAACCAAAACACTGAGGGACTAACTATCTCACCTTGTGGTAACCCGTGAAGGATAGTAAGAGTAAGAGATCTATTTTCCTGGTTCTGTGGCATGACTAGTATTGCGTAGAGACAGCCGCGCGAAGCGATGTTGCCCAGCACCTTGCCAATGGGCACATCTTCCATCGGGAACAGGAGATCAACCACTATCCCAAGTCTTTTGAGACGACCTTCGATATATTCGGCGTACTCTCTGAAAAGTAACACAAAAATATAATTGCTTGTAAATCAAAAATACTAAATAATTAAACAAACAATTGAAATTAATAGTATTGTAACTAAATCTTGAGAAAAATAATAATTGAAATTATTCATGTAGTACGTACGTAATTTGCCTAATGTTAAAGAAATAAAACAAAGTTGTATTAGTTGTTTCTGTATGTAGTCGAATTTAAAAAAATGGATTGATTGATTAGAAAATATGTTGATGTTTAAATTATTTAACAAATATGTATATAAAATTAATAGGCGCCGACTGCGCATGTCACTATCAAGTAAGAGGTCAACGCCTTGATTGGCATCATAGAATCGCACGTCGCACCCTAAACCATACCATATTATTGTGTTTGGTGCCAGTTTATGTTATTTACCGACTGCTAATCATCTTACAATGTTCTCATAATATGGTACTTACGTCAGAGCTTTAGAGACCACAATAATTTCACAGTCATTTCTCTCAGTAATAGGCAGGGCTCTGGGATATTCCATAGATTGTTGGTAGCGTTCGTAGTTGCCTCGTTCTTTCCAGTCGCCAACTAGAACATTTATTACAATGATACACATTAACTTACTTTACTTTGATTTACCTTTTATGAAAAGTGTGTACACTGTGTTGTTGTGACAAAACAAAGCAACATTACTATACTATGTGAAATTTGATATAAATGCTGATATGTAAAACAATGTTTATGTCCCAGGAATATCAAATATATTATTATGATGGGAGCCTTTCATTGTCAAGCCAACGTGTGGGGCAACGTTTTTTCAACAAAAAAAAAAGCCAAAGAAGTGATTTTAGGGATATTATTACATCAGCCTAGCCCACAACCCACATGTCTCCCTGCTAGTCAGAAGCCCTCCATTTCTGGCGACTGTTTGCTGTTGTGGTAGTTCCCCATGAGGAAGATTGATAATCTTGTAGTGGATATTAAAGTACTTTCCCTGCCAACTTAACTCAATGTCGTACAATGGTCGAATGCATATTCCGAGCCTTACAGGTTAGAGAGTGGGGTGAGTTGCATTGTTTGAAATCCACATCACATTAAACATTGGCCTGGGGGCCTAGACAAAATCCCTTTTCACACACTTTTTTTTTCCTTTGACATTAACTTTAGAGATGACATCACGTGACATCTCTAAAGCTAATGTCAACTCCATACAATTTGATCTTTCCGTTGGCGTTAACGCTTACAGAAAAGGGATTTTGTCTAGGCCCCCTGTTATTGAATTTAGTACATCTCACCTTTTGAGGCTTATACTAGAATATAGGGGCAAAAGAGATCACAAAACATACTTCGTGGGCCTGCTACAGGCGAGCGGTCACGGAATCCAGGCGGAGCTCCGCGCCCCCGCACCGCCCCGCGGCCCCGCGGTCCCCTGATGACGCCACGCCCGCGCGCACCAGCCCGCGCGTCCCAAGCGGGCTTGGCCTGGTACCCCTCTTCAAACTCTTCATAATCTGAAAATATATGCAGTTACACAGTTCATTTATTAGTACCTGGAGGACCAAGCTTTGCTCGGTTTTTTTTAAATGAAACCTACTCAATTTGAATCATTGGACACGTTTCCGAGATTCAGATTACATATAGTATGTATACAAGAATTGCTTGTTTAAAGGTATTAGATCTATGCGTGAATTTTGTCTAGACTAGATTCAGGACAAATGTAAATGTAGCAGAAATAAAAAAACTAGTTCAAGCAGGTAACAATCAAGTGTCTTTCTTCTAAATGATGATTGCTTTAGTTTGCCATTGAAGTAGCAAGGAGCACTTCAGGACAATCTTTAAGGATGACCTCTCATCCTACCATTAGTCCTCACTACATTATGCCTGTGCATTCACCTGCATAGACTGAAAATTCCCTGATGCCAATCCAATTCCCTGCCTTAACGGCAGAGGTGGTCTATTAGGTACACCTCTGCCTAGCCCATACACAAGTATATATATTTATATTATTTACCATATTATATCCCATATTTCGCATGTTATAGGAACAAACATAGGTTTAAAAATATCAACCCATGCATTACCTGTGTGCTAAATTTAATTGAAATCTGTTCAGCTGTCAAGGTGTGAAAATATAACTGCCAAACTGTTATGTTCACATTTCAAATATTAGTATAATTTTTTAGAAAAATTCCTTACTCTGCTGATCTCCAACATAGTTTCCGAAATTATCATAAAGGTCCTCATTCCCATCGTCACCAGTGGCCATAGCTTGGGTGTCATTGAGGCCTGCTCCTGCGGGCTCTGACTGATGCATTTGACCTTCAAGTCTGTTAAAAGAATAAAAAATTGTAAAACAAATTTTCATTTTTTACACATGATGATGATGATTAAGAATTGTAAGGTACTAAGTATAGTTGCTATTATTTTATATTTAGGCATTATTAGGGCATACACTGAAACTCACACAAGCAGGTGGATGCTCACTCCTGTTTTCCTAAAATAGTTTTATTGGAGCTAATAGGATTTTTTCAAGATGACCAGAAGTCCACCCATTCCACGCAACTGCACGAGATTTAGTGTATTGAGCAGTAAATACATTATTGTAAATTGGTTCAAAGTTTTTTTTTGTTCTAGGTCAGTGTTAGTCAGTTTCTCTCTTATGAAACGCTCATACAACAAAATAACTTAAAATGAGAGGAAACCGCTAGACAAGTTTGGGTGGACCAGTAATGTGTCAGCTTACAAATAAATAATATAATGTCAATTGTTTTGCAGCAATTGTGATTTAGTAGCAGAGTGTGATGATGATGATTTTGATATTAAAGTAAGTTTGGATAAACTTGACCAGAACTCAGCCACAGTTGATATAACTATACAGGTAAACCTGGCTCACAGTGACTCTGACCCACTTTTTTACCCCATAGTGATTGTACATATCAATGTACCCATTACGTTTTTAATTCATAGTGGGCATTAGGTGGCTTACCTTTTTTCAATTGTAAGGTTCGTCTGTGCGGTTTTAACGTTAAGACTTTTACCCTGGAATATACTTCCATTTCCTTTGATTATTGCTTCCTGGGCACTCGCCTCGTCCTCGAACTGTACAAATCCAAAGTTTCGGTTTATGACAATGCCGTTAATTTGTCCGAATTGTATGAAGTGATCGTAAACCTCGTCGAGATTTGCGGACTCTTGTAAACCGCCGACATATATACGAAGGTGAGACGTTGACCGGTCTTTCATAGCATGTCTATCCAGGGTTAATTTGTCTGAAAAGCAAGGGAAGTATTAAAGCATCTAAACTTTACGTGGTGATAACCGCATGTTTATAATTACGATGATTTATACAGTAGTGTGTTTGCCCAATAAACAAGCTAAAGCTGCGATTTATCTCCGTCAATTCCCGGCTAAGTAATGAATTAAAAATATCTATGAAATCCACGTTCCACTTTAAGAATTCGTTTGTTTTTGTTTACCTGCCATTGTGGATGTTCTTTAGCTTCTATAAAACCTCAAAATTCCTTAAATAATAGTCACAACAGTCAATCAAAATAATATGACGCGAATTTCTTCTACAGGCTGTAAGCCATCAATATTTTAGTAGATAGACTATAGATAGACTCATAGAGTAGTGACCACAGACTATCTAAAGATACTAAGTCGGTCAAGCATGGAATTAGTAAGCCGCTCCTTTTGTTTGAAAAGTAGAGTGAAAGCTTAGCCTGCAAAATAAAAGGCTATACGAGAACGTAGCGGTCTAAAAGATGATGTAATTAGAAAAATTGAAACGTGTAGATATTTAGATGGTTTAGACATGACTAAACGTTGAGAGGATGAATATCTAGAAGCCCTAGAAAAGACATAAATTGATATTATTGGTGAGGTTCTTTTTATAGGACAGGTTCGTAGTACTCCCAACTGGCGTGCGTACAACGTGATAACGTAACGTGGATGTTATGAACGTGGAGAGGACGCAAAAGGAGTATGTAAGGGTGTTTTACGAATTATTTACGTCACAATTCGGATTATGCTAATCAACTTATTATAAGTATTGAATTACAAGTGACTGTGTAAGGTAACGCTATGTTGTTTCGGGCCCTTTTCACAAAACATGTGGTTTATAACCTTCTACTGCACCTTTTACACCACATCGCACCGTTAGTCGATGGCAGCGTGCGTCTGTGCGACATCCGCAAGGACCGTTACAACATAAATAATATTAGAAATTGATTGATTGATTTTGTCTTATTCACCGAGTACCTATTAATTCCATGGTCAGTAGGCATTGTCAAGTAATGTGTGACATCGACTTATTAAACCATGCACTGGATAAATATTATATTGTCTGTGGACATGGGCCATGGGCACCAAAGAGTATTTAATTGGGGAGATGGGCGCTATAGTCACACTTGACTGACACCATCACGGTTGATCACGGGCCATCACCATTGAATGAAAGCTGACACTTGTCAGCATGGTTCTACGGGAAGGTTTCATGTTTGTGTTTTTTGAGGTTAGAATTTACCTAAAAAATAAGGTAAATTAATTTCAGCGACGTTACGTAACACTGTTACGAATAAAATTGTACGTAAGAAGTTTTGATTTCTGTTATGGAAATTATATCAATTTAATATTGTTCTTTATTTACGTCACCACTTCAAAATTAAATGTAAGTATAATTTTTGCATAATATTTATTTTAAGGAGATTTTTAAATTAATAGTGGTATTAAGAATAATACTTAATGTTCTTATAAAAGCTACTAAAGTTGCAGTCAGAGCTCATTCCCAGTAAAAACTAGTCTGTAATTATTTTTAGGCTTAAAGTTGTCATTAACTCATGACCATTAATTACATTGAATACACAACTTGTGCACTTGTTTAACAAATTCTACAAACTTGTGAACAAACAAAATAACTATGTTTTGTCAATAGGATAAAGAACAGTTTGAAATCATTTGAAGACAATGTTTATAGTAGTCTCTGTGGGATAGATTAAGAAAAAAATATATAGTGTAATATTTATTTTACATTAAAAATAGTGTGAGGTATTATTCAGTATTTAGAAAATATTGTAAAAAAAAACTTATTTGTTTTAGATGATTTACTAATTATGGGAATAAAAAGAATCTTTTCCCAAACTTATGATTCATATAAACAAGCCCTAGATCGGGCATTTCATCGCAAGAATCTGCTTTACACCAATATCATGATATCCATGGGAATATCAACTGCTGGAGACTTGTTAGAACAGACTTATTCAATTCATAAAGGGAGGAATAATATATATGATTTCAAGCGCACTGCTCATATGGCATTCTCAGGGAGCACAGCAGGGCTCATATGCCATCATTGGTATATTCTGCTTGATAGAATTATAATTGGTAGAACTTTTGACATGGTTCTAAAAAAATTAGCCTTAGATCAGTTTATCTGTTCTCCTGTAGTAATTCTGTCTTTCTTTGCCACTGTAGCAATATTTGAAGATGACCCTATAGATAACTTCACTCACGAAGTTCAAACTAAGTTTTGGACTCTTTATAAAGCTGAATGGGTGGTGTGGCCACCTGCACAAATAATAAACTTTTATTTTTTACCAACTAAATATAGAGTAGTATATGATAACATGATATCTCTGGGCTATGATATATTTACTTCTCATGTAAAGCATACAAAGCCGGAAGCAAACGAAAAAACTGGAAAAGAAAAAAAATTAAAACCTGACAGCTAAAAAGAAAAATAAAGATTTTACATTCCTGTATTATTGTAATGTTTTTGTAAAAAAATAATTGACAATAAATTGTTTCTGTAACTAAAGTTTCTGTTTCATAGATTAGTAATTTTTAGTTCTATATATTATATTGTTACATGTAGTTTACAACTAGCTTTGTAGGGATAGTTTCTGAGCGACATCTGGAGCTCAATGCATACTTGAGTGGGTTAGGTTGGCAGTGACATAATGATTCTTATTGCAAGGAGAATGTAGGTCATCATACTGCTACTTTTAGACATAAAAAAACGAAGATCTAGCTTGATGCATTCAGTGACACTGTAACAGAATAAATACCTACTTCCTCCTTTGTTCAGTGTGTAATTCTGAGTCTTCAAACGTTTTATATGCACCAACTTCGCTTGCAACAAAGATGCAAAGTATGAATTGAATTAGCATAATGAACATGTATGTTTGTTTATGTAGTCTTGACTAGGAGACAAGGCTACCATGGATAGAGAAATGTGCACCTCAGTACAGGTTCATCAATAAGAGAACTAAATGGGATAGATTTTCATTTTTTTTCGAAATCGCGGCTCACAATGAAATTGGTATGTATGGATAGACGACATAATTATAGACGAACAAAAAGTGGCCAGTCACACGGTACCCCAAAGTGTCACGTTACCAAGATATTTGAAGGTAAAGATCGACAAATGAGTCCAACTCTGTCCAACAACAATCAATATAAACGCAATAAGGCTATTTTTTAATATTTGATATTAAAAAAATAGCCTTATTGCGTTTATAGGCATTAAATTAATTATACGCACGAGAAAATCGCTTCGCATCGCAATGAAATGCTATGTTATGTCAAAGAATAGTTTTCTCGTGCTCCTAGTGGTATGTAATGTACCTATTTAAATAAACCGTAATAATAATAATCACCACCTCTAAACACGTAAAAGGTCTATATTTTATGTGGTCATTGTACCCATATGTCGATCTTTACCTTCTAATTTTTTTTTTCTTTCGCCTATAAAAAAGGCAGGCATCGATCTATAGACCATTCAGCCTAATTTACCTTCTAATATCTCGATAACGTGACACTGGGGTACCTACCATATTTCATGACATTTTTTGTTTGTCAAGTTGTCCTCTATCCATAGGTACATACCACTATCATAGTGGGCCGCGATTTCGAAAAAAAACAAAATGGCGGTGGGTCGATATGCCAGCTTCCATACAAAAAAGTTAAAACCCCTTTGGCGGCTCATTTTGATCACTGATGCAGCAACTTAGTACTCTATAGTTAGCTATAGAGTACAAGGTTGCTGCATACGACATTACCTACTTATGACAGTAGGTAAACCAAAAATTCCCACACATTTCCTGTCTGACACTACCAGTTTGCTGTGTCTCTGTCAACTAGAAACAAACCATCTTGTTGCCTCGCTGTTTCCTTCAGCCACTTTTTTTTAAACGTAATTTCTTTCTTTACAGATAATGAAAATACTAATTTCCACCTGGAGAAATTTAGCTGCAAACGTAAGGAGAACACCTGCAATACCAAATTTTAGGAAATTTATAAAAGTAGCTTTTAATGAAAAATATTTATTTTATACAAATGTTACAATATCATTAACTTTATCGTCGGTAGGTGATCTAATGGAACAAACTTACGAAATATACACAAAAGAACAAACTCATTATGATTTTAAGAGATGCTCACATATGGCGTTCTCTGGCGTCGCAGTGGGTATACTATGTCACCACTGGTATAAAGTGTTAGATAAGTTTATAATAGGAAAAACTGTAGATATGGTTGCAAAGAAATTGTTCCTTGATCAATTTATATTTTCACCTGTAATGATAGTCACATTATTTGGAAGCCTTGCCCTGTTCGAACCTGATCCAATTGAAAATTTCAAGGAAGAGGTGAAAGATAAGTTTATCAGATTGTACCGCGCGGAGTGGATGGTGTGGCCACCTGCGCAAATCATTAACTTCTATTTTCTACCGACGAGATACAGAGTGCTTTACGATAATACGATATCATTGGGTTACGATGTCTATACCTCTCAAGTCAAACATGCTAAACCAATGAAAACTGGGTCTGAAGTTATTGCAAATAAGATCAATAGTAAATCTTGACGAAGGCCCCCCTACTAGCATAATAAATCAAGATTAGTAAATTTCAAATAGTTTTAAAATGGCACTTGTCGTCAATAAATTATCTACACTGATGGTGTAGTAGATCTTCTAAATTGTTTGTATTAAATACCTCGACATAAGCTTTGCTGTGATAAAACGTTTACCTACGTACAAAAATAGGTAGGTACTTATTATAATGTAATAATTGTTTTTTTAAGCATATAAGTATTTTTTATTGTTTATTGATTGAATGCAAAATAAATCGACATCAAGAGTATTTTTGTTACGTTTGGTTTTTGTTGAGAAGGTACCTTTCTACCTATCGACCCGTTGTAGCCGGCTGTAAACTAAGGGCCGTTCGGACAACCTCCTTCGTTCGGTAACGGAGAGCATCGGCCGGCGGCGTTATTTTTGCTCACGTTAGGTTTGCTCTCAAAAATAAAAGAAGTTAGTGACATGTATAAAATAAACCTTATTACATGGATTCAAAACTCTGTTTTAAACGTGATAAAGAATCTGCACCTCTCTCCGAGCCGGTCTGTGTATACGGACCCTAATGAGCCTGAGTTTTCACTTAAGGCCTTACGGCTGCAAATCATGTTTTGTTCAGCATAGTCAGACACTGACCGGAAAATGCAAAAACTTTAGAAAATTTGAATTTATTAGCCTACCCTGACGCTTCCACCTAATAAGCTATTACATGTGTTGACAGCAAGGATCAATGTCAGGTTACTGTACCTAAAGCATGGGTGGGTGGAAGGGTATGTTGGACTTATACAAATAATACAAAGAAATTCATAGGTCATTTAAAGATTTTACTACAAGTTTTTACCATTTAATTTTTACTAGGTAATTCATACTAAAAAAAATTGTAAGTAGGTATTGGATATTTCGTCAGAAATTATTTAGGGGTCATAAAAGCCTCTTCCATCTGCGAACTTCTCTTGCTAGCTCGCAGGTTGCTGATGACGCTCCTAACTACAGAATCCTCGAATATCCTCTCTGGCCACGACTCTGATCGCCTTCTATGACCGTGGCCAAACGTGTCTGGTGCATTCCTTGGGATTCGGCTCGATCTTGGAGTACCACGATTCGAAATAAATGATCTACCGCGCTTGCTGTCTTTTAGGCCAAGTAACGAAGTTAACAGCTTATCCAATGCTGCTATGTCATCTACATTTGAAGGTTTGGGCCCAGTGGGAGTGCTAACCCCGGAGTTCAGCTGACTAGACAACAACGCGAAAGGTGTCTTCGAAAGGCCGATTGAGTGAAAAACCTGCAACATTAAAATATAATTAGACCGGCCATGACCAAATTGATTTTTTTAAAGATAAAGTAAACCAACGTCGGTTTTGTGATATTTGCCTCACGATCGTGAATATTCGTGACTAACTCGAGTTGTAAATGTTTTTAATATTGTAAATTATAGATTCTCAAATTATGGTCACTAGCTACAGGCTAATTTGGTTGTTAATAAATGTCCGTGATAATAAAAAACGGATTTATTAATCATGCAAAAATACTACTTAATAAAATTGAAGAATCTATTACGTATACCTAGGCAGAATGTTTTGTTTAAAACTTATCTAACTCGGAATAATCTCTGAAGGTCGCGTGCGCATCGCACCACATCACATGCTATTTTGATATCGTTGCACGGAGATAAGGGTTAGAAGTTTGAAAAACTTACTCTAAAAAACAAATTCGCGGATTATACAGGTTGGTGCCGACCATACGACAATAAATGAAACTACTGGTAGTTCTAGTTCATAGGAACATTATTAAACTATCAAATAAATCTTAACAGCAAAATAAAAAAAAAACAATAAAACTAAGTAGCATAAAACTGTAAACGAAATACATTACAATTTATAAACAAATATTGGTTTACTAACCTTAGGAATAATTTGCACCGATATACGTATGGAAATACAATGTAACAAACGAATTTGGCAACGACATTTAAAAATGTTCCTATGAACTAGAACTACCAGTGGTTTCATTTATCGTATTGTCGGCACCACCCTGTATATCTGCGAATTTGTTTTTTTTAGAGTAAGTTTTTCCAACTTCTAACCTCGAATCCTTCTAAACTCGATATTTTTTAACCGACTTCAAAAAAGGAGGAGGTTATATGTTCGTGTGTATGTATTTTTTTTTTTACTTAATATTTTTAACGTATACAGATACGTTAAAAATATTAAGTAAAAATATCGAGTGTAAATAAAAATGTCGAATGGATGAATGGTATGAATCTTTAACACGTGTTTCGAAAAAAATATCGGTCTGAAGATCCTTTCACACACGAGTCCCATGCTTGAGTTTGGCATTCTGAGCAAACTCAAGCGTATGAGAGGTTAACTTAAAAGTAAGGTTCCTCGTACCTCGTCAGCATTGTGGCTCTGATAGCTCATTCTCTTCACTTTCCTGTATGTCTCATCATCTAAAGCTTCTTCCACGGCTGCTTCTAACTTCTCTTTTATGTCTTCCTCCGTTTCTTGATTGAGGTCTTCCAGCACCAATCTATTTAAGAAATAGATAGCTTTATGACTTTCGTCTAAGTTAGGTACTGGGTGGCACTTAAGTATTACATGAATACAGGACTTCAAAGGTTGGTCCCTGAGAGTTGAATTTTCATATCAAGCAATAAAATTACGAATTTAAAAAATCTTCTGTATTACATAAATAACTAGCTTTTGCCCGCGACTTCGTCCGCGTAGAAGTCGAAAGTGGTTCTAATAAGATTTTGTAATTGGTTTTTTACGTTATTAATTTTTTGTAACATACAAACTATTATGTTAAAATGTTTGAATACTTAACAATACTTATAACAATTACTTGCAGCCTGCCTGTGAACTTCAGGGTGTTTTTTCTGATAATTAGCTGCATGTTTACGATGAATACGGTTCATTTTGATTATATTGTTTTCTTGCTTCCATAAGTTGCAATTTTCTGACCACATTGGTAACCCTAGCCCTGCGTTTCTTCGCCTTATTTTTTTGTGACTTATTTGTCAAACTAATTTCATTTTGAACTAACTCTTGGGTAGTGAATGTTGGAGATTCTATGCAATTATTCGTGGACAAAGAAGAAATTAAATCTGACTCACATTCAGATTCAATAATTGTATAAGTAGGCGAATGAAAGTCTTGCACAAAATTAGAAATTGGTGAAGGTTGAGTAAATGTCGGAGGTACAGCCATTTCAATGCGTTGTTTTTTGGCTATTGGAAGCTCATCAGTGTTTTTAACACCATCCGCATCAGCGTTGGCATCAAAGTGACCATTAGCAAGGTCTTGGGAAAAACGTAACCTTTTTATAGGTTGGTCTTCTGTACCAAATTTGGCATACAGGTTGCCATTTCGATAAACTTCAAATAAAAATGGGTATATTTGACCGGCTGCAACTATCTCGCAGAAGCCGCCATATGTAGAGTGTTGTAACATTATCTAATGTATACTCTTCTTTTGTCCCATGATTATTGCCATGACGGTCATGAGACATACCAGCAAATTCATCCCAATTGTTAGTCACATGACACACAATTTCTGTACGATATCCATTGACCGTTCTTGTGTGCCGTGTGTGTGAACGGACCAAAATAAATAAACCGAAAAGTGCATAACCTCTCTAAAGCTTAGAATCCTTCAAATGTGGTACTAATATAGTACGGTGACTTTCGAGACATTCCAATTTTAAAGAGTATTTGCACCAAGGTTTTATGTGAGTTTAACCTTTATTGAATAAGATCGGATTGAGTTTTCAAACATGTGTCAAAATAAAGTGTAAATTAAATCAAAAACACTAAGGAGTATTGATATCAACTTCGAAGCAAATCACCGCTAAAATAACTTTCTACCCCTTTTTAACCCCGTTAAGGGATGAATTTCAATAAAATACGAAACACGTCTTCCATAAATTCTGTTAAAAAAGGTTAATGCAAAATTTGAAGTAGATTGGACCAAGGAATCACGTTGTCCCATACAAACTTTGCCCCCCTTTTTCACCCCTTTAGGGGTAGAATTTCGGAAAATCCTTTCTTATCGGATGCCTACGCCATACAAAGAACACACCCTCCAAGTTTCAGGTCTCTGCGATCAGCGGTTTAGGCTGTGCGTTGATCCGTCAGTCATTCAGGTCAAAGCATTTTATATGTATAGATAAGCTAGTTTAAATATAATTATTGAGTGATAAATTGCTTTCGTTTCTCTTCTCTAAATATTTCTTGAGCTTTGCAAGATAGACTTGCTTGCACCTTGAGTTTTTTGATCACATTTATTTTTTTCACGGACATTTTTGTTTTTTTTATCTAAATACTTCTTACAGTTTTTTTCTTTTTCGATTTGGTAGTGAAGGATTTCTAATTCTTGCATATCACTCCCTTCGGTATAATCGTTGTGCTGCTTTTGTTTGTTTTTCGTCAGAGGATTTCTTTGGTTTAGGCATTTAAGATCTAAAATAAATATTATACAGGGTGTAAACGAACCCTTCACGAAGACGTCAACCAAGCATTCATCATCAAACTAAGTACCTACCCCTAAAAAAATATGGCTGGGAAACAAAATTTTTTTGGGGTGAAAAATCACATTTTGCGGTAACTCTACTATGCCTACTATAAACTAAGTCGCTATATATATCTTATTTACTACGTTTGACATCTGACCCGCATAATCGAGGACCTTCCTCGCAAATGAGGAAAGAGATAAGTATACTATAAAAACATTCGTAAAAATCTTAGCTGAGAAGAGATAAGATGGTATTAATATCATTGATGTGATAATACCTATATAAATTGGCAAACTGCCATAAAATACGTCACTTTACATAATGTAAAGTGACGTGTTTTATGGCAGTGAAATGTAGGTATATAAATTACATTTCATGCAATTCTCTACCAGACAACCAAGTTAAGTTAAACAATTGCTAATCGTCGAGATTTCATCCACAAATATTTGCCGAATTTGAACGGTAGAGTTAGGCCCTACTGCGGGTTCATAGGTGGTTCACCGTAAAATACTCAGGATTCCTCTTGAGCTCAGTGCTCGGTTTTTTTTTTTAATTGAGACAAGCCCGCTACACTATTCCCAAACCACTGTAACTCCTGTTAGCCAGAATCAACAGTGGCGACCACAAGAAAAGCGCCAAGACAATGAAGCTCGACGAAGTCCCAGGGAAACGATTTAACTGTCTTGGATCCCGCAACGAAATTAATCAGAAAAGAATAGCGGAGGAGTAGGAAAAACATAATTTCCACTTCCCTCCATATCAGCAGGAGACAGAACAGAACAAGGCCAATAGGCATACAGGGACGTATACAACTGGGATAGGCCCAGTTGCCTAGCACCACGGATTGTCATTAAATATTACTGGGTCCTAAGTTGTGAGCTGTTATATTTGATTCCAATAGTGCAGTGATCAGTGCTCGGTTATAAATTGTTAAACTATTTTAAATTTAAGGTTCTAGGACATGCCGGTTTCATCTCGGCTAGTATAATAATAAGTTCTTACTCAGCCCGTTCGTCATCTTCCGCCTTATGTAAGTTGGCCCTGTTAGCTTCCCTCGCCACTTTGATGTCTGTCTCCCAAAACCGTCTCAGGTCCGGACTAGAAGTGTAGGGTGCCGCCACTTCCTTGATCTTCAGGAATATTATGGCCGTTATGAATATGCAGATAACGTTCACTATTGTTAGACAGCAGCTTACTATGCCTGTGTTAAAAAGAAAGAGGTTACGAGTAGCTCTGCTGTCAGTAGTAGATAACTTCTTGTAGCTAGGATCTGTAGGGCAAATTTTGAGAGTTTAATTTCGTAGTGTATTAAAGTTAAAAAAAAAGTTATTAGCTTTACGGATTTTATTATTTTTTGTATGGTACGCTACTGTGGGTAAGCATGAGCGAAGTCATAAATTCACACTTCCTTCCGAAGAGGTGATCACTGTTTAGATATCTATGTACTATAGGTAAGTACATAGTTGAAACATTTCAGGTTCAGGCATTCAAATTCACTTTAGTCTGTTTAACACGCTATTACAAACATAGCACAGACTAATTATTCAATGTCAGTATACAACCTTGCAATAAATCAGTTAATATTATTTATTATACCCACATAGGCCTCGATGTGTCGATTGTACTAGCTTTACCTGTTCATGTCATACGGCTACTGTTAATTTTTTTACATGTACCTACACAGACGCTAGTAAGACTATGTAAGAAAATATCATTCATATTTACCATTAACCGCAAACTCAATGGGAAGATAATCGTGGTATAAGGGCGTATAGGATGAATTCCCAGTGTAAGCTTCACCCCTTATATGCGGAACCTTGACTCCTGGATAAAGCAGCCATATGCACGCCAATGCCCAGTATAATCCCTAAAAAATATAGGAGTCTTTCTGTGACTAAAACTGTACCACAAATTATTTTCAAATCACGCCTCTGTTTTCTAAAGGATTGGAAAAAAGGCACATTTCGTAGTGTTTTAATAACCCAGGCAAAATGGTGTGACTTATCAATCAGAGAAATACTGGTTACTATTCAGTAAGGGTAGCAGTTAAACCTAACAGTATTATATCCAGGAGGTTAAACAAGATGTACCTAAACTGAGTAGTCACGCTTGCGACCTATTAAATAGGTTAACAATGAGAAAATCAAGGCCTTATGTAAATTGAGGAGTTACACCGATATGTTAAAAATACTTACACAATTTACTACGGGTGGTAACAAAGAAGCCGAGATAGCTATACCGATGAGCGGTCCAGCACTCCCCTGAAGTAAGGCCAGTGCGACTCCTGTGCCTGACGTCAGAGCCCAAAGCACACCCATCCAAAGAGACCGCACATTACCTCTAGAAATATAAGTACGTCCATTAAAAGTTTATGGAAGAATCACGAGAAACTTATATTTTATGACCGGTTGCTTATTCCCAAAAGTGTTTTAAGATCGTTTTACTTACCTACTTAAACGTTTTATAATATTAGTACTCTGAAGACGAAGCTCCTGAAACTGTTTTATTAAGAGTAAACTAGGGGCAACTTTTCTTAAAAAAATAACATTAAACTTACGTTTCAATATTGACGAAGAGTTAAACTAATTACGGGGAATCGTGAAAGTTGTGGTAGGTACCTATTCACTTACCGTCCTTTCATTTCTTCAGTAGGCCAGTCCCCAAACCCCCAAGGCATGTCGGTGCTCCCCAGTATCAATCCAAATATGAACCCAAACAGCAGAGAAAGGAACATCCCTAAGATCAAACTCTCGAAACCACTCCTGACCAGACTCCTATCAGATATGATGACCCCGAATGTGATGGACATTACGGGTCCCATGAGAGGGGAGACCAACATGGCTGCCACAATATTCGAAGCATTGTTTTCTACAAGACCTAAGGCAGCCAGGGAACTGAAACATAATTTACAGTTTATTAATAAAATACTTAAATAGATTTCTATTTATAGCATCAATATGGAAATGAAAGTGAATCGTAATAAAATGTGTCAAGGTGCCAACTTCGTAAATGATAGTACCTAGGTACTTATAAAAATGACTGACGATAACGATAGCCAGATTGCAGCAAGTTGATGGATAGCTAAGTTTAGCTGTGTTGACAATGATATACAAATGTATATCGCAGTCAGCGATCTCTCAGACAACCTAAGATATTATATTATGAGTAAAACAATCAGCAGCTAGATCTACATCCAACAGAGCTAGGTCCATGTTAAAGAGGCAGCATTTTCAGTAGCTATAATGGTTGCTCATTCCGAGCTGTTGGTCGTGGGTTCGAAACCAAGTTGGCACTTTAGCTTGTAAAATTTATTTCATTACCACTGCTCTTAAAATGGTTTTAGGAAAACAGATGGGAAAACGGAATTCAACAAAAAATCGAAGAATTGCGATATGCACCACTAGACCCGAGTGGTGGATTGCCGATTAAGATAAGGCTAAGGCCCTCTTACAGTGTTATGACGTGTGTGATGGGACCCTGTAATGGGGACGTCATTAGCTATTTATGGTTAGTGTGATGATGATACTGCTTTATACTCACTCAGCCGTAATAATCAGGGTAAGATAATCGAAGGACAGCTCTCCCCCGCCACGCACTCCATCGACAACTTGCTTCACAGTCAGTTTGGATCTGATGGATTCCACGAAGCTTCTCCATCGCGTTGCATCTTCTGACTTTTGTCTACGAGAAATAGGTAGCTTTTAGATTAGACACCAAGTTGAAATTAATTAAGAAAGTTGTCTCTACCACTTTTATTTTTTTATTCAAAATCTGTTTTACAATAAAATATAAAAGTCTGCCAAACTGCAAAACAATTTGTCGGCAGTTATTCTCGTTTCACAATAATATGATTATAACAAATTTCGATTTTAATTACATACTAGCTAACAAAAAACAAAAGAAGGTGAGTTTACAGTAGAATAGATTAGATTTACAGTTATAACAGTGGAGTTTACAGTAAATAGAAAATTGCTATGGACACAATGACAGGTAGTGTTTTTTAAGAACCTTTATAAGTTGGTATTTATATTTGACATGCGAAATCAACTGTGGGGGTAGATAACTTATTCACTAACGATGGTACTAATTATACTACTTACAGGGCTGTGTCTTCAGTGATTTGTTCATTCGGTACAGCAGAGTGAACTACGTTACAGGGAAGTACACTGTAACAGAATACGTTGTTTAAGGTATTTCTTTCCTATATTCGTTAACAAGATTTCAATAGCCAGTTTCTACTTCCAAGTCGATATAATTTTGAGTTCCATTTTCTCTTTGTTACCAGTAACTGCAGGTAACAATAAGTCGCAGAGATTCAAGAATCGAAAAGTTTGCATCGATCGCATGGATTCCTGTAGCTTGCACATCACAGAAGCTGAAAGTAGTGGAAGTACTGAAAGTGCCCGACTTGTCGCCAAATTTTGGGCTGGCTCAATTTAAATTATCAAAGATACGCTAAAAAAGAATCTTAAATCTTAAGAACTTAAGAAAAAGAAGATTTAAGGAGGTATTGTAATGACTGCTTTAGGCAATTTTAGATTAGTAGTAGATTATCTATCTGCGGAGTCGCTAAACTAGACTGAACAACCTATGGCAGTGCTATCCAATTCAGACCTGCAGAGAATTTAGTGCCGCTTTGTACCATCAGCGTTAATAGTCAGTATCCTATGGTGTTACCTGACAATAGATTTGCATCGCACTCCGATTCCGAGCTGGGTGAGACAGTGCAGCATCGTCTCGCATTGATCGCCAGTTGGCAATGGGAAGACAATCTCGAAATAATTGCCGGCTTTGTCACTTATCCAAACCACGTGCTCCACGTGTAACTTACTGAGTAGTTCTTGTAGAATCTGCGTACAATGTAAACTATTTTATGCCCTCTTCATCAACGCTAAGCAACATCTAAATGGACACTTAAATAATATTGTTCGATTTTGTTAAACATGGCCTCGCTTTGAATATTGTTGCCGTGCGTACAATGCGTTTTCAGTTAGGCATTCATTTTGCCACCGGACTTTTACATAAGTTTCCATCATTACCATCTGAGTGAATTGATGAGATAACTAGTAAGAGAGAAAGTTTTCTTGTTTTGTGTGTTGGCTAGTTGGCTATTTACAGCTGTGAACAGGAGATGCTAGTAGCTGGGGCCAATAAACATCATTAGTAAATAATTTTATCATATCATTCATGTCATTTTTAATAATTTTGTAATTGTATCGTTTATCAGTGTGTGAAGAATCTCTCCCATTGTTGACATTGTTGTTATTGACATTTATGCTCATTATTATTACTATTTTTTACTTATTTTTTTCATTATTATTTTGACATTTAACTACCTATAATACAATTTTAATGGGATTATCTGTCTAATGATCATCATTATTGAAATTAATATTATTGAGATTTTTGATAATTACTTTATTATTTTTTATGGTTATTTTGAAATACAATAATACAATTTTAATGGAATTATCTGCTTAATAACTGCATGATAATGATCTTTAAATAATTTAATTACAATAAAAATGTGTTACTTTTATATTTGCACGCCGAAATTAAAGGCAGAATAAGAGAGCAATTTTATATATTTTACCAACCTTCTGTACCTTATTTACGCAAATAAATGATTTTGATTTGATTTTTTGATAAAATTCCCAACAATCACTTTGGTTAGAAATACAGGTTAATAATTTCGAAATCTTTAAATTGTTGAATGAAAGTGATGTCAATCTTATTGTATTCTATTTATACATGTCATGACATTTCTTGCGGTACCTAGTTAATTCATAGAATGACGACGCCGAAATAAATTGGCAACAGAGCTATGAAATCAAATACACTTACATTTTCCATAGTAAAAACTTCGTCACTTTCGTCAATATTTTCCAAAGGCTGACTGTATCCTTCATTATAGTACTGTTGCGTCAAATGTACAGGAATGCTTCTTGATTTCTTATTCCTTAACTCAACAGCTAATCGAGCCGTCTTTAAGGCGGTATCTTCAACGGGTATCAAGTCTTTCGGTTTGCCAAATCTTAGAATATGTTCATAATTGCTTGAGGGAATGTATACCACGAAAATGACGCCGGCAGGCATTTTTGCTGCACTTGACTCGTGTAAACGGATGACTGAAGGTGTCCCGATGTCTGACGGAACTACACGAACTGTTTAGCATGTGAGCGACACTTAATTAAAGCCTTCGTTAAACAATTAACGCTTCGAAGCGCAATGATGTTGTCGCGTTCGATTACAGCCTGGGGTGTTCTGTTATACACACGTCTACCTAACTAGTCCTAGTGTGTGTGTGCTGTTAATGTAGGTATGTAGAGGGTTGTATCTGGAGCTTAGTGAAGTGAGTCTCCAGCAAAATATAATCCGGTACGTAGGGCACTACGAGTATGTATATTTCCAACTTCTGAACTTTATCTTTAAAAGTATTATGTGTAATCAGAAGCGGACTAAATGTCCAGCGCCTTTGGCATTTTTTTTTTTACGTTACCCCACACTAGGAATTTCTCCTGTATCATGGGTGCGTTCACAAATATTTCAACTCACATACACAAATACCCAGACCCGGAACAACTACATGCAGGCCATACAAATATTTGTTCCGTGCGGGGATCAAACCCTGACTGACAGACAGACAGACTGACAGACAGACTGACAGACAGACTGACAGACAGACTGACAGACAGACTGACAGACAGACTGACAGACAGACTGACAGACAGACTGACAGACAGACTGACAGACAGACTGACAGACAGACTGACAGACAGACTGACAGACAGACTGACAGACAGACTGACAGACAGACTGACAGACAGACTGACAGACAGACTGACAGACAGACTGACAGACAGACTGACAGACAGACTGACAGACAGACTGACAGACAGACTGACAGACAGACTGACAGACAGACTGACAGACAGACTGACAGACAGACTGACAGACAGACTGACAGACAGACTGACAGACAGACTGACAGACAGACTGACAGACAGACTGACAGACAGACTGACAGACAGACTGACAGACAGACTGACAGACAGACTGACAGACAGACTGACAGACAGACTGACAGACAGACTGACAGACAGACTGACAGACAGACTGACAGACAGACTGACAGACAGACTGACAGACAGACTGACAGACAGACTGACAGACAGACTGACAGACAGACTGACAGACAGACTGACAGACAGACTGACAGACAGACTGACAGACAGACTGACAGACAGACTGACAGACAGACTGACAGACAGACTGACAGACAGACTGACAGACAGACTGACAGACAGACTGACAGACAGACTGACAGACAGACTGACAGACAGACTGACAGACAGACAGACTGACAGACAGACTGACTGACAGACAGACTGACAGACAGACTGACAGACTGACAGACTGACAGACTGACAGACTGACAGACTGACAGACTGACAGACTGACAGACTGACAGACTGACAGACTGACAGACTGACAGACAGACTGACAGACAGACTGACAGACTGACAGACTGACAGACAGACAGACTGACAGACAGACAGACTGACAGACAGACAGACAGACTGACTGACAGACAGACTGACAGACAGCCTGACAGACAGACTGACAGACAGCCTGACAGACAGACTGACAGACAGACTGACAGACTGACAGACAGACTGACTGACAGACTGACAGACAGACTGACTGACAGACAGACTGACAGACAGACTGACAGACAGACTGACAGACAGACTGACAGACAGACTGACAGACAGACTGACAGACAGACTGACAGACAGACTGACAGACAGACTGACAGACAGACTGACAGACAGACTGACAGACAGACTGACAGACAGACTGACAGACAGACTGACAGACAGACTGACAGACAGACTGACAGACAGACTGACAGACAGACTGACAGACAGACTGACAGACAGACTGACAGACAGACTGACAGACAGACTGACAGACAGACTGACAGACAGACTGACAGACAGACTGACAGACAGACTGACAGACAGACTGACAGACAGACTGACAGACAGACTGACAGACAGACTGACAGACAGACTGACAGACAGACTGACAGACAGACTGACAGACAGACTGACAGACAGACTGACAGACAGACTGACAGACAGACTGACAGACAGACTGACAGACAGACTGACAGACAGACTGACAGACAGACTGACAGACAGACTGACAGACAGACTGACAGACAGACTGACAGACAGACTGACAGACAGACTGACAGACAGACTGACAGACAGACTGACAGACAGACTGACAGACAGACTGACAGACAGACTGACAGACAGACTGACAGACAGACTGACAGACAGACTGACAGACAGACTGACAGACAGACTGACAGACAGACTGACAGACAGACTGACAGACAGACTGACAGACAGACTGACAGACAGACTGACAGACAGACAGGCTGACAGACAGACTGACTGACAGACAGACTGACAGACAGACTGACAGACTGACAGACTGACAGACTGACAGACTGACAGACTGACAGACTGACAGACTGACAGACTGACAGACTGACAGACTGACAGACTGACAGACTGACAGACTGACAGACTGACAGACAGACTGACAGACAGACTGACAGACTGACAGACTGACAGACAGACAGACTGACAGACAGACAGACAGACAGACAGACAGACTGACTGACAGACAGACTGACAGACAGCCTGACAGACAGACTGACAGACAGACTGACAGACTGACAGACTGACAGACTGACAGACTGACAGACAGACTGACTGACAGACAGACTGACAGACAGCCTGACAGACAGACTGACAGACAGACTGACAGACTGACAGACTGACAGACTGACAGACTGACAGACTGACAGACTGACAGACTGACAGACTGACAGACTGACAGAATGACAAACTGACAGACTGACAGACTGACAGACAGACTGACAATTTGTACAACTTTGTATCATAACTTTTTTCATGTTGGGTGTCGATAATATAATATGATACCTACTGGTTGTCCGACTACTATTTTCTTTTACAAAGAGAATAAAACAAGAGAACAACTGTTAAAAAAAAGTTTTATTAAAACAAATAAATTATAATGGGTGTAAAAATACCCTTAACGAAGCTGAAAGTCACTTGCTCTCTCCGATTCCTTTGACTGAACCACCTGGTAGGGATATTGGTGGTCAAAGTTCCAACTTCTTCACAATTATTTTTATAAATACAAGGCCCCCATATTTTTTAAAGTATCCATCAACAACATGTTTTGAGTAGGTACGTTATATTGAGTTTTACCGTAAATCGACCAATCGAATCGTAATCGACCGCAAAAAAAGTGTTTTCCTAAAATCATTTTTGTGTACTTAGTTTAACGTCCACAATGGCTTTGTGAAGGGTCCGTTTACACCTTATATTAAAACAAAAAAGGATACAAAATAACTTATAACCTACTCAACTAAATATACAACATAATTAGTGCATTACACATCATATGGCTTATTAACTAAATGCATTCCACTTTTTGCATTTACCGTGTAACTTAGCGAAGGATCTATGGTAGGGTATTGGGGGGCAGGTAACTTTACACCTTCACCCTTATCGAACCCTAAATTATAATAACTATGGCCTAAATCTTCTGTGTTCGGTGGATATTCGCCTTGGTTGCCACTGTCACTCTCCAAAATCTTTGTGCTGTCACTGTCTCCAGTTTGGCTGGTATGTGTCTCTAGATCACCTATATCGATATCGATTGGTGTGTAGACGTCTGACAATCTGTAAAAATAATTACCATTACTAGGCACAAGGTAATGTGGCTGGTGTGGTGGTATCTACGGCTATTGTATATGTCATTGGTGAAATAGATATCGTAAGGTTATACTGGTGGTTACGAACTAAAGCTAAGGTGGATACCAGTCCCGTCGGGGCTGCGGGTTGTCCGAAAGAGATACCGCGGCCTCGGCACAAGGGCTTAGAAGGAACATGGGTGGTTTTTAGTCAGTAGAAGTCTGACAATCGCTACCGCTCTGCCCAGAGCGGGAGGAGTCATTTGATGATTTCCCAGACCCCGAAAAAAAAAAATAGTGGATACCAGCAGTACTAATTAACAAGTTCTATGTCATGTAGGTACCTACCTAATGTACGCAAGCAGTAGAATGCCACAGTGGAAACGGCTAAAAGGAGGTCTTTTCCAATAGGAACTCTAAAATAATTTGCAAACAAAAAAAAAAACTAGATGGGGTCGGTGTTTCGTACCTGACCAATCTGAAAAGAAACAGCCGTAACAAACTCAGAGGTCATTGTCTCTTTTAAGGTTTAGACATAAACTTGGTTAACACACATGACGACTATGCAGATTAGTGTTATTGTGTTATATGTATCTACTTACTGTGTATTAAGAGAGTAACCATCTATATTTTGTGCTCTTAGTTGTTTGATGAGCGCCGACCGTCTTCGGAAGGTTACTGTATCGCTATCTATCAACCCAGGATTTGCAGTAGTTGTAGGAAATACTTGTTCTTCATTACATTCTTCTTTTGTTTCCGATTTTTCATCGTACCATTTGCTGCAAAGAATAAATAAATGAATTGTTACTGGCGATTTGCTTTCTCCATGTTTAGAGAGTTTCAGGTTTAAGTGCATTTCTAAAAAGCTTGTGATTTTAGTAGGTAGCCTGAATGGTCGGGGGAGACCACTGTATTTGAAACATACGTACATGTGTAATTGCCAATACAGTATAGTTGATGGAATGTATTTTTGAACTGATAAAAGGCCTGGAAAATGAAAGCCTTAGAAATATCCTTTTAGACAATCCAAGAAGAGAGACCCTGAAGTTTAACTTCTACTGTATTTTATTGCAGAGTTAGTCTGTCTGCTCTTGACCTCGATTACACCCGATGGATGAGGTCTCTGATAGTATGAGCGTGCCCAGAAGATGCCTGTTTACTCTTGCTTTGAAGGCAGACGGGTTGAATGTGGGAACTCAGATAGTTCCACACTTTGGCTACGCATAATTTTAATCATCAAGGAGAAGCACCGAGACGTGAGTGCGTTGGCTCGTCGGGATATGAACCAAGTGTGGATGGTACGCCGCAGTACGTCTGCTAGTCCGGTGGTAAAAGGGTGATGGTGGTAAAAGGGTGATGGTGGGATCAGGTCGTGGATTGATTGGTCGTGCTTAAAGTTCTTATTTATTAAACTAGCTGTGCCCGCGACTTCGTTCGCGTGCTTGTCGGAAACTAAAATGCGTCGCTTAGATAAAAGTACATTTAATCATTGCCCTGCGTTAACTTACTGACGCTGTAGAAAATAAGAAGAGAGTAATGCAAAGTACTGACTATGTCTCATACTAAAGTTTAGATGGATGGGTGTTTGTTAATCAACCACGTCAGAACGGCCGAACGGATCTTGAAGAAATTTTAAACAGGTACATTATAGTCGACAGGCAGACAGATTGTCGTTGGCGCGTTCGTGTTCCACGCGCGCCTCAAAGATATGTCAGCAACAATTAAGGGGCCCCAAAGGGACCTCTGCCGGGGCTGAGGGTTGTCCGCAAGAGATACCACGGCCCCGAAACACAAAGGGCTAATAAGGAACGTGGGTGGTTTTTAGTCAGTAGAAGTCTGACACTTTCTTCCGCTCCGCCCAGAGCGGGATGAGTCATTTGATAATTTACGAACCACAAAAAAAAGGGGGGATTAGAGGGTGTTTCGAGAGGGTACCTGTACCGAATCTGGGACATCGAATCTGAAATGGCCACCACCTCCTTCTGCGAAGCAGTAATGCTAGCGAAAGAGGTGGCGGAACGTGAGAGGGAGACAACTTCTCGTCCCAGCCGCCGCGGGAGACGCTCCGGGCATCGGGGGCCACGTGATGGCTTCCGGCCACCGTAGGCGCAGGCCTGTGAACGGTGAGTAACGGGCTCGTCCGTCCTATGACGATGGAGGCGCGTTCGTGTTCCACGCGCGTCTCAAAGAGATGTCAGCAACATTGAAGGGGCCCCCAAGGACCGACGCCCGTTGGGGCTGCGGGCTGTTCGAAAGAGATACCGCGGCCTCGACACATAGGGCTAACAACACACCACATCTATATGACGACATGGTTGGCGCAAGGGCTGGACGATTAACAGTAGCACTGCGTGTCGCAGGTTCGATTCCCACACGGTACATAAAAAAATATGTCGTGGGTTTTATCTAATTTTAATTTAGTTTAAAAAAAAATAGTATTTTAATACTGTGTAATTGGTAAGTTTTTATTTGTTGACTATTCACGAAACATAATTTGTGTATGTTAACTATCATCGCGGTTCAGAAAATGACATCAAATGAATAACGCCATCTGTCGAAGACGAAGATAAACTGCTAAAAAAGAGCGATCAAACACTATAAGGTTTAGGCTATGTAGATTTTGAAAGCAGCGTCATTTAGACTTATATCTACGTACCTTTTGCTATCATAACTTTTTTAAAGTTATCTTGTGAAGGCATTTAGTAATAAGTACCATATTCGTTCAAAAGATGTCGTTGCTTGTCTCATTCTTGACCATAACGATAAGTTCTTCTTGAAAACTATAAATTCATATATCTTTTGATAGAGAGCACCGATTACGATGAAACAAAGACTAAGTAATAGCCCAAGTTACGCACAATATTTATGTATAAAAGTTACCTACATTCGTTTCGTAAATTTGACGTGATACTTAGTCATCGAAACAGACAAACAGACAAACAGACAAAAATTCCAAAAATGCTGGAAATGTGTTCTGTTGGTTATACTTTAATACCCTGACAATTTTTTTTTTAAATATTTTCGATGTACAAAAACGATTTCTCTACAGATTTATTATATGTATAGATATGTACTACTTACTTGTAGGCATCCCAATTTGAATTATCTTTGTTTTGTTTGGCCTGCATGCGAGTTCTGTTGGCCTTCCACCATGAGATGTCTTTTCTGTCCAGAGGACTGACTTCTTTTACCTGTTGACAAATATCGATTACCTAATTATAAATTATTACCGAATACAAAGTACAGAGTTTTAGCATAATATATATCTTTTCAACACACTTGCTCATAAAGTGGCTCTAATTTCACCGCAATTAGGCATATAATGACACCTGTAAACAAACTGAGAATTTTCCATTACCATTATTCACAAGTGAGTTATAGGTTTTTTTTTTAAATTTGTCGGTTGAGTTGCTTTGTTCTTAAAAAAGTTTCGATACTAAAAAGATTGTGTTCAATACTACAAATAAATTAATGTACCTATTCCTTGCTCATTTATTGCAACTTCGAATTTAAATAGATAATTTCAACTTGTATATACGTTTTTAATAAATAAAACTTTTGTTTTCTCTGTAATAAAAAAACTTTGAATTCCCCATGTTGTACGTGGCTAAAACGCTATCCGCAAAAAACAAAAAAAAAGAAACCTCATTCTTTTAGTCTATGGCCGATCGCCATTATTAGATACGCGCGCACAGTGAACGAAAATAAACAAATAAACATGGAAGCAGTACTTCAAGGAAACTAAGCGCGCATCTTGACACAAAATCCCAAACAAACTCACACATCGAAACCCTGTCACTGATTCGCGAAATCACACAAACAATATTATTACTACTCTGGATGCACAGTTAAAAATGGACCTTATTTTCTGACAGTTTGGGTTACAATTATCGTGTAACGTATGGGCCGCTAAAGACATTTCTACGACGCCACTGCGTCCACCATTCGTCGCCCGGGATGTTTTATGTAATAAGGTGCAACGCAAATAATTAATCGTGACATTGATGGTATTTAACTATAGAATTATGATAAAACATGATTATGTTGAATGAACTGTATGGCAACAATTGATATAAGATTTGTAAATAGATCAGTATTTAGGCAGTAATAGGTAGGGTAAAATTATAAGGTAAATAGAAAAATGTGTGTTCTATTTTTTATTTATTATTATTGACAATTTAGGTATCTTTAAATTAAAATCAGTTTTTTACGTATTATTTCGTATTAAATTGCGAAATAACATAAAAATATTTTTTTTTAAGATTTGTGTGTTTAAGTGCATACAAACATATTTTACATTTTGACATTTGACTATTACCTACGTTACGTGGCTCGGAAATCCTTTTTTGATCACATAAAAATCGTCATTTCTAAAATGAACCGAGCATATCCTTGTCTTTTTACTTGGGATCCATTCACAGGCTAGGATGGAGGATTCCATGCTATTAAAAAAAACTTTTATATACCTTCAATAGGTTAGAATGTTTTGCATAATGCCGTCCCCATAGAAAAAAAAGTTACAGTACCTATTGTCTATTAGATTGTAAACAAAATACTTAATAAAATAAAATTTGTCATTAATGTCAGGTAGAAAAGTAAATTGTTTGTTGGCATAACATCATCCCCATAGACTCCGCGTGACATAATTCAAACAGACTTCATTTTTAAAATAATAGAAATATAATAAATAGCGGTGTATTTACACGTGAAAACTAATTCCAGCATTATTTTTATGCAAATCTGATTTATTTATACACCACTTCACTGCACAGGAAGGCATTTTAAAATATTTAACACGCAAAAACCGTTAAATAAGTCGACCGCCGCTGTTGCTTACTGCGGACGAACTAAAAGCGTGAGCGGCGCAATCGGTAAGCCCCGCCTACCGCGGCGCAATCAACGTTGGGGCATTTTTATGAACTAGGAATGCTTCCATTTATTTTCGTTCACTGCGCGCGCAGGAAAACTGATTAATTTTTTCGCCATGGCGAAATTTTTTTCACAACTCATTTTAACTGTTAAAAATGATTTTTGTGTTATTTTCTTCACAAGTGTGTTGAAAAACGTCGTATGATACACGTGTGTATTAATGATTACCGTCCTCGGCTCTCTTAAGACCCTCACCTAACGGCTCGGGCCTCAATGGCGCCTCAGCGGTAATCACCAACGTTACACACTTATACCATAATGTACTAATATATATATATATACATAGAGAGAGAGAGTACACCCGTTTACATTAAAATACCGGGGCGAAAACTGTTCCAAAGTCCCTTTTTTTTTTTTTTGGGCTGGTAGAAAATCATCAAATAACCCCTGCCGCTCTTGGGCAGAGCGAAAGGGAGTGTCAGACTTCTACTGACTAAAAACCACCCATGATCCTTCTTAGCCCGTCATGTTGAGGCCGCGGTATCTCTTGCGAACAACCCGCAGCCCCGACGGTGTTCAAAAGTCCCTTAACTGTCTACCTAGGGCTATTAGGTATATCTTATTGAATATTACACTTGTAGTGCAAATTATTGCTTTTCTATGCCCACAACCAAGCGCTGCAGCGCAGGTGTCATTATACTGCTCAATTTTTTTTATATAAAATTATGTATAGGTAAACCGGTGTTTGCCAATTTCATTCAATCTTTGCGCAATTTTCTTCTGGAACGGTAAGTATTACAGGTAATTGAAACTAATTCGGTGAGAAGGTCCGTTGGCTGATTTAACACGTAGATGTTATATTTGAAGCCCGGACGACAATCTCAGAGGGACAATAAGTAAGAGGTCCTCGAGAGTCTCAACTTGGAATTTTAACTAAATTCACTTCTTGACCTCTTTGTGTTATTCCGTTCGCCAACAGGACGAGTCGGTTGACTTGTATAAAAGTAGATAAGCTATTGTTTTCTAGTTTTACTTTAATCATGATAATCAAGTCCTGGAGGCGATTAATATATATTGATGTAAGTTTTACTTAACGCTTACTTAATATAAACTATTCATAAGACACAAAAGGTAAGATACCACCTCGGGCAGAGGTTTTACTTAGATGTATTTATACCAGCCTCTTTTGTCTAATGGCAAGTGCGACTGCTGAGCATTACGTCCTGGGTTCGACTTCCGGGTCGAGCAAAGTGTTATTAGGTTTTTCCATCTGAAATGTATCAGTAGCAGCCATGGAGTCTAGATTTGTGCCCGGTTGATGGCAATATTGATTACTTTTTATCCTGGTAGTACAATCCCGTGGAATATTTACCAAACTGGATCCGGGCGAAGTTGCGGGCTGGTTTAAAATATTTATCTTCTACAACGTTGTCGTATTAGTGTTGGTACTAACTTTAGAAATGAACAGTAGTAGTAAATGCCACCTTGAAGTCTCATCATCATCATCACTTCAGACAAAAGACGTCCACTGCTGGACATAGGCCTCCCCCAGGTGTCGCCACATCACCGATCCCGTGCATCTCGCGTTCTTGACGTCTAACAGGGAAGAATGGAAGAAGAAAACGTGTTGTGCCGACCCACCCTTAGAGATGACAGTGTGACTGTACCTTATAGACTGCGACTCCAGCGAGGAAGATGCACACGATGTTGACAAGCGTAAGGCACAGGGACGCGGTGCCGAGCACTGCCAGCTCTGACGGCTGCACCACCAGCCAGCGCTCTTCTTGTGACGTCACCATCAGACGGGTCAGCGCCATGGCCCATAGAAGGCCCTGGAATTTGTGGAGTTCGGTTAGATGCTTTGGGTTATAATTCAACACTCGCTATCGAGGATATAGCTCTAACTGCGGTACTCAGAGATATTTAATGATTACTTAAGCCGTCACTTAGCAAAGATTTGACATACTTTTGCATGACAAAACTGTCAAAACCTTTACTAAGTGATGGCCTAAGTAGTCATTAAAGCTCTCTGAGTGCGGCAGTTACTCGTCTAGGGATAGAAGCGTGATGTTATGCTGCCTTGTTGGTCTAGTGGTCGCTAGCATGATAGCTGTGTATGAGGTCCTGGGTTCAATTCCCAGGTATGGCAAAGTGTTTTTACCACCACAGAGCAGCCACGGAGTTTAGATTTGTGCCCGGTTTATTTGCCCTATTAATTGGGACATAACTGGCGAAATGTTTGTGTACTAAAGGCAATACCTCTGCATAAGTCTTCGGGGATTACAGGCGTGATGTTATGATGGTATCTGTTCATATTTGTGGGTTTATAATCTAAGGTCAAGGTAATTGTTGCGTTTACTAAAATGTGAATGTGGGAGCGAAGCTGGAAACTACGTACTAGTAGTCCTGCAAATTCTTTTATTTATCATCGCTTATCTGTAGCTAAACAGATGTATGTAAATGAGTCTTTGTAATCATTATCTGCGTAACATTAGCTTCGGCTTCCAGTCTAACCAGATGCAGCAACATACATGGAGCGATGCACAACGCAACACAACTCATTTACTGGGTAACTCAACTGCTGTGGATGGAATCCACTCAATCCACACAAGCCAAAACCCTTCCTATTATAATAACTACGCAACTTCCCAATAATAAGAAAGTTTTAGAAATAGACTGTATTTAGATAATTTCCATTTTGGTATCCCATCATCTAATTTTGTTAGACTAGAATGTACGTCAAACAAATTCCTGATTTAGAGTCTCCCTAAATATCACAGAGCGATGACTATAAAATTAAAGGTTGTTTTGGTTTAGTATACTATCCTGATAAGCGAATTGAAGGGAAGAACCCAGTATGACGTATGGAACAAATTAACACAATGAATGGTCCATAATATTTTATCTAGGTAGTATGATTTCAAACTCTTGAAATGGTGAAAGGAAACCTTCAAAATTTGAAATCACACTAGGAGACCGCACAGTCGCACACCGTACTCAACACACCATTTTAAATAACCGATGAAAAATGTATAGGTACGGTCTATGGATTTAGAATACATTAGAGACATTTAGAGTACATTATGTACTGAAAACGTGGGTAACCGCTTTGGCGTCGGTGTCCCTTCCACTCTAAAGGGTGTAAAAGTACCCTTAACGCAAACGAAGGGCACTTATTCTCCCCACCACTGCGATCATTTTTTTGTTCTAGACCATACCTGGGAACCCCCTAGTTACGGAGATATTGGTGGTCAAAGTTCCAAATTATTCACAGCTGTTTTTGTAAATACTAGTTTTTCAGGTTATAACTTTACTTAAATTACCTCCATGACCCGTTTGCTATTCAAAGCATCCAATAGCACGATGTTTTAGGAGTGCTACATTGAGTTTTACCGTAAAATGTGATTTTTGACCCAAAAAAAAAAATCGTTTCCCAGCAAAAAAAATTGCGTAGGGGTACTTACGAGTAGTTTGATGAACAGAATGCTTGGTTAACGGCTGTGTGATGGGTTGATTTAAACACTGTATATAGGGTGTAAAAGTACCCTTAACGCAAATGAAGGGCACTTGTTCTCCCCACCACTGCGATCATTTATTTGTTCTAGACCATACCTGGGAACCCCCTAGTTACGGGGATATCGGGGGTCAAAGTTCAAAATTTTTCACAGCTGTTTTTGTAAATATTTGTTTTTCAGGTTATTACTTTACTTAAATTACCTCCATGACCCGTTTACTATTCAATGTATACACTAGAACAATGTTTTTAGAGTGCTACATTGAGTTTTACCGTAAAATGTGATTTTTGACCCAAAAAAAGTCGTTTCCCAGCAAAAAAAATTGCGTAGGGGTACTTACTTAGTTTGATATACAGAATGCTTGGTTGACGGCTGTGTGATGGGTTGATTTACACCCTGTATAGGTACCGGTGATTAATATGATGAAAAAGTTAGAAATGTTTTGATTAACATCAGCTACATAGGTATAGCTGATGTCAATCAAAGCATTTCTTACTTTAATTTTTTTTTTCGATGGTACATAGGTATCGAAAGCGATTGCGATTACTCTCCATCCTTAGATCATGGGCCCGCGGTTACTACATCATGTGGTGACTAGAAGTAAACACATACTGCCACACTCAGAGAGCTTTAATGATTACTTAGGCCATCACTTAGTAAAGGTTTTGACAGTTTTGTCATACAAAAGTATGTCAAATCTTCACTAAGCGGCGTAAGTAATCATTAAATATCTCTGAGTACCGCAGTTAGACTATCATATTGTTATACTCACAGCGTTTACAGCAGGAGGTAGCAGCGAGGCAGAAATGGCGACACCAACGAGTGATGATGTATACTCTCCAAGTACGGCCAGCGCCACGCCTGCACCACTGGGGATCGCCACCAGAACACCCACCCATAAAGAACGGTACTCGCATCTGGAATCGAGAACAGCAGTCATATTGGATTTCTGGGAGTTTGCTTTTAATTTACAAGAACCTCTTTTGTTTGTACGATAAATCCTTATAATAACATACCTACAGACAAGAGGTTCTAATGAAGCTGAGCGCGTTAAGCAGATCGTCACCGTCAAATTAGACTGAGACCTTAAAAGGGTATGGTGAAAAGGGTGTCAAGTTCTTTATCCTTCATAGAAAAGGGAGGGTATTCCGAACAGGCGGATTATCTGTCTGGTAAGTTAAGTTCTTCAATAAAAACCTACGGGTACTTAACGACGACTACGAACTACGAAGTTGTTAGCGACTTAAGACTATATAGTCTTAAGTCGCTGATATCTTCAACTGCGCGATTCAGGATTGATGTAGTTCTATATTTTTGTCATGGATGGCGCGTTTATTAGAGCCGACTGCCGCTACTTGAACGCCGCCGTATAATAGGTGCTACAGTGCCTTTAAAACTTTGTAATTTGTGATAAATTGCGTGATTTCACAGAAAAAGGAAAAACTTAATTGTTTGTCTTCCAATACAATAGGCCTTGTCATTTTGTTAAGTTTGAATACAACGACTAATTACTTTTCCCCTTGGATTTTTTCATGAACAGTTATCTTTTATGTTGTCATTCATTTCAATTAAAAATGTTTTATTAGTTGGTCTAATTTCCATCAATAAATTACATTATAAAATGATGAATCATGTCTCAGACGGATTGACGTAAAAAGTGTGTCCAACTTGATTCCGTGCTTCTATACTCACTATAAGAATAAGAAAAAGAATGAGATTCATATTTATTGACTTTTTATTTATTTAGTGTGTATTTGCTTTGGGGTAAATTTTTCACAACATCCTAATTTTAAATTCTTCTAAGAAATCTCTTAATCTTCACAATTTTTTTACAAAGTACCTATTGGGCTACGAAGAATAGGTGCTTGGCTGTTTGTTAATGATCTATTCAATCCAGCTTATTGGGTTCCGTCATAACTAATAGCCAAGAGGAAATCAAGATGTTATAGTAACGTTTGTATCTATTGTTCTGCAGATGTTGTTAGACATCAGAATGATGAATGCATCATGAAATGTCTTAATCATCTCGCTGCGGATACAATTTCATAATGCAGGGAAAACCACCACTGTTTCTCACGCAAAGATTTCGAACTATGTAGTTTTATGTTTGTTAATCAGCAAATGCTTAAAAGGGTTCAAAGCCGATTTCATTTTCTTTAATTTTCAAGTCACATGGTATGACATGTGCAGCAACTAGCATATTAGGGTAAGCTTTTCTTTGCCATATGTCTTTTTCGATGTTCTGGAGGAGTGTGGGAGTCCTCATGCCCCGTCTCGACACCAGGTGATGCGACTCGCGATACAACTCGCGTTGAGTGACACGAGCGTTTGTCCCTTGGTTCCTTTGTGTGAGACGTCGCAGCACGCATGCAGATTCTTAGAACACAGGTGTCGCTTAAATCTGTTCTTCGTAGCCAAGAGCAATGCATTAAGTTCATAAAAAACTTGGAGTTTATAACCACGTACCTTGATATCATCTCATTAGTAGGCCAGTCTTCGACCACTCCGTACCGCTCGTCGATGGCGCAGATGGTGAGGCCGAAGAGAAAGCCCATGACGAGGGACAAGAACAGACCCAGGAACTCGTTCTTTACACCAATCAGTTGTAGGGAACGGTCTTTGACGGCTGTGCCCAGCGTACCCGCTGTTATTGGACCCTGGAAGTTAAGAACCAGGGAAACCTTGGTAGGATGATTTTCGTATAGTTGGTGGTAGTTCTGGTAGGTAAGAATTTTAGTCATATAAGAAATTCGCAAGTCATCGTAGGAACGTGATAAACGTTATAAGTTTTTAGTAGGGATATATGTTACAAAATAAATTGATGCAAAAAGTCAGCCAGACCCTCGCTCGGGCTGTCCCTAATAAATAATAAAACTGTTCGTGAATGCATAAGGATTGACTTGTTCAAGGATCACCTGATCACCATCATCATTTTTCTTCTACTCTTATCCCAATTTATCTGGGGTCGGTGCAGCATATTCTTCTTCCATTCTTCTCTATTACTCTTCATCTCAGTTATCACCTTTTTCGAGAAGGCTTTAAGATTGTTGAAGAACTTACCATAAGCGGTGATATAAGCATGCTAGCCACTAATATGACAGTCGAGTTCTCGACCAGTCCAATAGCAGCGACGAAGGCAGCGACCAGCAGTAGGAACACCCAGTCGAAGGTGAGTGCTGCGTCAGCGCGCACGTCATGCAGGACTTGTGCCAGGTTGGTGCGCGCGCGCA
The DNA here is from genome assembly GCA_949774965.1 of Diarsia brunnea. Taxonomy (NCBI): domain Eukaryota; kingdom Metazoa; phylum Arthropoda; class Insecta; order Lepidoptera; family Noctuidae; genus Diarsia; species Diarsia brunnea. Next base: position 12,990,452 of record OX459009.1, read on the forward strand.
CTGATGATGAGAAGCGGGACCAGGCTGTTTTTGATACCCCACTGAAACAGGGTAACATGCTGTATGTTACAAAAGGATGAGTTCTGGATTTGTTTTTGAGCATTACCTATAATGGGAGCCAAAGTACCCTTAATGAAACCGAAAGGCACTTGTTCTCCCGGTTATTGCGATATTTTGTTTGATTTAGGCCAATACCTGGGAACCTTCTATTGGGGGTCAAAGTGCATATAGGGTGTAAAAGTATCCTTAACGCAAACGAAGGGCACTTGTTCTCCCCACCACTGCGATCATTTTTTTGTTCAAGACCATACCTGGGAACCCCTTAGTTACGGAGATATTGGGGGTCAAAGTTAGAAATTTTTCACAGCTGTTTTTATAAACACTAGTTTTTCATTTAATAACTTTACTTAAAATAGCTTCATGACTCGTTTACTAATTAAAGCATCCACTAGCGCCATGCTTTTTAGCGTAAAAAGTGATTTTTGACCCCAAAAAAAAAATCGTTTCCCAGCAAAAATTTTTGCGTAGGGGTACTTAGTTTGATGTACAGAATGCTTGGTTGACGGCTATGTGATGGGTTGATTTACACCCTCTATTCTTACAAGTATTAAAAAAAAAACAAGTTTTTAATGTTAAAATATTGCACTTCTTTTATTTAATGCCTCCACGACCCCCGTACTCTTCAATGCAACCTATGGCACAATGTTTTAACTGTGTTATATGGACTCCTACCGTTAAACGTAAGTTTTCACAAAAAAAAAGCGTTTCCGGGGTTCGCTTAGTCGGTTATCGACACCACAAAACCTACAGGAAAAGCAAACATTTTTTTAAGCAAATGTTGAACACACGTGTATCTCGTGGTAAACTATCAACAACGGATGACATAATGATGCCATTGCCTTACTGGTAATGACGAAATGATCGGTTTAACAACTGTTACTTTTATGATACGAACACTCATGTTTTGTTGTTCAGATTATATTTCTGAGGCTAAATTGATATTTCTTCGACGGAGATAATGACGTTTATATTAAAAATAGACCTACTAGCGACCCGCCCCGGCTTTGCACATGTGAAATTATATCTAACAACAGCGTCACTTATCGGGTCGAAACGGACCACCCACATTCCCAAAATTTAATTGGTATCGGTTGGGTGGTTTCGGATATTAACGAGTAAATTGTTTACAGATCTATTTTTAGCTGGCTAAAGTGACGAACAAGGAATCAATTAAATACTTATTCAATTTAAACTTAGTGTTCAATTAAAGCTAGGTCATTACCAACCATTTGCGGAAAGTCAAGATCAATTGCTTGATTACAATAATTAGTCATTCTTGCAGAGGTAGATTGGCGCGTGGTCAATTTTAGATCAGTAGTAGATTGTTCTATTTCCTACCTACGCCTACAATATATGTTGTATATCTATGTGTCACCCAGGAGTACTAAGTCATGAAACCATTGTGTACAAAAAAAACTGCTAAGTGAAAACTTTGATTATAAAGTTTGAAACATATTTATGGATAAAAAGGGGAAATCTTTGAAATCGTTCTTGGCGAAGTCGTTCTAAAACGGCCTCATTTAGTTACTTACTCTTCGTGCCTCGACGCTCCTGCTTCGGAGTCCGGAGGGCTGCGTTCATCCTTGGACTTGTAGAACAAGGCACAAGGCAGCACGCTCACTGAAGACTGGTGCCTCACTCCTATGCCGAAGGTCCTCAGTACTTGTAACAGTTCCTCACTTAGGTTTCCGGATTCAAGGGAGAAAATTACCTGCAAAAATTGACTCTTGATTGCTTTTACGATTTATAAATCTTCTTCTCTGTCTGAAGTGCACATTAACCTAACCTATTGCCAACTAAAACATTGTCGTCTTAGATGGCAGGCAGGAGGAGAACAATCAGGTACCGGTGGTAGTGAACATGTTGGAACAGAAGTTTAGCTACATATTTAACTATAATAATATAATCAATGTTCCAGTCTAAAGATGCAGTTCATTATTAGTATTTTACATGGAGCGATCATGGAGCTATGTGATCTCCCAAAACCAGTTGCTGGGAGACACGATACTCCATGGTAAGAATATTTATCAGGATTTTTGGGGTTCCTCTCTGCTGTAGTCTGGTAAAGAGAAATGGGTTACAAGTTACAAATTATGTAGAGCAGATGGCTAGACAGATATTTTTTCTACCCCTAATTTGTTTTTAACGAGATTACTTAATTGGCTCTTGGACTTTTGCCATTTTAATTCATTGCGGGTTTAATTACAACATTTATCCATTACTGGACAACTTTTAATACAGATTTGAAGCATATTCGTCGGTGGAAATCGACTTTAGTTTGATTGGATACGACATAATGCGATCCAACCATACCTTTTTATAGGATCCTGGACAGAATATTATAGTAACTAGTCTATAGGTGTGAAATTTTGATAATCAAATCATAATATAATCAAACAATTTCACCGTCCACCTGATGCAGACAGCATGATGATGAGGTGAGCATGATATCAAGCCTTTCGAGTATCAGTTTAGCCGGATGCGCTTGAATACCAGTATTTAATAAGATAACATATGTTTTATGTCAGTCTTAACAAACATTTCTTCCTGCAGGTAATTAAAATAATAACTTTAATCTCACTTTGGATTTCAATAGCAGTCTTAAACGAGTTTGGTTGGTTCTATTGTGTACTTATATGGGTGCAAACACGCTTTGTCTCTACTCATAGACAATTCTGATGTACTTTGAATGACTGCCGCGTTCGTAATGTGCAGTTATGACTGATGGCTGAGATCCATATCTGTCTAATAGGACCTACGCGATGTAACGACGTTTTTTTTTTCAAAGGAAACGGTTTGTAGGT